>CM058041.1:31681592-32881592 GCA_030169165.1 Centaurea solstitialis
AGCATTTATTACATATTTAATATGGATAAAGGTCAAAAAGGTATCAATTAGTTGATGTAGCAACTCTCGCGACAAGGTTTTGTCCTATTCACCCTAAGTCCCTAAGGTCGGCAAAAATTGATTTGGTCGTTATATTACATATATATTCTTACAAATTTTGAAACTACGTGTATATCCATCTAAACCTCTAAAACTCTCATATATATCCTTCTCCTCAATTTAATGAAAATTATCCTTTTAATAAACGTAAATCTTTATCTATAAATTAAATTTACATTCTAAATTACTAAAGTGCCCTATTTAGTTTGAAAGACAAAATCATATTCAACCCCAAAATCAAATCCTTTCTAAAGTCACACCTAATCGGCAAACTCCTAATCGGTGACCTCTTCCTAACCGGCGACCTCTTCTGCAATCGATGATCTCACTCTCACATTCGCCTGACCTTCTTTCTTCGATTTCACAATCGTCGTCCCTTCTAATCGGCATATTTTGATCGGTGACCTTTCTTCTAACCGTCCTCTTCTAATCGGCTACCTCTTATAATCAACATATTTTGATCAGCGGCCACTTATAATCCACATGTTTTGATCGACGACCTTCTTTCTTCGAATCGTCCTCTTCTAATCGGCCGCCTTCTTTCTTCGATTTCACAATCGTCGTCCTCTTATAATCCACTATTAGGTGCACAAAAGACATCACCTGAACAAAAAGAATATAACTTCTCGAGCCTGGCAGTAAGATCGACCATCGAGACATCAACAGTAGGGACATGGAAGATTCCCGTAAGTTTTCCATTCAGTGCAGGTGGAAATTTTCCTACAGCCTTCAAACACAAAACCAATTCATAATTCAGCTACACTTTGTCATTGAAGAGATTAATTCAACACTAGCCACTCTATTCTCTAATTTCTAATCTCTAGCATAAATGGCAAGTCTACATATGTTTCACTCAGTGACCCTACCTTCGGGTGGGATATACTGGCTTCAGTTTTATCTAGCATGGGTCATACTCGTATATTTGTATCTAGCAAGACACTACCTTGGCAGCTCAAGTGCTGCTGAGAATGATATTGAAAGAAGCTGCCAAAGAGAAGGATATACAGATAACGGTAACAAGCTTATCCCCAAAGAGAAGAGTCTTGGAATCCTTCACCTTGATTTCGCCCTTTTTCCATTGGCCATAACACTATCATATGCAAATTAAATAAGAAAACTAGTGAATATTAGGAGTTGCAATCTTCACAATCCGCATCTTATCTATCAGCAGAAACTGGTTGATTATAAGAGAAGTAACCAGATGACATCAATTGAGATTTTATATCGTGCGATCTTATATATAAATCATTCAAATCCAGAAAATCAAATCAGATCGCTACCAGTAGCAAGGACGACGATGATCCAATCACACCAATGACCAATCAGATTGTAGAATATCAATCAAGCAATCGCAAATACCAATTAGCTGTAGAATCAAGGGGGAGGTCGGCGCTTGAAGAAGATAAGCGACTGTAGAGAAAGGTTGTCGATCAGAGAAAGGGTCGATGATTTGATTCTGTGATTTTGGGCTTCAAATTAAGGGTAGGTTAGTAATTTAGAATATAAATTTAATTTATGGATAAAGATTTATATTTATTAAAAGGATAATTTTAGTTAAATTGAGGAGAAGGACATATATGAGAGTTTTAGAGGTTTAGAAGGATATACACGTATTTTCAAAATTTGCAAGGATATATACGTAATATAACAAGTTTTTAAGGATATAGATGAAATTTTCCCTTGTTTTTATATTATAGTATTCATCTTTATGAATGATATTTGTCCACATTCACACACTCACATATATAACATATATATTGTTAGAAATATTTGATAATTGTGTTAATCTGTAATTGTTAGAACTTTTATTCCTTTATTTTAATTGTGAATTATGCCCAATGTTTAGGGCCTATCTATTTCTAGCATTTTAAGCCATTTTAGAATTTGTAAAAATAGGAGCTTGAAACTTCATTTGTTGTTTCCACTCCTTTCTCCAATTCTTCAATATATTTGAGAGAGATATTATTACACTTGATACTTGATCATATTCATCTGCATATACATTGTCATGTACTCAAGAATGTCTCTACATACTTAGTGTCATAGTTGTTGATTTGAAACCTACATATATAAAGTGGGAGGAAGGAGGAAGGTTCAAGTGAAAACCTTAAATATTCGGAAAACCGAGACACCCGTTAATTCGTTTATGTATACGAGTAATTTTGAATCCGAATACGTGCATATGTACAAGTCAAACACAACTATTAAAAAGTTCCAAAAAAACGCATATATGGATTTTTTGTAATATGCAAAAGTGCATACAGGTCATAGAAACAAACAAAACAAAACCCAAAACAATTTATTATATTTTTTCTTGTATTGAAAAGAACCCAAAAAAACATTTTTTTTACCGTTATGCACAAGTGCATGCGGGTATACCCTTGTGCATATGGGACACGTGGCGGGCTCTAAGAGTGTTCTTCAGTTTTCTGGATATTTGCGGTTTTTCCTTGAACCTGACCTTATATATGTATATACATGTAGGGAAAAGTTCAAATGTGAAGTGGTAAAAAAATGTGAAGTACAGAAGCGATCTAAGTCATCCAACTAGTAAAAAATAGTGGCATTGACCGCGAAGCACTGGATAATTTCTCGCAAAGACTGTAGCACACAGAAATGTAATTTCGTAAATGTTAGTTGCATTTCTTGTGCAGAATATACTGAAAAATAAACTAAGTATAGAACTTTACTAAAGATCACAATACACCAAGAACCTACGAAAGTAATTCTATCAGAAGAAAATATTTCAGAAAGAGCAGTCAAGTGAACAAGACCGTAGAGCTTCTGAGGACCATCTCAAAGCATCTTTGGTACCAGGCCTTTGAAGTCAAGTTGAGTTTTCTGAAGAATTTCTCTCAGAAGTGTCCTATTTGGATTGGTTAAAGTCGTCGCATGGGCTAGTAGTATATGCTTTTTCATACTCTTGTATTCATAATGAGATTTCACGTGGTAAATGGTATTCTTCATTGTTGATCAATACAAATCATTTTAGTAATTAGTCTTCTATTCTTCTTATGATTCTGTGTTCCAATTACACTATTATCTATTGTTTCTCGTTCTAGATTCACATTCTTAAACGCTTCCACACATTTCATCTATTTTTTGTGATTTAAAACAAATATCAATAAATTGATCACATTTTTGGGTTCACCGATTGGTATCAAAGTAGTTGTTGATAATTTTATCAACAAATCCATATTCATTCATGATCTTATTCGTACATTGAGAGTTTGATTCACTAATTATGTTCATACTTTATTTTTGTGTCATATTCTATTTTCATGGCATAAGTTGATATAAGTTTTGCTCAAATTATATATATATATATATATATATGTATATATATACAATATAGGGTTTGGTTCAAATGTGAAGTCAGTTTTAGTTGTGAACGTGAAAACGAATGTTAGACACACATTTGGTTACATGGATGCGATCACGGAGGATTGACGCGATTCAAGGGAGGGTAGAGATTATTAAGGGTGGGGGGACCGGTCAAAGCCGTTTTTGTTGACCGGATGAGAGGCTGAGATTCTTGCTCATGTTCACAACTAAAATTGAGTTCACATTTGAACTTTCTTCTCTCTCTCTCTCTCTCTATATATATATATATATTATGTATATATACATATAAGGAGGTTCAAACGAGAAACATATGAATTTAAGAGAACGTGAGAAGCAATCTCAGACACTCATCCGGCTAATAAAGGCGGCTTTGACCGGTCCTCCCCTTTAATAATATCTACCCTCCCATGAATCGCGTCAATCCTCCGTGATCATGTCCACGTAACCGCGAGATGAGTGGCTGAGGTTGCTTCTTGCGTTCTGTTAAATTGACATGCTTCTCGTTTGAACCTTCCTAATGTATTATATAATATAATTTTCATCATATTAAACAATTTCAAGAACCAAATTCATCATATAATCGTCTTTTTGACGAAGTTCATACGTTCACACCAAAAATAAGTTCACAAAAGAAAATCCCTATATATATAAGGGAAGTATCAAATACAAACCAAGTAGTTTGTACAAACTCTACAAACCTTATCTTAACCATTGATTTTCCATTGATTTCTCTTGATTTTGTTTATCTCCTAATTTTTAGGGAGTTTTCAAATGTAATTGAGAGAAAATTTAGGAACTTAATTAATCTACACCATTGATCATGTAAATGTATGGTTGAGATTGGTTTGTATAGTTTGCACAAACTATCCGGTTTGTAACGGATACGACCTATATATATAAATACAGAGAGAGAGAAAAAAAAAGTTCAAATGAGAACTGCTAAAAAATAAGAAGTAGATAAGTGATCTCCACCACTCATCTGGTCAATAAAGGCGGCTTTGGCCGGTTAAGGTGGATGCAATCACGGAGGATTGACGCGATTCATGGAGGGTGGAGACGATTAAAAGAGGGTGACCAGGTCAAAGCCGCCTTTATTGACCGGATGAGTGGTGGAGATCACTTCTCTTCTTATCATTTTTTTAGCAATTCTGATTTGAACTTAATACTATATATATACACACAAACGCCAGTTCAAAAAATAACCCGATTTTTAAAACATTTTTTTTGTTAAAAATGTATAAGTTGCATGATTACATGGAAATCGTATTATTGAAACGTCTTGAGATCTCTTCTAACAAACCCGCAAAAGCTTGAAAATCGTTTACAATCAAATCTTCCATCGCATTGCGCAGATTCCTTACTAGTATATATAACAAACTTAAAACATAGAGGCCATGTTTCGTAATTTAGTCTATATAATATGTAATATATCTATATTTTTTGTATAATATATAAATAAAAAAATTTTCTATTTATGAGCAATGATAGAAATTGGAAAATGTCTAAATTGCTCCTTACTTAACAAACCGTTAATCACAAGGATCAATATTTTATGAAAATGCAAACTTTGAGAGCTATTTTAGAATAAATATATTTTAGGGATCAAATAAAAAAAATATATAAAACCACATAACCAAATCGGTACTTTATCTTTTATAACAAAATAGTCAAATTAAATACATATATTTTACCTAAAATTTTATGCAGACTTGTCTCTCTATTAAATTTCGTGTGTTAAAATATAGAGGTTAAACACTGACCAAACTAATATGAAGTTAACCAATAGAAGGATTGTTGTGGTTCGACATTTTGATAAACCAAACAATTATAAACATCCATGAATTTTAAGATGTATTATTTGGTTAATTTTACAGAAGTTATATATAGCACTTTCTCACCTCAAACCAATAACGTAAATGAACTCCCTCTCTCTCTCTTGCTATATATATATATATAGAATATATATATATATATAGTGAACTCAATTTTGGTTGTGAACGTGAGGTCCACTAAAATTGTGTCATATGACAATATTCACTTTGAATAATGCATGATATTGAGAGAATATTACCATGTGGCATTATTTTAGTGGGCTCTAAGAGTGTTTGTAGAAATATTTGTTAAGTTGTGTCAATTTGTAATTTGCTTAAACTTTGCTCCTTTAATGTAATTTGTATTAAAGGCCCAAGCCCATTTATTTTAAAAAGCCTAGCCCTTTAGAATTAGTATAAATAGGAGACCTTTACCTCATTTGTACTTCTTGATTCCCACATCATTGAATGGAAAGCAATCACTTTTAGATCATTTGTACTTAGCATATATATCATACAAAATCTAAGTGTTCTTGATTGTTTGATTGATTTGGCACCCACAATTGGTATCAGAGCCTGCCACTTGCTCTTGATCCGTTGTGTTCTGGTTCTGGTGAAACCAATTCTTCAGACCTCAAGCATCGGGTACCGGGTCTACTCTTCAGACTTGGATTTTTGAGTGTTAAGTGTTTTCTTCAGACTTGGATTTGTGGATTTCTCTAAGTCTTCCTTCATCACCCGACACCCAATACTCATCACTACATCCAACCTTCAGATCTGAACCTGACCTCCTGATCAGACCCTGACCTCCTGATCAGACCCTGACCTCCTGATCAGACCCTGACCTCCAGAACTGAATCTTTTTCAAGATTTTCACAAGTCTTGAAATCTTTCACCAACCAATTCACCTGATCATACTAAGTGGTTTAAGATCCACAATCAATCTTTAATCATGAACACACGCGACGCATTAGCAATCGGGTCCGACACCCGTCCTCCGGTACTGTTCCGTGGAGACTTTTCGCAATGGAAGTCACGATTCCTCGACTTTGTGGCAAAGCAACCTCTTCACAAGCAGATCATGGAGTCCCTCAAGAATGGACCCGTGAAGTACTACACTGAAATTCCAGCAGTCCCTGATGGTAATCCACCAATTGTTGGAGGTATAGTGGAAAAGGATGAAACAAACTTCACTCCTGAAGAAGCCAACCGAGTCAGGGGTGACATTCTTGCCAAGTCCTATCTCATTCAGAGCCTGCCTAATGAGATATATGCTAACATTGACTGCAATGACACCGGAAAGGCTATGTGGGATGAGATCACTAGCCTAATGCATGGGACTGAGAAAGGCATACAAATGAAGAGAACAAACCTCCTGACCAAGTTTGCCACCTTCAAGGGTCGAGAGGGAGAACTGCTAGAAGATACTTATCATAGGTTCTGCACTATGATCAATGAGCTCCGGAAGAACAACCTCAAGAAGTCTCAGTTGGATATCAATATCCAGTTCATCAACTCACTCAGGTCTGAATGGAGGAGATTTGCTTCCAATCTTCAACAGAATCGCAACTTGGAAGACCTTGATATTCATGAGTTGTTTGAATTGCTGAATCATAACCAAGATGAGGTACTTGAAATACTTGGTACCGAGAAGAAACCAGAAAAGTATACCGATCCACTTGCCTTAGTCGTTGACAGAAGACAATACTCATCTGGGAGATCATCAAGATATGAAGAAGACTATGACATTCCTTCCGACATCGGTGAAAGAGGAAGTGAATCTGATGAAGAGATGAGTGATATGAAGAAAGCATTGGCATTGATCACCAGAACAATGGCCAAAAGAACTTCAAGGAAACCTTTGTCTTCCAACAACCATAGGTATTCCAGTGGCAGAAGGTATGAAGCTAGGGACAGGTATGAACCAAAGAATGATGCTCGAAGGTATGAGAGGGCAACTGAGACAGATAACAGGAGGTATGAAGATTCTAGAGAGCGGAGGTATGAAGAGCCGAGGGAGAGAAGATATGAAGAAAGGAGGTATGAGGTTCCCAGAGATAGAAGATTTGAAGAACCAAAGAGATATGAGCCAAGGAGATATGAACAAGGTGGTAGAACCGACTACCAGAAGCCTGAGGAAGCTGCTAAACCAGAAGACAAGGGAAAAGAGGTGAAGAAAGCTGATGGAGGACCAACCTGTTTCAAGTGTGGAAAGCCTGGTCATTTTGCTAAGAATTGTACCAATCATGTTTCAAAGTATGACTACTACAAAAACAAGATGAACCTGGCTAAAAGACAAGACGAGGGACATGCCTTGTTGGCTGAAGATGAAGCCTGGTTGCAGATGTCCAGCGATGATGAGGAAAGAGGACTTGTTTGCATGCTTGCTCAAGATGACGCATGGAATGTGGATAGTGATGAAGGAAAGGAAGATCAACTGTGCTTGATGGCTGATGTAGAGGAACAGTATTCAGAAGACAGTGATAGGGATTACAATGATGTTGACTCAGATCATTCCGATTCATCTTCTGAGGTACTTCCTGATCCTTATATTGAACTTGAAAATCAAGTAAAAAGTCTCGCACAAAAGGTATCTGAGTACGAAAATAAGATCAAACAAGCTAACAAACGAACCACAATTGTTGAATCCAAATTAGCTAGTGAGCATGCCTTAGTTGTAAAATTCTCTACTGAACTAGCTCATTCCAAAGAAAAGGTAACCACTCTTACTCTTGCAAACAAAACCTTAGAAGATAAAGTTGCTAGTCTGAATGATAACATCTCAGACTTGCAAAAGAAGCTTCATGAGGCTGAAGTTTTGAGTAGAGAAAGTTTACAAAAATATGAAGTGATTTTTGCTCAAAGAACAAACCTTTTTGCTAAAATAAAAGACATGGAGGACAAATTTTTAAAGAGAGGCCAGACTGATCAAACCATTCACATGAATCAACCCAAAGAGTTCAATTATTACAATCCAAAGGAAGGCATTGGATATAAAAGTCCATGCTACCTGAAGCGTGCCATATCCAAGACCCCTACCTTGTATGATCTGAGGTATATGAGTCTTGGATACAAAATTATTTTCATGAAAGAGTCTGATGACCCTGAACAGTTGAAGGAAATTGAAAAGAAAGAAAAAGCTAGAAAAACCAAACAATCATTTCCCTTCAACTATTCATCTCTGAATGCCAGTTATGCAACGCGTGAGATTCCTTTGTCTAAGGACTACACGCCTAGCTATACTGAGGATGAGATGAATCAGGAAGTTCCAATCCTTGAAAAAGTTTACAAAGATAACCAAACCTTTTATGAAAGAAGGATTGCTAAACTGGAGGTTGAACTAGAGGATGAGAGGCGCATGAGCCTTAGGGAAAAGGACCTATTCTTGAGTAAAATCAATGAATTGGAAGAAGCCCTCAAATCCAAAAGCACACCAAAACCAAGTCAATCCACCTTTGGAACTCGTGATAACTCACGTCATCATAACCATACATGGAATGTGAATGCGTTAGATTTTAGACCCTCAAGTACCTCTTTCACAAACTCCAAATCCATGGTACTAAGGTCTCCAATCTGCACCACCATTTCATACATGGAAGACTTAGCGTATATGGCACCTAAATCAACGGTACAAATTTCTGAAATTGTATCGGATGATAGTACCAATAGGGTTGGTGAGAATGGTAGATCGTCAGACCAATCTAAACCAGGAAACAAGGCTCCTCCTAAACTATCTCGGAAAGACAAAGGGAAGAACAAAGTGCTCACCCCTGAGTCTGAAGTTGCGAGTTCATCTCGTACCAATGTGAATGTTCCTAAGAAAAACAGACGTTTTCGAAAACGAAAGAATGCTACCAAACCAAAGGAACAATCACACAACTTCACTCCGAAGAAAAACCCTTCACATAATCATTCTCCAAATGTCAAAGGTACTAATCGTGGTTCTCAAAATGTGACAGATCAATATATGAGAAATGGTAGGAGTAAGAACAAGGAGAGTGGATCCAAAGAAGGCAGTCGTCCGAAGCCATTTGCACATAAGCCTAGTTATATGAAAAACAATTTTTCCAATTTTGTACATCATAGAACTAATAGGCATGTACCACGAACTCCATTTCAATGTTATGAATGTGAACACATAGTTTATGGATGTAATAGCAATTTTTGTTGTCAAAATCAATTTAGATTTGGGTACTGTGCAAATGCTTTCGTGAATGATTACTTTGTTCCTAACTATCATGGATTCTACAATCATGGTTATCATCATACTCATAACAAGAGATCTAATCCAAAACCCAAACAAAAATCTCCATCTAAGGGTAAACAGGAACATGTATCCAAACCTGCTCATCCTAATCAGAAAGGACCCAATACCAAATGGGTACCTAAAAATGTTTCTCCGTGATTTTGCAGGACGGTCATGTGTGGTACATGGATTCAGGGTGTTCCAAGCACATGACCGGAAGGAAGGAACTTCTCGCTAACTTCAAACAAAAATATGGCGGGAACGTTCGGTTTGGGAATAAGCTTTCAGCACCAATAATGGGATATGGTGATATCCTTCATCATAAAATCACCATCAATAAAGTAGCCTATGTGGAAGGCCTGAGTCACAACCTGCTCAGCATTGGAAAGTTCTGTGACAAGAAACTTGAGGTTAACTTTCGGGAAACAAGATGCTGTGTCAGGACATATGATGGACAGGAACTCATTGAGGGCACTCGCAGGTCGAATCTCTACACCGTCAATTTCCGGAAACAACGACCATTCACAGAAGTATGTCTCCTCTCAAAAGCAACCTTCAATCAAAATGTGTTGTGGCACCGGAGACTATCCCACCTGAATTATGCTACAATTAATCAACTAGCTAAGACAGGATTGGTGACTGGTCTCCCATCCTTGAAGTTCACCAAGGAACAATTGTGCTCAGCATGTGAGATGGGGAAGATCAAGAAATCTTCGCACAAGCTGAAAGTGGAACACAACACCTCCAAACCACTTCAGCTCCTCCATATGGACTTGTGCGGACCAATGCGCGTACAAAGCATCAACGGGAGGAAGTATGTACTGGTAATTGTGGATGACTTTTCAAGATATACATGGGTGAACTTTCTCAGAAGTAAGGATGGTGCTTCAGACATCATCATTTCTTTCATCAGAAATGTGCAGGTCAGACTACAACTTCCTGTTCAAGTGATTCGTACCGACAACGGCACTGAATTCAAGAATCGCAAGCTTGACTCGTTTCTTGATTCTGTCGGCATCACTCACACCTTTTCGGCTGCCAGAACACCTCAACAAAATGGTGTTGTTGAGAGAAAGAACCGTACCCTAGTGGAAGCTGCACGCACCATGTTGACATTCTCCAAGCTTCCGCTACACTTCTGGGCTGAAGCCGTTGCGTCTGCCTGCTTCACCCAAAACCGATCTCTCATTACCAAAAGGTTCATGAAGACTCCGTATGAACTGGTGTACAATCGACCTCCCAGCATCAAATACTTCAGAGTGTTTGGTTGTGAATGCTACGTGAAGAATGATAAAGACAATCTTGACAAGTTCAGTCCAAAGGGAGATGAAGGTGTTTTCATTGGATATGCCATGGACTCTCCGTCCTACCGTGTGTACAACAAGAAAACAAGATGTGTGGTTGAGAGCACAAATGTGGATTTTGAAGAAGGCATTGAAGAAGACTCTACACCAGCTCCAGTCACACCAGGAATCTCTGGTGTTCTGGCGTCTGATCAACTTCATGGCAATCCCATGACTTCTTCTTCACCGGCGAACAAACCATCTTCTTCTAACTCTAATACTTGTGATTTGGATGAATTGTTTGAATTCTTTTATAAAGAATTGCCTGCACCTGCTAATATTGCTCTTCCTGTTCCTGCAGTTGTACAACCAGCACCTCATGTCATGGTCTCTACCACTGACATTTCATCTTCCAACCTCCAAGGAACTTCATCATCAACGTCTGCTTCAGCATCACCAAGTTCCAGAGTATCTCCTGCACCTGCTGAGGGGGAATCTTCTCACACCCTCCAGCAGGCCCCGGTGGTGAATGTTCCAAGTCCTCAGAGTGGTGCTTCCTCCACAATGCCTACTACAAGTCAACATCAAGGCATTCCTCCACCTGCTCCACAAGTGACAGGTCCCAGTACCACTACTCCACCTGCTCCACAAGTGGCAGGTCCCAGTACCACTACTCCACCTGCTCCAGCAGTGGCAGGTCCCAGTACCACTACTTCACCTGCCCCACCAGTGGCAGGTCCTAGTACCACTACTCACCCTGCTCCACAAGTGACAGGTCCCAGTTCAAGTGCTCAGCCTGCTCCACAAGCTGCTGGCCCTTCACTTGTCTCTTCAGACACACCAGCAGCTCCTGGTCCTAGTGTGGTACAATCTCAAGTGCCACCTACTGTTACCACTCTAGCAACGACCAGACGTGAACCCGAGTTCTATATCGATCTGAGAATAGAACCTTTACCCCCTCCAACCTTACCCCATACAACCAAGTGGACGCGAGCTCATCCACTCCAACAAGTGATTGGTAGCAAGTCGGCACCAGTCAAGACAAGGTCTGCAACACAAAATGAATGCCTATTTGCAGCTTTCTTATCCAGACATGAACCCTCGAATGTGACGGAAGCCCTCGATATCTCTGACTGGGTGACCGCCATGCAAGAGGAGCTGAATCAATTTGAACGCCTGGGTGTCTGGAGACTTGTACCGAGACCAACGAACAAGACAATCATCGATCTGAAATGGATCTTCAAGAACAAGAAGGATGAAGATGGGATTGTAACCAGAAACAAAGCTCGTCTAGTAGCCAAGGGATTCAAGCAACAAGCGGGAATTGATTATGATGAGACATTCGCACCGGTGGCCAGAATTGAAGCCATTCGGATCTTCTTAGCCTATGCCGCTCACAAGAACTTCACTGTCTACCAGATGGACGTGAAAACGGCCTTTCTCAACGGCGAACTTAAAGAAGAAGTGTATGTCACTCAACCTGAAGGCTTTGTTGATCGTACCAAGCCTAATCATGTCTACATCCTAGACAAGGCTCTTTACGGGTTGAAGCAAGCTCCCCGTGCCTGGTATGATCATCTCTCCAATGCACTACTAGACAATGGTTTCTACAAAGGTAAAATCGATCCTACCCTTTTTATCAAGACCGAAGGTGATGATATCTTGTTAGTTCAAATTTATGTCGATGATATCATATTCGGTTCTACTAACTCAGATATGTGCACGTGGTTCAGTGATCTCATGACCACCAGGTTTGAGATGAGTATGCTCCGGGAGTTGTCTTTCTTTTTGGGACTTCAAGTTATACAAAAACCTGATGGCATTTTGATTAATCAATCGAAATACATCGGTGATCTTTTAAAACGTTTTCACATGACCACTTCTTCCGTTGCTAAAACTCCTATGGCCTCGGGCACTTTGATCGGTTCTGACCCAAAAGGGAAGCCTGTCGATCAAAAGACTTATAGAGCCATCATTGGTTCTTTGTTATATCTGACTGCTAGTAGGCCGGATATTATGTTTGCTACTTGCTTTTGTGCTCGTTTTCAGGCAAACCCAAAGGAATCACACATGATGGCAGTCAAACGCATCCTCCGGTACCTGAAAGGCACACCCAACCGTGGGTTGTGGTACCCAAAGGAGTCAGGATTTGAGCTCGTCGCGTTTTCGGATGCGGACCATGGAGGTTGTCAACTGGACCGGAAAAGTACTTCAGGCCATGTCCAGTTCCTGGGTGATAAGCTAGTCAGCTGGGGTTCAAAGAAACAACACTGTGTTTCGACGTCTACGGCTGAGGCGGAGTATGTCGCTGCTGCCAGCTGCTGCTCCCAAGTGTTGTGGATGCGGACCCAGCTCCGAGACTATGGCTACAATTTTAATCACATACCCATCTACTGCGACTCCAAAAGCGCCATAGCCATTACATGCAATCCAGTCCAACACACTCGCACTAAACATATCGATATCAGGTATCACTTTATCAAGGACCATGTGGAGAGAGGTACGATTGAACTTTATTTTGTTAATACCGAGTATCAACTTGCGGATCTCTTCACCAAGCCTTTGGATGAGAAACGGTTTAATTTTCTAATCTCCAAGCTTGGGATGTTTGATCCTCAAGAGTGATCATCTATCCACTACTCAGTCCTTCAGAACCATGACTCAGTGTTCAGACCCATGTTTTTGACCACTGTGTCATTGTTGTCTTGGACTAAGTCGCTGATAGATTAGGTTTTGTCATTTTCGTTTCTGTATCTATCTCTTTCAGTTCCTTGTTACTAATATTGTGTCATGAGTGTGCATGTGTTAAGGGGGAACGTTTCCTCCCCATGCATGTTCAGAGGGGGAACGATGTCTGCCTCCGCCTGATCAGAGGGGGAACGTGGTCTGCCTCCGCCTGATCAGAAGGGGAACAGGTAAGCACCCCAGGTAAGTTTTCTATTTTCTTTATATACATATAATAGAATTCCTTTTATATAGATTTTTATTTCTTTTAGATAAAAAAAAAAAAAAAAAAAAAAAAAAAAAGGTTTATCATTGTTGGTGTTCTTGGAGGTGTCATTTGTTCATAGTGAAGAACACAAGAAAAAAACACTTTTTGATCCTAAAAATATATTTGCTCATGTGGTTTGAGGTTTGTGCTAGGTTTTTAACTCAAGTCATTTTTTTTACCCTTTATTTTTTTATCTTTATCTGATTTTAAATCTCCTTTAATTTTCTTTTATTTTATTTCTTATTTTTTTGTCATCATGTCACCAAGAAGTCAAGAACGCATGTCCTGACCGGAGAAAATTCCGGCGACCGGATCTCGCCGGAACCGGACCTCGCCGGAACCGGACCGGAGAAGTCGCCGGAACCGAATATTTCAAGAGTTCATCCAAAATCGTAAAATAATCCTAAGTGTTTTCGTCCCGGACCGGATGTTTTTCCGGCGACCGGACCTCGCCGGAACCGGGTGTCGCCGGAACCGGATGTCGCCGGAGCGGGAGTCAAACCGAAATTTCACCCAAGTCTTTTTCTTCCCGGAACCGGACCGGAGACCTCGCCGGAACCGGATGTCGCCGGAACCGGACCGGAAAATGTCTTGTTCGAATTTTTAGAAAGAAAATGAGAAGAAGAGTGTCGCCGGAACCAGACCTCGCCGGAACCGGATGTCGCCGGAACCGGATGTCACCGGAACCGGATCTGAGTTAAGTTTGTGAGTGTTAGTTTTTCGAGAAACCTTGTCAACCAATCCATCTTGCCGGAACCGGACGTCGCCGGAACCGGATGTCTATCTTAAAACAAAAAGAAAGGAGATGAAGTGTTGTGACCGGAACTGAACGTGGCCGGAACCGGACGTGGCCGGAGACCGGACCGGAGGACTTGTCGTGTATGTTTACTCCTCCTTGACCCAAAACCAAACTTTCTTTCTTGTGATTCATCCTTGACCGGACCGGAGATGGCCGGCGACCGGACCGGAGAAGGTGGTCGTCAACCGGACCGGCGTCCCTTGCTCTCCAAACCGTGTGTAGACCATCTCCTTCTTTCTCCTTCTTTGTTTTCCGAAAGAGTTTTTTTTTTCCTTCGTTTGGTTTCTGAACTGAAAAAGATTTTATGATGAAGAAATCCTCTTATAATCGCTTCAGCATTGAAATATGCATCTGCCTCGGTCAAACACGCGTTTTCACAGCTGTCTTTAACGCATTTCGAAGCCACACGCGCCCCAACGCGCCCTCCAGACGCGGCTTCTGACGCATGTTGTCTCCCACGCGCGCTCCACGCGCCATCAACGCGACGCCACGCGCCTACACGCGCCAGCTGCTGCCTCCTGCACGCGCTTCCAAGACGCGTCCCACGCACCGCCCTGACGCGTTCCTTCTCTCTCTGACGCGTCTTTCTCTCACCAGCTGTTTCACACACGTTTTCTTGGAGACCGTTTTCCAGTTGTTCTTTTTCTTATTAATCACTCACACACACCTCAAGGAGACACAGCTCCCAAGACACACTCACACGCCACCTCTCTCACACGAATCACTCACACTCAACACTCAACGCACACACTCCACACACACGACTTCCACACGGTTGACACACGCACACACACTCCTCACACACGCTAGGCACACGCCTTCGCCTACGTGGCCGACACGTCAGCGCGCCTCGTCAGCGCCACTTCACGCCCACGTCAGCGACACGTGGCCTAGATGCTGACTTCCTTTTTCTTTCTTTGCTGACCGTTTGACCTCTGTTGACTTCGTTTTTTTTGTTTTTTATATTTAGATTTCTTAGTTTTTTTTATGTTTTCTTTTAATTGTTTTTCTTCTTCTTAATGGTTTTTAAAATTCTCCTTATTTTTTTCTTCTTAGTTATTTTTAATCTAGTAATTCTTTTTTGTTTTTTGTTTTTGTTTATTTTTGCGTTCTTATTTTTCTTTGTTAAATGAGAATTCGAATTGCTCGTTTATGAATTTCATGGATTTGAGTATTTGTGAAATAGCTCCGAGTTCCTGTGTGCATGCCTGATTGTGATTGATATATTGTTCATGTATGCTTGGATTCCTTGATTCATCATTATGCATGTTCCATTGGTCTTAATTGTTATAATTGGTTACTTGGTTCACCATGTCTTGTTACCACCTCATTCTGAATTATCCTAAGTGCTCGCCATCATGTCTCAGTGTTGGTAAGATCTGTTGAATTGTGCATCCTCCAGACTTGAGAAAAATTCACACTCAATGTGTTGTGTTATTCTGTACCAAATCTTTTGATTTAGTACACAATAACACATCTCAATGATGTGTGCCTTATATCTCACATTTGCCTTTACCTCATTACTAACGTTTTATTTTTCAGGTACAAGGGCAAACCCTCATCATTCTGATGATAATCTCATCACCACTTCATCACAATCCACCGGAGGACATAGCAGACGAATATATATATATATATATATACCTATATATATTAAAAATAAATAAATATAAATATATACATATATATATAAATGGAAATTCGTTATTTGGGTTCAGAATAAGATTCAGAACGATATCCAAGCCTTTCTTAATATCCAGGCTCTTTCTGAAGGCATCCAACATCTTTCTTTGGCATCCAACAATTTTGTTTGATACCAACACTTATCATGGATACCATCACCACACCTCTTTTGGATACCAACACTTTATATGCCATACCCAAGTATCCTGATGCCATACCCAACACTTGTTGGGTTTTTGTGGGTATCCTCGAATCAAACTGACTCAAGGATTATCTCAGATCTATCAAAACCTCGCTGGTTTGATATATCTCGTAGGTTTAATACATACTGTTAAAACCCACGTGATCAGAAACACGCTGTTTTGATCTTATTAGTGCGGAAGCGATAAAAGCTAAAAACCCATAAAGCCTAATGATCTTAATCGTTTGTAGCTCTAAACCTAAAGGATTAGGTTAGATTAATTTACCTGGATGCTTGAGAATTAGTCCACCCGTAATCAACCAACGAACGTTCCTCTAGCAGAACCGTGAAACCCGAACAACGAAAACTGTAACCGACCCCGGGGGAAAGATGGTGATCGGCGCCGGTGGAGAGAGAGGAGAGAGAGGAAACTGGGAACTGGTTTTTCAACTGAAAAGGCTTAATAATTTTCCTTAACCCATAGGCTTTATTTATATGAAGGAAAAATACAGTTTGTAAGGAATCCAGTTTCCTTATAATAATTATCTCAAATCCTTTCCTTATTTAATTAGCTGGAAAAGAATTTGCATACGATAATTACGATTTATATATTTATATAAAAACTTTATTAATTAACTATTATATATTTATTTATCTTAATAAATATATAATATCCTAATTAATTAATAACCCTCCAACTTTGGTAATTCTGACTGAAATTACCCAATAGATTTATAATACACTATTATAAATCCTAACTCTCCATTTCGGGATTTCAACTAACTTGTTCGACTTATAGGTTCTCACAGGTGTGACCCTCAAGTGTCTTGTAACATTGGATTGTATAATCACTTGGTTTGTCAACTCTGCACATAATTCCTAACAGACTCCCACTTGTGCAAGTTGGCAATACCACCTTTGATTACACGGACCTAAGGAGGCCCCTAGACAGGCACTTAGGCTGACCAGGTTGCAAGAACTCTTATACCCAGATTTGGTGATATAAACATTCCGTGAGGAATTGGTATCTATGAAACTACTGTTCATTGATTGGGTATATCTTGGCTTTTCCCTTTGCATCACGATATTTCATCTATGAGTATGAGCTTGGAAAGTGTCAACTCTAAAATACTCAAGATTCTGTTTTCTTGATTATCTGACTTTCACTGATAGGTAAACGACAAAGAACTAATCAGTTCGTTTGGGCATGGCCATGCACTTCATCAGTATACTTAGTCAGTCAAGATGGGCCCAGAAATATCTCTCTTCTGAGAAGAGGTGCAAATCCCATCTTGCATATCTGCCTTCAACACCACGGCTTCCGCTGAATCTAGTTACACCCTTTATAGCCACCCTGTTACGGCGTAGCGGTTGAGTGCACTAAGAATTCAGTAGTCCTCATGATATCAAATCAGACACCTCAGGTGATAGGGACAACCACTGTGAGATTTACTTATGACTGTTTCCAAGAAGTAATCTCAACCGCGGATCACGTCCGATATTTGCTACTCTATCAAATATCTGTGCAACTTTTAGTCTACAACACTTGTAGCTGTTATTCAGCAACTGATCATAACTAACTAAAAGTTCACAATGACTTTAACGCCTTATCATGCTCCCACAATGATAAGTTGTCACGGACAGATTTTGAATGAAAAACTGGGGACTAGTTTCATTCCTGGATTAGTTAAAAACATGCAAAAATGTGAAAGTGATAAAGAAATCGATCTTGTATAGTCCATATTACACGCTGTAATAATAACAAGATTGAATGTCTTTTCTTTAATTACTTTCATAGTGTCTATTTAACATTTGTTAAATACTGATCTAAAATGAAGTATCACCTACCTTCAATTTTAAACCCTTTGACTAAAGTTTACCATTTTAATCAAAGTGATAACCAAAAACACAAGTCTGCTTACTTGTATCTGCTAATTATTGTTTTGCAAACACTTCTTATAACAATAATTAGACTTTTATCATATTCCATGAACTCGGAGACCTGGACTAACTTCCAGTTCCTGAATATGTAAAACTGCAACTTTCCTTAGTTGCTGTGTAGATGAATGATTTCTACCTGAAATCCGATTCCATTTGCAATCCTGGCAAATCTACTGGAATGCTATATGTTTTAATTCAACACTATAATTATTGATTTAAGTCAGTTACGACCTTTGTTTCATGGGTCTTGAAACTTTTATCCTTTTAACTAAAAGGGTAAATTATATCTTATGAATTCTTATCCCACCTGGATTTATGAATTCTGAGATATATCAATAATTATGTCTTTTATTCTTTTATCTTAGACTAGATAGAGAATAATCGGGCTCCCACTTGCTTGCATAAAAACTAACTATTACTCAAAATTTACTATTGACTTATTCAAGACTTTGATTAGTCAATCCTAATTTTAAGTAATGAACTTTGAGAATTTCCCTTTTATGAAACTCAACTGGATTTGGTTAAATCCTAATTCCAAACCTTGGAATCCTTCTAGTTTCATAAATACTGTTATTAACGCCATCTGAGTTAATATCCTAAATTCTCCTTTTAAAACATTTGAATAAAACTTGATCAAACTTAATTAGTTAATTCTTGAGAATTTCTTTTATAAAACTTAACTGGATTTGGTCAAATCCTAATTCCAGAACTTGGAATCTTTCTAGTTTTATAAATGCTGTTATTAACGCTATCTGAGTTAATATCCTAAATTCTTCCTTTTGATCACAAAACTATTATTCATGAATGTTTTATTCTCAAAACACATTCCTATAGAATCTCGTGTGTTTTGATAGTTTTTATACAAATTACTTCAATCTCATTAAAGTAATTATAATAGGCATCAACAACTAGGATCATACAAACACTAAGCACAATCAGACATTTGTCAAGACAATAACTTTTGAAAAATAAAACCATCGAATTATAAAATATAATCATCCAAACATTGTTTAAAAACATAAACCCCCAAAAATAACTGTTTTAAAACTATAAACTCAAAAGATGTCTTGACTTAAATTATCTCGTGCTTTGATCCTTGGCAACTCCTGGGCATTTCACTTCATTTCTGATTTCCTGCAATAATCATTTGCTCTAGGTATCAGTATACTTGTAAGCCAACAAGTAAGAAGTGTCAAATCAAAGCAATCATAAATTTTCTGAGGTTTACATACCTGCTTCATGACGCTTAGGGCAGTTTTGCCTCCAATGACCGATCTCATTGCATATGAAGCAGCGATTCTCGGTCCTAGCTTTGTTTGGCTTAACCTTCTTGCCCTTGCCCTTGCCCTTGCCTTTCTTGGGTGCACTCTGGATGGCCTGAACTGGTCCTTTTCCCTTGCTGGTGCTAGCATGCCCATTTTTCTTTTTAACCCCTCCGTCTTTTACCATCAAGACATCCTTTGTCTTGTTCTTGTTCCCCATATTTAATTCAGCTGTCTTAAGCATGGAGTGCAATTCTGCTATTGTCTTCTCCATGTTGTTCATGTTGTAGTTGACTACAAAGGGCCTGTAGTCTTCTGACAGTGAATTAAGTATGGTGTCAGTTGCTAGCTGCAACGGAACAGGATGACCCAGCCTCTCTAGATGATCTAAGTGCCGCTTCATTTTCATGACATGGTCACTTACTGATGTTCCTTTTACCATCTTGCACTCATTGAATGCTTTGGTGGCATCGTAGCGCTCTGTACGAGCCTGAGTCTGAAACATGTCCCTCAGCTGGCGGATCATGTCGTAAGCATTCGTGTTTATGAGCCCTGCTTGCAGATCTGGGCTCATAGTTGCTAACATCAGACAGGCAACATCAAGGAGATCATCTGAGTGCTTCTTGTGGGCACTTCTGGCAGCAGCCGGAGCGTTTGCCGGAGGTGCCTCCCCAAGTGGCTCTTCAAGCACATACCACTTTCTTTCATGTCTGAGCACAATCATCAGATTGCGCTCCCAGTCAAGAAAGTTAGAGCCGGTCAACTTATCCTTTTCTAGGATAGAGCGGAGGGAAAGATTGTTAGTGCTGGTAACAGTGCTTGCCATCTACACAAAATAAAACTTTTGGTCTTAGCAACTGTAAATAGACTAATTTCCAATAAAATATCAATAAACCCTTAAATGATCAATTTATTGGACTAGGATCCTTATTTCATACGTCCTGATGTGCGTAATGTTCTTGCTCCACCAGAACCGTATTTATTTCGGTAGGTAAGGACTTTTACCAATCATATCTAACTGACATGACTCCTAGATCTTTTCGGGACTGTGGCAACTATCTGTGCATGTTTTTAGTCCCTCTAAGTGCTTTTTGGCCCGGTACCACCCGGTGAACATTATAGTACCAAAACAGATCTCACCATTTTGGGGACCTGATCACTATACTCTGGCCGGTACCACCCGGAGATAATTCGCAGAGTTATGTAACCCCTTCAGCTTCAGTTTGAACACAGACGTCGAATGTGTGATCACTTACAACGCCTATGTACTTTACGCCGAAGGTGCCCCTAGATGGGTTGCACTACTGATCTATGATTTTCGGGGTTTTGAAAAACTTTATTTCCAGGATTTTGAAAAACTGATTGTTTATAAAGGCTACTTATGTTTTAAACTAACTGTTTGAAACATATATGTAAATTTTAAAACTAACTGTTCTTAAAATTACTTGCTAATTAAAACTAGCTGTTTTAATAGCACACCTAGTTGATTAAAACTAACTGTTTTTATCAACTTAACCTTTTATATAAAACAATCATCTATACTTTGTTATAAAGAGTAATTAATATTTTAAACTAACTGTTTTAAATATTCATGTTATTTTAAACCAACTGTTTAAAATATCGGCTGATCGAAATCAACTGATTTAAAGCATACTGGTTGATTGAAACCACCTGTTTCAATAACCTTTCCCATCTGACAAAAGCTAACTGTTCTGTCAACTTTGCTCTTTTATAACAATACACTAGGTTTTATTAAAAGGCTTTACTTTAAAGGTTTTCGATTGAAAAGTTAATAAAACCTAATTTCTTCTTGTTTTAAAAAGAAATATTTTAAAACATATCTAATAAACTAGCAGTTATTAGCATCAACTACGTAGATAATCATGCACACGGATAATTATAACTACGTAAACAACTAATTATAAGTTTTGCCAACTTTGTTCCTAGGGACCAATAATGACCTAGTTTTTCTACAGCTTCAAAACTTCGCGTAGCTCCCACTGGCTTCGCCATGCTTGTTAGTATTCCGGTAAGATGAAGAATAGCTCCCACTGGCCTCGTCATCCCAAAAGAAAGAAAAAACTATCCTAGGGTCATTATTACATAAGGGGTTGTAAACGGCACGCAGGCCTCCCCATGAACATGTCAAGGGTCTAAGTTGGCAAAACACTATAATAGATACAAATATATGCATAATCATACTGAAAACCATATATAGAACTCAAGCAATCACGCAATTATGTGTATATATGCAACAAAAGCAATATTATAATTACGAGAAAAAAGAACCTGGATCCGTTAAAATTATCTTGTCTCAATTATCGTAAAACTTGGTTTTAACTAATTCATAAAACAAACTGTTTTATAAATCAAAAACAATATTTTAGACTAAAAAACGTTTTATCTAATTTTATAAAATACACTTTTATAAATAAAACTCATTAGCTAAAATAAATCCCTTTTATCCAAAATTATGTCAAACTGGCTTTTATCGACCCAATTTTTTAAAACTGGCCTCTGAGTAAAAACACAATGTTAGGCTTATTCGAAAAACCGGTGAAAAATTTAACTTTTATAAAGATTTATTTAAACCCGAAAAACAATCCAACTGGTTTGAATAAATTCTACTAGATAAAAATTAAACAGGGATTAATTTTGGATGAGAAAACAAAGCGAACCCTTTAGGGCCATAACTTGGTCCAAAGAACTGGGCCTTGGGCCCGGTGACAATTAGGCCCAACTATACGAAAAACCCTAGGTTGATCAGAAGTCTGGTTTGTGTCGCGAAAGCCTTGTTTCAGGTCTGATTGTGCTGCGAGAGCCATCATCATCCGTTACCGATAACCGCCACCCACAGGTGGCGATTGACGACCGCCACTAATGCCGTTAACCGGCGACGATGACAAAAAAACGCCATCGCCACCGACGTCAACAGCAAACATCGCCATCACCACGACATCGATGACAATCGGCCACCGTCGTCGTGTGATTTGGAACCTGCCGGGTACCGCTCGTCTGGTGGTTTTCAAAACTGTCGATCGCCACCACCACTAACGGTGGTGTGGCTCTCGATCGGTGGTCCGAAAAGCAACCAACACCGCCACCACAAGCGGTGGTGTGGTGTTTGATTTACGCCGTGGTCAACACCATGGTTGTGGCGTGTCACCGTCGGCCACCATCGCCTGATCGCTGCTACCGCCATCGCATAGCGCCATCGATCACCACCAATCTGGTGGCGATCCGATTGGCAATTGGTGCCAACGCCGCCACCACCTATCCGGTGGTTTTGGCCAGGCGTCCGCCACCGTGGTTACGAGCCGGCGTCGACAACCAATAACACTGCCATCCACCACCGCCTTGGCGGTTTCTGGTGGTTGTGTATCTGCAAACCGTTCTTGGTTCGCGGTGGATCTCATCCAAAAACCGAGTAGAGCCTTACGGCCACCACCACCACTCCTTCCACCGACTTGGTGGTGCGGCTGGTTCGAATGGCCACCGTCGGCAGCTAACGCCGCCACTACCAGTGCTGGTGGCGCGGCTTGGTTTTTGCAAGGGTAGCTTCGGCCGCCGCCACTCAACTGATGGCGTGGTTTTTCGGTAATCGGTCCGGCCACCACCACCGTACTGGTGGCGTGGCTTGGTGGCTTAATGGCAGCCGCCGGTGCCGCCACCACTAGACTGTGGTGCGGTCCGGTGATCAAAACAACGCCACCGCCGCTTCGTTGGTGGCACAGCGGTGGTGTATCGATCTACCACCAATCTGGTGGCAGTGATTTTTCCGGGTTTTTACGAATGATAAAGATAATAACGATACAATCAAATTTTAAAAATCAGATTTATCATAAAAGATACACAAGCAACCAATTTTAACGGATCACAAAAACTGATAAATTGATAAACAGATAAGACTAAAAACGATTTGAAACAATGGCTCTGATACCACTGTTGGGTTTTTGTGGGTATCCTCGAATCAAACTGACTCAAGGATTATCTCAGATCTATCAAAACCTCGCTGGTTTGATATATCTCGTAGGTTTAATACATACTGTTAAAACCCACGTGATCAGAAACACGCTGTTTTGATCTTATTAGTGCGGAAGCGATAAAAGCTAAAAACCCATAAAGCCTAATGATCTTAATCGTTTGTAGCTCTAAACCTAAAGGATTAGGTTAGATTAATTTACCTGGATGCTTGAGAATTAGTCCACCCGTAATCAACCAACGAACGTTCCTCTAGCAGAACCGTGAAACCCGAACAACGAAAACTGTAACCGACCCCGGGGGAAAGATGGTGATCGGCGCCGGTGGAGAGAGAGGAGAGAGAGGAAACTGGGAACTGGTTTTTCAACTGAAAAGGCTTAATAATTTTCCTTAACCCATAGGCTTTATTTATATGAAGGAAAAATACAGTTTGTAAGGAATCCAGTTTCCTTATAATAATTATCTCAAATCCTTTCCTTATTTAATTAGCTGGAAAAGAATTTGCATACGATAATTACGATTTATATATTTATATAAAAACTTTATTAATTAACTATTATATATTTATTTATCTTAATAAATATATAATATCCTAATTAATTAATAACCCTCCAACTTTGGTAATTCTGACTGAAATTACCCAATAGATTTATAATACACTATTTAAATCCTAACTCTCCATTTCGGGATTTCAACTAACTTGTTCGACTTATAGGTTCTCACAGGTGTGACCCTCAAGTGTCTTGTAACATTGGATTGTATAATCACTTGGTTTGTCAACTCTGCACATAATTCCTAACAACACTCCCTATACCAATACCATCACTCCTTATGCCATACCCCAAACTCCTTATGGCAACCCTAAAGACCCATGATACACCGCTGCCGATACCACTTGCATTACTTGATGTTGTCGATCATCATTCACCGACTGTGAGAGCATACTTAGGTATATCACCTCCACCAGCATCTCCAGAGCCGGAGAGTGGCACCCCGGAGGTATCCTCTAGGAGAGTGAGTGAGGGTCTTGAGCGTGGTTATTCACCTGGGGGTGGTGACCAAGGGTGTGAGGATGAGGAGTCGGGGGGAGATGACGGGGGTAGATTAGGCGGTGATGATGATCGCTCCGGAGCCAATACCTCATATGCTTATGACAGTCACCAAAGTCCTTCTCCTTTCTTTCTGGTGAGCTATAATTCTGATGACTCTAGTGATGACCACCCATCTGAGGGTGAGGACGACATAAGGTTTGAGGGAGACCTAACAGTCGAAGAAAGTGAGCAGAGCGAGGGAAGTAAAAGAAATGATGAGTGTGAGATAGGACCAAAGGTTTTAACCGGTCCTTCCTTCTCCTTAGGTAGATGCCGGGCAGCCACATCTGCTACCCGTACACATGTGTTGAGTACGGGTATTGAAGAAGACACCTCCTACCCAGAGGTGCAATTGCACGCCCCACCTATCCACTCATCCATCTCTCAAAAGGTGGGTGTTTCATTCCACGGGGATATAGCACATCGGCTATCGCGCCCTCACTTGGAGGGTAGTGATATTGAAACAGGAGGATCTCTGCCCCGATCCCCACACTTCCTTCATGTGCACCAAAGTCTAGAGCCTTATACACTTTTAGGTACACATACTGCCAGTCTATGTGACGCAGTCTCTGCTCCACCCATCACGATTCTGAGTGACGTGATCGGAACCTCGAGAGTGGCGTCCATGACGGGCGTTTCACGATGACCGACGGGAAGTCCTACCATGGTCACTATCACGCCAGCCATGAACGTAGGCCACACCGTTGATTCAGCGGTTGTGCAAACGGAACGTCTATGTGACACCGGAGTTACTTACCCGACATCCGTTGTCTGGGAATGATGGATGGCGCCCTAAAGGCTATCCATGAGGATTTTATACTTCACCACCTCCAGCACCACCTCCTTGTCCGACTGCACCCCGACTACTTGTTTAATGAGTTGACGGACTTTCTGATGGCAACATTGATCTCCCGTGGGAATCTCCACGAGGATGACACCAACCTTCCAGATTATCTACAGCGGTCTGCTTACACATTACTTCCCGTGAACCATCCCGAGCCGGCTACCTCCTCTTCTCAAGAGGTAGTCTCATCTATCCAGAGGCTCGAAGGGAAGCTTGATGCCATGAAGACGGAGGTTCTAGTCGAGATCAAGGGCTCTCTTTCAGATATGCAGACTCAGATCCGAGCCCTTGAGACTTCTTGTTGTGCGTCAGCCGAGCCACCAAAGCACAGACACGACGACCGAGATAACCCCGATCGCCGTGAGGGGGAAATCCATAAGAAGGCTCGGCTTGGCTCTTCAGTTCTGACAGGCACTTCTTCCGGCGCCGCTCCTTCTGGTACTCATATGGGGACCGGTGCCGATGTATCTCAGTCTTAGCCTGATCAGAACCCGAAAAACAACTTGTTTTTTTTTGTCAACCCGGAAATCTCTCACCCTGTCCGCGTACCCGCTTCAGATGATGTTCCGTCAGATGATTATGAGTCATGCATGGAGAGCTACAGTTCTGACTCTCCTCTTCTGATACCACTTCAGTCGCCTCCACATCAGTCACTTCTGGGTCTGGAGATGTACAGTTCTGAGACTTCACCCCCTATGTCTCCACATCTTTCATCTTCTTCATCGCCCACATGTGACATACCTTCACCACATTGGTCTCCTCTTCATCTTACGCCGTCTCCAACATATAGAAGGTCTCAGCCAAGGGTACTGTCTCGTACTCCGTCTCCAGTTCTAACTGTATTTTGTTCTCGCATGCCGTCTCCACATCCAGAGCTCCGAGCATGTCTTCCAGAGTCAGAGCTCCGATCAACCCTGTTACTCATGGCCTCCAGCGACCGATCCATGGTCAATGGTTCAACCGCCAGTCTCACCTCCGTAGGTGATCTTTGAGAAGGACAAGGGTGTACCACTCATTCGTTGAAAGTATGTGGAACCATGAAAGCCAGTCATGAGAGATAGAGAAATGAGGTATGTCAGATACCTTGAGGAGATCGGCTGAGAAGCGTCAAGAGAGACCGCCGCCACCATCATCACGAAGAAGAGACAGATCATCAAAGAACCACAAAGAGACTGAAGGATCAAAGAAGAAATCATCAAGTCATCAGAAGCGAAGAAATTGACACAAAGGGGGAAATTGTTAGAAATATTTGTTAAGTTGTGTCAATTTGTAATTTGCTTAAACTTTGCTCCTTTAATGTAATTTGTATTAAAGGCCCAAGCCCATTTATTTTAAAAAGCCTAGCCCTTTAGAATTAGTATAAATAGGAGACCTTTACCTCATTTGTACTTCTTGATTCCCACATCATTGAATGGAAAGCAATCACTTTTAGATCATTTGTACTTAGCATATATATCATACAAAATCTAAGTGTTCTTGATTGTTTGATTGATTTGGCACCCACAGTGTTCTTCAGAAATCATTCTGCGAAACAAATGCCCCCTTAGAATTTTCATCATTTGACGATTCATTACATGAGTTTGCACTTGAATTGGAACTGACTGAATCCTTTTCTTTTCGGTTTACGGTGGCTAATCGAGAAAAACTCCCTAGGAGATTCATAAAATGTTGAATCTTGCACATGTCGGGCGAAGAAGGCGGCTCCATACGAAATAGCTAGGTGTAAAAGGGGGTTGCTATATGCACCATTTAATAAGCATGTAAATGCATTGAGAATTGAAATGAATACGTTGGAAATGTAAAAAGTGGTCTTTGATGTTGATGGATATATGTGTGTGAAGCAATTCACTTTTTTGGGTGTTGATAGCAAATTAAAGGGTGTATTTAGCTCACCCCGATGTAAAAATAACTAAAAATAACTCGCTTTACATATTGCTCAAATATGACAATTAATCCCACCTTAAAATTTCAGATTTGAGATTTGAGACACTCGCATCGTATCAAAAATTATATAACGATGATGGAAGTCAAATTAAATAAATATATTTTAAATAAAATTAAATACTCGTGATTACTGATGAAAGTTAATTATGTGCATGCTTGTTTCTCTTTTTTAATGTTAAAATATAGAGGTTAACCAATATAAGGATAGGTTTTGCTTCGAACGTTTTGATACGTCTGACATGATGTTAATTTGCACCTCTAAATTTTAAAATTAACCAAACAATTATAAACATCCATCAATTTTATTACTTTAATATGTATTATTTGGTAAATTTTGCCGAAGTTATATAGCACTTTCTCACCTCAAACCAATAACGTAAGTGACTCGATTTCAAAATTTTCATATATAGACCGACGGACGATAGCATTCTAAGTGCAGCTTATCCAACCTACTTGGCTTGGCCCTATTCATCTCCAATTGCTAACATTAATTAGTGACATCGACTCCTGCTTGTTATAGTTATTACTAGACAAGGACTTAGTAAGCTCCCAATTTAATGGGGTTCTTTGACACCACAAAATTATTCTGCCTAGTGTAACCTTTTTTTACGGTTGTTAGCAATGGGCGGGGTTCGGTGAGAATGTGAGGTTAACATGAGAAACGTGAGAAGTGGTTATTAATTGTTGAATGCATTATGGCATGCACCCACACGAGATGGACCGGATCATATCCAGTATCAATCCCTATTCATGGATGGGCTTGAAATTAAAACTAGACAAAGGTTCGGATTCTTTTCTCATGCTTCTTTCTCGCATGTTAATCTCATTCGCCTCTTACCAATACCTTCATTTTGCTTCCTCATATGTTACCGGACCACCACTTGAAAATTCTTTTGGAACTCGACACTCATCATTACTATACCATACTTCGTTACTTTTTACACTATTAATTTCATATCAATGATTTTGTAACATTAATTAGTTTGTATTGTTCTCCCTCAAGCTAATCGTTGTTTCGTGTGTGTAAACACACACACACACACTACGATATTTAAATAAAAATGACAAAAAAAAGAGATCGAAACTTTGAGAATAGATCTCAATTGTCGGATCATAGAAAAAATGGGAGATTTTTAAACAAGATATGGCAAAGGATAGGTATTTGGATTCATGATAGGTGAGGTGAAAGACCTCGATTATTTTGCACATTTTAAGTACAACAAGCTTCTTTCTATAGAAGCCATGTTTAGTGTTACATTTGTAATCAATACGTAATGCAAGATTACATAATGAATCATCTTTTCTATACGTGATAGGAAAGATGATTCATCAATTTTGAGTTTGCTTGTATGCAGTTGCCGCTTCGAATGAGCTGCAACACTTGCACCCTCCATTGTAGCTTCCACCACAACAACCATAATCGCAACCTCCTCCAGTCCACACCACACCACCACCACCATGTTCCACCACCCATTGTTGTACCTCCACCACGTCCACCTCCGTTGTTGTCTCCACCCACGTCCACTCCGTTGTTGTTCCTCCACCCCACGCCGTTGTTGTTCCCTCCACGTCCACCTCCGTTGTTGTACCCTCCACCTCCACCGCCGTTGTTGTTCCCTCCACGTCCACCTCCGTTGTTGTTCCCTCCACCTCCACCGCCATTGTTGTTCCCTCCACGTCCACCTCCGTTGTTGTTCCCTCCACCTCCGTTGTTGTTCCCTCCACCTCCACCGCCGTTGTTGTTCCCTCCACGTCCACCTCCGTTGTTGTTCCCTCCACCTCCACCGCCGTTGTTGTTCCCTCCACCACCACCACCATTGTCGTATCCTCCACGTCCATCAATCTCACCTGCATTAATCATCATTTCGTAGGTGTTATATTATATATAGTCATAAACGCTTCATGCAAACACGAGAAAATAGAGAAATTAAGTTTTCTTAGGTATCGTTTGTTTTTTAAGAGATCTGAAATCTAAAATCAAAAATCTAATTTCACGTCTAAAAAATAAGAGGTGGATGGTGAACAAACAATCCTAAAAATAAAACAAACAGTCATAAGTCTGCAAACCTCTTGATTTTCAGACCTAAGAGGTTTTAAGAAGTAACTTTTAAAAAAACAAACGGCCACTTACTGTCAGGTTTGGAGGCCAAGTCTTTAGCTGCAGCTACTTCTGAGGTAACCAAAAGAACAACAGAAAGAACTAGAGCAAGAAGAAGGAATGTCCTTGATGCCATTTTCAGTTGTTTCTAGAGAAAGAAATGTTAGGGATGAGGAAACTAGTGTGTTAGGGGTGTTTATTTATAGAAGGATTTTATGAAAAATTATTGGCATAAATTAATCATAGATGGTTCATTTGGTGGTTGGCTGGTGTAGAATGTAGATATATATCGGGGCCAACCTTTCATTTTCTTTGACATATGCAACTTGTCCTTTGATCTAATATATCTCATAATTAATTTGTGCAAATGCAAGATTTGGTTATCATTATTTTTTTATAACGAATTAATAGCATCTAAAAGAAAAGTTAAAGAAATAGAAAAATATGTTTATAAGTTGTTTAAATATTTTACATTAAAATGGTTTAAAATTTGATACAAACGATAATTCATTAGCTATTTTTTAATATTTTATATTTCTAACTTCTATAGATTTTGCATGATATCATATATGTTAGCTAATTAATGTTATTTGTAGACATTATTTTTAAAAGAGGCATAATGTGGAAGCTCCGGACTGCTTGTGTTTCACTTCATAACCAGAGGATGTTGCCAATCACCTTTTTGAACTATGTTCCAATGCTCGAGAGGCTGGGGCATATCTAAAGCAATGGTGGACTCTCTGGCCAATAGGCAAGGACTCAGTTCAAGTTATTTGGGAATCGGTGCACAAGTTCGAGGCGGGAATATAGGAAAAGGGATGATGGAGCTAATTCTGATGGTTTATCTCCCGGCGGTGGTTTATCAACGGAACGAGAAATGTGATCAGGGGAGGATGAAGAGTGGTAAGGAGATAGCAAAGTATCTTGCCATTTATTGTATCAAATCTAGATCTAAGTTTGGGCATGCTTTGTGTTCGGATGATTGGGTAAATTCCCTTGCCTCTGAATTTTTAATTTGTACTTGCTAACGTCTCGCTAGTTTTCCGTTTTAATGTCCTTTTGCCGTCCAAAAAATATGTTATTGAAATTTCTATTTCAGGTATGCATCTTTTCTATTTTTCCATATTGTAATATATATGATAATGGTGTTTTTTATTTTATATATGTTTTTGTGTTTTAAAGTAGGGAACAATCGGGAGAAATCCAATGAGATTTCCCACTTTGAGTGATTAATCATATGTGCGTATATACTTTTTTTATAGTAAATTTATTTAACGTTCTCGTTTTGAATGATTAAAATTATATGCCTTTTTTAATTAGTAAAGGTTTAAGTAATGGAAGTGTATCGAATTTGTCATGTTTTATCATTGTATGTACTCAACTTTAAAACTTACCGACTAATGTAATGAACCTGCTAAAATTGTCATTGTATATATCCAACTTTATCTAAACCTACCATTTAATGTATTCAACTTGTCACGAAAGTGTATCAAACTTGTCATGAAATATATTAAATGTCAATTTTAGAAAGTTCGATACATTAATTGGTAAGTTTTAAAGTTGAGTACATACAATAATAAAACGTGACAAGTTTGATACACTCCCATGTACTTAACCCATTAGTAAATCATCAAAAACTATAAATATGATGGTCTACATCCTTTTTCAAATCAGGAAAGCTACCAACTGTTAGGTAGATAGGTTTTAAAGTAAAAGTAAGTTTAGACTTAACAATTCAAAACACTATGCGAGTCAAACCACTTTTTGTTTCATTGTTGTCCACTCTATATCCTCGTCGTTGGCCCTGTCATGTACCATTTTCCCTCTTTTGCTTCATATTCTTTTGTTTTTTTTTCCATCATATCTTCTTTGTTATATTTGTGCATGCTCCATTAATTGTTATAAAGATGGAGAACTGAAAGTCAATAACATAGATCACAAAGAGGCAGAGTACTTGATGGCAGGACCAAAGATAATGGGTATATATATAGAAAACAGACAAGATATGGAGACAAGGAGTGACCAGGATGAATGATTTGATCATTTGTGTGCATGGATTTAAATAACCTAGGTTAATAATTAAAACTATTTAGGTATTATAGTTTTCTTATCTTGTTATAGTGGATTTTTTTGGTAAGAAGGTTTTTTTAGAAATGCACCGTGTATAAACATACCAACCAAAAACTATCATGTCCAACAAAGAGAAGTTAACTCTTTAGCTAGAAAGATAGAAAGGAGAGAGGCCAGAACTAAACCCAAGCAATATACTACACGGGACGCTGAACTAAATAAAAAAAACAAATAAAAATAGTTAATCAACTGAGACCAATTAATACCAAAAAGAAATAGTCGAATTACAGCACCACAATGCCAAGATCGAGAGGAAGCTTCGTAAGATGGGACAACTAATGAAAAGAGATAAGTTGGATATCAATCAACAAGTCTTCGTCGCTATGAGAACTACGGGAAAAAAGTTCGGCCCCTACACCCAAATATTTGACACATCCATGGATCAACCTCAAGTTGGTTAATATTATAAACATCACAATAACATGGGCTTTTTTTTTTAAGGAGATGATTGATTTGTTGAGCAAGCCTTTATGTGGTACTAATCAAATGATTCAAAATGAGACTTATGATAAAGGAGAGCATATCGAATTAAGGAGAGGGTCGAGTGGTGAAAAATACTTTGATGTTGAACTTTTAATTATTTGAGATTGGTTTTAAAGTTTTAATGCACATTTGAAACATTATGAAAATAATTTTCTAGGATTGGTTTTGATACAAATTTCATATTTCGGTCTTTAGTGGTCTTAGTACCCATTTTTCTATCCTGAAACCGAAACCAAACCATACCTAACTTGTACATACGGTTTGGTTTTCACTCCTAGTTTTTAGTATAAAAAAAATTCGATACTATTGGTCCGATACCAATCTCATCTTTAACGCCAGATGAAGATACAATTTGTTGGAAGGAAGGAACTTGCTCCACGCGGGAAGCACAATACACGTCGAAAGAACAGAAGAGGACAGGTCAGCCAAATCCTTAATGCACCTCATGAAAAATTTCTGATCATCGCTAAGCCATCAAATATGACAATTACTCCGATCAGAAAAAGGGCTAACACTCTAAATGAGGTATGTTTGTAGTTCACTAATTTATTTATTTAAAAAAATTATCCACTTAATCATTCAAAACATAAAAACTTAATACAATAGTTCAGAGAGTCAATTATTTATAATGGAAAAGTATGTTTGTGGATTTTTAGCACTCCTCTTTAAATTACTAAGAGTATTTTGCATTTTAAAAAAAATAAGTTTGAGACACAAAAATTAAAATGTATATTTATATATATATATATATATATATATATATAGAGGAAGGTTAATACGAAAAATATAACTTTTTAAGAAAACGCGAGAAGCAATCTCAATCACTCATCTCGGTCAATAAATGCGGCTTTGACCGATCCCCCCCTTTAATAATTGTTGGTCCTCTTTCGATGGCCAACTATGTAAATTGTATTGTAGAAATATATATAGAGGGAGGTTCATACGAAAAATATAACTTTTTAAGAAAACGCGAGAAGCAATCTCAATCACTCATCTCGGTCAATAAATGCGGCTTTGACCGATCCCCCCCCTTTAATAATTGTTGGTCCTCTTTCGATGGCCAACTATGTAAATTGTATTGTAGAAGGGGTGTTGAATACAATCAACACAATTTCTTCTACTTAATTTAATTCACAACCCCTATGGAGTTTTTGTGTGAACTAAAGTAGATTGTTTGTTGAAGCGGATCTAGACTATGTCATGATCCAAACAATCCATAAGTATTTCACGAAGCATTTGCTTATGCACAAAGCAAGAATAGAGATAGATAGAATGAACCTTGATAGAGAGAGAAAGGATTGGGTATAGAAGCATGAACCAAGGTTGGTTTGAAGAACAAACCTAATACTCATGTTTATACCCCATGCATTAAATGCATGGCAAACCACTTTTGCACGTGGCAAACTAAGAGTGGTTCTATTGTACTATATACTATAAACGACGGCCCATACTTGGTAGGGTTATGGTCTATAGTGTATAATTGCCTTATGGTTGACAAGCAAAGAGGGAGCAGTGAAGAGACATCCCCTTTTGTACTTTTGTCAGAAAGACAAATCAAATCATTTGCGTGCATATAGGAGGGAAAAACAAATCTTGAATTTGTGAAGAGCAAGTCACTGATCGGGCCTTAGAATCGCTGATCTCTGGGAAAGATCAGGGAGGCGCTGTGACTTGTCTTCAGCAGAACGTCAAGCAGAGTAGTCAGCTTGCTATTACTGATTTCAACTTCAGATCACAAGCTCGCTGACTCGTTCATTCAGCTTACATCAATAGATGGTGCTGATGGTTTTCTTATGGCATGACTATTTGTATTTCAGGGGATACTTAGCTGATGTCAGCTCTTGCTGATACTGAACGGAGTCAGTGATCAGTAATCGCTGATTGTCCAAACTATCAGCGATAAAGAATCGCTGAAGTAGTGAACTTCATCTTTCAGCAGTGCTAAGTATTTTACATAAAATAGATAAAGGATCATTGGTATTTCACAAAGTTTTAGGAAGACTGGATCAACAATAATCTCTACCCTCCCATGAATTGCGTCAATACTCCGTGATCACGTCCACCGTAACCGCGAGATGAATGGCTGAGATTACTCCTCACTTTTTCTTAAATTGACATGCTTCTCGTTTGAACTTTCCCATATATATATATGTATATATAGGTTGGTCAAAATGAGAAGTGGTAAAAAAATGTAAACTAAGAATTGATTTTAGTTGTTCATATGGCTAATGTCAAGGTTGAATAGTCAAAGCTGCAATTGTTGACTGATCAAAATTCGCAACTACGTGCATAATAGAGGAGGAATTTCGTAATAAACCGAAAACAAGTTCACATATGAATCTGTGTGATTCATAATGAACTATACATTCATATATGAACATGTGTAAATCACATATTAATTATTTTTAACTGATTCATATAAGAAATATACGTTCATATATGAACGTGTGTAATTCACTAGCTAATATTTTATTGATTCATATATGAACTATACGTTCATACATGAACCCGTTTAATTCATATATGCGTTCATATATGTACATGTGTAATTCTCAAATTAACTATTTTTAACTGATTCATATATGAACTATACATTAATACATGAACCTGTTTAATTGATTATATATATATATATATATGTTCATATATAAACTTGTTTAATACTCAAATTAACTATTTTTAACTAATTCACATATGAACTATTTTTGTAATTTTTTATTCTTTTGCTTTTTCCTTGTAAAAAGGTAAAAACAATATTTTTAAACATACAAATTCACACACACACACACATATATATATATATATATATATATGTATATATATATATAATGGTATCAAAATAAATAAAATAAAAGCTTATTTTACAATTTGATTTTTTTAATTAAAAAGTTAATTATATCACATATAATTTAATTAATGTTAATAAATTAAATTATAAAAACAAATCTTATTCATTCTCTCTATATAAATTGGTGTGTTTAAAAATTTTCTTTTTACTTTTTTACAAAAAAAAATGCAAAAGAATAATAAATTACTAAAATAAATCTTGATTTAACAGAGTTAACGAATGAGTTAGATAGATGGACCATGGCCAAAACAAAATGAAAACCACAAAAATCATATCCAAGATAAACATAAAATAGGATTATGGTCAAAATATTTACAATAGAAGAGATTAGTTTATGATGTGATGTTTTAAATTAAACAATAAACTATATCATATACAACTTAATTAGAAAATCATAAAAATCATTTCTTATTTTATTTAGAGCGAATTAATTTTGATTTGTTTTTATGATTTAATTTATTAAAAGTAATTAAATTATATCTGATATAATTAATTTTTGTAAATTAAAAAAATTTAAATCACAAATTAAGAGCTCATTTTACTAATTATATATATATATATATATAATGGTACCAAAATAAATAAAATAAGAGCCCATTTTACGATTTAATTTTTTCCAAGTTACAATAATTATTTATATCACATATAAATCTTAATCATTTATTTTTAATTTTAATAAATGAAATTTTTTAAACATTCGCTACTTTAAACACATTAAGAGCGAATAAAATTAGACGTGGTTTATTTAAATTAAAAATTGTAATTTTAAGAATGAAAAACTAAAGGATAAAAAGTAATTTAATCAAATAATTTTAAGGATACAAAATGTAAATTTAGGTAGGTGAATTTTGGAAAATATTTTTTCCATATTTGTTAGTTATGTATTTTTACATATTAATAGGGCATTAAAAAAAATAAAAATTCTTTATGACATCATCATTTGATTGATTTTGTTTAATTGACCAATAAGATTGCTCAATTTCGTTTTGATGACATCAGCAAAAAGACTTAGTTAATAAAAGAAACATTAATGAGTTAGTTTAATTATAGCCATCTAAGAAAACTTTTGTTCCAGTCTTGTGGATTTGGTCCTTGTGGTTTAGTAATTTTTTTGATCATAGTCCCTATTGTATGTTTATCTTGGAAATGGTCCTTGTGGTTTTCATTTCGTTTTGGCCATGGTCCCCTGACTAACTGCTTCCTTAACTCCGTTAAATTAAGAACTATTTTTGTAATTTTTTATTCTTTTGCTTTTTCCTTGTAAAAAGGTAAAAACAATATTTTTAAACATACAAATTCACAACACACACATATATATATATATGTATATATATATAATGGTATCAAATTAAATAAAATAAAAGCTTATTTTACAATTTGATTTTTTTAATTAAAAAGTTAATTATATCACATATAATTTAATTAATGTTAATAAATTAAATTATAAAAACAAATCTTATTCATTCTCTCTATATAAATTGGTGTGTTTAAAAATTTTCTTTTTACTTTTTACAAAAAAAAAATGCAAAAGAATAATAAATTACTAAAATAAATCTTGATTTAACAGAGTTAACGAATGAGTTAGATAGATGGACCATGGCCAAAACAAAATGAAAACCACAAAAATCATATCCAAGATAAACATAAAATAGGATTATGGTCAAAATATTTACAATAGAAGAGATTAGTTTATGATGTGATGTTTTAAATTAAACAATAAACTATATCATATACAACTTAATTAGAAAATCATAAAAATCATTTCTTATTTTATTTAGAGCGAATTAATTTTGATTTGTTTTTATGATTTAACTTATTAAAAGTAATTAAATTATATCTGATATAATTAATTTTTGTAAATTAAAAAAATTTAAATCACAAATTAAGAGCTCATTTTACTAATTATTTATATATATATATATAATGGTACCAAAATAAATAAAATAAGAGCCCATTTTACGATTTAATTTTTTCCATGTTACAATAATTATTTATATCACATATAAATCTTAATCATTTATTTTTAATTTTAATAAATGAAATTTTTTAAACATTCGCTACTTTAAACACATTAAGAGCGAATAAAATTAGACGTGGTTTATTTAAATTAAAAATTAATTAAATTGTATATGATATAATTAAGTTTTATAAATTTAGCAAAACCATATCGTAAAATAATCTCTTATTTGATTTATATATGTGTGTGTGTGTTTAAAAATATTGTTTTTATCATTTTACAAGAATAAGACATAAGAATAGAAAATTACTAAATTAGTCCTTAATTTAACGAAGTTAACAAAGGGGTTAGTTAGAGGGACCATGACCAAAATAAAATGAAAACCACAAGGACCATATCCACAATAAACATACAATAAGGACTATGGTCAAAAAAATTATTAAACCACAGGGACCAAATCCACAATTCACTCCAGTCTTTTATTCAAAACTTTATTTGAAATTGAATAAGTAGAGTATAGTTATTTAGTAAAAATAATTCTTATTAATCAACGATTTAAATGAAAAAAATTACTCTTGCTTTATTACTAAATATTTTAGTCATCTAATAGTTGTTAAAATATAAGAAATTGAAAAAGGTTCGGATTTCCTGAATGATATTAAAACTGGAGGGATTCAGAAATAAAATATGTAGTGTTTTAAAAAAGTAATTTTAAGAATGAAAAACTAAAGGATAAAAAATAATTTAATCAAATAATTTTAAGGATACAAAATGTAAATTTAGGTAGGTGAATTTTGGAAAATATTTTTTCCATATTTGTTAGTTATGTATTTTTACATATTAATAGGGCATTAAAAAAAATAGAAATTCTTTATGACATCATCATTTGATTGATTTTGTTTAATTGACCAATAAGATTGCTCAATTTCGTTTTGATGACATCAGCAAAATCCTTCTTTTAATATATATATAGATATTAAAGAAAGGTTTTTGCTGATGTCCTGATTATGAAATTGAGCAATTTGATTGGCTAATTAAAAAAGAATCATCAAATGATGATGTCATCAATTATTCTTATTATTTTAATACCATAATTATCTTTATAATTTACATTTTTTATCCTTAGAATTATTTGATTAAATTACTTTTTATCCATTAGTTTCTCATCTTTCACTTTACATCCTTTTCATAATATCATTTTAAGATAATAATATATATTAATTAAAATGTATTAAAAATTTTTTTTAATAAATTTATTAAAATATATTAATAATCGTCTCGACAATACCTTCAAAATAAGTTTAATATTGAATATTTTTTTTAATTTAACTACATTATTAAAATTAGATATAAATTAATTTGTTTAGATTTTATTACAATTCTATTCTTGATATTCTTGAAATTTAAAGATTTTATTTTTTTAACCTAAGTATTTTTATAGATTATTTATAAGTAATTAAAATTTATTTTATTTAAAACTTCATTGTTGATATTCTTGAAATTTAAAGATTATATCTTTTTAATCTAACTATTTTTATAGATTATTTATAAGTAATTAATTTTTTATTTAAAATTCTACAAATAAAAAACACTGCATATTTTATTTTTGAATCCCTCCAGTTATAAAAACAGATATAAATTAATTTGTTTAGATTTTATTACAATTCTATTCTTCATATTCTTGAAACTTAAATATTTCAAATTTTTAACCTAATTATTTTTATATATTATTTATAAGTAATGAAATATTATTTTATTTAAAACTCGATTGCTAATATTCTTGAAATTTAAAGATTCCATCTTTTTAATCTAACTATTTTTGTAGATTATTTATAAATAATTATATTTTATTTTATTTAAAATCCTACAAATCAAACACTACACATATTTTATTTCTGAATCCCTCCAATTTTAAAATCATTCACGAAATTCAAATCTTTTGACAAAAAAATAATAAATTTTCAATTTTTAAAATTTTAACAGCTATTAGATAACTAAAATATCTATTGTAATAAGCAATTTTAATGCCAATTGTCGTATAACATATAATTTACATAAGTATTTAAATGGTACTGACAATTGTCATGTAAATGTCTATTCTTATTAAAAATTAAAATAACATGTTTCAAATGCCCGTATAATATACGGGTTATTAACTAGTTTTAGAATATTAAACACTAGCTAGAACGTAAAATTCTGTATTAGATTAAAGCGAAAAAAAAATCCTAAAAGTGGGATTTGATATCCACTTAGAGATCACTTAGTCAAGCTACTACTTTTTTTGTTGAATTCTATTGTTAAACTAGAATATTGTTTTATGGTTCGGTTGTTAAAAAACTTTAAATATGGATCTTTATTTATATATGATTTTTTTTTAAAAAAGCAACCACATTATTACCACAGCCAAAAGAAACAAAACCAAAGCATCCAAGATACAGGCTAAAACCATGAGGATCTTTATGAATATTAATATTCGGTTTCGTTCATAGTTTTAGTTCAAAATTGCTTATTATGTTTTTATATGTTCGTAACAACTGAGGCAATATATATATATACTACTTGTATTCTTTTGCTGTTGGTCTGTATTTTTTTTTTTTTTGATGTCTTTTAGTTCATATACATTCTTACTTTTAAGAAAAATTCCTCAAAGAAGATCCTTAGTGTCATTGTTTGATAAACTTCATTTTGCAAGTACCTTCATAATAGCTAAAAAAATATTAAAGTGAGTTGCAATTTTGGTCCCTGTTGTTTAATGATACCAACATGTTTGGTCCCTACAAAATTTTTATTGCAGAAAAACATCGTGGTTTGTATTTTTGCTTGGTTTTGGTCCCTCAAGAGTAACACCGTTAATTGTGTGGTGTTAAGTCCTCCCTATGTGCCTTGCACATAGGGACCGAACTTGCAATTCACTTTGATGTATTAAATTACTTTGTCTTTTTATGTTTTTTAACAAACCAATTAGAATTCAACACATGTAATTTATTTATTTATTTTTTTTTAGTATTTACCTTCATCTTTACCAACTACCTACTACCATCCCCACCCATTTCAACCACCACCACCCACCACCGCCACCCATTTCATCCACAACCACCACCCATTTTACCCACCACCATCACCACCCATTTTACCACCACCTACCACCACCCTACATCCATTTCACCCACCACCACCACCACCCATTTCATCCACAACCACCACCCATTTTACCCACCACCATCACATCCCACTTTATCCACCACCCCACCCATCCATTTCACCCACCACCACCACCACCCATTTCATCCACAACCACCACACATTTTACCCACCACCATCAACACCCACTTTATCCATCACTCATTTTACCCACCACCATCAACACCCACTTTATCCACCACCCATTTTACCCACCACCATCCCCCACCCACTTTACTTACCACCTCCATCCATTTTATTCACCACCCACTTTATCCACCACCACCACCTACCATCACCCCCACCCACTTTACTTACCACCTCCACCCATTTTATTCACCGCCATCACCACCCTCTTTACCCACCACCACTACCACCACCCATTTACCCATCATCACTACCACAGAAACCAAGAATATAATTACTCTATTCCAGATGAATACTCATAGCGGCGTAGATCTGGTGGTGGGACACCGATCTGGTAAGGGTTAATGAAGGTGATACGATGGTTAGAAATCAAACTGAAAAAAGAGAGGCGATAGTGTGGGTAGCGTGGCGGTCTCTGGCTGGAGATGGCGACGGTGGTTAGCGTTTGGACGCTAGCGGTTAGCGTTTTGACGACGGCGTCGGATTTGGCCGGCGATGCTGCCGGAAAATAAAGGGGGTGGGAGTGGGTTTTTTCTTGTGGGTTGTTCTTGGAAGAGATGGAGAGAGGAGAGAGAGAGAAAGGTAATAATTAGTGAATTAGATAGTTTTTCTTGGAAGAGATGATGAATAATGGGTGGGACACGTGTCAATCTTTCAATGGATCATATATTTCTAGAGTGAATTGCAATTTTGGTCCATATGTTTAATTTTTGTAAAAAAGACCAAAATACCCCCATGTGCAAGGCACATGGGGAGGACTTAACAGCACATAACTAACGGTGTTACTCTTGAGGGACCAAAACCAAACAAAAATACAAACCACAATGTTTTTTCTGCAATAAAATTTTTGTAGGGACCAAATGTGCTGGTATCATTAAACCACAGGGACCAAAATTGCAATTCACTCAAAATATTAATTATTTCGTATTTTCAAATTGATTGAGTGTGAACAACATTTATTACATATTTATTATGGATAAAGGTCAAAAAGGTATTAATTAATTGATGTAGCAACTCTCGCGACAAGGTTTTGTCCTATTCACCCCTGAGTCTCTGAGGTCGGCAAAAATTGATTTGGTCATTGTTTTTATATTATAATAATCATCTTTATCAATGATATTTGTCCACATTCACAAACTCACGTATATATTGTTAAAAATATTTATTAGTCGTGTAAATTTGCAATTGTTAAAACTTTTATTCCTATATTGTAATTGTGAATTAAACCCAATGTTTAGGGCCCATACATTTCTAGCCTCTTAGGCCATTTTAGAACTTGTATAAATAGGAGCTTGAAACTTCATTTGTTGTTTCCACTCCTTTCTCCAATTCTTCAATATATTTGAGAGAGATATTATTACCACTTGATACTTAATCATATTCACCTACATATACATTGTCATGTACTCAAGAATGTCTCTACATACTTAGTGTCATAGTTGTTGATATGGAACCTACATATATAAAGTGGGAGGAAGGAGGAAGGTTCAAGTGAAAACCTTAAAAATTCGGAAAACCAAGACACTCGTTAATCCGTTTATGTATACGAGTAATTTTGAATCCGAATACGTGCATATGTACACGTCAAACACAACTATTAAAAAGTTCCAAAAAAACACGTATATGTATTTTTTGTAATATGCAAAAGTGCATACAGGTCAAAGAAACAAACAAAACAAAACAAAACCCAAAACAATTTATTATATTTTTTCTTGTACTGAAAAAAACCAAAAAAAAATATTTTTTTTTACCGTTATGCACAAGTGCATGCGGGTATACACTTGTGAGTTTTATGGATATTTGCAGTTTTTCCTTGAACCTGACCTTATATATGTATATACATGTAGGGAAAAGTTCAAATTTGAAGTGGTAAAAAAATGTGAAGTACATAAGCGATCTAAGTCGTCCAACTAGTCAAAAATAGTGGCATTGGCTGCGAAGCACTGGATAATTTCTCGCAAAAACTGTAGCACATGGAAAGGTAATTTCGTAAATGTTAGTTGCATTTCTTATGTAGAAAGTACTGAAAAATAAACTAAGTCTAGAACTTTACTACAGATCACAGTACATCAAGAACCTACGAAAGTAATTCTATCAGAAGAAAATATTTTAGAAGGAGTAGTCAAGTGAACAAGACCATAGAGCTTCTGAAAACCATCTCAGAGCATCTGTGGTACCAAGCCTTTGAAGTCAAGTTGAGTATTCTGAAGAATTTCTCTCAGAAGTGTCCTATTTGGATTGGTTAAAGTTGCATGGGCTAGTAATATATGCTTTTTCATACTCTTGTATTCATAATGAGATTTCACATGGTAAATGGTATTCTTCATTGTTGATCAATACCAATCATTTTAGTAATTAGTCTTCTATTCTTCTTATGATTATATGTTCCAATTACAATATTATCTATTGTTTCTTGTTCTAGATTCACATTCTTAAACGCTTCCACACATTTCATCTATTTTGTGATTTAGAACAAATATCAATAAATTGATCACATTTTTGGGTTCACCAATCGGTATCAAAATAACTGTTGATAATTTTATCAACAAATCCATATTCATTCATGATCTTATTCGTACATTGAGAGTTTGATTCACTAATTATGGTCATACTTTATTTTTGTGTCATATTCTATTTTCATGGCATAAGTTGATATAAGTTTTGCTCAAATTATATATATATATATATATATAATATAGGGTCAGGTTCAAATGTGAACTCAGTTTTAGTTGTGAACGTGAAAATGAATCTTAGCCACACGTATTTGGTTACATGGATGCGATCACGGAGGATTAATTGACGCGATTCAAGGGAGGGTAGAGATTATTAAGTGTGGGGGGGGGGGACCGGTCAAAGCCGTTTTAATTTGTTGACCGGATGAGTGGCTGAGATTTGTCCTCATGTTCACAACTAAAATTGAGTTCACATTTGAACTTTCCTTTCTCTCTTTCTCTCTCTGTCTCTCTCTCTCTCTCTCTCTATATATATATATATATACAAATAGGGAGGTTCAAACGAGAAACATATGAATTTAAGAGAACGTGAGAAGCAATCTCAGACACTCATCCGGTCAAAAAATGCGGCTTTGACCGGTTCTGCTCCCCTTTAATAATATCTACCCTCCCATGAATCGCGTCAATCCTCCGTGATCACGTCCACCGTAACCGCAAGATGAGTGGTTGAGGTTGCTTCTTGCGTTCTGTTAGATTGACATGTTTCTCGTTTGAACCTTCCTAATGTATCGTATAATATAATTTCATCATATTAAACAATTTCGAGAACCAAATTCATCATATAATTTTGAACCTAATACTATATATACACACACACGCCAGTTCAGAAAAAACCCGATTTTTAAAACACTTTTTTTTTGCTAAAAATGTATAAGTTGCATGATATGGAAATCGTATTATTGAAATGTCTTGAGATCTCTTCTAACAAACCCGCAAAAGCTTGAAAATCGTTTACAATCAAATCTTCCATCGCATTGCGCGGATTCCTTACTGGTATATATAACAAACTTAAAACATAGAGGCCGTGTTTCGTAATTTAGTCTATATAATATGTAAGAGGGAAGTTCATAATACAAGAACAACCCAATTTACAAGAACAAAGAAACCAAGGAAATCACATGTGATTTTGTGCTGCGATTGAAAAAGCGTGTGTAGGCCACGCTCCGAATAATTCATATATACGTTCATATATGAACCTGTATAATTCATATATGAATCATGAAATTCATATATGAACCTTTTTGTCGTGTATTTGAAAATTTTACGAAAATACTCTTTCGTATACCATAGCCTATGCGTGTAATTATCCGGTGTTTCGCAGTCAAAGCCACAATTTTTGACCATTTGAACCTTTACATATATATATATATATATATATAGATATATAGAGAGGAGGGGGGGAGGAGAGGAGAGAGAGAGAGAGAGAGAAAATGGTTCAGAATGAGAACGTGAACTTCACACTGTACAACATCGTACATGTGATTTTACATTAAAGGAAAAAATGGGATGTGGACAACTTTGGACGCAACTTAAATTCGCAGGCAAAGTCGTGTGAATCATATGAGAGTTTGTATGCGAATCACTAATATTGTCGATGAATCATATATGATATTATACGTGAATTATATATGATTTTTGTACATAAATCATTTGTGATTTTGTAAATCGAAAAACCACATCATGTTCATGTAAATAGTTAGTGTTCTAGTATGAGTACGTCTCTTTCTATATGTGTGTGAGAGAGAGATTGTTATAAAAGCAAATATTAATACAAGTTACATGATAATATTAACAAGTTACGATAAAGTATCATAATTTTTTAATATTAAACACTAGCTAGAACGTAAAATTCTGTATTAGATTAAAGCGAAAACAATCCTAAAAGTGGGATTTGATATCCACTTAGAGATCACTTAGTCCAGCTACTACTTTTTTTGTTGAATTCTATTGTTAAACTAGAATATTGTTTTATGGTTCGGTTGTTAAAAAACTTTAAATATGGATCTTTATATATGATTTTTTTTTAAAAAGCAGCCATTTATTACCACAGCCAAAAGAAACAAAACCAAAGCATCCAAGATACAGGCCACAACCATGAGGATCTTTATGAAAATTAATATTCGGTTTCGTTCATAGTTTTAGTTCAAAATTGCTTATTATGTTTTTATATGTTCGTAACAACTGAGGCAGATTTATATACTCCCTAATAATATTTATATAAAATAACAAATCATGTCTAGCTCAGTTGGTCTTCCTAAGGGTGATAACATTTTGGGGATGGGATCCTAGTGGACATAATCTACCTGGGTTCGATCCCAAGGAGAGTCAATTTGAATGCATGAGGAGTACCCAGTTCTTGGGTTGATCCAGTCATATAGACCCCCCCCTCCTCCCCAAGCCCTGTCATAGATTGTGGTTGGGCTGTAGGTCCAGTATAAGCTGGGCCGGGACAGCGGCGGATTAGTGGACTGCCCATGGATGCCCGATACCACCAGGACGGGGAGGTGTGCGTACGTGTGTCGGTGTGTGCGTTTGTTCGTGGTAGTCGGTCGTTGGTTCAATGCCGTAGTGCCTTTCACTTTTTTGTTTAATATTTATCTCAAATATACCACTTGTATTCTGTTGCTGTTGGCCTGTATTTTTATTTTATTTTTGCTTTGGTTGGGCTATGGGTTAATTTTTGTTTGTAAAGTTTTGTTAGTTTTGAGTTTTGACTTATTTCCTGCAAGGCTTTAGTCTTTAATTTTGGTTGTGTCTTGAATTCCTATTTCAGATGTCTTTTAGTTCAGATAAATTCTTACTTTTAAGAAAAATTCCTCAAAGAAGATCCTTTGTGTCATTGTCTGATAAACTTCATTTTGCAAGTACTTTGCAATAATCCATAATAGCTAAAAAAATATTGATTATTACGTATTTTCAAATTGATTGAGTGTGAACAGCATTTAATGGATAAAGGTCAAAAAGGTATTAATTAGTTGATGTAGCAACGCTCGTGACAAGGTTTTGTCCTATTCACCCCTGAGTCTCTAAGGTCGGCAAAAATTGATTTGGTCATTGTTTTTATATTATAAATATCATCCTTGTGGATGATACACACACACATATATAAAGGGGAGAGGAGAAGGTTCAAGCGAAAACCTTAAATATTCGGAAAATTGAGAGACTCATTAATCTGTTTATGTATACGAGTAATTTTTTATCTGAATACGTGATATATGCAAGTTAAACACAACTATTAAAAAAATCCAAAAAGAAACCCGTATATAGATATTTTGTAATATGCAAAAGTGCACATAGGTCAAAAATACAAACAAAACAAAATCCAAAACAATTTATTATATTTTTTCTTGAACCAAAAAAAACATTTTTTTTACCGTTATGCACAAGTGCATGCGCGTATACACTTGTGCATACGGGACACGTGGTGGGCTCTGAGGGTGTTCTTTAGTTTTTTGGATATTTGAGGTTTTCTGTTGAACCTGACCTTATATATGTAGGGAAAAGTTCAAATGACAAGTGATAGAAAAATGTGAAGTACAGAGGCGATCTAAGTCGTCCAACTAGTCAAAAATAGCGGCATTGACTACGAAGCACTGGATATTTTCTCGCAAAGACTGTAGCACACGAAAGGGTAATTTCGTAAATGTTGGTTGCATTTCATGTATAGAAAGTACTAAAAAAAAAACTAAGTTTAGAACTCTACTAAAGATCACAATACACTAAGAACCTACGAAAGTAATTCTATCAGAAGAAAGCACTTTAGAAAGAGCAGTCAAGTGAATAAGACCACAGAGCTTCATAGGACCATTCTTAGAGCCTCTGTGGTACCAGGCCTTTGAAGTCAAGTTGAGTATTCTGAAAAATTTCTCACAAGTGAGGATCAAGTGTTGGAGTGATGGGCATAGCAAGTGAGGTAGTTGCAACAGATTTTTAGAGATCAAATCTTTAATCTTGCAAGTCTCTAGGTGTCCTATTTGTATTGGTTAAAGTCGCATGGGCTAGTAGTGTATGCCTTTTCATTCTCTTGTGTTAGAAATATTTGTTAGTTGTGTCAATTTGTAATTTCCCTAAACTTAGTTGTCATTTATGTAATTTGTGTTTAAGGCCCAAGTGTTTAGGCCCATTCAATTTTAAAAAGCCTAGTCCATAGAGTTAGTATAAATAGGAGTGGTAATCATCATTTGTACTTTCCTTCCTTTATGCTTCTCTCACATTTATATGGAATGCAATCTATCCTAACTCTTTGTACTTAGCATATACATCACAAAATCTAAGTGTTCTTGATTGATTGATTGATTTGGCACCCACAATTGGTATCAGAGCCTGCCACTTGCTCTTGATCCGTTGTGTTCTGGTTCTGGTGAAATCGTTTCTTCAGGTCCAGACTCAAGCTTCGGGTACCGGGTCATCTCTTCAGACTTGGATTTTTGGGCGTCAAGTGTTTTCTTCAGACTAGAGTTTCCAGAATTTCTCTAAGTCTTCCCTCAATACCCGACACCCAATACCCATCACTACATCTAACCTCCAGATCTGGACCTAACCTTCAGAACTGAATCATTTTCAAGATTTTCACAAGTCTTAAGTACTTTCACCAACCAATTCACCTGATCATACTAAGTGGTTTAAGATCCACAATCAATCCTTAATCATGAACACACGAGACGCGCTCGCTATAGGGTCCGATACCCGACCTCCTGTTCTCTTCCGCGGTGACTTCTCACAATGGAAGTCAAGATTCCTAGACTTTGTTGAGAAACAACCTTTTGTCAAGGACATACTTGAATCCCTAAAGAATGGACCAGTCAAGTTCTACATGACTATCCCTGACGTTCCGGATGGCAACCCACCTGTCGTAGGTGGTGTGGTTGAGAAGGATGCAACCAACCTCACACCTGAGGAAGCAAACCGCTTGAAGGGAGATCAACTCTCCAAGTCATATCTCATTCAAAGTCTTCCAAATGACATCTATGCAAACATCGATTGCAACGACACGGGGAAGGCAATGTGGGATGAAATCTGTAGCTTGATGCATGACACGGAAAAGGGTATTCAGATGAAGAGATCGAACCTCCTAACAAAGTTTGCCACCTTCAAAGGACGTGAGGGGGAGCTACTCGAAGACACCTACCATAGGTTCTGCACGATGATCAACGAATTGAGGAAGAACAAGCTAAAGAAGTCACAATTGGAAATCAACATCCAATTCATCAACTCTCTGCGCTCTGAGTGGAGGAGATTCGCCTCGAACATCCAACATAATCGTAACCTGGAGGACATAGACATCCATGAACTGTATGAGCTGCTTCACCACAACCAGGATGAAGTGTTGGAGACTATGAGCAACATGAAGAAAGTGGAAAAGTATGCTGACCCACTTGCATTGGTGGCGGACCGAAGACAGTTCACTTCTGGGAGATCTCCCCACTACGAGGATGAATATGATGTACCGTCTGACAACGGAGAGAAAGGGAGTGACTCTGATGAGGAGATGAATGACATGAAGAAGGCTCTTGCGCTAAATCACAAGGACTTTGTCTAAAAGGAACTTGAGGAAACCTATGTCTTCCAACAATCATAGGTACTACAGCGGTAAAAGGTATGAAACTAAACCAAGAGGTGAAGTGAGAAGGTATGAAAGGCCAACTGAGTTTGACACTAGGAGGTATGAAGAACCTAGGGAGCGTAGATATGATGAGAGGAGGTACCAAGAGCGACGCTATGATGATCAAGAGAGAAGGTATGATGACAATGAAAAGAGGTATGACGAACCTAGAAGGTTTGACCAAGAGCCAAGGAGACTTGAACAAGGGAGTAGAGTTGTCTACCACAAGCCAGAAGAGAAAGCAAAGACAAATGACAAAGGCAAAGAGCCCAAGAAGGATGGGAGTCCAACATGCTTCAAGTGTGGGAAGCCTGGGCACTTCGCTAAGAATTGCATCAACCATGTCTCCAAGTACGACTACCACAAGAACAAAATGAACTTGGCGAAAAAGCAAGATGATGGATTAGCACTGCTTGCTAAAGATGAAGCCTGGCTGCAAATGTCAAGTGATGATGAAGAAAGAGGTCTTGTCTGCATGCTAGCTCAAGATGACGCATGGAATGTGGATAGTGATGAAGGAAAAGATCAACTATGCTTGATGGCAGATGTGGATGAAGAGTATTCCGAGGATGATGGTCGTGACTACAATGATGTCAACTCAGACCATTCTGATTCATCTTCTGAGGTACTCCCTGACCCATACACTGAACTTGAAAATCAAGTAAAAGGTCTTGCACAAAAGGTTTATGAGTATAAAAATAAGATTAAACAAGCTAATAAACAAACCACAATTGTTGAATCCAAATTAGCTAGTGAACATGCCTTAGTTGTGAAATTCAACATAGAATTAGCCTATTCAAAAGACAAAGTTAACATGCTCACCCTTGCAAACAAAACTCTTGAAGATAAAGTCACAAGCTTAAATGCTAATATCACTGATTTACAAAAGAGACTACATGAGGCTGAAAGAGTGAGTAGTGAGAATGTGAAGAAGTATGAATTTATTTTTGCTCAAAGAATAAACTTGTTTGCTAAAATCAAAGATATGGAGGACAAATTTTTAAAGAGAGGCCAGACTGATCAAACCATTCACATGAATCAACCTAAAGAGTTCAATTATTACAATCCAAAGGAAGGCATTGGATATAAAAGTCCATGCTACCTTAAGCGTGCCATATCCAAGACCCCATACCTTATATGATCTTAGGTACATGAGTCTTGGATACAAAATCATTTTCATGAAAGAGTCTGATGATCCTGAACAGTTGAAGGAAATTGAGAAAAAGGAAAAAGCTAGAAAAAACAAACAATCATTTCCCTTTAACTATTCATCTCTCAATGCCAGTTATGCAACGCGTGAGATTCCTTTGTCTAAGGACTACACGCCTAGCTATACTGAGGCTGAGATGAATCAGGAAGTTCCAATCCTTGAAAAAGTTTACAAAGATAACAAAACCTTTTATGAAAAAAGGATTGCTAAACTTGAGGCTGAGCTAGAGGATGAGAGGCGCATGAGCCTTAGGGAAAAGGACCTATTCTTGAGTAAAATCAATGAATTGGAAGAAGCCCTCAAATCCAAAAACGGTAGATCATCAGGCCAGTCTAAACCAGGAAACATGGTTCCTCCTAAACTATCTCGGAAAGACAAAGGGAAGGACAAATTGGTCACCCCTGAGTCTGAAGTTGCAAGTTCATCTCGTACCAATGTGAATGTTCCTAAGAAAAACAGACGTTTTCGAAAACGAAAGAATGCTACCAAACCAAAGGAACACTCACACAACTTCACTCCGAAGAAAGACACCTCACATACTCATTCTCCAAATGTCAAAGGTACTAACCGTGGTTCTCAAAATGTGACAGATCAAAATATGAGAAATGGTAGGCGTAAGAACAAGGAGAGTGGATCAAAAGAAGGCAGTCGTCCGAAGCCATTTGCACATAAGCCTAGTTTTATGCAAAACAATTTTTCCAATTTTGAATATCATAGAACTAATAGGCATGTACCACGAATTCCATTTCAATGTTATGAATGTGAACATATTGTTTATGGATGTCATAGCAATTTTTGTCGTCAAAATCAATTTAGATTTGGGTACTGTGCGAATGCTTTCGTGAATGATTACTTTGTTCCTAACTATCATGGATTCTACAATCGTGGTTATCATCATACTCACAACAAGAAACCAAATCCAAAACCCAAACAAAAATATCCACCTAAGGGTAAACAAGAACCTGTATCCAAACCTGCTAGTACTAATCAGAAAGGACCCATTCCCAAATGGGTACCTAAAAATGTTTCTCCGTGATTTTGCAGGACGGTCATGTGTGGTACATGGATTTAGGGTGTTCCAAGCACATGACCGGAAGGAAGGAACTTCTCGCTAACTTCAAACAAAAATATGGCGGGAACGTTCGGTTTGGGAATAAGCTTTCAGCACCAATAATGGGATATGGTGATATCCTTCATCATAAAATCACCATCAATAAGGTAGCCTATGTGGAAGGCTTGAGTCACAACCTGCTCAGCATCGGAAAGTTCTGTGATAAAGGCCTTGAAGTTAACTTTCGGGAGACAAGATGTTGTGTCAGGACATTTGAGGGACAGGAACTCATTGAGGGTACTCGCAGGTCAAATCTCTACACGGTCAATTTCCAGAAACAACGCCCATTCACTGAAATATGTCTACTTTCTAAAGCATCTTTTAATCAGAATGTGTTGTGGCACCGGAGACTATCCCACCTGAATTATGCTACAATTAATCAACTAGCTAAGGCAGGATTGGTGACAGGTCTCCCCTCCTTGAGGTTCACCAAAGAACAGTTGTGCTCAGCATGTGAGATGGGGAAGATCAAGAAATCTTCACACAAGCTGAAAGTGGAACACAACACCTCCAAACCACTTCAGCTCCTCCATATGGACTTGTGTGGACCAATGCGTGTACAGAGCATCAACGGGAAGAAGTATGTACTGGTAATTGTGGATGACTTCTCAAGGTATACATGGGTGAACTTTCTCAGAAGTAAGGATGGTGCTTCAGACATCATCATTTCTTTCATCAGAAATGTGCAGGTCAGACTACAACTTCCTGTTCAAGTGATTCGCACCGACAATGGCACTGAATTCAAGAATCGTACGCTTGACTCGTTCCTTGATTCTGTCGGCATCACTCATACTTTTTCGGCTGCCAGAACACCTCAACAAAATGGTGTTGTTGAGAGAAAGAACCGTACCCTAGTGGAAGCTGCACGCACCATGTTGACATTCTCCAAGCTTTCGCTACACTTCTGGGCTGAAGCCGTTGCGTCTGCCTGTTTCACCCAAAACCGGTCTCTCATTACCAAAAGGTTCATAAAGACTCCGTATGAATTGGTGTACAATCGACCTCCCAACATCAAATTCTTCAGAGTTTTTGGTTGTGAATGCTACGTGAAAAATGATAAAGATAATCTTGACAAGTTCAGTCCAAAGGGTGATGAGGGTGTTTTCATTGGGTATGCCAAGGACTCTCCGTCCTACCGAGATGTGGATTTTGAAGATGTGTGGTTGAGAGCACAAATGTGGATTTTGAAGAAGGCATTGAAGAAGACTCTACACCAGCTCCAGTTACACCAGGAATCTCTGGTGTTCTGGCATCTGATCAACTTCATGGCAATCCCATGACCTCTTCTTCACTGGCGAACAAACCATCTTCTTCTAACTCTAATACTTGTGATTTGGATGAGTTGTTTGAAGTCTTTTATAAAGATTTGCTTGCACCTGCTAATGTTGCTCTTCCTATTCCTGCAGTTGTACAACTAGCACCTCGTGTCATGGTCTCTACCACTGACATTTCGGCATCTATCCTTCAAGGCAATTCGTCATCATCGTCTGCAACAACATCACCAAGTTCTAGAGTATCTCCTGCATCTGCTGAGGGGGAACCTTCACACACCTTCCAGCAACAGGCTCCGGTGGTGAATGTTCCAAGTCCTCAGAGTAGTGCTTCTTCCACAATGCCTACTACAAGTCAACATCAAGGCATTCCTACACCTGCACCACAATTGGCAGGTCCCAGTACAAGCACCACTCAACCTGCTCCACAAGTGGCAGGTCCCAGTACAACTACTCAACCTGCTCCACAAGTGGCAGGTCCCAGTACAAGCACCGCTCAACCTGCTCACAAGTGGCAGGTCCCAGTACAAGCCCTACTCAACCTGCTCCACAAGCTGCTGGCCCCTTACTTGTCTCTTCAGACACACCAGCAGCTCCTGGTCCCATTGTGGTACAATCTCAAGTACCACCTACAGTTACCACTCTAGCAACGACCAGACGTGAACCTGAGTTCTATATCGATCTGAGGATAGAACCTTTACCCCCTCCAACCTTACCCCATACAAACAAGTGGACCCGAGCTCATCCACTCCATCAAGTGATAGGCAGCAATCTGCACCCGTCAAGACAAGGTCTGCAACTCAAAATAAGTGTCTATTTGCAGCTTTCTTATCAAGACATGAACCCTCGAACGTGACGGAAGCCCTGGATATCTCTGACTGGGTGACCGCCATGCAAGAGGAGCTGAATCAGTTTGAACGCCTAGGTGTCTGGAGACTTGTACCTAGACCAAAGAACAAGACAATCATCGATCTGAAGTGGATCTTCAAGAACAAGAAGGATGAAGATGGGATTGTAACCAGAAACAAAGCTCGTCTAGTAGCCAAGGGATTTAAGCAACAAGCGGGAATTGATTATGATGAGACATTCACACCAGTGGCCAGAATTGAAGCCATTCAGATCTTCTTAGCCTATGCCGCTCACAAGAACTTTACTGTCTACCAGATGGACGTGAAAACTGCCTTTCTCAATGGCGAACTGAAAGAAGAAGTTTATGTCTCTCAACCTGAAGGCTTTGTTGATCGTACCAAGCCTACTCATGTCTATATCCTAGACAAGGCTCTCTACGGGTTGAAGCAAGCTCCCCGTGCCTGGTATGATCATCTCTCCAATGCGCTACTAGATAATGGTTTCTACAAAAGTAAAATCGATCCTACTCTTTTCATCAAGACCGAAGGTGATGATATCTTGTTAGTTCAAATTTATGTCGATGATATCGTATTTGGTTCTACTAACTCAGATATGTGCACTTGGTTCAGTGATCTCATGACCACCAGGTTTGAGATGAGTATGCTCCGGGAGTTGTCTTTCTTTTTAGGACTTCAAATCCTACATAAACCCTATAGTATTTTGATTAATCAATCGATAAATACATCGGTGATCTTTTAAAACGTTTTCACATGGACACTTCTTCCGTTGCTAAAACTCCTATGGCCTCGGGCACTTTGATCGGTGCTGACCCAAAAGGGAAGCTTGTCGATCAAAAGTCTTATAGAGCCATCATTGGTTCTTTGTTATATCTGACTGCTAGTAGGCCAGATAGTATGTTCACTACTTGTTTTTGTGCTCGTTTTCAGGCAAACCCAAAGGAATCACACATGATTGCAGTCAAACGCATCCTCCGGTACCTGAAAGGTACACCCAACCGTGGGTTATGGTACCCAAAGGAGTCTGGATTTGAGCTTGTCGCGTTTTCGGATGCGAACCATGGAGGTTGTCAACTGGACCGGAAAAGTACGTCAGGCCATGTCCAGTTCTTGGGTGATAAGCTAGTCAGCTGGGGTTCAAAGAAACAACATTGTGTTTCTACATCTACGGCTGAGGTGGAGTATGTCGCTGCTGCCAGCTGCTGCTCCCAAGTATTGTGGATGCGGACCCAGCTCCAAGACTATGGCTACAATTTCAATCACATACCCATCTACTGCGACTCCAAAAGCGCCATAGCCATCACATGCAATCCAGTTCAACACACTCGCACTAAGCATATTGATATAAGGTATCAGTTCATCAAGGACCATGTGGAGAGAGGTACGATTGAACTTTACTTTGTCAACACCGAGTATCAACTTGCGGATCTTTTCACCAAGCCTTTGGATGAGAAACGGTTTAATTTCCTAATATCCAAGCTTGGCATGTTTGATCCTCAAGAATGATCATCTATCAAATACTCAGTCCCTCATAACCATGACTCAGTAGTCAGACGTACGATCTTGATCACTGGGTTATCGTTGTCTTGGACTAAGTTCTTGATAGATTAGGTGTTCTTTCTTTTAATTTCTTCAGTATCTATTTTTCATGGTCTTGTAAGTATTACTAATCTCTTGTCTTGAGTGTGCATCAGTCAAGGGGGAACGTTCCCTCCCCATGCCTGTTCCGAGGGGGAACGTTGTCTTGCCTCCGCCTGATCAGAAGGGGAACAGGTAAGCACCTCATGTAAGTTTTCTATTACCTTTTATATGTATATAATTTCCTTTTATTTTATAGTTTCTTTTCTTATCATTAAAAAAAATCTGATTTTATATGTTTTTGTCTTTTTCCTCACTCATCTTCTCCATTCTTTCATCTTCTCCAAAACCCTTATTTTTTCTTTCAAGATTCTTCCAATTTTTTTGTGCTTTAAGGTAAAAATACATCTCTCAATCTCTCATCCATTGGTATTTCTATTGTTTGCACCTTCTGAATCTAAGCTAGTTTTGAGAACCCTTTTTCAAAAAATTTCAAGGGTTTATCAAAAAACCCCAAACCCACTAATCTTTGGATTTTGAGTTTTTGGGTTGGTTTTCATGCTAAATGTATTCATTAACTGTGTAAATTGAATCTGGAGCTTTCATTTCATATATATTTTATGTGTTTTGGTGAGGTTTTGAGTTGTGAGATGTTTCCACCATTGATAAGTTCTTGAAGGTATTATATGGATCTCTCAAGGAAATCATGAAAAGACACTTTTTGATCCTAAAAATATATCTGTTTGTGTGGTTTGGTGTTTGTGGGTGTGTTAGCTGTCATTTTATTTTATTTTATCTCCTTTTTACTTTTTCCTTCATTTCATCTTATTTTATTTTATTTTGTTATTTTTTATTTTTTTTGTTGTTATGTGTTCATCAAAACTTCAACCCAACACCAAGAACCCAAGACCTGACCGGATGTTTTTCCGGTGACCGGATGTTTTTCTGGTGACCGGATGTTTTTCCGGCGACCGGACCTCGCCGGACCGGAGAAAATTCCGGCGACCGGATCTTTCAAAGAGTCATTCCAAAATCCTTTGATGCTCCCGAAACTAAAACCAATCTTCCCGGAACCGGACCGGAGACCTCGCCGGAACCGGACCGGAGATGTCGCCGGAACCGGATGTCGCCGGAACCGGACCGGAAGTTTTTTTTTGTGTGTGCTTTGTTGTTGCGACTGATCATCCCTTGTGCCATCTTTCTCACTCGAACCGGAGATCTCGCCGGAACCGGACCGTAGACCTCGCCGGAACCGGATCAGAAGTCAAGTTTGTAAGTGTTTGCTTTTCTCGAAAACCAAAACCATGTCAACCAAACCACGTCGCCGGAACCGGATCTCGCTGGACCGGACCGGAATTCGCGACCGGACCGGTTCTGATGGCACTCGTGCTAACCTTGATCGAACCGTAGTCTTGTATGTGCGTGGTATTTATTCGACCGGAACCGGACCACCACCGGCGACCGGACCGGACGGTGGCCGGCGACCGGATCTTATGTTGTGTGAGCTATCTTCGTTGACAGGAACCGGAGGAGTAGTCGACCGGACCGGAGATCACCTCTTGACCGGAGTTCGTGACCGGACCGGATCGAAGGTCTTGTGTGTATGCGGGTTTCTTTTCGACCGAACCGAAGACCGTGTTTGGTTGTTTGTTTGTGTTCACCGGACCGGACCACCACCGGCGACCGGACCGGACGGTGGCCGGCGACCGGAGTCATGGTTGTGTGAAACAACCTCCCTCTTCTTCCTTTGATTTTTTTTGTTATAAGAGAGCATCTTCTCTCTTTTATTTTCAGATCTGTAACAAAAGAAAAAGAAGGAGAGAAAAGCAACCCTTGGAAAACGCGTTTCCAGCCATCGACACGCCTCCTAAACACGTTTCCAGCTGTCTTATGCACCAGACACGTTTTTCCAGCTGTTGCACGCGGTCCCATGTGCATTTACGCGCTCCCACGCGCCTTAAATGCGCTCTCACGCGCTGCGTCACGCGCCAACACGCGCTAGACGCGCCTCCCCATGCGAGTTCACGCGCCGCACGCGCCCATAACAGCACCTTCCCTCGGTCAGCGGCTCGGTCAGACGCGCTGACCGAGTGCTGACTGGCCTCTGACCGCGTCTGACCCATGCTCTGACCCGCGCACACCCTCTGACCGCGCTCTTACCCACGACTTTCATCTGACCCGATTTTAATTTTTTTTGTTTTGTTTAACTTTTTTTCTTTTTCTTTTATTATACATAAAAGAGTTAATTTTTTTTTCTTTTTTTTTCTTCTTTCTTTCCTTTTATTTTTTTTAAGTCTTATATTTTTTTTGTGTGTTTTCTTTTTATTCTAGTTTTTTTTCCTCTTGTTTTTTTTTTTCTTTCAATTTTTTTTGTGTGTGGTTTTACTTTGTTTTGGTTCTATATTATGAGCTCAATAGGATGTTTCCAAATTGCAATTTGTGCACCAATTTTTGGTAGTCAATCATTCTCTGGACTCCTTGCATATCCTGTCATGCCTTGTTTCCCTTAGTGAATTTTTTTTGTGCTCCAAGACATTAGAAGCTGTGTGATTCGGTTTAACCGGCTTACATGATTACTTGAGTATCTGTGTGTCCACATTGCTTAAATGTATACATGTTATGTTTACGTGTTTCGCCATGCCATGATCCAACCTCATTCCGAATTATCCTAAGTGTTCACCATCATGTCTCAGGTTGGTAAGATCTTTTGAATTGTGCATCCTCCAGACTTGAGAAAAATTCACACTCAATGTGTTGTGTTATTCTTTACCAAATCTTTTGATTTAGTACACAATAACCCATCTCAAAGATGTGTGTCTCCTATCTCAATCATGCCTTTACCTCTATACTATTTTTCAGGTACAATGGTGAATCCGAGCTCTTCAGCTCACCGTCAGTCTCGTGTCACTCGACCCCAACCCATTACCTACGATACCCTTTCACCTCAACTGAAGAAAATCTCTGATAGCCTCTTTCCTTATGCCAAATACCTTCCTTCCACCCAAAATAACCACTACCTTGACCTTGATCACTTCCAAACCTCACACCCAATCATAATAGAAATCCTTCGAAACCAACCACTTACCCCACTTCTCACCCGTCATGTTGATATCCCGGAAATTTACATACAACAATTCTATGACTCCATGGAATTTGTAATGGGTACCTCTTCCCAATCTGAGCACTTCCGATGCAAGGTCGAAGACTTTAAGTACAAACTCACCCCAGCTCGATTCTGTCGCATCCTCCAAGTACCTGTTAAAACCCCTGAGACATATCACCTGTCTGACGCAGAAATGTTCAAGACCATCTATACTCTCGGATATGAGGAAGAACTTCTTACTCTTGGAGCGTTCAAACGCAAACATATCGCCGGTGCCTGGTCCAGTCTATACGCCATCCTCAACAAGTGTCTTTCCTCTCGCACCAAAGAAACAGATCAATGCGGCAAAGAGTTAAAGCAAGTCTTTCTTGGTTGTGCCACCAACAACCCCGACACCGAGTATCAGTACTTTCTTTGGGAGGAGTTTTCATCCGTGATCAAAGACAAGACAGGATCAAAGGCCAGAAATTTCGTTCCGTATCCACGATTCTTGGCACTTATCATCTCTCATATCATAGACAAGAACTGTAGTGTTCCACGGAAGGGGCTTCCATTATTTCCTACCTGGCCTATGTCGAAACTGGTTGATAACACTGATCATCAACAGATTGTTCCTATGAAGATTCCCCAAGAATTACTTGATGCACTTGATCATCGTTCACCGATTCTGAGAGCATACTTAGACTAACTTCCTCTACCAGGACCTCCAGAGCCGGAGGCTGGCACCCCGGAGGAATCCCCTAGACAAGAGAGTGAGGGTTATGTTGTCCCACAAACACAAGAAAATGAGAAGAAATGGATTGAATCAAGATAAAGATGATGATGATGAATAAGAAAGCTTCAATATCTTCAACAATGGAGGTTTCCCAAAAAGGCAAAATGTGATTCAATATGAAAACCCTAAACATCCTTTACCTTTTATAGGTAGAAGGAAGTTACACAAAATGTCAACAAAGGCCCCCGAGGTTCCAAACCTCAAACAGGGGCACTAACAGAAGATAATGTTTGTTAAGATTATGTGCGAGACAGTAACAGGGTTATCGTATCCAATGTTATAGGACACTAGTAGGTCACACTGCTGCACGCCAAAATGAGAACGTTTGGATTACATGAGAAATAATTGATTGATTATTAATTATTTAATGAGAGAGTTAATATATAAATAGTTAGTTAAACTATTTATTTGTAATTAATTAATTAGATAAATTAATTAGTTATTTATGGAAATTATTTGGAGATAATTACCAAAGAGTTTTATATGGAATAAAACTCTTATTAAGTTTTATCCATATAAATAAGGGGTTAGGGGTGTCAGTTTGATTGATTCATTCAGTCTTAAAAACCCAGAAAAAACTCTCTCTCTCTCTCTCCCCTAAAACCGGCGCCGAATCCAAAAGAAAGGAGGTTCGCATTCGTTTTTCCGGGTAATCCTCGGTGGTGGTCTAGCAACCTTCTCGCGTGGTGTCAGTAGCAGTGTAATCCCTGCCAGCTTTCCGGAAGTTTACTAGCAAAAGGTAAGATTGCTAAACCTTCTTTGATTGTGTCTCTTTGTGTTTGGGATTGGATCCTCGATTGGGAATCTGGGTGTTTGTTTATTCCGTTGTGCTTGTTTTGTTGCCCTAATTCCCAACAGTGGTATCAGAGCCACTTCCTAAACCTAACAGATCAGGTTTAAGTTGCTTGCTAATTAATTAGGTTTTTTGTAAAATCGTTATTTTTCCGTGTTTAAAAATCTGATTTTTAATAAACCTAACGAAGCAACGATCGGCGGTGGAACGGCGGCAGTTAGCCGGCCGGACCTCCAGGCCGATCGTCGGTGAATCGAACAACCAACCGGCTACACCACAGAGTGTGGTGGTCGCCGGCTGTCATCGCAACAAACCACCAGCCGCACCACCGTGAGTGGTGGCGGCGCCGGCTACGAACACGAACCACCATCGCACCACCGTTTGTGGTGGCGATGGCATCGATTGAGAAACAGAGCCGCAACAAGCGGCGATTGACCACCGCGCCACCGTTCGTGGTGGCGGTGGCGATCGATCGAACGAACCGCCGAACGGCGACGGCGACCCGTGCTGTTGTCGTCGATTGCGACGGTGGTGGTTGAGCGGTGATGACGATGATGATTAATTCCGGAGAACGGCGGTGATGGTGGCACTCTATTGCTGCCGTCATCGAACCACAGGCGGTGGTTACCGCCGCTGCCATCTATGGCGGTGGTGGCGTTTCCGTTCGCCAAGCGACCACGGCGGCAATGGCGGTGCGAACCGCTGCCGTTGCCGATGGTAGCGGTGGTTGCTAACGTGGCGTCGGCCACGATCAAAAACCGACAGGCGGCGGTGGTGGCTCACAAGCCGCTGCTGTCGCCGGCGATCCACGGTAGTCGAGTGGTGTTCAAACCGGTATCGGTGGTGATGATTTCGGCCATTGCCATCGGTGCCGGATTACGTTCTTCGATTGCTTTCGTTAATGGGTCCCGTGTGAGATCCGTTGCCGGAAAGGTCTTTGATATGGAAATCTTTTAACCGGATAAGTTTAAAAGTTTTCAGGATTAAATTAATTATAAACTTAAATAATTATCTCTAGTTGAGTTTTAATTATTATATGAAGTCATAGTCAAACCCTTATGACCCGTGTTTTTGTCTTTTAATTATTATGTGTGTTGTTACGGGAGGCCTGCGTGCCATTTACAACCCGGTTATATTGTAATATTTTAATTAAACGAGAGACCTGAAGACGGAGTCAAGGAGACGATCATGGAGCTTGGAGCCAGTGGGAGCACCGAGAAGATTTGTCACTTAGGAATTGGACCGTCGTTTTGTGTTGGCTCACAAAACGACAATAGTTAAGGGTTTTTGACTATGACGTGTTATTTTAAACTGCGTGGTTGTTTACAATTATTAAATCTGCGTGGTTGTTTATATTTAATTATATTACGTAGTTACGTCTTTTAAATTAAATATAAATGGTTTTAAAATTGGATAAAATACAGTTTGTGTTTAAATCCAAAGTTTTTGAAAGCTGGCAATTTTTGACCCTTGTTAAAATCATAGATTAGTAAGTGCAATCCACTTTAGGGGGACCTCCGGTGTAAGGTACATAGGGCGTTGTAAGTACTCACACTATGAACGTCCGTGTTCAAACCGAAACTGGAGGGAGATAAAACTCTGCGAATTATCTCCGGGTGGTACCGGCCAGAGTTCGTCCAGGTCCCGGGTGGTGCAATCTATTTTGGTAATTATTTATTCACTGGGTGGTACCAGGCCAAAATGCACTAGAGGGACTAAATATGCACGGACTATTAATATCCGATGTCCCGACGGTCTAGAAGTCGTATTTTCAGATAGGAATACGATTGGTATAGTTTTACCTACCATAGATCGCATGAGTCGGTTTGACATGATCACATGCTTCCCGACACATGTGAAATATGGATTCTAGTCTAATAAATTTATTTTAAGGGTAATAATTTATTAGAATTATATAATTATGAACTAAATTGGAATTTATATTCTTCTGTAGATGTCTCCAATTAGCATTCCGTTTTATTCACCTGAGGAATCACTTCGCCTTATTACGGGCAAGTGGAAGCTTACGGGCCAGAACTTTCCAGTTTGGAAGTTGCACTTACAGAATGTTTTGAGTGCCCAGGGTAAGCTTTATGTGATCAATAAGCCCATGTCACGACCTAAAAGCAATGCCCCAGAAGAGGAATTTGCTGAATATTTCATATTCATGGCAGATGAATCGGATGTAATGTCCATTCTAGTTTTCTCTATGTCACCCGAGTTCACGGGAGACTTAAGAGTAAAATTCTGTCACGAGGTTGTGAGAAATGTAGAAAACCAGTTAGGTTTCTACAAGCATACGGGCAAGCTTTTGATCATGCAAGAGATTCTCTCCCTGAAGCTACAAGAGGGTCAGTCAGTTAAAAACCATCTTATTGAAATGAGAAGGCTTTTTAAATGTTTATCACGTCTGGGGTACAAGATGACTCAGGAGGAGTTAGTGTACCTCATGTGGTTCTCCCTCACAAAGGAAGTTCAGGACACAGCTAGTGCCTACATGAAGGAACCAAAGAACGACGTGGATAAAGTTCATGAAGATATCCTGGCCAGTCTAGAGCCAGCACCCGAACCTGCGAATCTCATGGACACTGATATAATTGATGAGCTGGGAGATCTGAGTTGCTCAGAGTGCGGCAGTAAGGATATTTGCGAGCACTCGATGAATATCGACCAGATAGAGATCGGTTTACCCGATGCTCCAGGTATCTTTATGATAGATTGCTTAATCACTTCTTATGAATCATGGGTAATTGATACAGGCAGTGGTAACCACATTTGTAATCATTTACAGGGATTCACTAGAAGAAAGACTTTGAGGAAGGACCGTTCGAACCTACGAGTTGGCGAAGGCACTCCGTTGATTGCTGAAGCCGTGGGATCTTATAGTCTTAGTTTACCCTCGGGTCTAGTTTTGGAACTGAATAATTGTTATTATATTCCAAATATGATTAAGAATGTTTTGTCTTTTGATTTATTAGTAGACCAAGGTTTTTATTATAAATATACTTATAAAATGATTTCAGTCTTTAAAGATAACATTTTCTATTTTAAAGCTACACCCGTAGATGGTCTATACACTGTAAATCTACAAGACAACAATAGTGAAATCTATCATATAAGTAAGCGATCCAAGGATATTGAGGATCAGACTTACCTCTGGCATTGTCGTTTGGGCCATATAAACAAGAAACGCGTTGAACTACTCCTGAAAGGAGGTTTTCTTGGCAATTTCGACTATAAACCTTTTGATAATTGCGAATCTTGTTTATCTGGTAAAATGACAAAGCAACCTTTCAACAATGAAAATGAAAGGGCTACTGACTTTCTTGAAATAATCCACACAGATGTATGTGGACCTTTCAGTCATGTAGCAAGAGGAGGATACCGGTACTTCATTACCTTTACTGACGACTTCAGTAGGTATGGTTATGTCTACTTGATGAGACATAAATCTGAAACCTTTGAGAAATTCAAGGAGTATCAGAATGAAGTACAGAATCTACTTGACAAGAGGATCAAGTTCTTACGGTCAGATCGTGGTGGCGAATATCTCAGTGATGAGTTTGACAATCATCTGATGGAGTCTGGGATTGTATCCCAACTTACACCTCCGTATACACCTCAGATGAACGGTGTATCAGAAAGGAGAAATCGTACTTTGCTTGACATGGTACGAACGATGATGTGTCATTCTTCGCTGCCAATATCATTCTGGGGACATGCGCTCGAAACAGCAGCACACATACTGAACAGAGCGCCAACAAAATCGTAGAAAACACTCCATATGAGTTATGGAAGGGTAAGAAACCCAACATATCTTTTCTGAAAATTTGGGGTTGTGAGGTTTACGTCAAACGACCCACCTCAGAAAAACTCAAACCCAAATCCGACAAGTGTTTCTTCGTTGGATATCCCAAGACCACCGTGGGATATTATTTCTACAACCCTGAAGAGAACAAAGTGTTTGTTGCTCGAAATGGAAAATTTCTGGAAGAAAAGTTTCTCAGTTTAGAGAACACCAGAAAGGATGTAGATCTACAGGTAGTAGACGAAGAAAGCACTATACCAGTTGTTGTGCCAGAAATTCAACATAACAATGTTGAACCTCAATCAGAGCCGATTGAGGAAGTGCAAACACAGGACCTTCGCAGATCCAGCAGGGTAAGACAAGAACCAGACAGGTATCTTGGGTTCCTAGTCTCTCAAGATAACGGAGACTTAAATGAACCAACATCCTATGGAGAAGCTGTGTCAGGCAGTGAGTCTGAACAATGGCAGGAAGCCATGAAGGCCGAGATGCAATCTATGTACGACAACCAAGTTTGGGAGTTGACTGATTTGCCACAACACTGTAAGGCTGTTGGACGCAAATGGGTTTTCAAGAAGAAAACCGACATGGATGGGAACGTACACACCTTCAAAGCCAGACTGGTTGCAAAAGGATTCACGCAAACTCATGGCATTGACTATGATGAAACCTTTTCACCAGTGGCTATGTTAAAATCAATTAGGATTCTTATGGCCATCTCAGCGTACTTTAACTACGAGATTTGGCAAATGGACGTCAAGACAGCCTTTCTGAATGGAAAGTTAACAGAAGACGTCTATATGGAACAACCAGAGGGGTTTGAAGATCCTAAGAATCCTAATAAGGTGTGTAAGTTGCTAAAATCCATTTATGGATTGAAGCAAGCATCTCGAAGCTGGAACTTACACTTTGATGAGCGAATCAAAGAGTTTGGTTTTACCAAAAGTGAGTTCGAGCCGTGTGTCTACACTAAGTTCAGTGGGAGCATAGTAACCTTCTTGGTCTTATACGTAGATGACATTCTACTTATAGGAAACGATATACCAACTTTACAGAGTGTTAAGAGTTGGTTAAGCAAATGTTTCCAGATGAAAGACCTTGGAGAAGCCGCTTATATACTCGGTATAAAGATCTACAGAAATAGATCTAGACGGCTTATCGGGCTTAGCCAAAGTACGTATATCGATAAAATCTTGAAGAAATTCAGGATGGATGAATCCAAGAAAGGATTTATCCCGATGCAACATGGCATAGTGTTAAGTAAAACACAGTGTCCTGTTTCTAGTCAAGATCAGGACAAGATGAAATCGGTCCCATATGCTTCTGCAATTGGATCGATTATGTATGCCATGCTGTGTACTAGGCCCGATGTTGCTTACTCAGTAAGTGTTACGAGCAGATACCAACAGAATCTGGGTGAACCCCACTGGGTGGCTGTCAAGAACATTCTTAAATATCTGAGAAGAACGAAAGAAATGTTCTTGGTCTTTGGAGGTACTGAGGATGAAATTAGTGTCACCGGATACTCTGACGCTAGTTTCCAGACCGACAGAGATGACTTCAGGTCACAGTCAGGGTACGTCTTTACCCTAAACGGAGGTGCGATCTCATGGAAGAGCTCGAAGCAGGACACGATTGCAGACTCAACTACAGAAGCAGAGTACATTGCAGCATCTGATGCGGCAAAGGAAGCTGTCTGGCTAAGGAATTTTCTATCGGATCTCAGAGTGGTTGCCAGTATCTCGAGACCGATCGATATATTCTGTGATAACTCAGGAGCCGTGGCGCAAGCAAAGGAACCTAGAGAGCATCACAAGTCAAGACACGTGCTCAGGAAGTATCACCTCATCCGAGAGATCATTGGAAGAGGAGATGTGAGAATATGCAAGATTCCAACAGATGACAATGTCGCAGATCCGCTGACAAAGCCACTAGCAAGGGCAAAGCATGAGGCACATGCGAATTCCATTGGGATGCAGTACCTGGAAGCCAGTAGCTAGTTCTTAGTTTATTAATTATTACTATAGTTTAATTTAGAAACAATGCAATCATGTAAAGTTTTTATTTCACAGTGTGTTGGAAATAAATGGAGGTTTTATTTTCATGATTATTCTAAATTGACTATTTTTTGCATATTTAACGTATCCATGATTTTACAAAGTCTTGTATGAAATCTAAAATTCCGTAGCCACTTGTTGAAATGGGAATTTCAATAGGGAGTTTAACGCTATTATAAATACTTGATGATTTATTCAAAGTAGAGAATAAAAGCACAGGTGATGTGACCAAGTATTTATAGATACTCATCAGAGTGTTTGGGTATTGGAAGTGAGCAGTAATCAAGTCTGCTTCATGGAGCCTCAGTCATAAGCACTGACTTGATAGGTTGTCCTTAGACCTGAGATACTTGGTTTGGGAACGCGAGGACTACTGTATTCTTAGCACGTACTAACGCTGTACCGTAACAGGGCGGCCATACGGGACGTGACTAGATGCAGCGGAAGCCGTGGATCCAAATGCAAGTAGTCAAGAAGGGATTTGCACCTCTTTCAAAAGAGAGATATTTCCGGGCCCCTTGACGATTAAGATTGGCAGAAAACGCGTGGCCACGCTCGGATAGAATAACAAGGGTTATTTAGTAATATCCGTTACTGCAGGCAATCGAAATCAGAGTCAAGAAATACTTGATTTTAAGAAATGAACCCTCCACTCCATGTCTTAAATCACTTCAGAAATATCGTGTGCAAAAGGAATGAACCTGTGTACAAATTCAAGCGTGAATTGTATCTCTGGATGTAAGAGATCTTATAACCTGGTTAACCTAAGTGTCTGGCTAGGGACCTCCTTAGGCTAATGGTAACAGTACAGTTACATGTCTAGCACAAGTGGGAGTCTGTTAGGATTATGTGCGAGACAGTAACAGGGTTATCGTATCCAATATTATAGGACACTAGTAGGTTACACTGCTGCACGCCAAAATGAGAACGTTTGGATTACATGAGAAATAATTGATTGATTATTAATTATTTAATGAGAGAGTTAATATATAAATAGTTAGTTAAACTATTTATTTGTAATTAATTAATTAGATAAATTAATTAGTTATTTATGGAAATTATTTGGAGATAATTACCAAAGAGTTTTATATGGAATAAAACTCTTATTAAGTTTTATCCATATAAATAAGGGGTTAGGGGTGTCAGTTTGATTGATTCATTCAGTCTTAAAAACCCAGAAAAAACTCTCTCTCTCTCTCCCCTAAAACCGGCGCCGAATCCAAAAGAAAGGAGGTTCGCATTCGTTTTTCCGGGTAATCCTCGGTGGTGGTCTAGCAACCTTCTCGCGTGGTGTCAGTAGCAGTGTAATCCCTGCCAGCTTTCCGGAAGTTTACTAGCAAAAGGTAAGATTGCTAAACCTTCTTTGATTGTGTCTGTTTGTGTTTGGGATTGGATCCTCGATTGGGAATCTGGGTGTTTGTTTATTCCGCTGTGCTTGTTTTGTTGCCCTAATTCCCAACAATGTTTACAAACAAAGGAAGTTAACCTAGAAAGCAAGTAAGATAGTGTTTTCTGACTCTTCACAACAAAGAGGTCCTACAATCTCCCCCTTTGTGAAGAAGTCAGAATGGTGGTGGAAGCTCCAGAGCTGGCTCCCACTTGGACATCTGCAGGTATTCCTCCCACTCGCCGATGATCCTTGCTCTCATTTGCATCGCCGCCTCGACCCGTCTGCACATCAACCGTTCCTTGAGTTTCCTCTCGATCAATCTCATCGCCTCCAGTAGCTTTCCCTTCCCATCTATGATTCCCCGCCCTGGTATCTGATCAGCCAGTAGTCTACTCTGCATCCCGTTGTAGACATAAAGAAGGGTTCCGTCGCAGAACTTGGAGAGCTCGCCAAATCTCATAAACCTGCGCTTCTTCTTCTTCCGAGTCATATACAGAACCCCATGCTCAGGTATCCTGGTTGGCATATACGGTGTGTAAGCATCAATACCAGGCACGAGCAGGTTTGGTCTGAGCAGGTTGACCTTTGGCTGGCGGCTTTCGATTGCAAGCTGGTAGTCCGTCACCCGCGCAAGAGTGATTGCGTGGCGAACGTACTTCTTCAATATCTCAGTGTCGTCTCTGTAGTGCTCTGGTCGGAGAATCGGACCTTGGAGGTACTTGATGAGAGAGAGAAGATCTTCTAGATGCACCCGATCCAAATCAGCTTCCGTGAACGACCAGTCTTGAAGCTCACCTCGTCGAATGCCGGTCCCGTACATACGAACGTCGTATTCAAGGAATAACTGATGGCCATGTCTGTAAGGGCGCATAGCAGTTACCTTGGTGAAACGACGTCGAATTCTTTGGCGTCCATGGGTGGCCCAGTTGCACATCCTCTGGTGTACATACGCCGTCCTTCGTCTCTTGGTCTTGATGTGTGAGATCCCGAAGTAGACCTTTCGGGACCAGACGTGCAGCTTTTCTTGTTGGTAGATGCGGGTGAACGATTCCTCAAGGAATGGACGGAAGATGACTGAATGGTTCCAGTTGAGCTGGATGACTGTTGGAGCGGCTGTCTCTGGATCAGTAGAATGAATAGTCCGTGGAGCGTCTGGAGTGGGGAACACGAATGCTAAGGTGGGGTTGGTGTAGTCAGAATCCCTGACAATGTCGTCCCCCTTCTGGTATATTCTGAGACTCTGAGCAAGCGACCGTAGAATTTTCCGGGCTTCCTCCGGAATCTGGAAGTCTGAAGGATCCGTTGGTGCTGCTTCTGGAGGAACGACTTCAATCTGAATCGTGTCTCTCATCTGGGGAAACTGAACTACTTCACCTTCTGGGATCCGCTCGTAGCGCCAACTCCCTATGTCAGGAATATCCTCCGTGTCTGAATCAACATAGGGAGCCTCGGGTGCAGCAGACTCTGTAGGAGCACTCAAGGGGGCAGCCGTGGTGGCTGGAGCTGGAGTGGAACCGGAACCAGAGGCAGAATGGAGGTCGGTGCGAGGCCTTTTGGATGAAGCCTGCACCTCCCCCTCATGAGGACCCGGTGCCGAGTCATCAGGGTCATCATGCCTCCTTTTGGAAGGCTGAGCCTGAGACCGACACATGGCCTCTAGTTCCCGGACGCGCTGCTGTAGGATCTCGATCTGGGCTTCCTGATCTCTGACTTGGGCGGAGAGGCGGTCGTTCTGAGTCGTGTATGAAGAGATGACGAACGCATGTTCCGTCTCAGTAACGTAGCCTGGTATCGGAGGTAGTTCGCCCGAAGTCGGAGGGGCGAGCCTGAGGACGTCTTCGGTCTGACGGGGGATCGGAGTCTCTGATGATGGGGCTGCCTCAGAGTGTTTGCCCTTGATCCGCCGTTTGAGCTCGTAGAGCTCCGCATCCCGGTCTTCTTGAAGCTTTCGTGATGCCTCAAGATCTGCCAGTCGTTTCCTCTCCGTCTCGGCCAAGGCTTTCTCCAGTGCCTCGACCCTCGCATCTCGAGCCCGGTTGGCTTCCTCCACCGCTAGTAACCTGGTTTGGACGACTTTTAGGATGTCGTCCGAATCCGTCGGACCTAAAAGTCCCGTTGGTGCAGGGGTGGTTTTAGGGATTCCACCCGAATCCGTCAGGCCTAGAAGCCTCGTTGTTGCGTGAGCATCTTTAGAGACTTTGCTCGAGTCTGTCGGACCATGTCCCGGTAGTACAACGCCCGGTGCCACTTGGGCTCCGGTTGTCGAGAAGAGTCCTACTGAGGTGCTCTCTCGGCCTGATGTCACCGCTGGAATGATGTTGACGGTGTCAGGGATTCCGGTGGATCCTCGAAGGGCATCACTCGACGCACCGACTCTCCCCGTTCCGGCCTCGCCACTTGGGTGGGCTGATGATGCTCCAAGTAGTGTCCTATCCAAGTGAATGACTTGAAAAGTCTCGGTAAGTGGCTCTAGGACAACTGGTGCACGGAAAAAAGTCGAGAGGGGGGGCGGTTCCTCTCTGATTTCAACACCGGCAGACTCCGATTGAGTGGCCGGTGGAAGTTGAGCTACGTCCCCGTGTAAAGATGAAACGACCATCTGTTGAGAGATGGCCGAGTGGTCGGTTGGGGCGTGCAAATGCGCTAGTTGGCGGCTAGCGTCTTGACCAGACACCGTATGGTGCCCGGTCTCAGTGTGGGTTGCCTCTCTGATGGATGGACTCGAGGTAAGGGAAACTTTCGTTTCTAACCTGTGCGGCTCTACCTCTTCGTCCGCATTCTCTAATTGAGCCCAAAGCTCCCCTAATTGGACCTCAACATCTGCGGTCTCTTTTTCTCTTCTCTCTCTCTCCTTTTCTCCCCTCTCTCTCTCTTCTTCCTCACTGTCATATCTCCCCCAGCCGGTAGCAACCTCGGCCTCACCTTCTTCCTCAAGACCGACGGTTCTATCATCCGAGGCTAGATCGCCTGCTAGTACTGGATCTCCGGAGATCGTGTCGTCGTTGAAGGAAGAGGTGGCTTCATCCACATCGATCACCTGGGCCTTTCCGCCCTTCGCTGGTTCTGAAAGTTGGAACTCAGAGTCAGAACCGTAATCTATCATTTCCTCATCGGTGGCTTCGTCATCGGGCTCACGACGGTTCGAAGGAGTGTGCTCGGGGGACTCGTGACCGTCGGAGTCATCGTCTGAGGGTTCGCCGGAGGGTTCGCCTCCCTGAGTAGTAACGGCCGCCGAATGTGGTGCTGGAGGAACGTGTGCTTGTTCTTGTGGGGAAGCTTCCACGTTCTCACCAGTCTGTAGAGGTTGTTGCGGCGGTCTCGGCGATCGGCGCTCTTCCGATGACGAGTGTACGGGGGATTGATGGAGGACCCCCATGTACTGTTTCACCCTGAGTCTGCTCATGATCTCATGATCCAACTCGAATGCAGATGTTTCCTCCACGACGGTGGGTGTACGGACACGAGTGGCTCGGTTCCGAATCATCGTCTGATAAGCTCCAGCTCGAGACGTGTGCGGAGTGGCGAACGTACCAACGATTCTACCTTCTCCTCCCCTCACGGCAACACTCATCACTCCCGAGCCAGAAGCTCCCCCACTGGAACTTTGGCCCGCCGTGCCTGAGGCACGGCCTCTAGAAGGGACGAGTTGCACGTCTTGGGCAGGGCTCCTCGGTTCTGAGGAGTCCGTAGACGTGTCTTCTAATCCTATAGACACTCGGTACAACCTAACACAAATAGCCCTACGGTCCGCCATGTTGAGCACGTTCTCGGGGATCGCCATCTCGACCTGTCCAGGGCGCATGTTCTTCTTGTTGGCGCGGCCAATCTGTATGCTTTCGAAGCGGAGATGTCTGGATCGGCGTCTGACTTCGCGGTTCTGATCCATGTGATCACGAATGAGCAAGCTGAAGAACCGCATCCACGGGATGGATGTATGGCGAGTCCTGCTAGGTCCAGCTCTTACGTCGTTAATCATGTCTGCCCAAAGCTGTTGGGCAAAGTCTATCCGTCGTCCATAAGCAACAGCATGGATGACGTGCCAGAAGTGGGTTGAGGCTTTGTCCACGCCATGTGTCTTTGATGAGAGCGTCCGGTTGAGAATGTTGAAGAATGAGTACCATATTGGAGGCAGCATCCCTTGAGCAACTTGGGAAATCCCTTTGGGTCGGTTGTTTGCAGTGTAGTGAACTCCGAGAGCGAGTACTTCGCTGAAGAGCTCGGGTCCAGAAACCAGAGGGTCGAACGGGGCCTCAGGAGTGGTGGCCGGTAGACGAAGGACTCGACGGAGATCCTCCACGGTAATGACTAGGTCAGTGTTGTCCACCCGGCCGATGATGGTTGGTGCGCCGTTCTGGTTCTCGACACGTGAAGTGTGTCAGAACTGTTGCAGATAGATCATAGGAATCTGAGCAGTGGCTTGCATTGCGTATGCAAGGGGATGTGCCCGAAGGATCTCAAGGACCACATCGTCTTGGACAGTGAAGTTCGCCAGGTCGACGAACCCGTTGTTCTGGATGATCTGAACAATGTTGGCCGGGTCAATAAGAGCTCGGTCAGCAGTATTTCCGGCAGAAGAAGTGGGAGCAATAGGTTGATCAGCCATTTCTATAACATAAGGTCAAGTGTTAGTAAGAATGCAGCGTGAAAAAACTATACCCTCGACTAGACGCGAGTCGGAAAAACTCGAAAACCCAAAAAATGAGTATTTCGTATTTTCGGAGTCGAAAAACGAGCAAACCTCGAGGGGAGGTTTTCCGATTCGGAAAAGGTGATTTTCCGAGTCGGAGAACACTCAACACTTAGACAAAAGAGCATATAATTAAACACAAGTTTTCCGATTCGGAAAAGATGGTTTTCCGAATAGGGAAACTCCAACACTTAGAGAAATTTCAAACACATAAAGAGGTTGGTTTTCCGATTCGGAAAACATTGTTTTCCGATTCGGAAAATGTGATACTTAGAGAAATTGAAAAGCATCTTGGTACACATACGAGTCGGAAAACCTTGGAAACCCATAAGGGTAATTCCATGTTTTCCGAGTCGGAAAAGATAAGCTTAAAAACGAGAACCAAGATGGATTCGGAAAACCTGATAATCCGAATCGGATTTATCTGGTTTTCCGAATCGGAAAACATACACGAACGGTTATCGTCTTTGAATGCGGAAAACTTGAATGTTCAAGTTTTCCGATTCAGAAAACTTGAACATTCAAGTTTTCCGATTCGGAAAACCGAAACCGTTCACCTTCCAGATTCAAAAACTACCCAAAAACCGACGATTTAACATTCTAAACTAACTACAAATGATCTAGAACGATTAATAACAAGTTTAGAAGCATAATGGGATCGATCTAACACCCCGAAATCCCATTCCAAGAAGTTTGGGTTTCGGGTAAGTTTTGAAAAGTTTAGGCCTCGATCCAGACCTCAAAACGACATATATGGATGTTATAACTATATAAGTATTGATCGTTTACTAACCAGGAATCCGAATATGTAATTTGTTTGACGATCGGAGCACAAACGAGCAAAATCCGAAATCGAGCGCGAAGTGGGTATCGGGAGAGTTCAGAGAGAGGAAAAGATGAAAATTTGAAAATTGTGAAGATTAATCTCTTAAAACCGGTTTATATATTTTTACCGAAAAAACACTGTGTTAGAGTTAAAAACACTGCGTTTGGCTCTCCTGATGACTCTCTTAACCCGACTTTCACCTATTGGCAAAAACCACCCCTGGACTTGAAGTTTCAAGAAACTTACAGACTAGTCCCTGAACTTGCAGTTTTAAGAAGTTTCAAAACAGACCCTGGACTACAAGTTTCACCAAAGTGCAATATGAGTCCTTGAACTTTAAGAATCAGAAAGTAGCAAAGTTAGTCCCCGAACTTGTAAGTTCAAGACATGTACTCTACCGCCCCCTGAACTTTCAAGTTCAGAAAAAGATACAAGTTCAGCGCTCGACTCCCGAGAAAAGAGACTTACCTGGTTCGTCTCGACAGGGTTTTGTGCGAGTTCTGATCTGAGGTAACCAGAAGTCGTTGTGAGGATCCACACCTACAAAAGAAAAATAGAAAAATGGTATCCAAAGTGTTGTGGATCCGAGAACGTCAGTAAACTCACCACACAATAAAAACAAGACTTAATACTCCCCCTCAATTCATGCAATTTCTCGAGAATTCCTACAGACTCCCCCTACACACATGCATACATAGTATGAACTCCCGACTCCCCTTAGACCTCAGGCCGGGAGGTCCAGCATTCCTAACTTGCTTAGGAGAAAGAAGTGACGTTTCTCGTCAAACGGCTTAGTGAACAAATCAGCAAGCTGATAGTCACTCTCAACAAAGTAAAGTTCAACATTACCTTTCTCGACGTGGTCTTTGATGAAATGATATCGGATGTCGATATGCTTCGTCCGAGAATGTTGAACCGGATTTGCCGTGATCTGAATCGCACTTTTGGAGTCGCAATAGATGGGAATCCGATGCATGGTGTATCCGAAGTCGGCAAGTTGGGTTTTCATCCACAGAACTTGCGAGCAGCAGCACGCGGCGGCAACATACTCAGCCTCCGCGGTGGATAAGGATACGCAATTCTGCTTTCGGGATGACCAACTCACCAGCTTGTCTCCGAGAAACTGGCAAGCACCAGATGTGCTTTTCCTGTTGAGCTTACAACCTCTTGAGAAACAAAGTGGGATCGATTGTACCTTTCTTGTAACCAACTCCTGGCAGGTAATCAGTGAGAGTTTCATACCATGCACTAGGAGCTTGCTTGAGACCGTAAAGCGCCTTGTCCAACACGTAGACGTGTTCTGGAAATCTGGGATCGACGAATCCTTCCGGTTGTTCAACGTACACCTCTTCTTGAAGAACTCCGTTCAAGAAGGCACACTTGACGTCCATTTGATACACCGTCATGTTTTTGTGTGCGGCATACGCAAGGAAGATCCGAATTGCCTCGATCCGAGCTACGGGCGCAAACGTCTCATCATAGTCGATTCCCTCTTGTTGGCGATAACCCTTGGCGACTAATCGAGCCTTGTTCCGGATGATGAGATCGTTCTCGTCCTTCTTGTTCCGGAAGATCCACTTCAGGCCGATGATGGATTTTCCCCATGGTCTGGTTACCAAGCGCCAGACTTTGTTTCTCTCGAATTCCGCAAGCCCTTCTTGCATCGCTAAGACCCAATCAGGATCGGTGAGAGCTTGGGAAACATCCGAAGGTTCGAATTCACTAAGGAAACCTCCGAATAGAATCAAGTTTTCTACATTCTTTGCAGATCTCGTAGTTACAGGTTGTGAGGGACTCCCGATGATCTGGGAGGGGGGATGATCTTTTGTCCACTTGCGAGTGTGTGGGTGAGTGACATAAGCTTGTTGGTTGTTGGTGGCGTCGTTCTCATCTTGCACGGCCAAGACCTCTTGCTGGTTTCTACTTGATGATCCGGCCGCCAGATGATTCTGCGGTGATACCTCCAACCGGGGCTCACGTACTACCTGAGCATAAGTTCTCTGAGCTGAACTGGGTGAAGGTAGTGGAGCTTCTTCAGGGATAGGTGCAAGAACAGGTTGTGGAGTCTGTTCTTGGACCGGTTCCGGTGAGGCTGATGATGAGATTTCAGGGGGAGAGACCGCAGTTGATTCTGGTGTCACTGAGTTGGTAGAAGTGCTTGAAGATGGCTCAGTGACAAAGGCATCGGATGATACAGAGGTAGAGGTTGACCCAGCATGAGCAGGAACTACAATCGGACCCGTGAGAGTGGGTAGATCATAATCTACGAGGTCTAAGAAATCTAAAGCAGAAAAGTTAGTGGACGAATCTGTGCTCGGTGGTGCGGTGAACAGTTCAGGAAAAGCTGCATTTACATTGCTTGAACTAGCCACAGAATAGGTTTCAGTTTCTGAAAAATCAACATTTGAGCTTTCCAGGATGGTTCGGGTCCGTTTGTTGAAAACCCTATAAGCCTTCGAGTTATGTGAGTATCCGATGAAGATAGACTCGTCAGACTTGGGTTCAAACTTTCCCAAATCATCCCGGTCATTTAAAACATAGCATTTACAACCAAAGACTCGAAAGTAATCGATGTTAGGCTTACGTTGTTCGACCATCTCGTAGGCGGTTTTACCGGTCCGCTTGACGATCAGGGTCCGATTCTGCGTGTAGCATGCTGTTGATACTGCTTCAGCCCAAAAAGATTGAGGAACTCCAGAATGAGCCATCATGGATCTCGCCGCTTCGACCAACGTCCGGTTCTTCCTTTCTACTACCCCATTTTGTTGAGGTGTGCGTACGGCAGAGAAGTTGTGAGAGATTCCCACGTCTTCGAGAAAGGATTGCAGTTTTGCATTGCGAAACTCGATTCCGTTGTCACTTCTCAACTTCTTCACTCGGCGACCCAAGAGAACTTGAATCCGCTTGATGAAGGCAATGATTCGATCGGCAGCGTCAGACTTGGCTCGCAGGAATTCAAGCCATGTGAACCTAGAGAACTCATCCACGAGAACCAACATGTATTTCTTTCGGGCTAGGCTCTCGGTTCTGGTAGGTCCACAAAGATCCATATGAATCATGTCAAGGGGACTCTTGCTATTTGTATCCATCCTCGGTGGATGAGAGCTTCTCGTCATCTTTCCTTGTTCGCAAGCAGGACACAGTGTATCCTTGGAAAGGCGAGTCTCTGGTAGTCCCTTGACGAGATTTTTCGAAACCAGCTTGTTCATGTCTTTAAAATTCTGATGGCAGAGTCTTCGATGCCATAACCAACTGTCCTCCTTTGAAGCCTTTGCGAGCAGACAGATTGCATTCCTTGGATTAGAAATCGCTTCAAACTGAGGGTGTGTCTGAGGGATTGAACGGAAGACGGTGGAGTAAAGATTGCCATTCCGCCGTGCACTTAGGATGACGTTGTTATCTTCATCATTCACATCGCTTCCGTATTGAAATTGCTTCACCCAGTATCCGTTGTCGCAGAACTGACTGGAGCTGAACATGTTGAAACCTAACCCCTCGACATAACTTACATCTTTAATGATGTATTTCCCATCCGTAATTTTCCCATAACCCACCATTGGCCTAGGCGTCTTGTCGGCTGTTTTAACATATCCCTCGAACCTTTCAACATAGTCGAAAAGGAAGGATCTCTGACCAGTCATGTGTCTATATGCGCCGGAGTCGAAGTACCACACATGACTTACCTGCAAGACAACTAAGCTTGTTTAGGGACCCATTGCCAAATGGGTTCCTGTGGGTTAGAAACAGATAAATCAGTCGATGAAGTCCCCTTTTCGGATTTCTCCTTAGGCGGAGGAGACTTCACTGATGATGAGGATTTTGCTTTTCCTCTTTTTCTTCCCCTTCTCTTTCGGGATTTGACATTAGAATTAGGAGCATAGAAAGAGTTAGACACACCATAACGCAGGAAATTATCAAACATAAAGCACATGTCATTGCGAAAAGTATTAAAAGCATCGTTCAAGTTGCGATTAGAATTAACAGACATGTTCGAATTCTTTCCTACACTAGGTGGAACATAGCCTCAACCCGCACGGCTAGGACTATGTTTCTTAGGGAAAGCAGAAAAAGAGTTGTTCCTCCCATGATGATCCTTTCTTGGTGGCTTCACATTCGGTCCACCATCTTTCCTCCTCGCATCTGCATGATAAGCATGGTGTGAGTTAGATGACGGTTTTGTGGGAATGGAGTTACCACCTTTTCCAGATGACTTTTTAGAAAATTTAGGTTTTGTGGAACTGAAAGGTTGATTTGGTTGTAACTGAGATGTCTCACCCACTTCAAAGGAACTTGAATGAAAGTCAAGACTTTTAATGGGTTTGACTGAGTTACGAGCATCGTTAGACTTTGAATGCTTTTTCTGGAGTCCTTTGGGTGCGTGAGGCTTAACTGACTTACCCTTGTCAGTACCTACACATTTTTCACCCTCGGGTTACTTTTCTCAGAAATAGGAGCTCGTGACTCAGTAGATTTCTCAGATTTGACAACAACAGAATTTGGCTTCTTTGGAATAAAGCCTGAAGGATCATCATCCTCATCTAAAAACACCTTCATATCATATTCAACATTTGGATCTTGAACAGTCTTGGGTTCGGCTATCCTATGGTGTGAATTGGGGGTTCATCATCATCTGAGATTATGGAGTAATAGTCCACAGTATCTAAGACAGGTTTGGGTTGGGGAGTGACTATTGGATGGTTGAGGATTGGAGCAGTCTTATCATCAACTGAGTTAGAAAAGAAGAGATTTTCAAGATTCATTACCTTCCTTTTTAAAATGGAGTTAGACACCCGTTGGTTGGTTAAAGATTGGCGATACATTATCCTTTCATCATGATCAAGTTCTTTTAACAGTTCAAAGTGGATATCTAGGATAACGTATCGAGCCTGAAGATCCGCAACCTTGATTTGAAAATCAGTGAAAGCTGAGGTTGCGGTCTCACATTCTGAAGAGAGCCTAATTCTTTCGGCATTTGCCTCAAGCAAGTCTTTCTCCAGATTGCGAACCAAGGAATCTTTCTCCGACAAAATGACCTTCAGATTCAGGATCTGATGTTGACATGCATCCAAATCCATGGCTTTTAACCTAAGAGTAAACACCTCCTTTTCTAGCCTGACTAGGTCGGGACACTTAGTTGCGGAAGTATCCTCGGGTGGGATAACTAAGGTCTCCTCTGAAAGTTTCATTTCCCTAGTATCATAGCTTGAGTTAAGGTCTGTGTAGTTGATGGGAGGCATTGCTACTCTAGGGGTTCTGGCCTTGATGCCTTCCCAAGTGGGTTCAGAGTTGGTCGGATCACTAGCCGGAACAAAGATTGGTCTATTCGGAGGGGGGCTAGTGGGAGGACTGCTAGAGGTACTGTTTGTTGGACTGATGGTTCTGGTTATGGTCTCACCGTTTATGACTTCGGTGTATGTGACAGTCTGCCTAACAAATTCCTCGGTCACATGTCCTCCTACAATGGCAGGTTTGGGCTTGGAGGCTGCCATATCCTCAAAGTTGTATAGATGAGAAGGTGCTTTATCTAAAACATGGTTTTCAGACAGACCTAGGCCGGGTTTAGCTTTGTAAAAGGGATTCTTTTTGGCATGCTGAGTGAGGATACTTAAAGTCTGTTCAGATTGTCCTCTTTTAAAATTGTTGTCCTCAAGCTCTTGTATTTTTGAAAACAACCGAGTTCTCTCTTCCGAAAGCAACTGGAATTTAATGTTGAGCTCCCCATGATTACTGTTAAGTTCCTCATGGGCTTTTAGAAGACAACTAAGTTTGTTTGCTAAATTGGACTCTCTAATCCCAGACTCAAGTGTTTCACGGTTATAAACTATGGTCAAATCCTCGAGAGAGTCTTTGTAAATTGCACTGTCGATTCTAAATTTCGTGACGAGAGTCCTCTCCGATTGGAGACATCTCTCCAATTCACAAATTTTAGATTCCAACATTGCTACAGTGTCAGTTATATCTGGAAGAGATGATACCTCAGACGGATCTATGTCTTGATAAGTGCTCGGTCCAACCGCTTCTGATCCCTCGAAGTCAGCCATCAAGCAAAGACCCTTCACCATATGATCCTCCTCGTCTGAACTGTAACACCCCGCTAAAGCGGAACCGCAAGGTGTGACAGTTAAGATTTCATCGGGATAGGAGATAAACCACACCAATCATTCATATCATAAATTTAAATAGTTTAATAAGTATTACAACCCAACCATAGTTTTAAGTTTACAGACTTAACAAGATAAATATTGTCTTGATTGGTGTACACAAAATTTCCACTAATGACTTTATCAAACCTTCGGATTTCCTGAAAAGCATGTTAAACAAGTGTCAACTACAAGAGTTGGTGAGTTCACAGGTTTTTATATGCACAAAATATTTTAAATGCAACGACAATTCCAGTAAATAGTTTTATTCTCTCAGTATTCGTAATCCATTTATAGCGAATCTTTTTATTCACTAAGTTTTCAAAATCAGTTATAGCGAATCCGTTCATCCACTAAATTTTGTAAACACATATAGTGAACCCGTTCGTTCACTAAATTTTGTATAAACAGTTAGAGTGAACCCGTTCATTCACTACCAACTTGTGAGTAAATTTTCCCAGGTGAATTGTTAATCGCATGATATTTATTCTTTGAGTCACTACTAATCCTGCCAATTATAACATATTGCCCCTACGCGTCTTCAACGGTGGGACTTTTGTCCACGCGTGAAGAATTATTCAATACAATGCACCTATATTCTCGTCAGTCAAGGTGGGTATGTCAAACCAAATAGCGCTATCCACATGTATTATAGGCCCATTGTTATGAGTTAATAGTAGTTACCGGGGACTTATTCATTTCAGACTCACTTTATCATGCTTTAAAACGCATCAAATTTAACTCACTATACATTTCATTTCATTTCAATTCGTAACATTTTCACAAATTCATTCACAATCATTCATAACATGCTTTTCACCCCAAAACGCATAAAAACGGTAAAAGTGGGGCTGTGAATACTCACCTCAAGCGTTTAGTGCGATTTCGTAAGTGATGGTGCGTGGTCTAATCCCGGCTCCGAACTATGTTTGCCCTATCAAACACGTAATTTTTAACGTAAGTTCTAAGTTCAACGGTCCCTATTTCAAAAATCGTACCGATATCCATATAATGCCATTATGTTATTTATATAGTCCAATATAGTAAAAATTCATTTTATCACATTTTGGAGTCTTCCACACATTTTGGAAGGTTCAAAGTTCATAAATTTTGATTTTATAAAATTTCCAGAATCTGCCAAAATTTTAAGTTGTAAAAATTACCACTTTGAACTTAGGTCCTCCAAATAATAAGTCCTTAAATTTTTACCCTCTGATTTAGGGGATGTTAGGAACAATTTCACCAAATTTCATTATTTTTAGAGGTCTTTTACTATTTTTAAACATTTTTGCAAAATCAGTGGTACCTTCTCATTTTCCAGAATACCTTTCAGTGATGTTTTATTCATAAATAATTCATAACACCTAGGGCTGAGCACAACCCGACCGAACTCGAAAACCCGACCGAACCCGAACCCGAACTAAGGCAAAATGACCCGAACCGTAAAACCCGAACCCGATTTCATCCGAACCCGAGAAACCGAAAGTATTTTGCGGTTCGGTTTGGGTTCGCTTATCCAACCCCGAACCGACCCGAAACCCGAAATTTTTTAAAAAAAAGTTGTAAAATTATTTTATATATAATAATATAATATAATTAATATAATTAAAAGAGGGTTTAAATTTAATTGCGCTTTTTACAGTTTACTGACCCAATGACCCTTTCTTTTCAATTTCAATTTAACTCTCACTTTAACCCATATCCTCTTTTCAATTTCAATACACACGGATACACCTCTGACCTCTCATTGTCTCTCTCACGTCACCACGAAACGTCACGGCTGACGTCCTCTCTCTAGTCTCTCCGGCGACGCAACAGTCTCCGGCGACCCTCTGTCGACTCTAACTCCGGTGACAGTCACACGCAACAGTCACACGGCCGACGGTGAGCCCTAATTCCGACCACCATTCTGTGATTCTATCCATTATTCATAATCTGATAATGATGATTCAACTTCTGATCTTACACTTAGTTTTTTTTTTCTTTCTGTTTTACTGTATCTGTATGTTTTAAAACCCTTTCTTGCATTATTAGAATTGATCCTGTATTGAGGATTGCGTATGAACATCAAAATTGCTTTTTTTTTATGCGATCATGCTACTTCTGCTATGGTGGATTTATAATCACTCAAAAAACAGTGGGATTGGAGTGGGTGCTCATATTATAAGTATAGATGTGTGTTATGTGTACATATATATAAGTATATGATAATGTCTAAACTTTGGTTAAATAATTTTAAATATGTAATATACCTAGATCATCAATGCATTTCTGTTGAAGAAATGCCAAATGGGAAAAAGATATTTCTAACTTATGTGTTCTTTTGTATTTCTTTTGGTTTCATAAATACCAATTTAGGGTTTCCGATCCTTGACAGATATGCGTATGTGTCTCTGATCACTCTCTGAACTCTCTTTGTTACTTGTTTGTTACTTGTTAGGAATAATTATTAGGATTACTTATACTTTTAAATTGATTCCTTATAGGCTTATACTTGTTTATTATTTTCTTAATTTCTTATAGGATTTGGATTGTGAATATGGCTCGATCACATGAAGATAGTAGTAACCCATCACCCGATGGTGAACCTGAAGTAACTCAGGTTGCCGAACCGAAAAAGCGTAAACCAATTGAAACAAGGTCAATTGTATGGGAACATTTTCAAAAAATATATGACTCTAATGGTATAATGTTTCAAGCAGAATGCAACTATTGTCAAAAAAAATATAAGGCCAATCCCAAAAAGCATGGGACTACATCCATGAAAAACCATATACCTGTATGCCGCCAAAACCCTAATCGTCTCACTAGGCAATCCAAGTTAGCATTCACTTCGGGTTCCGATAATGAAAGTGTTTTGACCAACTGGGTCTTTAATCAAGAGAGAGTTAGAAAAGCGACCACTAAGATGATTGTTATAGATGAATTGCCTTTGAGGTTTGTAGAGGGTAGGGGGTTTAGACAATTTGTTCAAGAAGCGTGCCCGATGTTTAAAATACCGTCTAGATGGACGGTGAATAGAGATATTTTTGCTATGCATGTTGAGGAGCGAAAAAACCTTAAGAAGTATTTCAAGGAACACTCACAACGGGTTAGCTTGACCACAGATACATGGACATCAATCCAACGAATCAATTACATGTGCGTAACCGCACATTATATTGATGCGGAATGGAAGTTGAACAAAAAGATCATATCTTTTGTGCCAATTCAATCGCACAAGGGTGATGCAATAGCCAAAGCTTTGGAGTTGTGCTTAGTTGAGTGGGGCATACAAAGCATTTCTACTATAACGGTAGATAATGCATCTAGCAACGATGTTGCGATTGGTTTTTTGAAAACCAAACTTGTTTCTTGGGGGTGTTCACCTATTAGGGCACGTTATTTGCACGTGAGATGCATCGCACATATTTTGAACTTGGTTGTCCAAGATGGGTTAAAGATGGCAAATTCGGCGGTCAAGAAGTTGAGGGATAATGTGAGATGGGTAAGGGGATCTCCGGCTCGGTTGCTTAAGTTTAGAGATCTTGCTAGCACATTCAATGTGACTGATACGTGTTCTCTTTCTCTTGATGTTCCTACAAGATGGAACTCAACCTACATGATGATTAAGAACGCTCTTCCGTATAGAGTTGTGTTTGAACACTTTGACGACCATGATGCCTCGTTCCAGATAGACTTAAGTGATTCCATTCTAATGGATTTTGATTGGGTGTATTTAGAGAGTTTCCTACCTCTTTTGAAGTCTTTTTACGAGATGACGTTAAAAATCTCGGGATCTCTTTATGTCACCGCAAATTCCTACTTGCCTGAGATATGCGATTTGGCGTACTCGCTTTCATTGATGATCCAATCTCCGAATGTTGTTGAACAGGTACGTTTACGGTTTATCATTTATAATTATGCTTAGTTGCTTACTTTATTTGTTTGTTTTAGACTTTTAGTAATTTAGTTATCATTTATGCTTTGCTTAAAAATGTTTTGCTTCTAATTTATAAACTATAATGTGCAGAAATGGAAAATTTAAGACTTGGAAGTGGAAGCGGTTCAGTCCATGGTGAAGATAATACACCGTTGGCGCCTTTAGATGATTTGAATTTCGATGATTTTGATTTTGATGCTACTTCTTGAAGAATGAAGATGGTAGATTGGTCATTGCCTTTGGAGTTTGATGCTACTACTTGTTTATTATGATATTTTGGTGTTTGGAACTTTGCCACTTTGGATTTGGTATTTTGGTGTTTTGGAACTTTGGATTTGATTTGGTATTTTGGTGTTGCCGTAAGCTCGTACTTTAAGTTTAAAACACGTAATTTGGTATTTTGTTAATTGGTTTGCTCTTTGGTATTTGTATTTTGATTGTAATGATTAGTTTTAAATTTAGGATTTTTGGTTGGTATACCTTGATTTTGGACAGAAAGGTACAAGGGCTGAAAATGCCAAAAAAAAAAATCTTTAATTTTGGACAGCAAGGTACAGGGGCTGAAAATGTCAGATTCTGAAACTTCATACCAAATTCGGTTTTCGGACCCAACCCGAACTTCACCCGAACCCGATTTAACCCGAACCCGATTAAACCCGAAATTCTTAGGGTCGAGTTCGGTTTTACTTTTCCCAACCCGAAAATTTCGGATATCCGAACTTTTCAACCCGAATTAACCCGAACCCGACCGATGCACACCCCTAATAACACCACCAAATTACGAATTTCAAAAGAGATTTTCTAGCCAACACATATACCAAGCTTTTGGAACAAGTTTCATATCATTTGGGTGGTTTTTGAGGGAGATATGACCTCTTAAAGTAGTGCATGTGTAATCTGCCACAAGGGGACAGCCTACACCACCAACTTAATCTCATTGGTTGAAGCCTCAAAAGTCCACCAAATGACATGATTTTGGATTCTATAGAAAGCTAACTCAGAGTACTTGAGTTTAGAATTAAAAAGTTTGCATTTTGGATGATTTATCAAAGAGTTATACATGCATGAAGATGACTCAAATTCCTGACCAAGTGATGTTGCACACGAAAATGTTTAATGATGGTTTGGGTTCAAATCTTGGTGTTTTTGTACAAATCCAGTGGGGTTTGAACCCTAACACTTTAAATATCAATCCATAAAAATTTCATGAAGAAATGAGTTCGAGAAAACCCTTTTTGGGTCGTGTAAACTACATGCAAAAACATTGACAGAATCTGTCAAGAATCCAACACCATTTTTACCACCAAAACACATAAAATCATAAACTTTTGGGGTTTTTCTTGCTATTTTACCCCCAAATCAGATTATACAAGTGAAAAATAAACTAAACATGTTTTGGTACCATCAAGACTCATGCATGAACTATCCATGAAGTTTAGCCCAAGAATGATGGTCAACAACATCACATAAACGATTTTCGATTCCTATCTTGTGTTCTTATGGGGAAATCATGGATTTTCACCTTCTTAGATTGTTTTTCAAACATTTCTAAGGCTAAATCTCCTTCCCAAACAACAAGAGGATTAAGAAACCATAGAAGTAGGTTAAAACCTCAAGAAAATACGAAAATGAAGCTTAAAATGCTCAAAAACGAAGTTTAACACATACACAATGCTCTTACCTTTGAGATTATAACACTTTTACTCTTGGAATGGTGTTTGATCTTTCAAAATCTGGTTTGAATAAGGGATGAAGGCTGGATTTTTCTAGAGAGAAGATGGAGAGAATGAATTTTAGAGTGAGAGAGATTTGAAAGAAAATGAGAGAAAAGAGGAGAATGATGATGGTTTATGGGAAAGAGGAGAGAGAGAGAGGGGGGGTAGGGGGGAGGGGGGGTGGCCGGCCCCTTGTGGGTCCCACCTCTCCTCAAATTTTTTTTTTTTTTTGAAGTATTTAATTAATTCTTACACTGTATTTTTAAACACAGTATCGGGTTTTTCGCGTTTTCGGTAGGAACCGACTTTTTCGAAAGCACTTTTGGACTATATGGTACAGTTTATTCAAGTTTTTAACAAAATTCTTTATTTTGTACATTTCGTTTTCAAATTTTGGCATTATAGGATTTTCGGACGTTTCCGGGCCGGTACGGGCTGTTTCGGGCATTTTCCGGGACTTTTAGGATTTTTGCCTAACTTTTCACGCAACTAACCTAAATTACTCAGGCAACTTAAATTCTACCTTTTCACTTACGGGAACGCTACTGAGCAAAATAAACAGGTACCTAACCTGAACGTCAAAAATTGACGGATGTCACAGTTACCCCCGGTTGAAAGAAATTTCGTCCCAAAATTTAATTCTTGCTGCTACTGCCGGGGTAACTGTGAAGAGATGCGGGTACTTGCTTTTCATGAATGCTTCCCGCTCCCAAGTAAACTCTGGTCCATGCCTAGAGTTCCATCTCACTTTGACTATCGGTATTTTGCTGCGCCGGAGTTGCTTGATTTCTCGATCAAGAATTTCGATTGGTTCCTCTGAGGCGCGCAGTTGCCCATCAATTTGAATCTCATCCAAGGGCAGAACTACTGTCTCCTCTGACGGACATTTCTTCAGGTTGGACACGTGGAACGTGTCATGAATAGAGCTTAGCTCTATAGGTAAGTCCAACCTATAGGCAACGGGTCCGATCCTTTCTACGACCTCGAATGGTCCAACAAAACGAGGGCTCAGTTTCCCTTTCTTTCCGAATCTTATTAGCCCTTTCCATGGTGATACCTTTAGTAACACTTTGTCACCAACTTGAAATTCCAACGGCTTTCGCCGATTATCAGCATAGCTTTTTTGGCGATCCCTGGCCATTTTCAGCTTTTCTTGAACCATTTTGATTTTGTCGGTGGTCTCCTGTACGACATCAGGCTAAACAATCTATTCTCTCCCACTTCCAACCAATTAAGTGGGGATCTACACTTGCGTCCATACAGTGCCTCGTATGGCGCACACTGAATGCTGGCATGATAGCTGTTGTTGTAGGAGAACTCGACTAAGGGTAGATGATCGTCCCAACTACCTCCAAATTCTAACACACAAGCACGTAGCATATCCTCTAATGTTTGGATGGTTCTCTCAGTTTGCCCATCGGTCTGAGGATGGTAAGTCGTGCTTAGATCCACACGAGTGCCCAATGTTGCTTGAAGCGATTGCCAAAATCGCGAGGTGAATCTACTATCCCTATCAGAGATGATCGATATCGGGACTCCATGTCGCATGACAATCTCATCGATATACAGCTGCGCAAGCTTATCGATGCTATAAGTCTCCTTTATTGGCAAGAAATGCGCTGATTTCGTGAGTCGGTCAACGATTACCCAAATCGTATCATGACCCTTTTTAGTCTTGGGTAGTTTAGTCACGAAATCCATCGATATCTGCTCCCATTTCCACTCCGGGATTTCTGGTTGCTGAAGAAGTCCTGACGGTTTCTGGTGCTCTGCTTCAACTTTCGCGCAAGTCAAGCATTTACTCACGTAAGTGGCGATATCTCTTTTCATACCGGGCCACCAGTAATGCTCCTTCAGTCCTTTGTACATTTTATCGGATCCTGGATGTATCGAGTACCTTGATTGATGAGCTTCATCCATGATCATCTTCCTCAACTGCTCCACCCTTGGAATCCAAATTCTTCCCTTGAAATAACACACTCCATCCACTTTCTCCTCGAATTCCTTTTCTATACCGTGAAGAGTTTCTTTCTTTAAGTTGTCAGTCATTAAGGCTTCCCTCTGGGCTTCCTGTATCTGGCTTTTCAAACTGGTCTGGACCAATACTCCCATGGCTCGCGTTCTTGTAGGCTTCACTCTTTCTTTCCGGCTTAGCGCATCGGCTACTACATTCGCCTTCCCTGGGTGATATTTGATCTCACAATCGTAATCACTGAGCAACTCCACCCATCTTCTCTGCCTCATGTTCAACATCTTTTGATCAAGAATGTGCTTCCCGAATCCAAAACTCGCACTTCGAAAACTTGGCATAAAGCTCTTCAGCTTTGAGTAGTTCTAATATCGACCTCAGATGTTGCTCGTGGTCCTCTTTGCTTTGTGAGTAGATCAGAATGTCATCTATGAAGACAATTACAAACTTATCTAAGTATGGTCGGCACACTCGGTTCATGAGGTCCATGAACACTGCTGGGGCGTTCGTTAGGCCAAACGGCATAACTAAGAATTCGTAATGACCATAACGGGTTCTAAACGCTGTCTTTGGAATATCTTCCTCTCGAACTCTCATCTGATGATATCCGGATCTAAGATCGATCTTGGAGAAGTACGTTGCTCCTTGCAATTGGTCGAACAGATCGTCAATACGTGGAAGAGGGTAACGATTCTTAATAGTGATCTTGTTCAGCTCTCTGTAATCGATGCACATACGAAAAGATCCATCCTTCTTTTTGACAAACAACACAGGGGCTCCCCAGGGTGAAGACCTGGGTCGGATGAATCCTTTGTCTAACAGCTCCTGAAGTTGTTTTGACAGCTCTTGCATCTCGGACGGTGCTAGTCGATAAGGCGACTTTGCTATGGGACCTGCTCCAGGAACTAAGTCGATGCGGAACTCTACTTGTCGTGGCGGAGGTAATCCGGGTAACTCTTCCGGGAATACCTCAGGAAATTCACGTACTACTGGAATATCCTGAATTGACTTCTATTCTGTTTTCTTGTCTATCACGTGCGCCATGAATGCTACACATTCCTTTCTTAGATGGCTACGCATTTTCATATATGACACGATCTTGATGTCTCTCTTTGGCTTATCTCCATACACTTCGTGAAATCCTCCACAGGTAATGCTAATGCGACTATCTTCTCAGCACAACATATTGTTGCTCGATGCTTGGACATCCAGTCCATACCAACGATTATGTCAAAACTCCCTATCTTGATCGGAATCAAGTCTATGCTAAAATCCTTTCCAGCTAAGCCTAGAGTGCATTTTCTGATTACCTTGTCCGCCCTAACTAATTCTCCGTTGGAGTATTCGATTATATGATCCTCTTTCAGATTCTGGGACTTTTTATTTATCTTAGGCCTGAATTCTAACGACACAAAGCTCCTATCTGCTCCGGAATCAAAAAGCACAGTAGCAGGATAGTTGTTGAGAAGAAACGTACCTGTAACCACGTCGGGGTTTTTCCTTGCTTCCTCTGCCCCAATAACAAACGCTCTTCCTCGAGCTAGTCCTCCTCGGTTTCCTTGGTTTCCTTGGTTTGCTTGGTTTGCTGGCCGCGCCTGATTCACGTAAGGTCTCTGATTCATCTTGGGACAAGCATTCCGGTAGTGATTAAAGCTTCCACATTCAAAACAGGTTCTCCTTCTACAATCCTTGTCAGTATGGCCTCCCCTGCCACATCTGGAACAGCCAACACATCTCCCAGCATGAAGGTTCCCACACTTGCCACATCTCTGATACGCCCCCTTCTCTTTTTCTGCTACCTGAGTCTACACTCCGTAGCTCCTAGTCACTCTTTTATCCTTGCCTGGCCTTCCCTTGAACTGTGGTTTGGTGGATTCCTCCACCTTCCTTTTCCCCTTTGACTTATCACTCGAGAACGATCCTATTCGGATAGCGTTGTTGGTCAGACGGTTTGCTAGATTGACTGCTTCCTGCAGAGTCTTTGGGTCTGCTGCCGTTACGTTTCCTCTGATTACTGATGATAATCCCCAGACGTATCGATCGACTCGGTTCTGTTCCGGCGTCACCAGGTGAGGTACTAACTTGGCCAGCTCGTGGAATCGAGTGGTGTAGTTGGTGATGTCGTTCCCTTTCATTTCATGATGCCATAATTCAGCTTCCAGCTTTTGGATTTCGCTTCTCGGGCAGAACTCCTCTTTGAGCATTTTCTTAAAGTCTTCCCAGGTAATCTGGCCGGTTGCGTCACGGCCACGGACTTGTACTTGGGTGTTCCACCAAGTTAGAGCTCGCCCTTGTAGAAGACAGGCAGCATATTCGACCTTGTTCCTTTCAAGGCACTTGCTTATATGAAGGACTGACTCCATACCTTCAAGCCATGCTAACAATCCAACAGCTCCCTCTGTTCCATGAAACTCTTTGGGGTTGCAACTTCGGAAGGATTTGTATGTACAATCCCGTTCCCTTGTCCCTTGATTGTTGTTTTGATTGGTGTTCAACCCAGCAGCCACCTGGCTGACTATGCCGGGTAACGAAGCCATCACTTGTTCCGATACGAGCCTTGCCAAGTCCGGGTCCTCTCTTCTTGGAGGCATGTTTCTAAAACAATACCATGCCCAAAAGTTTTAGTGACGCTTTCCGTATTCTAAGTGTAGTTACAATTCTACTTATTTTTCACAATTTAAATGCCATAATAACTCACGCTATCATTTTAACCTAGCGTTTTTAGACATTTCAAGCAACCACAATAAGCATGTCAATTATATAGCTATTTTCCAACGCATAAGTAAAGCATAGATCAAATCATAAAGCTTCCATTCGTCAAAGCATGATATGAGTCATAATATCACCAAAATAAGTTCCAAATACGATAATATCCATACAATCATCCATAATAAATCACAAATTGTTCAAGTCTAGGCATACTGCCTCAAAATAAGAGTTTTTCATCAAAAGATCTGCCACCAAGTCCACCTCCTAGGCCCTAACCCTCCAAACAGCCCACAAAAGTAGGAGCACCACCACGGTCACCACCAAATACACCACCAAATACACCACCGTATACAAGTGGTGCAGTGATGCCATGGTGTGGCTGAGGAGAGTCACTATCCTGGACAGCTGCTGGCTGTTAGCTCCATCTTGCCTTTGATCACCTCTATTCTGCTCATACCCGTATCCTGGCCCTTGATCTAGCCTTCCACTCTCATAACTTCCTCCATATCCAATCTCATATCCCTGACGATCTATATACCCAGATTCAGGAGTGTATTGCCTCAAGCTGTTCCGGTAGTTGATGTCTGAGACTTGTCTTCTCCAGTCTCCTTGACTACCTTGACCTCCTTGGTAGTCTAGATAAGTGTTGTCTCTTCTCGGCTGATCTCTGTATCTGCCTTGATCTTCTCTGAACCTTCCCTGGTTGTTCCTATAACCTCCTTGATCGTAAGCTTGTATTCCCCCTTGCTGATAGCTTCCTCTCCCTTGACTTCCGTACTGACCTCTCTCTGGCTGATAACGACCTCCTCTGCCTTGCCCCATTCTTCCTCCACTGGGAAAACCGGATCCTCGTCCACGGTTGTATCCAAGATTTGCGTTCAATCGTTGTACGCTGTGTGAGATGAGGGCAAGGGATTCATTCACATGGAAGAGTTCGTCATCAGATATGGAAATAATTACTGGTTCATCGGGATGTTGAACGCTTGTTCCATAGTTCGGGTTGAACTCTTGACTGTATTCTTCTGGATAGTACTGGGGAGAGACGCTGTTGTATGGCATTGGTTGGACGGGAGCAGTGCTTGGTCCTCCAAAGGGCACGGCCGACAATGCCAGAGGATCGACTGCTTTCTTGGTGCGTCCACCGGTGATGAATTCTTCGTGTTGAACCATCATGCTGAATAAGTCATGTAGACCCATAGCTCCCAGATTCCGGCTTAGCTGAATGTTGATGGCCATGTTTTGCCATTCCTGAGTGAGATTATTCAAGAACTTCACGTTCACCTCATACTTTGATTTCTCAACCCCAAGTCGTCTCAAATCGTTGACGAAGGCATTCATGTTGGTCCCAAGTAGGTGACCTTCAAGTAAGGATAGTGATTGGGATTATAGAAGGGGGGGGGGTTGAATATAATCACACAATTTTCTCACTTTTAAATTCTTGTTTTATAAACAATATGAAATTACAGATTGTTGCGGAAATAGAAAAGACAATTAGTCTAAACTAAACAATCTAAGTTCTTTCACTATGCACTAAGTGAGAAGAGAATAAAGAAAGAAGATAGAGGGAATAAGAGAGAAAGGACTTGAGTATTTTAGGATGAAGAAGAAGTATGGAGAACATCTCTTCACGTCCTATTTATACTCCATGCATTAAATGCATGCAGACCTACTATTGTGACGTGTCACAATGTGAGTGGTCTGTTGTACTATTTACTATAAACAAATACTCTTTGCATGGTGTGTAAAAGAGGATGTTTGTAAACAGTTGCCTTATGGTCTGATAAGTACGGAGGGAACAGTAAAGTAACTGCCCTTATGTACTATTGTGTCAGAAAAGGCGTGTAATCCTTTTGTGCATTAGACTAAGACATTATTCTAATCCTTCAGGATCAGGATACTGATCAGTGACTAGAGTCCTGAAACTGAGGAAGTTCAGGGTCACATGTATCCTGATGAGTCTTCAGGATGTCATACGATAGTGAACAGATTGCTATCACTGAGTTCCGTCTTCAGATCACGAGCATGCTGTTTCTGTCATCAGCTATTTCTTCGACGTCGCTGATGGTTCTTTTTGTATGATCTTAATGTCTTCAGGAGGAGGTCTTCACTTCAGTGGACAGGATCAGTAGACTGCAGAACAGACTCGTTAGTCTCCTGATCCTGATCCTGATCTATAAAGTTAAGTTACAGCATAAGTAACATGGAATAACACTGAACAGACTCAGTGATAATTCCTCAAGCTATAACAGAAGTAAAAACCTATTCACTAAGTAAAGATTCAGGATCATTATCATTTCATCGGGTCTTAGGAGAGCTGGATCAATAATCTCCCCCTAAATGATAATGATAAGACAACAGAGTAATTGTCTTAAACTAGAAAAGTTAGAAATAATTCTAAGTCTAGAACTGAACAGTGGGAAATAGAACTCATAAAGGTACATGTCCCATTTACTGTTTTGAGGGATCTTTTTCAGTACTATGATGGAATGAAGTACAATGCACTGAATTGCATTCTCATTAATCTCATTTAAATATTACAAGAGTAAGGAAAATACAAGAGTACATGACAGGAGTACTGAAAGAAAAATTACAAAATATCTAACTGTCAGATTCTTCGCTAATGTATTCAGTCTTGACGCAAACAGGAACAGGAGTGTCGCTGAAGGCAAGTCTGTGATCAAGTATAGCTCTGACAGTGCGGATGATCTCTTTGTTGTCTGGATTTTTCTTATCTTGTTGTGTAGTGAAGAGAACTGTCAAAAGATGTTCATATGGCGCTATGTGTAGCTCACTGAAGCGTTGAAAGCGTAGGATTGAGTTATTGCTAACACAAATGCCATGAACAGGTTCTCTGATTACTTGTCCTTCAGATAGAGTGATTCCAGGAGGGAATGAAAGATCAAGCATCGAGAGGTCCAGAGGTTTAACAACCATTCTGGGAAGACAGGGAGTTGGTCTTCTTGTAGAGGTGCCTGCAGATCTTCGAACAGGCTGCTGAGATAGGAGTGGAGAGTGTTGGAGCAGGTCATCAGGTATTTCAGTTGTCCTTCTGATGCGAGCAATAAGTCCTTCAATGACTTCTTCTACTTCAGCCCGATAGTTCTTGTTGGCTTTGGGAAGCAGGGATCTGATTTCGTTCCACTCTGACAAGTTGTAGCGATCTAACTTGTCCAGAGTGTGCTCTACGTCCTTTACTCCAGAGCGTTTGACTGTGATCCAGGTTTTACCAGGATTACCTTTCTTGCCTCTTGATCGGCGAAGATGGATACCTGAGATGGCAGCACCATGCTTTCGGAGGTGTAACCGATCTCTGCACCAGTCAAGCTCAGCATTCACTTCTCCAGTCTGTATCTCTGCATTTTTGTTGAAGACCTTCAGAACAGCCTTCTGTGCAAGGATAGGATCTGCACTTATTTCAGCATCTTCATCTACAAAATCCGATGCAAGCCTTCGAGCGGCTTGGGCAGAGAGGAAAGCTTCCTTCTGCTTCTTATTATGCTCTAGTTGAGCCTGTACAGCCTCGTTGTACTCCTCCTACGAGAGATAGGCGAACTCAGAGTCACAAGAGGTACGAAGAGGAATTTTTACTCTTGTACTCTCGAGTCGCTCTATCACGGCGTCTAAGCGCCCATCCCTGTCAATGGCAAAGGAACTGTCAGGGTAGTTTTCACCTTCAGATCTAGGAGAGTTTGAGGGAGGTGATCTGGGTGAAGAGGCAGGGGTAGAGAAGTCATCAGAGATGAATTCATCATCTGATGAAAGGCATATGGTTTCAGGGGTGGCTCGGATTTCAGGGGTTCTGGATGAAGAGGCTTCTTGGTTGAAACGGGTTGCAGGACGGGTAGAAATGGTTTCTTGGTTGAGGGGTGTGATCCTGAAGGTCATTTTAGCTAATTCAGCTCTGGTCTGATCATTGGGACTATTCTCCATTAGGCGAATAATGTCACCAGTGACAGAGCCAAAGTTGACATCTTGAGTTTCAGGATCGGCTTGGTTAAAGGGTTCAGGTTCAGGGTGAGAGGTGAGTTCAGGAGTTGGTTCAGGAGAAGGTAGTTTGGGAGGTTGGTAGATAACCATTTGAAGGTTATTAGGAGGGGAGTTTTCAGGTGAGGAGTCTAGGGTGATGGTTTCAGGGGTAGGTTTGGATTTAAGAAGGGTAGAAATAGGTTGGTTATCAGAGGAAGAGGGAGAGGATGGTAGTGGAGACATACCAGAGGCATCAGGGTTCTCCCCCTGAGGTTGTGCGAGCCCTGGAATGGGCGCAGAGGCAGCAGGGACCTTCTCGACGAAGATGTCGTCGTCTATATCATCATCATCATCTTCATCATCATCATCGTCGTCTTCATTATTCCCCCCGTCTTCAGTGGTTCTCCAGTTGGTGGAGGGGGAATATGCTGAATGGTCTCGGGGCTGTCTCTCCCCCTCAACAGGTGCCTGTACCAAGGCAGCTGTTGTAACACTCCTTTGGAGGAGAGAGGCCATGTCGCTCAGGACTTTGCGCTGGATGAATGATGAGGAGATCAGGGACTGCAAAACCTCCCTGTCCGCCGTGGTGAAGGATGGAGGCGGCGCAGGAGCAGAGGTGAGGGCGTTGACAGCAGAGGAGAGCCCTTGCACCTGCTCCTGGATGGCTCGGAGAGCAGCTTCCTGAGCATCCAATCTCTGAACCACCGTTGTTTGAAAGGTGGTGAGAGAGTTGGTGCTGTTGATGATGTTGGTGGAGAGCGCAGGGAGAGCCGTGGCCTTCAGGTCATCAATAGACGCCTGAAGGTTGGTGGAGGAGGAGGCAACTTGAGAAACCTTGTCATGGATATTATCCAGACAAGGGATGGACAGGGTGACGGCCGTGGGCGGCGGAGTCGCGGCGACGGCGGCGGCAGTGGCACTGGCGGCGGCGGCTTCAGCAGCAGCTGCAGCAGCTTTGGCAGCAACAAGCTCCTGTTGTAAGGTCTGGAGCTGTGCTGAGTGCTCGGCCTCCTTCTGCTGGAGGGCAGTGCGGGCCTCAAGCAGGTTCCTTTCAGCGGACTGCCTGCGTAGTTCAGCTGTGTTCAGCTGATGCTCGGCATCCGTAAGGATGAAGTCGTTGAAGGGGTCATCTTGGTGCCCTTCAGAACCTGCTCCTAAAGAACCTGTAGACAGAGTAGCTAAGTGAGCACTAGAAGACTCATTAGCTTTCATAGAAGAAGTAACAGTAATATATTGCTTAGAAATATTACTGAGGCTTGGAGGGTATCAGGATGATTACCACCAGATTCTCTGAGGGTTCGAGTTGAACCACCTCAGGTTCTTGTGTAACAGGGGCAGATGTAGAAGTATCTGCAGTGGAAGAATGTTTAGACAAAGGGGATGGTTTATTAAAGAGCTGGGGCAGGGTAATGTAATATTTCTTACCAGCCGCCTGTTTCTTTTTCTTTTGCGCCCTAGCCTTGGCGCGTTTTGGAGGAGGTGGAGGAGTAGCAGAGGATGGTTGGGGGCGCTTCTGAAGCGCAGAAGTTGTTGTTGCAGCTGGGGAAGTCAGTATGGGGTTAGCTACTGACATAGCATGCATAGAAGTAGAAGAATGTGGTTTGGAAGAGATGATAGAAAACGTACCAGCGGTTGGAGAGGTGGATGGTTCAGCATCCTCCTGATCCTGATGAGGTTCAGGAACGACCAGGACGTCAGAGAGAGGGACGTCATCAGGATGGTGAACAACTTGTTCCAGGAACCTGGGTCCCAGAGTGTAGTTGTTGGAGTTTCCAACCTTGGGGTAGTTTTCCCCCAGATGTAGCTCCAGGACGGCCGAGAAAAACCTGGTGAAGGCAACGTTGACGACTCGGTTCTTTTGTCGGACCTTCTTCACCATGTCGTCCCAGATGAAGCGAGCATAGTCGAACTCGCGATTCTTGATCGCAGAGTAGACCATCTGCTGAATAACCATCGGGAACTGCTCCGTGCTCCCTGTTTTGCCCGATAAGCACAGGCCAAACGTGTTCCATATATAATAGAACACGGCGTTGAGTCCTGACTTATGGACAGTGGCACCAGTCTTGGGCAGCAGGACGCCTTCCTTGTTTACAGGCCATCTGTAGCCTATGGTGTCCAGGAACTCGACGATCTCGTCAGCGGTGGGGACAGGAGGGAAGCGCTTCTTCTTGGGGAAGTTAAGCACGTTCCTGAGGGTTCCAAAACCAAAGGAAATGATGTTTTCCTTGATTTGGAATTTGATGACCTCACGCAGGACACCTTTTGCGTTCTTCTCCTTGGCAACAGTGGCTGTTGACCAAAGTTGTTGTAGCATTGGTTTGTTTGGCTTGGGGTCAAGGGTGAATGCCGTCTTCAGAGGGCTGTTGAGCATGAATTCCTTTGCAGGCAGCAGGTAATCCTTGTCTTCAGGGATGTCGAAAAGTGCTACGACGTTGTTCTGTTTGAACTGGACGTCGTGTTGTGGAATGACTATCGGCAAGCTCTCAGTAGCTTGCAGAGGAGTGGCCTCAGAGGAGAGCTGGGCGTCCAAAGATGTGGATGTAGTAGCAGCCATCCTGTTAAACATAAAAATAACATATATGGATGATTAAGAGTCCAAAATATGCATTTTTCTTCATTTTTCAATGAACACAAAGTATGTTCATAAAAATGGTGAAATCCTTTATACATAGAATAGATTAGATACCAAAATACACAAAAGGAATGTGTTTTGGTATTAAAACGAACTTCTATTTTGATGAAAAGATATCAAAATAGGATTTTATGACTGTTTCTTAAAAGAAATAAGAAAAATCATGTTAAACAGTTTTAACAAAAAAATCTTAGAAGATTTTGGGAAAACTAAGATCAAACGAAGTGATCTTAGGGTTTTTGGAAAAACGTTTACCAAAATAAGTTGTTTTTAAGGAAGAATACCAACTTAGATTGTGGAAAGAACAAAGAACAAAAGGAAACTTACGTTGATCTTGTTAAAGAAGTGGTAAGTGTGTGTTCTTGGTGTTCTTGAGAATGCAGATTCTTGCTTTTTCTTGCTTGAATGCTTAGAGAGTATTATGTGAGCGTAAAGAGTGAAAAGGATTACGAATGAGGTTTTTATACCTCGTGGTAGGAGAGAGAAAAAGGATGAGAGAGAAAAGAGCGGCTAAATTCAAACGTAATGATGAAAAAGAAGCTCGACGCGCGTTCACGCGCCTGACACACGTAGTGGGGAACAGGAAACGTCCCATTACGTGTCAGTGCAGATGAAAGGTTTGTTTTATTTGAAAAACTAAAAACCACCTTTTCAGGGGATGATTCCAATTTGGTGAAAGATATGTTTTATGGGAATCAGAGTACTTATCAGATAAGTACTGTTTTGGGAAAATCCTCTTATCACATTTAATGCGATAAGGTTTCAGTAGCAGAGGGAAGAAATACTTACCTGAGAATCATCAGTATTCGGATATTGAACAAAGATTTTGTAAGTACTGAATAGAGTTATCCTCTGAAGAAGAGTTATTCAGGAGTTGTTAAGAAAAGAGGTCCTGAGAGAATATCTTCATAAGGACTTTAACAACTGTTTGTCCTGAGAACTTCTATTCTTCAGGATTTAACATCCCAAGTTCACTGAGGAGCATATTAAAACGCGTCACATCCAGTGGTTTGGTAAAGAGGTCAGCAAGCTGATATTCAGTAGGGACAAAATGGAGTTCAATATCACCATTCATCACATGATCCCTGATGAAGTGATATCTCACTTCAATGTGCTTTGTCTTAGAGTGTAAGACAGGATTGTTAGCGATGGCTATTGCTGAAGTGTTGTCACAGTAGATAGGAATTTTGGAGAGTTGTATGTCATAGTCCTGAAGTCCGGGTCCTCTCTTCTTGGAGGCATGTTTCTAAAACAATACCATGCCCAAAAGTTTTAGTGACGCTTTCCGTATTCTAAGTGTAGTTACAATTCTACTTATTTTTCACAATTTAAATGCCATAATAACTCACGCTATCATTTTAACCTAGCGTTTTTAGACATTTCAAGCAACCACAATAAGCATGTCAATTATATAGCTATTTTCCAACGCATAAGTAAAGCATAGATCAAATCATAAAGCTTCCATTCGTCAAAGCATGATATGAGTCATAATATCACCAAAATAAGTTCCAAATACGATAATATCCATACAATCATCCATAATAAATCACAAATTGTTCAAGTCTAGGCATACTGCCTCAAAATAAGAGTTTTTCATCAAAAGATCTGCCACCAAGTCCACCTCCTAGGCCCTAACCCTCCAAACAGCCCACAAAAGTAGGAGCACCACCACGGTCACCACCAAATACACCACCAAATACACCACCGTATACAAGTGGTGCAGTGATGCCATGGTGTGGCTGAGGAGAGTCACTATCCTGGACAGCTGCTGGCTGTTAGCTCCATCTTGCCTTTGATCACCTCTATTCTGCTCATACCCGTATCCTGGCCCTTGATCTAGCCTTCCACTCTCATAACTTCCTCCATATCCAATCTCATATCCCTGACGATCTATATACCCAGATTCAGGAGTGTATTGCCTCAAGCTGTTCCGGTAGTTGATGTCTGAGACTTGTCTTCTCCAGTCTCCTTGACTACCTTGACCTCCTTGGTAGTCTAGATAAGTGTTGTCTCTTCTCGGCTGATCTTTGTATCTGCCTTGATCTTCTCTGAACCTTCCCTGGTTGTTCCTATAACCTCCTTGATCGTAAGCTTGTATTCCCCCTTGCTGATAGCTTCCTCTCCCTTGACTTCCGTACTGACCTCTCTCTGGCTGATAACGACCTCCTCTGCCTTGCCCCATTCTTCCTCCACTGGGAAAACCGGATCCTCGTCCACGGTTGTATCCAAGATTTGCATTCAATCGTTGTACGCTGTGTGAGATGAGGGCAAGGGATTCATTCACATGGAAGAGTTCGTCATCAGATATGGAAATAATTACTGGTTCATCGGGATGTTGAACGCTTGTTCCATAGTTCGGGTTGAACTCTTGACTGTATTCTTCTGGATAGTACTGGGGAGAGACGCTGTTGTATGGCATTGGTTGGACGGGAGCAGTGCTTGGTCCTCCAAAGGGCACGGCCGACAATGCCAGAGGATCGACTGCTTTCTTGGTGCGTCCACCGGTGATGAATTCTTCGTGTTGAACCATCATGCTGAATAAGTCATGTAGACCCATAGCTCCCAGATTCCGGCTTAGCTGAATGTTGATGGCCATGTTTTGCCATTCCTGAGTGAGATTATTCAAGAACTTCACGTTCACCTCATACTTTGATTTCTCAACCCCAAGTCGTCTCAAATCGTTGACGAAGGCATTCATGTTGGTCCCAAGTAGGTGACCTTCAAGTAAGGATAGTGATTGGGATTATAGAAGGGGGGGGGGTTGAATATAATCACACAATTTTCTCACTTTTAAATTCTTGTTTTATAAACAATATGAAATTACAGATTGTTGCGGAAATAGAAAAGACAATTAGTCTAAACTAAACAATCTAAGTTCTTTCACTATGCACTAAGTGAGAAGAGAATAAAGAAAGAAGATAGAGGGAATAAGAGAGAAAGGACTTGAGTATTTTAGGATGAAGAAGAAGTATGGAGAACATCTCTTCACGTCCTATTTATACTCCATGCATTAAATGCATGCAGACCTACTATTGTGACGTGTCACAATGTGAGTGGTCTGTTGTACTATTTACTATAAACAAATACTCTTTGCATGGTGTGTAAAAGAGGATGTTTGTAAACAGTTGCCTTATGGTCTGATAAGTACGGAGGGAACAGTAAAGTAACTGCCCTTATGTACTATTGTGTCAGAAAAGGCGTGTAATCCTTTTGTGCATTAGACTAAGACATTATTCTAATCCTTCAGGATCAGGATACTGATCAGTGACTAGAGTCCTGAAACTGAGGAAGTTCAGGGTCACATGTATCCTGATGAGTCTTCAGGATGTCATACGATAGTGAACAGATTGCTATCACTGAGTTCCGTCTTCAGATCACGAGCATGCTGTTTCTGTCATCAGCTATTTCTTCGACGTCGCTGATGGTTCTTTTTGTATGATCTTAATGTCTTCAGGAGGAGGTCTTCACTTCAGTGGACAGGATCAGTAGACTGCAGAACAGACTCGTTAGTCTCCTGATCCTGATCCTGATCTATAAAGTTAAGTTACAGCATAAGTAACATGGAATAACACTGAACAGACTCAGTGATAATTCCTCAAGCTATAACAGAAGTAAAAACCTATTCACTAAGTAAAGATTCAGGATCATTATCATTTCATCAGGTCTTAGGAGAGCTGGATCAATAATCTCCCCCTAAATGATAATGATAAGACAACAGAGTAATTGTCTTAAACTAGAAAAGTTAGAAATAATTCTAAGTCTAGAACTGAACAGTAGGAAATAGAACTCATAAAGGTACATGTCCCATTTACTGTTTTGAGGGATCTTTTTCAGTACTATGATGGAATGAAGTACAATGCACTGAATTGCATTCTCATTAATCTCATTTAAATATTACAAGAGTAAGGAAAATACAAGAGTACATGACAGGAGTACTGAAAGAAAAATTACAAAATATCTAACTGTCAGATTCTTCGCTAATGTATTCAGTCTTGACGCAAACAGGAACAGGAGTGTCGCTGAAGGCAAGTCTGTGATCAAGTATAGCTCTGACAGTGCGGATGATCTCTTTGTTGTCTGGATTTTTCTTATCTTGTTGTGCAGTGAAGAGAACTGTCAAAAGATGTTCATATGGCGCTATGTGTAGCTCACTGAAGCGTTGAAAGCGTAGGATTGAGTTATTGCTAACACAAATGCCATGAACAGGTTCTCTGATTACTTGTCCTTCAGATAGAGTGATTCCAGGAGGGAATGAAAGATCAAGCATCGAGAGGTCCAGAGGTTTAACAACCATTCTGGGAAGACAGGGAGTTGGTCTTCTTGTAGAGGTGCCTGCAGATCTTCGAACAGGCTGCTGAGATAGGAGTGGAGAGTGTTGGAGCAGGTCATCAGGTATTTCAGTTGTCCTTCTGATGCGAGCAATAAGTCCTTCAATGACTTCTTCTACTTCAGCCCGATAGTTCTTGTTGGCTTTGGGAAGCAGGGATCTGATTTCGTTCCACTCTGACAAGTTGTAGCGATCTAACTTGTCCAGAGTGTGCCCTACGTCCTTTACTCCAGAGCGTTTGACTGTGATCCAGGTTTTACCAGGATTACCTTTCTTGCCTCTTGATCGGCGAAGATGGATACCTGAGATGGCAGCACCATGCTTTCGGAGGTGTAACCGATCTCTGCACCAGTCAAGCTCAGCATTCACTTCTCCAGTCTGTATCTCTGCATTTTTGTTGAAGACCTTCAGAACAGCCTTCTGTGCAAGGATAGGATCTGCACTTATTTCAGCATCTTCATCTACAAAATCCGATGCAAGCCTTCGAGCGGCTTGGGCAGAGAGGAAAGCTTCCTTCTGCTTCTTATTATGCTCTAGTTGAGCCTGTACAGCCTCGTTGTACTCCTCCTGCGAGAGATAGGCGAACTCAGAGTCACAAGAGGTACGAAGAGGAATTTTTACTCTTGTACTCTCGAGTCGCTCTATCACGGCGTCTAAGCGCCCATCCCTGTCAATGGCAAAGGAACTGTCAGGGTAGTTTTCACCTTCAGATCTAGGAGAGTTTGAGGGAGGTGATCTGGGTGAAGAGGCAGGGGTAGAGAAGTCATCAGAGATGAATTCATCATCTGATGAAAGGCATATGGTTTCAGGGGTGGCTCGGATTTCAGGGGTTCTGGATGAAGAGGCTTCTTGGTTGAAACGGGTTGCAGGACGGGTAGAAATGGTTTCTTGGTTGAGGGGTGTGATCCTGAAGGTCATTTTAGCTAATTCAGCTCTGGTCTGATCATTGGGACTATTCTCCATTAGGCGAATAATGTCACCAGTGACAGAGCCAAAGTTGACATCTTGAGTTTCAGGATCGGCTTGGTTAAAGGGTTCAGGTTCAGGGTGAGAGGTGAGTTCAGGAGTTGGTTCAGGAGAAGGTAGTTTAGGAGGTTGGTAGATAACCATTTGAAGGTTATTAGGAGGGGAGTTTTCAGGTGAGGAGTCTAGGGTGATGGTTTCAGGGGTAGGTTTGGATTTAAGAAGGGTAGAAATAGGTTGGTTATCAGAGGAAGAGGGAGAGGATGGTAGTGGAGACATACCAGAGGCATCAGGGTTCTCCCCCTGAGGTTGTGCGAGCCCTGGAATGGGCGCAGAGGCAGCAGGGACCTTCTCGACGAAGATGTCGTCGTCTATATCATCATCATCATCTTCATCATCATCATCGTCGTCTTCATTATTCCCCCCGTCTTCAGTGGTTCTCCAGTTGGTGGAGGGGGAATATGCTGAATGGTCTCGGGGCTGTCTCTCCCCCTCAACAGGTGCCTGTACCAAGGCAGCTGTTGTAACACTCCTTTGGAGGAGAGAGGCCATGTCGCTCAGGACTTTGCGCTGGATGAATGATGAGGAGATCAGGGACTGCAAAACCTCCCTGTCCGCCGTGGTGAAGGATGGAGGCGGCGCAGGAGCAGAGGTGAGGGCGTTGACAGCAGAGGAGAGCCCTTGCACCTGCTCCTGGATGGCTCGGAGAGCAGCTTCCTGAGCATCCAATCTCTGAACCACCGTTGTTTGAAAGGTGGTGAGAGAGTTGGTGCTGTTGATGATGTTGGTGGAGAGCGCAGGGAGAGCCGTGGCCTTCAGGTCATCAATAGACGCCTGAAGGTTGGTGGAGGAGGAGGCAACTTGAGAAACCTTGTCATGGATATTATCCAGACAAGGGATGGACAGGGTGACGGCCGTGGGTGGCGGAGTCGCGGCGACGGCGGCGGCAGTGGCACTGGCGGCGGCGGCTTCAGCAGCAGCTGCAGCAGCTTTGGCAGCAACAAGCTCCTGTTGTAAGGTCTGGAGCTGTGCTGAGTGCTCGGCCTCCTTCTGCTGGAGGGCAGTGCGGGCCTCAAGCAGGTTCCTTTCAGCGGACTGCCTGCGTAGTTCAGCTGTGTTCAGCTGATGCTCGGCATCCGTAAGGATGAGGTCGTTGAAGGGGTCATCTTGGTGCCCTTCAGAACCTGCTCCTAAAGAACCTGTAGACAGAGTAGCTAAGTGAGCACTAGAAGACTCATTAGCTTTCATAGAAGAAGTAACAGTAATATATTGCTTAGAAATATTACCTGAGGCTTGGAGGGTATCAGGATGATTACCCACCAGATTCTCTGAGGGTTCGAGTTGAACCACCTCAGGTTCTTGTGTAACAGGGGCAGATGTAGAAGTATCTGCAGTGGAAGAATGTTTAGACAAAGGGGATGGTTTATTAAAGAGCTGGGGCAGGGTAATGTAATATTTCTTACCAGCCGCCTGTTTCTTTTTCTTTTGCGCCCTAGCCTTGGCGCGTTTTGGAGGAGGTGGAGGAGTAGCAGAGGATGGTTGGGGGCGCTTCTGAAGCGGAGAAGTTGTTGTTGCAGCTGGGGAAGTCAGTATGGGGTTAGCTACTGACATAGCATGCATAGAAGTAGAAGAATGTGGTTTGGAAGAGATGATAGAAAACGTACCAGCGGTTGGAGAGGTGGATGGTTCAGCATCCTCCTGATCCTGATGAGGTTCAGGAACGACCAGGACGTCAGAGAGAGGGACGTCATCAGGATGGTGAACAACTTGTTCCAGGAACCTGGGTCCCAGAGTGTAGTTGTTGGAGTTTCCAACCTTGGGGTAGTTTTCCCCCAGATGTAGCTCCAGGACGGCCGAGAAAAAACCTGGTGAAGGCAACGTTGACGACTCGGTTCTTTTGTCGGACCTTCTTCACCATGTCGTCCCAGATGAAGCGAGCATAGTCGAACTCGCGATTCTTGATCGCAGAGTAGACCATCTGCTGAATAACCATCGGGAACTGTTCCGTGCTCCCTGTTTTGCCCGATAAGCACAGGCCAAACGTGTTCCATATATAATAGAACACGGCGTTGAGTCCTGACTTATGGACAGTGGCACCAGTCTTGGGCAGCAGGACGCCTTCCTTGTTTACAGGCCATCTGTAGCCTATGGTGTCCAGGAACTCGACGATCTCGTCAGCGGTGGGGACAGGAGGGAAGCGCTTCTTCTTGGGGAAGTTAAGCACGTTCCTGAGGGTTCCAAAACCAAAGGAAATGATGTTTTCCTTGATTTGGAATTTGATGACCTCACGCAGGACACCTTTTGCGTTCTTCTCCTTGGCAACAGTGGCTGTTGACCAAAGTTGTTGTAGCATTGGTTTGTTTGGCTTGGGGTCAAGGGTGAATGCCGTCTTCAGAGGGCTGTTGAGCATGAATTCCTTTGCAGGCAGCAGGTAATCCTTGTCTTCAGGGATGTCGAAAAGTGCTACGACGTTGTTCTGTTTGAACTGGACGTCGTGTTGTGGAATGACTATCGGCAAGCTCTCAGTAGCTTGCAGAGGAGTGGCCTCAGAGGAGAGCTGGGCGTCCAAAGATGTGGATGTAGTAGCAGCCATCCTGTTAAACATAAAAATAACATATATGGATGATTAAGAGTCCAAAATATGCATTTTTCTTCATTTTTCAATGAACACAAAGTATGTTCATAAAAATGGTGAAATCCTTTATACATAGAATAGATTAGATACCAAAATACACAAAAGGAATGTGTTTTGGTATTAAAACGAACTTCTATTTTGATGAAAAGATATCAAAATAGGAGTTTATGACTGTTTCTTAAAAGAAATAAGAAAAATCATGTTAAACAGTTTTAACAAAAAAATCTTAGAAGATTTTGGGAAAACTAAGATCAAACGAAGTGATCTTAGGGTTTTTGGAAAAACGTTTACCAAAATAAGTTGTTTTTAAGGAAGAATACCAACTTAGATTGTGGAAAGAACAAAGAACAAAAGGAAACTTACGTTGATCTTGTTAAAGAAGTGGTAAGTGTGTGTTCTTGGTGTTCTTGAGAATGCAGATTCTTGCTTTTTCTTGCTTGAATGCTTAGAGAGTATTATGTGAGCGTAAAGAGTGAAAAGGATTACGAATGAGGTTTTTATACCTCGTGGTAGGAGAGAGAAAAAGGATGAGAGAGAAAAGAGCGGCTAAATTCAAACGTAATGATGAAAAAGAAGCTCGACGCGCGTTCACGCGCCTGACACACGTAGTGGGGAACAAGAAACGTCCCATTACGTGTCAGTGCAGATGAAAGGTTTGTTTTATTTGAAAAACTAAAAACCACCTTTTCAGGGGATGATTCCAATTTGGTGAAAGATATGTTTTATGGGAATCAGAGTACTTATCAGATAAGTACTGTTTTGGGAAAATCCTCTTATCACATTTAATGCGATAAGGTTTCAGTAGCAGAGGGAAGAAATACTTACCTGAGAATCATCAGTATTCGGATATTGAACAAAGATTTTGTAAGTACTGAATAGAGTTATCCTCTGAAGAAGAGTTATTCAGGAGTTGTTAAGAAAAGAGGTCCTGAGAGAATATCTTCATAAGGACTTTAACAACTGTTTGTCCTGAGAACTTCTATTCTTCAGGATTTAACATCCCAAGTTCACTGAGGAGCATATTAAAACGCGTCACATCCAGTGGTTTGGTAAAGAGGTCAGCAAGCTGATATTCAGTAGGGACAAAATGGAGTTCAATATCACCATTCATCACATGATCCCTGATGAAGTGATATCTCACTTCAATGTGCTTTGTCTTAGAGTGTAAGACAGGATTGTTAGCGATGGCTATTGCTGAAGTGTTGTCACAGTAGATAGGAATTTTGGAGAGTTGTATGTCATAGTCCTGAAGTTGATTTCTCAGCCACAGGACCTGAGCACAACATATTCCTGCTGCAACATATTCAGCTTCAGCAGTTGATGTGGACACAGAGTTCTGCTTCTTGCTAGTCCAACTCACCAACTTGCCACCTAAAAGGTGACAACCACCAGTAGTGCTTTTCCTGTCGATCTTACATCCTGCAAAGTCACTATCAGAATAAGCTGTTAGATCGAACCCTGAGTCCTTGGAGTACCAAAGACCCATGTTAGGAGTTCCCTTCAGGTATCTGAAGATCCGCTTTACAGCGGTCAGATGGGATTCTTTGGGTTCAGCCTGATAACGAGCACAGAGACATGTAGAATACATGATATCAGGACGACTCGCTGTAAGATACAGCAGTGAGCCAATCATTCCTCTATAGAGAGTCACATCAACAGGTTTCCCTTTGGAATCCTTGTCAAGAGACAGAGGAGGAGCCATTGGAGTCTTCATCGGTGTACAGGATGTGAGATCAAATTTCTTCAGCATCTCATGTACGTATTTACCTTGATTGATGAAAATTCCCTTTTCAGATTGCTTGATCTGAAGTCCTAAAAAGAATGTTAGTTCGCCCATCATAGACATTTTATATTCAGATTTCATGAGCAACTCAAACTTTTCGCAGAGTTTGGGATTGGTGGATCCAAAGATAATGTCATCGACATATATCTGGACAAGAAGGATATGCTTAGGATATTTCTTCAGAAATAAAGTGCTATCAATCTTTCCACGAACAAAACCTTTAGAGAGAAGAAAGGTTGAGAGGGTATCATACCAGGCACGAGGAGCCTGTTTTAACCCATAGAGAGCCTTGTTTAACTTGTAGACGTGATCAGGGAACTTAGGATCTACAAAGCCAGGAGGCTGAGCCACATAGACCTCTTCATTAAGTTTTCCATTCAGAAAGGCATTTTTAATGTCCATCTGATAAACTTTGAAGTTCATATGTGCTGCAAAAGCTAGGAAGAGTCGAATTGCTTCGAGCCTAGCAACAGGAGCAAAAGTTTCATCGTAATCAATGCCCTCTTCCTGCCTGTATCCCTGAGCCACAAGGCGAGCCTTGTTTCGAATGATTGTACCAATCTCATCAAGTTTATTTCGAAAAATCCACTTGGAACCAATGATTGTACGTTTTCGAGGCCTAGGGACGAGAAGCCAGACATTGTTTCTGATGAACTCTGCTAGCTCTTCCTGCATGGCTGAGACCCAGGCAGGATCACGCAAAGCATCATCTATTTCTTTAGGTTCATTTTCAGAGATAAAATTTACATAAAGACAGACGTTACCAGCCTGACGTCTGGTTTTCACACCAGAAGAAGGGTTTCCAAGAACTTGATCAATGGGATGATCTTTGGTCCATCGGAGAGCAGGTGGTTGATACACCTGTCCTGAAGTAGATGCTTCATTGGATGATGGATCAGGAAGAAGATTTGTAGGAGAGGGTTCACTAACAGTGGTTTGAGAGAAGTCTTCACTGTTAGTGGGTTGATTGGGTTCAGGTGGTGTGATTTGAGTGATAGGGGTGGCATTTATGAGAGGTGGAGTGGTTATATCAGAGGGTGGTATTGGATTTTCTTCAAAACCATCAGGAAGGTCTTGAGGAGAAGGATCAGCAATAGGAGGTTCAGGGACTTGAAAGAAAGAGTCAGCCCACTGATTGATTTCAGTATTATCATTTGGGTGAGGAAAGGTAGGACCCGATTCATCAAACTTGACATGAATCGTTTCCTCAATGGTTTGTCTTCGTTTGTTGAACACACGGTAAGTTTTAGAAATGGATGAGTATCCGAGGAAAATTCCATCATCAGATTTGGAATCAAACTTTCCAAGATTATCTTTGTTGTTCAGGATGTAGCAGACACAACCAAAGATATGGAGATGTTTGATTGATGGTTTCCTGTTACGAAAGAGTTCGTAAGCTGTTCTTCTGAAACGCTTGACAATCAGAGATCTGTTCTGAGTATAACAAGCAGTATTTACAGCTTCAGCCCAGAACTGAGTGGCAAGATTGGCTTCACTCAGCATAGATCTCGCAGCTTCGATCAGCGTCCTGTTTCGTCTTTCAGCAACACCATTTTGCTGAGGAGTTCTCACGGAGGAGAAGTTTTGAGAGATACCTGTTGGGTTTTTGTGGGTATCCTCGGATCAAACTGACTCGAGGATTATCTCAGATCTATCAAAACCTCGCTGGTTTGATGTATCTCGTGGGTTATAAAAACAAACTGTTAAAAAACCCACGTGATCAGAAACACGCTGTTTCTGATCTAAACATGCGGAAGCGATAAAAGCTAAAAACCCATTAAAGCCTAATTGATCTTAATCGTTTATAGTTCTAAACCTAAAGGATTAGGTTAGATCAATTTACCTGGATTGCTTGAGTTATAATCCACCAATGATCGACCAGCGAACGCTCCTCTAGTAGAACTGTATGAAAACCCGAATACACAAAAACAAAACCGACCCGGGGGGGGGGGGGGGGTACTTGGCGCCGGTAGAGAGAGAGAGAGGAGAGAGAGGAAACTGGAAATTGTTTTTCTTAACTGAAAGCTTTTTATTATTCCTTAACCCATAAGCCTTATTTATATGGGAAGAAAATACAGTTTGAAAGTAATCCAGTTTCCATATTATAATTATCTCAAATCTTTTCCTTATTAACTGGAAAAGAATTTGCCTATGATAATTATGATTTATATATTTATCTAATATATAAAATTTTATTAATTAACTATTATATATTTATTTATCTAATAAATATATAACATCCTAATTAATTAATAGCCCTCCAACTTTGGTAATTCTGACTGTAATTACCCAATACATTTATAATACACTATTATAAATACTAATTCTCCATTTCGGGGTTTCATCTAACTTGTTCGACTTATAGGTCCTCACAGGTGTGACCCTCAAGTGTCTCGTAACATTGGATGTGTTATCACTTGGTTTGTCAACTCTGCACATAATTCCTAACAGACTCCCACTTGTGCAAGTTGGCAATACCACCTTTGATTACACTGACCTAAGGAGGCCCCTAGACAGGCACTTAGGCTGACCAGGTTACAAGAACTCTTATACCCAGACTTGGTGATATAAATATTCCGTGAGGAATTGGTATCTATGAAACTACTGTTCATTGATTGGGTATATCTTGGCTTTTCCCTTTGCATCGCGATATTTCATCTATGAGTATGAGCTTGGAAAGTGTCAACTCTAAATACTCAAGATTCTGTTCTCTTGATTATCTGACTTTCACTGATAGGTAAACGACAAAGAACTAATCAGTTCGTTTGGGCATGGCCATGCACTTCATCAGTATACTTAGTCAGTCAAGATGGGCCCAGAAATATCTCTCTTCTGAGAAGAGGTGCAAATCCCATCTTGCATATCTGCCTTTGACACCACGGCTTCCGCTGAATCTAGTTACACCCTTTATAGCCACCCTGTTACGGCGTAGCGGTTGAGTGCACTAAGAATTCAGTAGTCCTCATGATATCAAATCAGATACCTCAGGTGATAGGGACAACCACTGTGAGATTTGCTTATGACCTTTTCCAAGAAGTAATCTCAACCGCGGATCACGTCCGATATTTGCTACTCTATCAAATATCTGTGCAACTTTTAGTCTACAACACTTGTAGCTGTTATTCAGCAACTGATCATAACTACCTAAAAGTTCACAATGACTTTAATGCCTTATCATGCTCCCACAGTGATAAGTTGTCACGGACAGATTTTGAATGAAAACTGGAAACTAGTTTCATTCCTGGATATATTAAAACATGCAAAATAGTGAAAGTGATAAAGAAATCAATCTAGTATAGTCCATATTACACGCTGTAATAATAACAAGACTGAATGTCTTTTCTTTAATAACTTTCATAATGTCTATTTAACGTTTGTTAAATACTGATCTAAAATGAAGTATCACCTACCTTCAATTTTAAACCCTTTGATTAAAGTTTACCATTTTAATCAAAGTGATAACCAAAAACACAAGTCTGTTTACTTGTATCTGCTAATTATTGTTTTGCAAACACTTCTTAAAACAATAATTAGACTTTTATCATATTCCATGAACTTGGAGACCTGGACTAACTTCCAGTTCCTGAATATGTAAAACTGCAACTATCCTTAGTTGCTGTGTAGATGAATGATTTCTACCTGAAATCCGATTCCATTTGCAATCCTGGCAAATCTACTGGAATGCTATATATTTTAATCCAACACTTTTAATTATTGATTTTTTAAGTCAGTCACGACCTCTGTTTCATGGGTCTTGAAACTTTTATCCTTTTAATTAAAAGGGTAAACTATATCTTATGAATTCTTATCCTACCTGGATTTATGAATTCCGAGATATATCAATAATTATGTCTTTTATTCTTTTATCTTAGACTAGATAGAGAATAATCGGGCTCCCACTTGCTTGCATAAAAAACTAACTATTACTCAAAATTTACTATTGACTTATTCAAGACTTTGATTAGTCAATCCTAATTTCAAGTAATGAACTTTGAGAATTTCCCCTTTTATGAAACTCAACTGGATTTGGTTAGATCCTAATTCCAAACCTTGGAATCCTTCTAGTTTCATAAATTCTGTTATTAACGCTATCTGAGTTAATATCCTAAATTCTCCTTTTTAAAACATTTGAATAAAACCTGATCAAACTTGATTTGAGAATTTCTTTTATAAAACTTAACTGGATTTGGTCAAATCCTAATTCCAGAACTTGGAATCTTTCTAGTTTTATAAATACTGTTATTAACGCTATCTGAGTTAATATCTTAAATTCTTCCTTTTGATCACAAAACTATTATTCATAAATGTTTTATCCTCAAAACACATTCCTTATAGAATCTTGTGTGTTTTGATAGTTTTTATACAAATTACTTCAATCTCATTAAAGTAATTATAACAGGCATTAACAACTAGGATCATACAAACACTAAGCATAATCAGATATTTGTCAAGACAATAACTTTTGAATAAAAGCATCGAATTATAAAAATAATTATCCAAACATTGTTTAAAACATAAAACCCCAAAATAACTGTTTTACAACTATAAATTCAAAAGATGTCTTGACTTAAATTATCTCGTGCTTTGATCCTCGGCAACTCCTGGGCACTCCACTTCATTTCTGATTTCCTGCAATGTCATTTGCTCTAGGTATCAGTATACTTGTAAGCTAACAAGTAAGAAGTGTCAAATCAAAGCAATCATAAATTTTTCTGAGGTTTTACATACCTGCTTCATGACGCTTAGGGCAGTTTTGCCTCCAATGACCGATCTCGTTGCATATGAAGCAGCGATTCTCGGTCCTAGCTTTGTTTGGCTTAACCTTCTTGCCCTTGCCCTTGCCCTTGCCTTTCTTGGGTGCACTCTGGATGGCCTGAACTGGTCCTTTTCCCTTGCTGGTGCTAGCATGCCCATTTTTCTTTTTAATCCCTCCGTCTTTTACCATCAAGACATCCTTTGTCTTGTTCTTGTTCCCCATATTTAGTTCAGCTGTCTTAAGCATGGAGTGTAACTCTGCTACAGTTTTCTCCATGTTATTCATGTTGTAGTTGACTACAAAGGGCCTGTAGTCTTCTGACAGTGAATTAAGTATGGTGTCAGTTGCTAGCTGCAACGGAACGGGATGACCCAGCCTCTCCAGATGATCTAAGTGCCGTTTCATTTTCATGACATGGTCACTTACTGATGTCCCTTTGACCATCTTGCACTCATTGAATGCTTTGGTGGCATCGTAGCGCTCTGTACGAGCCTGAGTCTGAAACATGTCCCTCAGCTGGCGGATCATGTCGTAAGCATTCGTGTTTATGAGCCCTGTTTGCAGATCTGGGCTCATAGTTGCTAACATCAGACAGGCAACATCAAGGAGATCATCTGAGTGCTTCTTGTGGGCGTTTCTGGCAGCAGCCGGAGCGTTTGCCGGAGGTGCCTCCCCAAGTGGCTCTTCAAGCACATACCACTTTCTTTCATGTCTGAGCACAATCATCAGATTGCGCTCCCAGTCAAGAAAGTTAGAGCCGGTCAACTTATCCTTTTCCAGGATAGAGCGGAGGGAAAGATTGTTAGTGCTGGTAACAGTGCTTGCCATCTACACAAAATAAAAATTTTGGTCTTAGCAACTGTAAATAGACTAATTTCCAATAAAATATCAATAAACCCTTAAATGATCAATTTATTGGACTAGGATCCTTATTTCATACGTCCTGATGTGCGTAATGTTCTTGCTCCACCAGACCCGTATTTATTTCGGTAGGTAAGGACTTTTACCAATCATATCTAACTGACATGACTCCTAGATCTTTTCGGGACTTTGGCAACTACCTGTGCATGTTTTAGTCCCTCTAAGTGCTTTTTGGCCCGGTACCACCCGGTGAACTTTATAGTACCAAAACAGATCTCACCATTTTGGGGACCTGATTACTATACTCTGGCCGGTACCACCCGGAGATAATTCGCAGAGTTATGTAACCCCTTCAGCTTCAGTTTGAACACAGACGTCGAATGTGTGATCACTTACAACGCCTATGTACTTTACGCCGAAGGTGCCCCTAGATGGGTTGCACTACTGATCTATGATTTTCGGGGTTTTTGAAAAACTTTATTTCCAGGATTTTGAAAAACTGATTGTTTATAAAGGCTACTTATGTTTTAAACTAACTGTTTGAAACATACATGTAATTTTAAAACTAACTGTTCTAAAATCATTTGCTAATTAAAACTAGCTGTTTTAATAGCATACCTAGTTGATTAAAACTAACTGTTTTGTCAACTTTGCCCTTTTATAAAACAATCATTTATACGTTGTTATAAAGAGCAATTAATATTCTAAACTAACTGTTTTAAATATTCATGTTGTTTTAAACCAACTGTTTAAAATATCGGTTGATTGAAATCAACTGATTTAAAGTGTACTGGCTGATCGAAACTACCTGTTTCAATAACCTCTCCGTCTGACAAAAGCTAACTGTTTTGTTAACTTTGCTCTTTTATAACAATACACTAGGTTTTATTAAAGTGCTTCACTTTAAAGGTTTTCGATTGAAAAATTAATAAAACCTATTTTCTTCTTGTTTTAAAAAAAAATTCCCTTTTAAAACATATCTAATAAACTAACAGTTGTTAGCATCAACTACGCAGTTAATTATGCACACGGATAATTATAACTACGCAAACAACTAATTATAGGTTTTGCCAACTTTGTTCCTAGGGACCAATAATGACCTAGTTTTTCTACAACTTCAAAACTTCGCGTAGCTCCCACTGGCTTCGCCATGCTTTGTAGTATTCCGGTAAGATGAAGAATAGCTCCCACTGGCCTCGTCATCCCAAAAGAAAGAAAAATCTATCCTAGGGTCATTATTACATAAGGAGTTGTAAATGGCACGCAGGCCTCCCCATGAATATGTCAAGGGTCTAAGTTGGCAAGTACTATAACGTATATATATATGTAAAATCAAACTGAAAATCATATATAGTTCTCAAGCAATCACACAATTATATGTATATATGCAACAAAAGCAATATTATAATTACGAGAAAAATAAACCTGGATCCGTTAAAATTATCTTGTCTCAATTATCTTATTGCAAAACTTGGTTTTATAACTGATTCGAAAAACAAACTGTTTTATGAATCTTAAAAGAAAAACTTTAGATTGTTTTAACTTTTAAAAACTGAGATTTATAATAAATCTAAACATCATTTAATCCTTTTACCCAAAAATATTAAACTGGTTTTAACGATCCAATTAAAAACTGGTTTATTCGAAAAATTTTAATTTTTCCTAAGAGATTAATTAAAACTAATTTGAATAAGTTTTATCAGATAAAAGAAATCCCAAGTAAAATTTATTTTGGATAAAATGTTTTAAAAACCAAACGAGTTCTTTTGGACCATAACTTGGTCCAAAGAACTGGGCCTTTGGGCCTGATAACGAAACTTGTCCCAAAACGGAAAAATCCTAGGGTAGTAACATTTGCGTTTGGTTACCGTTATCCCTTTCGACCATCACCAATCACTTCCGCCTAGCTGGTGGTGTGACTTGGTGGTCATGGAATCGCCGCCACCACCACGCTGGTGGTTTGGTTTGGCGGTTGCGTAATCGCCGTCATCTGTCGATTAGCAACGGTAGTAGCTTTACCACCGCGATTTTGATTGGAAAAAACATCGATGCCACCACCACCACAATCGGTGGTGTGGTGGTCATCTTTCGATCGGCCGATTGATTGAAAAACAACATCATCGCCACCGCCGCCTCCGCCACAGTGGTGCGGTTCGGTGGTTTTAGAAAAACGTTGGCCACCACCACTCGGTGGTTTTGGCTGTGTAATTACGAGATCGCCGCCACCACCTCTCTGGTGGTTTGGCCGGGCGTCCGCCGCCGCCGCTTTACGCGGTGTGGCCGGCGATCGTGATCAACGTGGTGTTTCCACCCTTGGCCATCATTGAGGAACAACCCGCCACCACCAATCGGGTGGTAGCGGTTGTGCGTGTGTATCCGCCGCAGCCACCGCCTGGTGGTTGCGGTTCCGTGTTTGTGACCGCCACAGCCACCACCAATCTGGGTGGTTGTGGTTCGGTGTTTTTCCGTTCGATGGCCGGGCATCTGCCGCCACCGTAGATCGTCGCTTTTCCATCGATCAAACAGCCATCGATCACGTTTTGCGAACACCAGACGCCGCCACCACCTATCTGGTGGTTTGGCCGGGCGTTCGTTGCCGTGTTTTGCGAAGGTGGTTCGGCCACCGCTACCCAATTGGTAGCGTGGCCTGGTGGTTCGAGAAACATAACAGCCGTCGCCGCCACCACTAGCTGTGGTGCGGCCGGTTGTTCGTGTGGCTAAGAGTTTCCGGCGATCGGCCTGGTAGTCCGGTCGGCCAACTGCCGTCGTTCTGCCGCCGATCGTCGGTGTTTTTCGATGATTAGGTTTTTCGTGCAATAAAAAAAAACGAATTTTATGTAATCATATTAAACCTAATAAAAATCAGATTTTTAAAACTTGATACATATGAAACAAGAATAAATTTAACGGATCACATAAATAGATAAATCGAAAACGATTCTAACAATGGCTCTGATACCACTGTTGGGTTTTTGTGGGTATCCTCGGATCAAACTGACTCGAGGATTATCTCAGATCTATCAAAACCTCGCTGGTTTGATGTATCTCGTGGGTTATAAAAACAAACTGTTAAAAAACCCACGTGATCAGAAACACGCTGTTTCTGATCTAAACATGCGGAAGCGATAAAAGCTAAAAACCCATTAAAGCCTAATTGATCTTAATCGTTTATAGTTCTAAACCTAAAGGATTAGGTTAGATCAATTTACCTGGATTGCTTGAGTTATAATCCACCAATGATCGACCCAGCGAACGCTCCTCTAGTAGAACTGTATGAAAACCCGAATACACAAAAACAAAACCGACCCGGGGGGGGGTACTTGGCGCCGGTAGAGAGAGAGAGGAGAGAGAGGAAACTGGAAATTGTTTTTCTTAACTGAAAGCTTTTTATTATTCCTTAACCCATAAGCCTTATTTATATGGGAAGAAAATACAGTTTGAAAGTAATCCAGTTTCCATATTATAATTATCTCAAATCTTTTCCTTATTAACTGGAAAAGAATTTGCCTATGATAATTATGATTTATATATTTATCTAATATATAAAATTTTATTAATTAACTATTATATATTTATTTATCTAATAAATATATAACATCCTAATTAATTAATAGCCCTCCAACTTTGGTAATTCTGACTGTAATTACCCAATACATTTATAATACACTATTATAAATACTAATTCTCCATTTCGGGGTTTCATCTAACTTGTTCGACTTATAGGTCCTCACAGGTGTGACCCTCAAGTGTCTCGTAACATTGGATGTGTTATCACTTGGTTTGTCAACTCTGCACATAATTCCTAACAATACCTTTCTGTTCAAAGAAAGATTCCAGGGTACTGTTTTTGAACTCAGTCCCATGGTCACTTCTTATTGAACGAACAGTAAGGTTGTTGAGTTTTTCCATCTTCCTGACGAACAGGATGATTTCTTCAGGAGCATCACTCTTGGCACGTAAGAAGAAGACCCAAGTATATCTGGAATATTCATCTACGATTACCAGAGTATATTTCTTTCCACCAATGGATTGGACATTAACGGGTCCAAAGAGATCCATGTGGAGAAGTTGTAGAGGAGAGCTGATGGAGGAAATCTGCTTAGACTTGAAGCTAGCCCTGGTCTGTTTTCCTTTCTCACATGCTGAACAAAGAGATTCCTTTGTATAGCGAAAGTCAGGAAGACCAATGACCAGGTTGTTGATGCAGAGTTGATTCAGCGTCTTGAAGTTGAGATGAGAGAGACGCTTGTGCCAGAGCCAATTCATATCAGTGGAAGCACGTGATACGAAACAGAAGTTATCAGTGGAAGTACATGTAGATATCTGCATGTCTAACACCATTGAGAATGACTTCCTTTCTCCTGTTCTTGACTTTGCACTTTTTCTTAGAGAAAAACTTTGTGATTCTTATCACACAGTTGACTGATGCTCAGAAGATTATGCATCAGGCCTTCAACATAAGCAACTCTTTTGAAAGTAGTTACTCCGTTGGTCAGAGTGCCATACCCTCGGGTTTGGCCTCTACCGTTTCCGCCAAAGGTCACAGCAGGACCTCTTTCTTCACGGTAGTTAGTGAGGACAGATTTAGAACCAGTCATGTGTCGAGAGCATCCACTGTCCAAGTACCAGATGCCCTTATCCTGTAAAATACAGAGTTTAAGTTTTCTTTGGTACCCATAGAACTATGGATCCAGAATTATCAGTAGGACTGGTTGAGTCAGTGTCAGCCTTTACTGAAGTATCAGTACAGGAGGCTGGAGTCTTGACTGAAGGAACAGTCTTGACAACCTTCTTTCCTTTGACTGATTTCTCAGTCTTGGGAATCTTCTTTACCTTAGCTGATTTTTCAGCTTTGGTAGCATCAGGACACTTACTCGCAATATGGTCATTTAATCCACAGTGATAGCATTTGCGATATTGAAAGCGTTTAGTGTGGTCCAGAAAGTTTTTGAACTTTAGGTGAGCAGGACCTGCACCAAGTATGCCTTTAGCATTGGACATTGGAGGAATTGGTTTCTTCTCCTGAGTCTTTTGCTTCAGGTCAATCTTCAGTCTGGGAGCAGGACTCTGAGAAAGAGACTTAGTTCCAGAGACTGAAGGACCACCACCCAGAACTTTATTCTTGGGTTTAGGACCCTTGGTCTTTGAAGGTGTTTCAGTTTTGGATTTATCCTTAACTGTTTTCTTTTTGCTCTTAGGAGCACCTTCAGGGTGAGTGTTAGAAGAAGAAGAAGGGGTGTTTTCAGAGGCATTAGGAAGAGGAATAGAAGAAACAAATTTTCCAAATTTGAGCATGGAACTATCAGACTTAGTTTCTTCTTTCTTGTATCCACGAAAGAATCCAAGACCTCTCTTGCTTTTATCAGACCTCCCTGAAGCTAATATTTCATCAACTTTTTCAGAGGCGTCACTCCATCCTTTGATGGTGACTTTTTCAGCATTTAATTGGGCAAGGGCCTTCTCTTTGGCAGCAAGAGCCAATTCTCTTTCAATACACAGAGTTTTGTTTACAGAGACCTGGTCCTTATAATTTTCTTCCACAATGGTAAGCTGTTTTAATTTTTCTTGACATTCTTTGAGTTGTCCTCTAAGATCAATATTCATTTTTTCAGCAGATGTTTTACCATTAAGGGCTTTGTAAAGATCGAGAGTGACCAGGTCTAACTGTGTTAAGCTTTCAAGAGGGATGAGAGGAATAGGTACCTGACTGGAAGAATCAGTCGCAGAGGTGGAAGCTTCAGGAGTTGTGGAAGAAGAAGCTTCAGGATCCTGAAGAGGAATCTCTTCAGGAACCTCTTCTATCTTAGCCATGAGAGCTAAGGTAGGTTCCTCAATAATGGCCATCAGTGCCACTTGAGTGTCTTCCTCATCAGACGAGTCATCAGAGGAGACATCATCCCAATCGCAGTCTTCTGCGATTAGACCTTTGCCTTTACGCTGAGTTTTCATCTTCTTGTACTTTTCTTTCAGGCGTTGGTATTTGGGGTTCTTGGAAGAAGATTTAGCAGAGGAAGGAGCAAACTGACTTTTTCTGTACCTGCAATCATTAGCAAAGTGTCCTTTGCCCTGACAGTTGTAGCAGATAGCAGTGGCCTTGTCAACAGGATCTGACTTAGGCTTGTCAGTAATAGAAAGATGTTTCTTTTTGTGGAAGTTTCCCTTTTTGGCAAACTTTTTGAAAGATCTGGTTAAAAGAGCAAGAGATTCATTGAATTCAGGATCTTCTGACATGTCAGAGTCAGAAGATTCTAATTCAGTAATAGTTACTGAAGAAGAAGTGGCAGCAACAGGAGGAACTGAATCAGAAACCAATGCAACAGATGTGCTTTTGGATTCTTTAGAATCTCTTATGAGATTCTTTTTCAGTTTCTTCTGTTGTTCGCGGTTCAGAAGAATACCGTACAACTCACTTAGTGTGAGTGTCTTTATGTCCTTTGACATAGTTAAGCAGGAGGTGTAAATTTCCCAATGTTCAGGAAGAGCTTCCATGAACTTGGTAACCACCTCAGAGTTAGAGTAGGTAGTACCGATGGTCTTCAGATCAATCAGAAGACAGTTGAATCTCTGATGTAGCTGGGAGAGAGTTTCATCCTTCTGATGAATAAAGCTTTCGTACTGACGAACCAAGAAAATCTTTCTTGATTCCATGAGTACGGCAGTACCTTCATATTGAACACAGAGAGTGTCCCATATCTCCTTAGCAGAGCGAAGGTGACATACAGAGTGGAATACATCGTCAGGGAGTGACATGGCGATGAGAGACCTAGCCTTGGTGTCAATGTTGACCAGGCGTCTATCTTCATCATTCCAGTCAGTTACGGGCTTTACCAGCTCTCTTTCAGGAACAGCAGGTTGGCCACCAGCAGCAGGAATGGGGTGGACTGTTTGTGTAGGCACATGTGGTCCGTTTTCCAGAAAGTAAGGAATCTGGGGATCAGAACCAGAGAGGAAAAGCTCCATCCTGGTTTTCCAAAGAGAGAAGTTGTCTTTGTTAAACCGAGGAGGCTTTCTAGCAAAGCCGGTATCAAAGTAGTTATCCTTAGCTTGAAGAGCCATAGAATAAGAAGAGAGAGGATCAAAAGATTTTTCTTAAGAAGAAAATGAGAGCTTGTATCTGCTCTGATACCACTTGTTGGTCCCAAGTAGGTGACCTTCAAGTAAGGATACTGATTGGGATTATAGAAGGGGGGGGTTGAATATAATCACACAATTTTCTCACTTTTAAATTCTTGTTTTATAAACAATATGAATTTACAGATTGTTGCGGAAATAGAAAAGACAATTAGTCTAAACTAAACAATCTAAGTTCTTTCACTATGCACTAAGTGAGAAGAGAATAAAGAAAGAAGATAGAGGGAATAAGAGAGAAAGGACTTGAGTATTTTAGGATGAAGAAGAAGTATGGAGAACATCTCTTCACGTCCTATTTATACTCCATGCATTAAATGCATGCAGACCTACTATTGTGACGTGTCACAATGTGAGTGGTCTGTTGTACTATTTACTATAAACAAATACTCTTTGCATGGTGTGTAAAAGAGGATGTTTGTAAACAGTTGCCTTATGGTCTGATAAGTACGGAGGGAACAGTAAAGTAACTGCCCTTATGTACTATTGTGTCAGAAAAGGCGTGTAATCCTTTTGTGCATTAGACTAAGACATTATTCTAATCCTTCAGGATCAGGATACTGATCAGTGACTAGAGTCCTGAAACTGAGGAAGTTCAGGGTCACATGTATCCTGATGAGTCTTCAGGATGTCATACGATAGTGAACAGATTGCTATCACTGAGTTCCGTCTTCAGATCACGAGCATGCTGTTTCTGTCATCAGCTATTTCTTCGACGTTGCTGATGGTTCTTTTTGTATGATCTTAATGTCTTCAGGAGGAGGTCTTCACTTCAGTGGACAGGATCAGTAGACTGCAGAACAGACTCGTTAGTCTCCTGATCCTGATCCTGATCTATAAAGTTAAGTTACAGCATAAGTAACATGGAATAACACTGAACAGACTCAGTGATAATTCCTCAAGCTATAACAGAAGTAAAAACCTATTCACTAAGTAAAGATTCAGGATCATTATCATTTCATCAGGTCTTAGGAGAGCTGGATCAATAATTCAGTCTTTGATAAGACTCAGTGAGGGATTCGTTTTCCCTAGCCTTGAAGCCTTCATAGGCATTGAGCGCGCTTTCCTTCTGACTTTCCACAGCAGTGTATCCTCCCTGCATCTGTTGTTCTATTTCCAACCAAACGTCTCGTGCGTTGGTCAGACTATCCACTCTCGCATACATGTCGTTTGGGAGAGCCATGATCAGCAGGGTTAGTGCACGCTTGTCGATTAGATGTCGGGCTCTTTGTTCTGGGTTGAACATCTCGACAGGCTTCTCGACCACGTACGCCGGAAGTTCGGGACAAGTATCGGTCTTTGGTACGGCGGCAACGGTGACGGTCGGTCGGATAGGCCCTTCTCGGATGGACTTCATCAAGTTTTCATCCAGCAGATCTAGAAAGTGGATCATTCAGCGTCTCCACTGTTGGTACTCGCCCATCACCAGGATGGGAGGACGAGTCTCGGATCCGATTCCGAGGATTTCCTTCGACATTTCTCTCACTAAAACAGACCTCCTTGAAAGACTCACTTGGCTTAAAAAACAGGTTTTCGAAAAACGGATATTTTGAGTGCCTCGGGACACAAAAAGCTTTGAGATTTGAAAAGATTTGAAAGCAAGCTTAGTGTCGGATTTGAGAAATAAATTTGCAAGAGTTTCGGCTCAAAGAGGCGAAATCCGATCTTGAAACAGAAGTTTTCCGAATCGGATTTGGCTCAAAATACTTGGAAGAGGAAAACAGCTTTTCCGATTCGGAAAATGCAATTTTCCGATTCGGAAAAGTTTGGGTTCGGAAAATAGGCTAGAAATCGGAAAAGTGACTTCTCAGAAGCAAACCCCAAATCAGAGGCTCGTTTCCCGATTCGGAAAACAAGGTTTTCCGATTCGGAAAAGGAGGATTCTCCGATTCGGAGAAAGTACAAATTCCGAGTCGGAAAATTTGAGCTGAAATTTCAGCTCTCGTATTCCGATTCGGAAAACCTGCACAGAACTCCGAAAAATTCACTCAAAATCACTTAAAAACTCTTAAAAAACAAGTGTTAAGAGCCCCAATTTGTAAGAAAATGCTTATAAAACACTAGGGAATCACTTAACACTTAATATCACCCTTTTAAAAACACTTTTTGGATTGAAAACCCAAAAATTTTTGAAAACCCAAAACTTTAAAAACCTTTAAAATATTTGAAAATCAACACAAAAAGCAAAGGAATCAACAAGGTATGGCTCTGATACCAATTGTTGTCCCACAAACACAAGAAAATGAGAAGAAATGGATTGAATCAAGATAAAGATGATGATGATGAATAAGAAAGCTTCAATATCTTCAACAATGGAGGTTTCCCAAAAAGGCAAAATGTGATTCAATATGAAAACCCTAAACATCCTTTACCTTTTATAGGTAGAAGGAAGTTACACAAAATGTCAACAAAGGCCCCCGAGGTTCCAAACCTCAAACAGGGGCACTAACAGAAGATAATGTTTACAAACAAAGGAAGTTAACCTAGAAAGCAAGTAAGATAGTGTTTTCTGACTCTTCACAACAAAGAGGTCCTACAGGTTATGAGAGTGGTCATTCATCTGGGGGTGATGACCAAGGGCGTAAGGATGAGGAGTCGGGGGGAGATGACGGGGGTAACTTAGGCGGTGACGATGATCAGACCGGAGCAGGCTCTTCTCGCGTGTGTCTACCTGTACTGGCCAACAGAACACCTTTCTCTTTGGTGGAATATTATTCTGAGTCTGAATACTCCGGTGAGGTTGAAATAAGGTTTGAGGGAGACAAAACAGTCGAAGATAGTTATGATAGTGAGCTGAGCGAGGGAAGTGAAAGAAATGGTGAATGGGAGTCTGGACCAAATGTTTTAACCGGTCCTCGCCTATCCTTAGGTGGACGCTGGGCAGCCACATCTGCTACCCGTACACATGTGTTGAGTACGGGTATTGAAGAAGACACCTCCCACCCAGAGGTGCAATTGCACGCCCCACCTAGCCACTCATCCATCTCTTAAAAGGTGGGTGTTTCATTCCACGGGGATAAAGCACAACGGCTATCAAGCCCTCACTTGGAGGGTAATGATATTGAAACAGGAGGATCCCTGCCCCGATCCCCACCTTTCCTTCATGTGCACCAGAGTCTAGTGCCCGATACACATCTAGCTACACATACTGCCAGTCTGTGTGAGGCAGTCTCAGCTCCACCTGTCGCGATTCTTAGTGACGTGACCGGAACCCCGAGAGTGGTGTCCACGACGGGCATTTCACGAGGACCGGATGGAAGACCTACCACGGCTATCATCACACCAACTGTGAAAGTAGGCCACACCGTTGATTCAGCGGTTGTGCAAACGGGTACTCTATGTGAGCCCGGTGTTACTTACCCGGCATTTGTTGTCAGGGAGATGATGGACAGCGCCCTAAAGGCTGTTCGTGAGGAGTTTGATGCAAAGTTTGCGGCACTTGAGGCCCGGTTAAAGGGCAAAGGGAAGGTGACTGAGCCTGTACGAGATCCAACACCACCTCCCTGATCACCATCCCCACCTCCGAGATCTACCGCTCCCGTTTCCTCTACCGATGAGTTACGGGACCTTCTTATGGCATCATTACTATCCAGAAGTGATCTTTCTGACCATGAGGTCAATCTTCTGGGATACTTGAAGCGGTACTCTGATCCATCACTTCCTGCGAGCCGTCCCGAGCCGGCTACCTCCTCTTCTCATGAGGTAGTCTTATCTATCCAGAGGCTCGAAGGGAAGCTTGATGCCCTAAAGACGAAGGAATTAGCTAAGATCAAGGGCTCTATTTCAGACATGCAGACTCAGATCCGAGCCTTTGAGACTTCTTGCCGTGCATCAGCCGAGCCACCAAAGCGCCGAGACGACGACCGAGATGACCCCGATCGCCGTGAGGGGGAAATCCATAAGAAGGCTCGGCTTGGCTCTTCAGTTCTGACAGGCACATCTTCCGGCGCCGCTTCTTCTGGTACTCATATGGGGACCGGTGCCGATGTATCTCATTCTCAGCCTGGTCAGAACCCGACGGTAGATTCAGCGGAGGGTCGAGAGGTTGTTTTTTGTGTCAACCCGGAAATCTCTCACCCTGTCCGCGTACCCGCTTCAGATGATGTTCCTTCAGATGATTATGATTCATGCATGGAGAGCTACAGTTCTGACTCTCTTCTTCTGGTATCACATCAGTCGCCTCCACATCAGTCGCTTCCGGGTATGGAGATGTATAGTTCTGACTCTTCTTCACCTCCTATGTCTCAACATTCTACATATGACACGCCTTCACCACGTCGGTCTCCTCTTCCTCTTACGCCATCTCCTACATACAGAGGTCCTCAACTAAGGGTACTGCCTCACCCTCCATCTCCAGTTCAGGATGATTCACCTTCTCGCACTCCCTCACCACCAATCAAAGCTCCTCGTCGTGGTCCGAACAACCCTGTGACTCATGGACCTCAGCGACCGATTCATGGTCAATGGAGGCAGCCATCGGTATCACCTCCCAAAGTGATCTATCCCAGGGAGAAGGGTGCACTTTCAAATCGCAGAAAGTATGTGGAGCCACTAAAATCAGTCAAGTGGGATAGAGAAAGAAGGCGTGGCAGTTACCTTGAGGATATTCATAGATCCATCTTCACTAACAAGGTGGAGAACTTGCCTCTGGAGAAGTACTACGACATCACCAATCTACCGCCTCAAAAGCAGACCAGGTATCTCTATTGGATGGATACTCAAGCCAAACCCAAAGCAGATGTGTTCTTCTATGATAACCCGATCATACGAACCAGTGAGGTTTCATCCGTATGCTTCCAGAGCTTATGGTTCTCAGTCTTTTCTGTCATCCGAAAGAGAAACGGGGAGTTCACATTCACCGAAGCTGATTTCGATAATGTGCATATTGATGACATAGACACATTATACACTGACTTGAAGACGCTTACAACCCGACCTCAGGAGACATTCAAAGGACTGGAAGCTGTTAAGCACTTTATCGAGAGGAACCAGAAGAACTCAGAAACTCATGACTTTCAGATCGGGTTAGAGAGTCATCAGAGCACTATCAAACTCTCTCCGCCAAACCAAGACCTCCCAAACATCGATCGTTATCCTCTCTACCAAGTCCTCGAGAAACCAACTCTTGGGATAGTGTATCAGAATCAAAAGGAAGAGAAGAAGTTTATGCGATGCGATGAGGTCCACAAGTACAGTGATGGGACGCTCCACATCATCAACAAAGGGTTGGCTACCGAAAAGAAGAGGCTTGAGCTTGAGGTGTTGAAGACCAAGCACTGGATAAATCCCTCTATTCTGATCGACGAGGTTTTTCAGATCATCGAGCATCGGCTAGAACATCGCATTATTCTACGACGCTTTGAATCTTATTGTGGTCTTCAGAAGATAGAGGGACCAGTCAAAAGAGTTGAGGAGAGACCGCCGCCACCATCATCACGAAGAAGAGAAGGAGCATCAAAGAATCCCAAGGAGACTGAAGGGTCAAAGAAGAAATCATCAAGTCATCAGAAGCGAAGAAATTGACACAAAGGGGGAAATTGTTAGAAATATTTGTTAGTTGTGTCAATTTGTAATTTCCCTAAACTTAGTTGTCATTTATGTAATTTGTGTTTAAGGCCCAAGTGTTTAGGCCCATTCAATTTTAAAAAGCCTAGTCCATAGAGTTAATATAAATAGGAGTAGTAATCATCATTTGTACTTTCCTTCCTTTATGCTTCTCTCACATTTATATGGAATGCAATCTATCCTAACTCTTTGTACTTAGCATATACATCACAAAATCTAAGTGTTCTTGATTGATTGATTGATTTGGCACCCACATCTTGTATTCACAGTTAGATTTCACATGGTAAATGGTATTCTTCATTGTTGATCAATACAAATCATTTGAGTAATCAGTCTTCTAGTCTTCTTATAATTCTGTATTCCAATTACACTATTATCCATTGTTTCTTTTTCTAGATTCACATTCTTAAACACTTCAACGCATTTCATCTATTTTTTGTGATTTAGAACAAATATCAATGAATTGAACACATTTTTGGGTCCACTAATTGGTATCAAAGTAGTTGTTGATAATTTTATCAACAGGATCCATATTCATTCATTGATCTTATTCGTAGATTTAGAGTTTGATTCACTAATTATGTTCATACTTTGCTTTTGTGTCGTATTCTATTTTCATTGCATAAGTTGATATAAATTTTGCACAAATTATATATATAGAAAAAGCTTCAAACGAGAATGACATATTTTTAAGAAAATACGAGAATGATTTTTTTGTACAAAATCATATATGATTAAGTACTGACGAAAAAAAAGGGGACGCGGGCGGGTTACATGCTGGTTGTAAGTCGCATGTAACCCGCCCAGTTGTTAATCATGTATGATTAACAACATGAATCATATATGATTTACTATATGAATCATATATGATTTTGTACATGTTTTTTGTACCTAAATTTTTTCTTTGTTAATCATATATGATTTTGTACACAAAAATCATTCTCGTATTCTCTTAAATTGATGTCATTCTCGTTTGAACCTCCCTATATATATATATATAGGGAAGTTCATTTGTAAACCTCAAATATCTTGTAAACCGTGTAAACCAATCCACGCCATTGATTTTCAAAAATGTTTCCATATTTCACATTCCCATATTTCCATAATCATTGACTTACCATAAATTTCACATTTCAATAATTTTAATGAATCCTGATGCGGTAATTATTGTATATAAAAAGCGAAACAAGTTTTAACCTCTAAAAGCCTAGCCACTGTCTTACCACATATACACGCAAGCGTACCTGATCGTGAGTAATATAGTGTAGGAAAGTCCAGGTATCGTATCTACCACTGGGAACGGTCAAGTTATCGTAGATTATTAATCTAGATCAGTTTAATTAACCTAAAGCTTTTGGGGGGTTTTTATGAAAAAGGTTTTAATAACTAGAAAGACAACTAAATTAACTAAGAACTATGAAAGCAATTAAAAAGATTGATTAAGAACTATATGAGAGAAAACAGTAGTACTTATCATGGTATAGTGAATCCCCAAGTGGATGATTTAAACAGGCAAAAGGTTTGGTTGCTTTGGTTATTGTAGGAATTTAAGTCTACGGCACCCTAACATGTGATGACTATGGTTATCAACTAGGTCTTGATCCTCCTAGTCCCAATACATAGATCGTTTGTTAGACAACCTAGCACCGGTCACCCAATCCTATCTCTATTGCATGGTATTCTACTATCCGGTCGCTCTCGGTCTGAGTAACCACTTAACACATCTCTCCGGGATGAAGGGTAGGTTAAGGTAGGTTGATTATCCTATCGGAGTCTATCTATCATGGTCAAAACAGATACACCCAACCAACGAGTTCGAATAACCAAACAATATAAATCAGAATGGAACCATAACACACATTCAATTAACCAAAAACAAACCAATAAACATTAATTATAAAATCATCATCCACAATGGTTCATCGACCACAATAAGCACCACTATTAAATACTACTCACTAGACATGGTAAAAACAGATAAAACAAGAGTAGACATAGACATGATACCGACAGTACAACGATGGACGATTGAGAATCGAACCCCGCAGCGTATCGGCACCACTCTCTACCTAGATGTTTCTCCCACTAGCTCTCTATCTAACTCTATACGTGTATGTATCTCTACGTGTCTCACAACTGAAGGAGAAGGCTGGTAAGGTGTCCAGAGCCCTTTTCGCGTTCGCCAGACGGTTGTTTCGCGGCACGAAGCACTTTGGGCAAACCCTAGATTTCAGCATTATCGAACTTGGCGGCGCCAGATCTGAGATTTCGCGATCGCTAAGAAGCCCCTGGATTGAGATTGTGCACTTTTCACGTTTTTTCGCCTTTTTCTTACTTTTTCGTTCCACGGCCTCCAAATCCTACAAAAGCAATAATAAGTCCAAATCGTGAGTGAAATGATCAGAAACGGGTGAGAAATGGGGTAAAGTCATACAATTAAGGTCAACCAAAACATGTATAATTTTGGTGTTATCAAATCCATATCCTCCTTTGATTTTTTTGATCAAGGGCCACGATGGGTTCACAAAGTTTACAAGATATTTGAGGTTTACAAATGAACCTCTGTAACATCCTATTTTGGGGACTAGTTGTGTAACCCGATTTTATATAATGAAATAAATTTGTTGGGTTTGTTAATTTCTAAATTACTTAGTTTTGGTGAAATTTGTTTAAGATGAAATTTGGTGTTAAGATCTTTTGAGTTAGAGATATAAATTTATATGTAGATTTCGATTTTAAATTATTTAAGGATTTATAAACTTGAGAGTTATATAAGTTGGTAAATGGATTGTAGAGGTATTTGAATTTTATGCAAAATGTACATGTTGGAGAAGCTAGTGCTAGTATGGCTTTTTGGTAAATAAATTGAAGTTTATAAGTGGTGGAGGTGTATTTATAATCAAGCATGGAGTACAAGTGTATTTATGCACATTTCTAGAGTGGCAAAGTAGTAAATAAATGAAAGAGTGTTAAGAAAGCATGTGGGATGACATCATATATTCTTGTCTTGGACACTTGGAGGTAGCTTGTACCCATTTCTTTCCACCTACGACTTTTCTTTGGGAATCATAATAAGCCATGAGTGATCTTACATCATCTTGAAGACTTAAGTGGTCAAACTACATGCATTAAAAGCTCCATTGTTATTTATGCAAAGTTCTTGAGTTCTAGAGTAAGAGACAAGTGGGTTTTGAGTTCTTGAAGTTCTTGAAGACTTGTAGAAGACTCTAGTAAGTATAAACAACTTCTTTTTGTTGTTCCCCTAACTTATATAAAGATTTCTTAGACATGCATGGACATTGGTGTATGCTAGGTACATGATTCATAAGTGGGTGCTCTTTTGGAGACTTGGTGGTGATCATAGAGGACTCCTTGAAGTTGTGCTTGATCTTGTGGTATGATTCTTACACCCATATCACTAAATTCTTCATGCATGTTGGTAGTTTACATCAAGAAGTTTGATGTAATGCACACATATAAGTTTGGGTTGGTTAAATGGTTCAAAAGTGATTATATAATCAAAATGATGATCAATGTTGTAAGTGATGCTCAAATCATGTTAGAAATTGTATGTTATTACTCATAAGTCTGGATTGGAAGTATTACAAGCATTGATCTTGGGTTTGGATTGAAATTGGTTATGTTAAGCACAAACCCGTATGTGCACTTGCACAAGACAGCATGCATGACCTGTTTTGTAAAAATCACTAAAAATCAAGGAAAAATCGTTAGGAGACATGCCTTATATGGTTGGAAAGCTCTTTCAGTCTACTTTAAATGTCCTTTAGACCCCAGAAGCTAAATCAAGATTTTAGTGGGTCGAATTGTGGACACAAGACAGTCATGTCAAATATGAGGAAATAGAATTTTATACACGTGGGTTGAGGATTTGAATGATTTACACTATAAGCTTCCTTGGGAAGTCTTGGAATGTTGACTAAATGGTTTATGAACATATTTTAGGTGGCCTTTGACTCATTGGACTCGGTTGTGACATTTGGTGGTCGGGTTGTGATCAATAACCAATCTCGGAGGTGAGTACACTAGATTTTATAAAAACTCGGATACACGTAAATATATTTTATAAATAAGGTCATATAATTTCTATATTTGGCATGTGAATTATTTGGTAATTATTATACTTGATATCAATACATGTTATGCTTGTGAAAGACATAGGTCAAGTTTAATGTGTTGATTTATACATTTCATGCTATGCATGGTGGTTATTGTTTATTTGGTTGAATGGTCCGGACCTAGTTATCTGTGACTGAATAGTCACTTGCCCGGGGTCAGTCTGCAAGGTGGGACTGGGACCTGCAAGGTGGGGTCTAACGACATGGCACGAGTGCCATAGGTTCGACGGGACCTTGTTCTTCGGGCAGGGCCTGCAAGGTGGGGCCAGAACGGTGATTGTGGACCGCTTTATGCTCAACCACTAAGCCGGGTGGTGTGGGTCCCCCAATGGTGAATTGTTGAGCGCAGCTAGCTACTGTGCAATAGACGGTTGCCTTGGGCTTTCTCCACATCACAGTTGTGACTTATTATATTATGCGATATGATGCCAAATATTATATGTTTGTTTTCTGAAGGTATTTCGTCATTAATCCTAGTGTGCTCACTAGCTTTTATAGCTAAGCTTTGTTGTTATTTTCGTGTATCCGCAGGTAATCATTAGATTGGGCCTTAGTGGTGAGGTCGGGTAGACTGCTGCGTGGGAGTAGTTTGTTGAAAGTTTGGAACAAATGCTTTTGAACTATGTTAATGGTTGTTGATGTCTTTTGTAACACCATATGTATGGAGCAATCTAAACTAAACTTAGTAGCCAACTGGCAACGTGTATGGTTGCCTACTGATTAATGTTTGTGGTAATGTTTACTGACTCATATTTTGTGAAAAGTTAATATTTAACTTTTTTTTAAAAAAAAAATTGGGTGTTACAAGTTGGTATCAGAGCCCAGGTTTGAGTGAATTAGGCATGCATGGTGGTGTCTAGTCTCAAACCAAGACGACCATTAACATTGTTCCAAACCAAGGGTGGGTAACTAGGAGTGTGAATGAGAGTTGCTAGTGGCTTGACATAGTTGTTTTATGAAAATTGTGTCCTTAGCTACCCTATTTACTAGTGTAATTGAATTGTACAAGTCCTTGCGGCATCTCATGTGTGTAGAATTGAATTGCGGTCATGGTGAACACACGAAAAAGTATTTACATTGGAGGGGGTAATGATGAGGAGGTCTCTAAAAGGCCTGAAACTGTCCACAAGGAGGGACCAATCAACAAATCAAAAACTCAGGCCGCAGGATCTAAATCAAAGGCCAGTAAGTCTAAGGGGAAGTCCGTTAGTCAACATGAGGAATCTACGGGGGAGGCCCCAAGTATGAACAGTGCTGAGCTGGTTGCTATAATCGAAAAGCTTAAGGATGAATTAGCCCACAAGGAGAAGTTACTAAAGTTGAAAAAGGATTCCTCCTTCAAGAACTTCTTGAATTGTAAGCCTCCCAACTATGAAGGGAGCAACGAGCCAGCGGTGACTCTTCGTTGGATTCGGGAAATGGAGCAAGTGTTTGACTCTTGTGACTGTGATGATGCTCATAAAGTGAAATTCGCTATTCGTTGTCTTCGAGGCCGAGCTATTGAGTGGTGGGATCTTGTTTGTGGCTCCTTATCTAAGGAGACTTTGGACGCGTTATCTTGGGAGCAATTTACTAAGAAGGTTCAAGATAGGTTCTGCACCAAGCATGACATTAACCGTATTAGGAGGGAGTTCTTGGCAATGAAGAAGGGTGACTTAAAGATTGCGGATCATTCAAGGAAATTTCAAGATATGCTTAAGTTCGTTGAGAAATGGGTTCCTGATGAGGAATCCAAAATCAACCAATTTGTAGAGACTCTACCTTCTGAATATCGTGGGGCTGTGAGAAAAGCTAAAACTCTCCAAGAAGCTTTTGATGAGGCTCAAATGATTGAGGATGATCTAGAGCTTGGGAAGCTCGAGAGAAAAGTTGTTGGTGACAAGAGGAAATCTGAGGGTGCTAGTGGTCAACCAAAGAAGAAAGGTTCAGGTGCTAGTGGTAGTGGAAGATTTGGACATTGGAAACCAAGGGAGGACGCAAAGTGGTGTACTGACTGTAGATCCAAGCATTCAGGAGATTGTTCTAAAGAGACTAGGGCATGTTCTCGATGTGGGAAACGAGGCCACGAGATAAAAGACTGCTCCTTTAAGGAGAATGTGTGTTACCTCTGCCACAAGTTGGGACATCAAAAGGCCGAGTGTCCCAATTTGAAGAACAAGTCAGCTGTTCCTTCAACTGCTGCAAAGAAGGAGCAGATTCCTAAGGCCAAGGGACGTGCTTTTCGGATGACTAGTGATGAGGCTCAAGACGTAGGGGATGTCGTTACTGGTATGTTTCTGGTTAACTCTACTCCTGCTTGCGTATTGTTTGACTCGGGTGCGGATCGCTCTTTTGTGTCTACTGTATTTGTCGATAATCTAAATCTGCCTGTTAAGCCTTTATTTAAAAATGTCGATGTTGAGGTTGCTGATGGCAAACTCATTCATGTTTCTTCCTATGTGGATGGTTGTTCTATTGAAATAGATGGAATTAGATTTCCTATCTTCCTTCTTCCATTTAGAATATCGGGTTTCGATGTGGTTATTGGCATGGACTGGCTCAGTCAAAATCAGGCCGAAATCTTATGTTCCAAAAAATTGATTCGTATTCCGTTGCCGAATGGATCACACGTTGTCGCTCGAGGTGAAAGACGCGGGACGAGGATAGATCTTATTTCTATAATGAAAGCTCGTAAATGCATCTCTAGGGGATGTTCTTTGTATCTTGCGCATGTTATTGATGCAAAGATGGAGAAACATGCTTTTAATGATATCAAGGTCGTTTCAGAATACCCAGATGTATTTCCTGATGAGTTGCCCGGTCTTCCTCCTATCAGGGAAGTTGAATTTCGGATTGATCTAGTCCCTGGAGTTACCCCTGTTGCCAAAGCTCCATATCGATTGGCTCCATCCGAGATTCGTGAAATAATGACTCAAACCCAAGAGTTATTGGATAAAGGATTTATTAGACCAAGCTCCTCGCCCTGGGGTGCTCCAGTCCTGTTTGTAAAGAAAAAGGATGGTTCGATGCGAATGTGTATCGACTATCGAGAGTTAAATAAGGTGACAATTAAGAATAAATACCCTCTTCCAAGAATTGATGACCTATTTGACCAGTTGCAGGGAGCAAGTTACTTCTCCAAAATTGACCTTCGCTCTGGATATCATCAGGTCAGGGTACGGGAGGAGGATGTGCCCAAGACTGCTTTTAGGACGCGGTATGGACATTATGAGTTCCTTGTAATGCCGTTCGGTCTGACGAATGCACCGGCTGCTTTTATGGACCTTATGAATAGGGTTTGTCGTCCTTATCTTGATAAATTTGTGATAGTATTCATTGATGACATTTTGATATATTCCAAAACCGAGGCAGAACATGAAATTCATCTTCGCAAGGTTTTGGAGACTCTGAGGCGGGAGAAGTTATACGCTAAATTCTCCAAATGCGAGTTTGGGTTGCGGGAAATTCATTTCCTCGGTCATGTCATCTGTCAGGAAGGAGTGAAGGTTGATCCTTCTAAGGTCGAAGCTGTGATGAATTGGGAGACCCCTAAGTCTCCTACAGATGTAAAAAGTTTCTTAGGACTCGCAGGCTATTATCGTCGATTTATTAGAGATTTCTCTAAGTTAGCCGAGCCACTAACTAAGCTAACACGTAAGGGTGTTTCTTTTGTTTGGTCTGAGGCTCAAGAAGTGGCTTTTCAGAAGTTGAAAATGTTGTTATGTGAGGCCCCCATTTTATCTTTACCCGAAGGATCTGAGGACTTTGTGGTTTACTGTGATGCATCATACACTGGGCTAGGTTGTGTCTTGATGCAGCGAGACAAGGTGATCGCATATGCTTCTCGCCAACTGAAACCACACGAGAAGAACTATCCAACACATGATCTAGAATTGGCTGCGGTCATTTTTGCCCTGAAGTTGTGGCGTCATTACCTTTATGGCACCAAATGTGTGGTTTTATCAGACCATAAAAGTTTGCAATATGTGTTTACTCAAAAAGACCTCAACATGAGACAACGACGTTGGCTTGAGTTGATCAAGGATTATGACTGCGAGATTCGCTACCACCCCGGTAAAGCGAATGTGGTGGCCGATGCCTTGAGCCGGAAGGGTCAATCTTGTGGTTCGCATATCAAGTCTTTTAGACTTAAGATCATTTCAGATGTGATCGAGCGACTAAGGAGTGCCCAAACTGAGGCTTTGAGGGATGAGAATCTCAAGGGTGAGTTGATGCTGAAAATGAAAGACCGCCTCGATGAGGATGCTCGTGGTTTAAAAATATTCCAGGACCGTGTTTGGGTACCAAAAGTAGGAGGCAATCGGGAATTGATTCTTTTAGATACCCACAGATCTATGTTATCGATTCATCCTGGTTGCACCAAGATGTACAGAGATTTGAAACCCCTCTATTGGTGGCCGGGTATGAAAGTGGATATTGCTAAAGTTGTAGAAAATTGTCCGACTTGTGCACAAGTCAAAACCGAGCATCAGAAACCTTACGGCAGCCTGCAGCAATTGGAGATCCCTGAGTGGAAATGGGACCACATAACCATGGATTTTATTACTAAGTTGCCCAAAACTTTGAAAGGTCACGACACTATATGGGTTATTGTGGATAGGTTAACGAAGAGTGCACATTTTCTAGCAATGCGAGAGACTTTACCAATGGATAAGTTGGCTAAGTTATATGTCAATGAGATTGTTTCTAGGCATGGAGTGCCTTTGTCTATTGTTTCTGATCGTGATACTCACTTTGCGTCTAATTTTTGGAAGAGTCTGCAGAGGGAGTTGCGTACACGGGTCCATTTGAGTACGGCTTATCACCCACAGACGGATGGTCAATCTGAAAGAACCATCCAAACTTTGGAGGACATGTTAAGAGCTTGTGTGTTGGAGTATGGTGGATCTTGGGATTCTTATCTTCCCTTAGTGGAATTTGCCTACAATAACACTTATCACTCGAGTATTGGTATGCCTCCTTATGAGATGCTCTATGGTAGGCGTTGTCGGACTCCTACTTGTTGGTTGGAGCCGGGTGAGAAACAATTCACCGGTCCAGAAATTGTGCAAATCACTGCTGATAAAGTGAAAATTGCACGAGAAAAGTTGAAAGCTGCTCGTGATCGACAGAAAATGTATGCTGATAAGAGACGCAGACCTGTTTCTTTTGAGGTTGGAGACAAGGTCTTCCTTAAAGTGTCTCCATGGAAGGGTGTGATTCGGTTTGGGAAGCGGGGTAAGTTGAGTCCTCGCTACATTGGACCCTTCAAAATCATAAAGAAAGTCAATGAGCAGGCATTCATGCTTGAGTTGCCACCTGAATTAGAGGGTATTCACAACACCTTTCATGTGTGTTACCTCAGAAAATGCAAGGTTGATGATGATTTGATGCTACCGGTAGAGGATCTACGAGTGGATGAAAAGAAGCGTCTTGTTGAAGAACCGATTGAAATCCTTGATACAAAGACCAAACAACTAAGGAAGAAGTCAATTAGGCTTGTTTTAGTCAAGTGGAAGCACAGTTTAGGTTCTAATGTAACTTGGGAAACCGAAGATGAGATGAAGAGTCGTTACCCGTATTTGTTTTAGATGTAATTGATTCCGAGGACGGAATCTCCTTTTAGGGGGGTAAAATTGTAACATCCTATTTTGGGGACTAGTTGTGTAACCCGATTTTATATAATGAAATAAATTTGTTGGGTTTGTTAATTTCTAAATTACTTAGTTTTGGTGAAATTTGTTTAAGATGAAATTTGGTGTTAAGATCTTTTGAGTTAGAGATATAAATTTATATGTAGATTTCGATTTTAAATTATTTAAGGATTTATAAACTTGAGAGTTATATAAGTTGGTAAATGGATTGTAGAGGTATTTGAATTTTATGCAAAATGTACATGTTGGAGAAGCTAGTGCTAGTATGGCTTTTTGGTAAATAAATTGAAGTTTATAAGTGGTGGAGGTGTATTTATAATCAAGCATGGAGTACAAGTGTATTTATGCACATTTCTAGAGTGGCAAAGTAGTAAATAAATGAAAGAGTGTTAAGAAAGCATGTGGGATGACATCATATATTCTTGTCTTGGACACTTGGAGGTAGCTTGTACCCATTTCTTTCCACCTACGACTTTTCTTTGGGAATCATAATAAGCCATGAGTGATCTTACATCATCTTGAAGACTTAAGTGGTCAAACTACATGCATTAAAAGCTCCATTGTTATTTATGCAAAGTTCTTGAGTTCTAGAGTAAGAGACAAGTGGGTTTTGAGTTCTTGAAGTTCTTGAAGACTTGTAGAAGACTCTAGTAAGTATAAACAACTTCTTTTTGTTGTTCCCCTAACTTATATAAAGATTTCTTAGACATGCATGGACATTGGTGTATGCTAGGTACATGATTCATAAGTGGGTGCTCTTTTGGAGACTTGGTGGTGATCATAGAGGACTCCTTGAAGTTGTGCTTGATCTTGTGGTATGATTCTTACACCCATATCACTAAATTCTTCATGCATGTTGGTAGTTTACATCAAGAAGTTTGATGTAATGCACACATATAAGTTTGGGTTGGTTAAATGGTTCAAAAGTGATTATATAATCAAAATGATGATCAATGTTGTAAGTGATGCTCAAATCATGTTAGAAATTGTATGTTATTACTCATAAGTCTGGATTGGAAGTATTACAAGCATTGATCTTGGGTTTGGATTGAAATTGGTTATGTTAAGCACAAACCCGTATGTGCACTTGCACAAGACAGCATGCATGACCTGTTTTGTAAAAATCACTAAAAATCAAGGAAAAATCGTTAGGAGACATGCCTTATATGGTTGGAAAGCTCTTTCAGTCTACTTTAAATGTCCTTTAGACCCCAGAAGCTAAATCAAGATTTTAGTGGGTCGAATTGTGGACACAAGACAGTCATGTCAAATATGAGGAAATAGAATTTTATACACGTGGGTTGAGGATTTGAATGATTTACACTATAAGCTTCCTTGGGAAGTCTTGGAATGTTGACTAAATGGTTTATGAACATATTTTAGGTGGCCTTTGACTCATTGGACTCGGTTGTGACATTTGGTGGTCGGGTTGTGATCAATAACCAATCTCGGAGGTGAGTACACTAGATTTTATAAAAACTCGGATACACGTAAATATATTTTATAAATAAGGTCATATAATTTCTATATTTGGCATGTGAATTATTTGGTAATTATTATACTCGATATCAATACATGTTATGCTTGTGAAAGACATAGGTCAAGTTTAATGTGTTGATTTATACATTTCATGCTATGCATGGTGGTTATTGTTTATTTGGTTGAATGGTCCGGACCTAGTTATCTGTGACTGAATAGTCACTTGCCCGGGGTCAGTCTGCAAGGTGGGACTGGGACCTGCAAGGTGGGGTCTAACGACATGGCACGAGTGCCATAGGTTCGACGGGACCTTGTTCTTCGGGCAGGGCCTGCAAGGTGGGGCCAGAACGGTGATTGTGGACCGCTTTATGCTCAACCACTAAGCCGGGTGGTGTGGGTCCCCCAATGGTGAATTGTTGAGCGCAGCTAGCTACTGTGCAATAGACGGTTGCCTTGGGCTTTCTCCACATCACAGTTGTGACTTATTATATTATGCGATATGATGCCAAATATTATATGTTTGTTTTCTGAAGGTATTTCGTCATTAATCCTAGTGTGCTCACTAGCTTTTATAGCTAAGCTTTGTTGTTATTTTCGTGTATCCGCAGGTAATCATTAGATTGGGCCTTAGTGGTGAGGTCGGGTAGACTGCTGCGTGGGAGTAGTTTGTTGAAAGTTTGGAACAAATGCTTTTGAACTATGTTAATGGTTGTTGATGTCTTTTGTAACACCATATGTATGGAGCAATCTAAACTAAACTTAGTAGCCAACTGGCAACGTGTGTGGTTGCCTACTGATTAATGTTTGTGGTAATGTTTACTGACTCATATTTTGTGAAAAGTTAATATTTAACTTTTTTTTAAAAAAAAAAATTGGGTGTTACAACCTCCCTCTTATATATATAATTCTATAGAGGAGTCTTTATGTAAAAACCATTATTTTTGTAAAAACCCGTAAAAACCGACTAAAAAATAATTTTTTTCCATCAAATGTTAGAATTGATATATTGTTTCACATATATTTTTTTTCATACGGTGAATATCATCCATGAATTTGTTTCATAATATGAATAAAAAAATTGTATATTTTCGATTCATAATATGAATAAAAATATTATTTTTTCATGGATGATACTTACATTATGAAAAAAAAAATATGTGTAGCAATAGTTAATATCATAGTATTTGATAAAAAAATCGTAAAAAAAATTATTTTTAGTTGGTTTTCATGGGTTTTTACAAATAAAATGGTTTTTGTTTGATTAACACTCTAATTATATATATATATATATATATAGAGAGAGAGAGAGAGAGAGAGAAAGGGGGGGATGTTTAAACGAGAATGACATCAATTTAAGAGAATACGAGAATGATTTTTATGTACAAAATCATATATGATTAACAAAGGAAAATTTCAGGTACAAAAAACATGTACAAAATCATATATGATTCATATAGTAAAACATATATATTTCATGTTGTTAATCATACATGATTAACAACTGCGCGGGTACATGCGACTCACAACCAGCACGTGACCCGCCCGCTTCCCTTTTTTTTTCAGTTCAGTACTTAATCATATATGATTTTGTACACAAAAATTCATTCTCTTATTCTCTTAAAAAGATATTATTCTCATTTGAACCTCTTTCTATATAGGACTATCTTCACCATAATGTATCTAACTTTACCCAAATTCCTATTGTATGTATCGAACATAAAAAAGTGCTATTGTGTGTACTAAACTTTCAATTTGGATTATTGTATGTACAAGTGACCTACTAAACCGGTTTATACTGATGTGTATCAGGTAATTTTTCCGGCGACTCCTTTTTCCGGCGACTCCCTTCTCCGGCAACACCCTTATCCGACGACTCCATTCTCCAGCCACCACCACCATCACCAAAACCCACCACCAACACCGCCACCACCCTTCTCCGACGACACCGACGACGACCGCCGCCACAGACCGCTGCAACTACCACCGTCAACCACCACCCCTACACCACCTTCATTGTCGGTTGGTATATTGAATTTAGGGTTCATATATTGAAATTAGGGTTCTTGGTATATTTGGGGTTCTTGAAATTAGGGTTCTTGGTATATTGAAATTAGGGTTCATATATTGTGGGTTTGGTGATGGTGGTGGTGGCTGTGATGGTGGAGATGGTGGCTGTGGTGGTGGTGGTGGCCGGTGGGTTTGGTGGTGGTTGTGGTGGTGGTGGTGGCCGGTGAAAGGTAGTGGGTTTGGTGATGGTGGTGGTGGAGATGGTGGCTGTGGTGGTGGTGGCCGGAGGGTTTGGTGGTGGTGGTGGCCGGAAAAGGGAGTCGCCGGAGAAGAAGGTGGTGACCGGTAACCTGTTTAGTAGGTAAACTTGTACATACAATAAACCGAAATTGAAAGTTTATTACACACAATAGCACTTTTTTAAGTTCGATACATACAATAGGAATTTAGGTAAAGTTGGATACATTATGGTGAAGATAGTCCTTCTATATATATATATAGGGTCAAGTTCAAATGTGAACTCAATTTTGGTTGTGAACGTGAGAATCAATCTCAGCCACACATCTTCGGTTACGGTGGACGTGATCACAGAGAATAGACGCGATTCACGGGAGGGTAGAGATTATTAATAACGGGACCGGTCAAAACCGCATTTTTTTAACTTTCCTCTCTCTCTCTCTCTATATATATATACACGTATCCTTAAGTAGGTTCAAACAAGAACAAAGGAACTAATTAGGATCACATATGATGTGGGCCCATGTGGGTTCCACATAATATAAAATCATATATGATGTAGGTGGGTCCCACCACTAAATCATATGATTTTATATCATGTGGGACCCACATCAATATGTGGTTAACAATTGTTCATTTGTTCCTACAAAGAGGTATGATTCTTGTATGAACCCTACCCCTTTCTCTCTCTCTCTAATATGTGATTAAATAGTTTCATGAACCAATTTTGTTGATTTAAGTTGTGCAACCATGAGTTTACACGATTTACAACAAAAACTAGTTTATAAAATAACTTCCCTATCTATATTACACATATAAAGCTCTTATTCAGTTTTTTTAAGACTAACTGTTTTTCACGAATTTTACACATATTAAAGCCATATGTACAATCTACAATTCCTCCCACGATCTTCATACCCCCGCGTCCTCTTCTCCATGACTCCTTTCAATGGCTTCCTTGGTATTAACAGCTGCAATTTTAAACCTATCCCTATCCCTATTAGAGATTTGCCTCCTGCTAGAGATTTGCCTGGCCGGAACTCCGAGCTCCCAAGCCATCGCCGCCGAGGTACTCTGAAAACCTAGCGGATTTCGCAAATACGTGGGTAGAGGTGGACGATTTTTCAGGCTCTTAATTTCCTCTCCTTGCTACATTTCGGTATCCTCTCCCAGGTCGTTCCTAATTCATTCAATTTCATCAATTTTAAGCCTTTCTTCACATTTGTTTGAATTAGCTACAAATGTTGTTACAATTTGGAATTTAGGGCTTAATTTGGCTTATCCTCTCCTAGGTACATTCTTAATTTCATTCAATTTTAAGCGTTTCTTCATATTTCTTTGAATTGGCTTCAGATGTTGTTACAATTTGGAATTTAAGGCTTAATTTGGCTTAATCTCTTATAATTTCAACAATGTTCCTTCATCTACAACCTGAATCTGATGTATGTTCATATACTCTATTTAGTGAACTTACTTCTGGTTCTGATTTTGGTGGTGCAACAGAGAGAGAAGTTTCCAAGGAACTTGCATATGGAAGGTTCCTACCAAATTCGTTGATGAGGTGTACCATTTTGTAAGTCAATCAACACATAAACAATAATATTTGTGAAACATTCAATGTGTGTGTGTGTTTGTGTTTATTATATATAATAACTCCATTGATGTGTTTTTTGTATTTCTTAAAAGTTTGATTGAATTGATAGTTTCCCTTGAATTTGAATCAGGGAAATGTGGGATTGATTTTTACTAAAGGAGATCTTAAGGAACTGATTGTTGCTAATTACAGGGTAAGACAACAAATATGTCTAAATATTCATTACCGCTTAATATCTAGGACATAACTTTGTATAAACAATTTGGCGGCTCGTCTTATATAAAGGTGCTACAATAAGTTTATAGCACGTTTTTGAGTTTATATTGTCATTCTTAAAGACTAATTAATGATAATCTTGTCCCAACAACTATTTGAGAAATAAATTATAAAGTACAGTTTTCTTGTGATGGTTGCTGGGAACTATTGTGGGGATGTTGTATGACTTTTTGTTTGATATTCATGCCACAAAGCCTCCAAAAGGAGTGTGGTTGGTGGCTCATTACATTTTGGTGCATTTTGATGGATAATAACAAAACATTTGGTTTTGCAATAATACATTTGTTGATTCAAGTACCCATCATGCGTGATCGTAATGTTATTGTAACATTTCTACAAATTTAGTGTAATCCCCACAATGCTTCCCTGCAATTATGTATTATGCCGAGCTTAGCATCATTGAAAAAGGGTTGTTATTCGGTCACTTTATTCGGATTTTTACATCCTCAAGACTAACCAATAACCAAAAGGAATACGTTTTAGTTTAATCGACTTTGGGTGGTTCGGTTTTGTTTTGTTCAATTCGGTTCGGTTATAGGTTAAATTGAATAATATTTCATCTTAACTTTAGGAAAATATTAATCTAATTTATAAATATAGGGGGTATTCTTCTATATAGTAAAATGACTTAAATGGTTAATGTTGAAATTTAAGTGGTGCAAGATGTTATTCATGTGGTACAAATATGCAAGCTAAATAACTTGGCACTTCCTGAAACTTTGCCCATGTCCCCAAAACGATTACCATGAATCGACAGTCCCCAAACTCTTCTCCAAATTACCTCTTAATTCTAATATAATATGATATATTCAATTCATTCTTGTCGACTCATTTTTTCATTTAAATTCATATTTTTATTTCCATAACATGAAGCTAATAATCACAAGGGATTCTAAGACATTAGAAGTGCCTGTCGGATATGACTTTTATGGGTTATTCGAAAACTGAAGCAGTCAGTTGTTCTGAAAGTTTGATTATACTTTGGAGGAGAGGATTAAACCTTAGTCCATGTTAAAACCTGCATTGAAAAGTGAACTTTGACTTACAGGTCTTAAACGTTATAGCCAGGGTACATAAGTATCAAATTGTTACATTCATATTTATTTAAATTTCCATTTTTGTATTCTACATTGTTAAAACACCTTTATCCTTGCAAAGAGCTCATGATACAAGTTCATGTGAGAGAATATCTTGAACAAGTTTCAATTCAGGGGCTTGGGATACAATTTGCAACCTTCTGCAGATTTTTCCCTATTTTTAGTTATACACGTTTTTTCTAATAATTAGTTTTGTTGTTCATATTCTTACCGAACGTTGGATTTAATACATTGGATAAATGTTTTGTTATTGATAGATTCATCCTTGGAAGGACAATGTGCTGCAGTCGCGATGGAGGAACTTGCTTCAAAAATCTGATATTAAATTTCTTCTTACAGGAGTGTGGCAACCCTTAAAAGCAGAAAGAGGTGAGTTATGAAACCTTCACTCTGTTCTCTTTATAGAAACCCAAGCTGGGTAAAAAAAGTTTCACGTATGTTTGTCAAGCTTGTTAAGGGGCCATTTGCTAACCACTTACCCGGTAAGCGCTTGTTGGTAAGATTCAACACTATCATTTGCTTACTGTCTAACATTTTAGTTCACCAATACGGTGTCGTATGCAACAATTTACCACGTAAGCACCAACCATGGTAAGAGTCGTCGCCCTCACTTCACTTACAAGGTAAAACTCTTGGTCCTTGCCTTGCTCTTACCGATTTAGATTCTTGGTCCTTAGTCCTTACCATATTCGAATCATTGAGATTAACTAGAAAGTATATATTGAGATGCCTGTCTGTTAACTAATGAATGACTACTAGCATTGATCCATGATAGGGCTTGGCACAAAATAACGGAAAGGGCCAGGTCTTCACAATTTATTTAAATTATTAGGTCAAGTTTAATTGAAGGACATATGTTTTGAATGTCACTGCAGAACGTATGCAAAGGAAAAGAAAAAGGACTTGCGGTGTCGACCTTCGGGCCGGGCATGGGCGAGGCTATGGGCCGGTAACGGTTTCCATGGTCGAGAGGATTAGTCGGGTGCCCGAATGGATCCTGGATACCTCTTCGACTTCGGTCGGGGCATGTGTGTGTTTAGCTACCGTCCAAAAAAAATATATGTAAAGCGACTTTTTGCTCCCAACTTAACTAGAAAATGTCGATTAAGAACTTGTGCTAATTGTCGTCTAAATGTAGAATGAGACATTCCTTGGATCTATTGATATTAATTTGATCTTCTTATTGATCAAGTGGCAATGGCGGTTGTTTCTTTCCATTTTTTATGCTGAAGTATAATTTCTTAATCTGACTTTCAGATATGACTTTTATTTTCCAGATCCTTTCACATAATTTGCGAGAAAATCTGGTGTCGGAATCTAAAAAGGATCAACTGTTTGAGGACTTGTTACTGGGTAATTTGATGGTAAGCATTTTTTATCCGGTAGACGTTTGCCGTGTAATATACTCGATTCTGTTTATGACTCTTACATCAACCATAGAGTTGTCTGCACCTTGGTTGATGGGTTGTGCTCATTATTTATTATCTCAAGGCTGCACTTATATTAATAGTTGGTAGTCGGTGTGTGGTATTGAAGAGCTTTGAAACTACATGTGCATATTCATGATTCAACACTTTATGTTATATACCATCTAAACTTTCCCCAAAAATGTTGCTAATTTTGCAAGTTCCATGTACTTGGGATATTTTTAAGCCGGTTTAATCAAGGCTGGTAACATGTTACCGGCATTATTTAATTTTGTATCGTGAGAACTAACACATTGCCATTGTATCTATATTGCAGACTATTTGAGGATTAGTTAATGTTGTTCCCGTGTACATGGAAATTTAAGACCACACTTTCATTTTAAGCAAAATCAACCATATGTATTTTATGCTTATAACCACCGGTCCCTCACAAGCTTTAGAGCATGGCTGCAGGTTGTTGGTGTTGTAACTTTTAAACCCTTTGGCTTGTGATTACAAATCCATTGGGACCTTGAAGAAGGATCTGGCAGAGTTACAAGCAAAGCTTTCAGAAGCACATAAACAGGTTAGGGTAAATGCCACCTTCTAACGCTCGATGGTAGACATCTATTTGATATTGATTTTAAAGCCAATTATGTTTTGGCTCCACCACAATGGCAGATGCACATATCCGAAGCTAGGTTTGTTGCGACTTTACATAAGTTAGCACACATGGAACTCTTTGGTCAATGATAGAGCTGGTAAGTCATTTTGTAATTTGTTAGGCATGAAGCTGCCAACATGTTTTACCATTTCATTTATATTTGTAATTTAATCCAACCTAGACCAAAAACAAATAGATGGATGAGATCAACAAATACTAGGCCATTTATTTCTTCTTTTAACTTTATACCGTCAAAGAGTTTTCATACAAATTGCATCTTGTGATTTAACATGCAGATGCTAATTGATTGCTTTGAAAACCCTTGGGTCTTATAATTATTTCGGGCGGGAGACCAGGATGCATAAGAGGACACATGCACACATTGAGCATCTCCTCTAGACTTGGGCACCATTTGAGGAAAAGCATAGACGATATTTTTCTTTCCATAAAGAATTGTGATGGCTCTATTCTCATATATGTTTCCTTGGTTCAATTGAAGGCCATACTTAAGTTTGTAGCTTCTTTATCATCATTTTTGAATCCATGTAAACTTCTATGTAGTTGAGAAAATTATCATTGGAGAAGTCAAAGCTCCTCAAAGTCCAATACAAGCAAAACGATTTCTACATTTAAAAAACACAATCATCTTTGTGTATGTACATCAGTACATGTGTTATTATTCAAAAGACATAGATATTACTTTGTAACCAACTATAAAAGGCCATAACCACAAGGTTGTGGTGTATTGGTTAAGGCCTGTGGAAGAATAGGGTTAAGTATATAGGAGTGTATCGAACTTGTCATGTTTTATCATTGCATGTATCCAACTTTAAAACTTACCGATTAATGTATTTCATGACAAGTTGGATACACTTTCGTGACAATTTGGATACATTAAATGGTAGGTTTTGATAAAGTTGGATACATACAATGACAATTTTAGCAGGTTCAGTACATTAATCGGTAAGTTTTAAAGTTGAGTACATACAATGATAAAACGTGACAAGTTCGATACACTCCCATGTACTTAACCCTTTAGAATAAGTTTGGTTTTTGAGAGGAGAGTCCAGTTATAGTCCGAGCCTCGCATATAAATCAAAAAAGCTCTTGATAGCTAAGGACAAGACATCATACTGCAAAATCATTTAGGTAATAGGATGTATTTAAGCTTCCAAATTGAGATGTTTCGCGCTGCATCGCGCGCGGGTAAATTACTAGTATATATATATATATATATATATATACCATTTCAACAAAATACCCGGATTTTAAAACATTGCTTTTTTGTTAAAAATGTATAAGTTAATTGCATGATTACATGCAAATCGTATTATTGAAATGTCTTGAGATCTCTTCTAACAAACCCGCTAAAGCTTTAAAATCGTTTACAATCACATCTTCCATCTCATTGCCTGGGTTCCTTACTATAACAAACTTAAAACATAGAAGCCATGTTTCGTAATTTAGTCTATATAATATGTAATATATAATTTAATATAAATCATTTTTTTGTATAATATATAAATAAGTTAAATTTCTTTTTATGAGCAATGGCAAATTGGAAAATATATGTCTAAATTGCTCCTTACTTAACAGATACGAGTTAACAAACCGTTAATCACAGGGATCAATATTTTATGAAAATGCAAACTTTGAGAGCTATTTTAGAATAAATAAGTTCTAGGGACCAAATAGAAAATATATAAAACCACAGGACCAAATGGGTACTTTATCTTTTATAACAAAAAAGTCAAATTAACTAAATATATTTACCTAAAATAGGTGTGATTAACGTTATTTTATGCACACTTGTTTCTCTCTATTAAATTTCGTGTGTTAAAATATAGAGGTTTTTTTTTTTTGTAAAGAGTTCCCGGGCCTTTGGCCCAGACTAATCCCTTGGCAATGCAACCGATCGCTAAAGCGTGCAGCCCTGAGATTAAACCCAGTGGCCACAAGGGGGATTGCAGGGATCGAACCCGGGTTGAGAGCTATGCCCTCCCCAGGTGATTACCACTACACCACACCCTTGTGGTTTTAAAATATAGAGGTTAACACACTGACCAAACTAATATGAAGTTAACCAATATAAGGATTGTTTTGCTTCGACATTTTCATTAACCAAACAATTTTAAACATCCATCAATTTTAATACGTATTATTTGGTTAAATTTGCGGAAATTATTTTTTTTTGGACCGCAAATAGGATTGCCGAAGTTATAGTAGCATTTTTTCACCTCGAACCAATAACCTAAATGACTCGATTTTAAAATTTTCATATAGACCGACGGATCACGGTGTTTGGCTTATCCAACCTACTTGGCTTAGGCGTGGCCCTATCCGTCTCCAATATATTGCTAACATTAGTTAGTGTCATCGACTCCTGCATGTTATAGCTATTGCTAGGCAAGGATTTAGTAAGCTCCGAATTTAATGGGGTTCTCCGCCACCATGAAATTTATCTACCTTGTGTAACTTGTTATTTACGATTCTTAGCAATGGGTTGGGTCTAGTGAGAATGTGAGGTAAACCTGAGAAACGTGATTATCAAATGTTTAATGCACATTAGAATGAGATGCACCACATGAGATGTAACGGATCAATCTCTGTATCAAACGCTATTCATGGATGGGCTTGGAATTAAAATTGATCAAAAGTTCAGATTCACTTCTCATGCTTCTTTCTCTCATGTTAACTCACCTTCTCATTCGTCTCTTACCAATACCTTAATTTTGCTTCCTTAGGCTGTGCGCACCGGCACCGCTGGGTAGCAGCGGCTACACCCGCCGGACCCGGCGGGTTCGAATGGGTTGGGTGCGCGATGGTGTTTAGCCGGCGGGTTCAAGGAGGAGCGGCTTCGTAGAGCCGTTGCCAAACGGTTCTATCTCAATGTTAACATTAATTTTTTTTTTTTTTACTTTTTCTTTTTCATTTTTACTCCTATATAAATACCCCTTTATACCCAACTTATTTTTCACACCAACTCTAAACCTCCAATTCTTCAAACCTCTCACTCTTCAAACAATAAATCCAAACGATCGAAACCTCGCATCACGGCGCGCAAAATGTAAACGTCGGGCGGAACCCGAGACCCCTTCGAAGCCCTCTTTCAAAGTCGACGTTACGCATACCGGGTTCCCTCCAGAATATCCACCCGATTACAATCTCGACATTTCGCCGAAAGGTTTTTCTATCACAATTACTCATCCTCAAGTTCCTCAACCCGGGAGCTCTTCACAACCCAATCAACCCGGGAGCTCTTCACAAGCTCCTCAACCTTGTCCTTATCAATCGTTTCCTTATCAACCGTTTCCTAATCCACAATTTCCTCCAATCGATTTTGGTTCTCCTTATCAACCACAATTTGTACCCGGTTACCAACCCAATTACCAACCCGTACAAGAGGAAGACACTTCCGATGAGGAAGAACTTTCACCAACGACCCAACAAGAGGAAGACATTAAGTTTTACACCACCCCGCACTACCATCTCCGGGGTAAAAAGCTCTTCGATACTATGAAACGAAAAGACGAGATCAAAAAAAAATATGGCTTGTAATTTTTAGTTTATTTAATGTTTTAGTTTATTTAATGTTTTAGTTTATTTTATTTAATTATGTAATGTTTAATTTTAATTTTTAGTTAATTAATTATGTAATTTTAATTTTTAGTTAATTAATTATTAATCTTATTATTAATTAATTATATGAAATAAATAAAATAAATTGAAAAGTGAGTGGGTTGGGAGGGTTGGGTGTGTGGTGTAGAGGGTTATGGGAGGGTAAAGAGAGGGTTGACCAAAAGCTGATGTGGAAGCTGATGTGGCATTCAAAAAGTGAGTGGGTTGAGAGGGTTGGAAAGCTTGGGTGCGTGTAGCCTTATATGTTACCATGATCACCACTTGAAAATTCTTTTGGATCGACTCTACACTCATCACTACCATACTTTGTTACTTTTACACTACTAGTTTCATTTGAATTTTAAACAATAGATGAGCAAGGATATATACATAGATATTTGGATTCATGCAAGGTGAAAGAGAAAGACCACCATTATTTTGCACATATTAAGTACACGCTTCTTTCTATAGAAGCCATGTTAATTATTACATATATACGTAATGCAAGATTACATGATGAACCATCTTTTCCATACGTGATAGAAAAGATGGTTCATGAGCCTTGATGCCTTTATCAATTCTGAGTTTGCTTGTATGCAGTTGCCTGTTCGAACGTGCTGCAACACTTGCAACTTCCATGGTAACGTCCACCACAGCAACCGTACCTGCAACCTCCTCCACGTCCACCGCCACCATGTCCGCCACCATGTCCACCACCATTGTTGTATCCTCCACCTCCATGTCCACCGCCATTGTTATACCCTCCACGTCCACCTCCGTTGTTGTACCCTCCACGTCCACCACCGTTGTTGTACCCTCCACGTCCACCACCGTTGTTGTATCCACCACCACCATTGCCGTATCCTCCATGTCCATCAATCTCACCTGCAATATTCATCATTTCGTATGTGTTATATATATTATTATATATAGTCATAAATGATTCATGAAACAAAAAAGATATTAAAGAGAGAATTAGGTTTGGTTTGCTTACTGTCAGGTTTGGAGGCCAAGTCTTTAGCTACAACTACTTCTGAAGTAACTAGAAGAACAACAGCAAAAGCTAGAGCAAGAAGAAGGAAGGTCCTTGAAGCCATTTTCAATTGTTTTTAGGAAAAGAAATGTTAGGGATGAGGAAACTAGTGTGTTAGAGGTCTTTATTTATAGAAGGATTTTATGAAAAATTATTGGCATAAATCATAGATGGTCCATGTGGTGGTTGGCTGTGTAGATATATCATATATATTGGGGCCAAGCTTTCATTTTCTTTGACCTATGCAACCCATTCTTATCCTTTGCTCTAATATATCACATAATTAATTTATGCAAATCCAAGATTTTGGTTCATCATTATTCTTTTAACCAATAGTATCCTAAAGACTTGTATGGTTTATGAAAAATTGAAGGACAAGTTAAAGAAATAGAAAAATATCATAAAGTCACATCAAAATGGTTTAAAATTTGAAACAAAAACTAATTTAATTTTACCTTATTTGACTATTTAAAACATCAAATGAATATATTTCAGCTATTATTTGATATTTGATATTCCTTAACTTTTATAAATATTGCATGATACCATATTTGTTAGGTTTAAGTTGTTTAAGCATATTATTTAATGACTACCTTCTTAAAGGAGTCATCAATTAATGTGGAAGCTCGGGCTATTTTGCAGCCTTTCATAATCAAAGAACGCGGATCATCTTTTTGCACCATGTTACACTGCTCGAGAGGTTGGGGCGTATCTAGAACAATGGTGGACTCTCTAGCCAACAGACAACAACTTGGTTCAAGCTATTTAGGAATCAGTGGAACAAGTTAGAGGTGAGAATCTAGCAAAAGGGATGGTGGAGCTAATTCTAATGGCTTATCTCTAGGCGATATGGAATCAACGAAACGAGAAATGTGATAAGGGGAGGATGAAGAGTGGTAAGGAGATAGCGAATCCAGAATCTCGCCTTTTATTGTATCTAATCTAGACCTAAGTTTCGTTATGCTTTGTGTTGGGACGATTGGGTAAATTCCCTTGGATTTATAATTTGCACTTGCTAATGTCTTGCTAGTTTCCCGTTTTAATAAAACTACCCTTTTGCCCTCTAAAAATATGTTTTTGAAAATTTTATTTTGGGTATGCATTGTTTCAAAACTTTCCATATTCTAATATACATAATGGTGCATTTTATATATGTTTTTGTGTTTTAAAATAAGGAAAAGCCAAGAGAAACCCAACGAGCTCTCCCATTTTGATGATTAATCATAAGTCAGTAAATATTTTTTTCAAATAAAAATGTCATTTAACTTTTTCGTTATGAATAATTAAATCACATCTTTCTTAATTAATGAATCATCAAAATTTTTAAATTTGATTATGTACATCCTTTCTTAAATCAGGAAAGCTACCTACAATTAGGTATATAGGTTTAAAAGTAAAAGAAAGTTTAAATCAGCTTAACATTCCAAAAGTTACATCAGTCAAACAGCTTATTGTTTCATTGTTGTGTGCTCTCTATCCTCGTCGTTGGCCTTGTTGTGCACCATTTTCCCTCTTTTGGTTCATATTCTTTTGACTTTTGGTTATCCATCATATCTTCTTTGTTATATTTATGCATGCTTCATTGAATTGTTATAAGGATATAAAATCGGAAGACAAAAACATAGATCACAAAGAGGCAAAGTGATAGCTAGACCAAAGACGTACGCTCGGAATATGGAAAACAAACAAGATATGGAGACAAGGAGTGACCAGGAGGAGCAATGTCATTTATGTGCGTGGATTTAAATAGTGTAGGGTTTGCGAGCATAAAAAATATTTAGGTATTAAATTTTCCTATCGAGTTATAGGTGGACTTTTTTGAAACATAACAACCAAAAACTACCATGTCCAACTAAGAAAAGCAAAGGAGAGAATCCAAACCGAACCCAAGCAATATACCACATGGGACGCCTAACAAAATGAAAAAAAATAATAATATTTGACACCTTCATTCATGGATCAAACTCAAGTAAGTTTTTGTTTTTTGCACTTTTTCTCAATTATGGTTTTGGTTCATATTATAAAATCACAATATTAATTCTAAGAATAATGTGGATTTTTTTGTATAGGGAGATGATTGATTTGTTGAGGAAGCCTCTTATGTGGAACTCATCAATGATTCAAAATGAGACTCATGAAAAGGAGAGCATGCCGAATCAAGGAGAGGGTCGAGTTTGGAAAATACTTTGATGTTGAACTTGTGATTGTTTGAGATTGATTTTAATGCACATTTGAAACATTATGAAGATATATATTTACGATTGGTTTTGATACACAATTGACACATTATAAAGATATTCTTTTTATGATTGACTTTGATACACATTTGGTAGAAATTTCATATTTCGGTTCTATGTGGTCATAGTACCCATTTTCACGTCGGGAAACCAAAACCAAACCGGTACCTAACTTCTACATACGTTTTGGTTTTCATTCCTAGTTTTTAGTCCCGTAAAAAAATTCGATATCAATCTCATCTTTAACCCCAGATGAAGATACAACTTTTTGGAAGGAATGACCTTGCTCCAAGAAGTAGGCACTAGGCACCATATATAACACCTTAGGCATATCCATATCGTCGTGGACAGTAGAGATGTTGAGTTCATAAGTAAACTTTGGCCTCCCAAGACAACAAAGAGTTTTGGAGCCACAAACACGTCAGGTTCTAGGAACTCTAAAGTTAAGTGTGCTTGGGTGGAAGTACTACCAGGATGGATGACCCCTTAGAAAGACCTCACATGGTTAACAGAAACAAAGTCGTAAGCCAGTGGAGCAAAACATACAATACTGTATTGAGATATAGACGGGGTGTTACACAACACATGTTGAAAGAGGGGAGGTCAACCAAATCGTTAATGCACCTCGTGTAAAATTCCAGATCATCGTTAAGCCATGCACCAAATATAACAATCACTCCAATAAAAAAAAATAAGGCTAGCACTCTAGATGAGGTAAACTTAGTAAAAAGTCCAATGGTTTATTTATTTGAAAAAATTATCGACTTAATGATTAAAAATATAAAAGTCCAACAAAATAGGTTAGAAACTCAATTATTTATATTGGGAAAGTACGTTGGTGGATTTTTTGGGACGGCGACTTTGGACGCGACTATAAGTCGCGTCCAAAGTCGCATGAGTATTGTATAAGTATATGTGATTTTGTATGTGAATCATATGAGTATTGTACGTGAATCTTATATGATTTTAATCGTAAATTATAAAAGAGTTTTGTACGTGAATAATATGTGATTTTATACATCGAAAAAGCTCATCGTGTTTTTATTATTAGTTAGCATTTTCGTATGAATCCCTCCGATATATGTGTGTGTGAGAGAGAGCGAGCGAGCGAGAGAGAGAGAGAGAGAGAGAGAGAGAGAGAGAGAGAGATTGTGATAAAAGCAAATATCCATATAATTTAGGAGTAGGTTTAATAAGTGCGTGTGTATCCTCCCGTCCAAAATAAAAGTATTTATATGTTCGTAATAACTAATAACTGAGGCGGATATATATACTCTCAAATAATATTTATCTCAAATATACCACTTATAATTCTTTGCTGTTAGTCTCTATTTTTATTTTACTTTTGTTTAGCTTTGGTTTGGGTTATGGGTTAATTTTTGTGATTGTAGCATTTTGTTACTCTTGAGTTTTGACTTGTTTCTTGCAAGGCATTGGTCTTTTTTGGTTCTGTGCTTCATATGTTTTTTAGTTCTGATAAATTCTTACTTGCTGTTAAGAAAAATTGCTGAAAAGAAAGTTTGTGTCATTTTGTGATAAACTTCATTTTGCAAGTACGTTGCAATAATCCATAATAGCTAAAAAGGTATTGATTAATTGTTACGTATTTTCAAATTGATCGAGTGTGAATAGTATTTAATAAATGGGATAAAGGTCAAAATGGTATTAATTAGTTGATGTAGCAACTCGTGACAAGGTTTTGACCCCTGAGTCCTTGAGGGTGCAAAAACGGATTTGGTCACTGATTTAATATTATAATAATCATCCAAATGAAATATATTGGTCCAGAAATCCAGAATCATATATAAGGTATTAAGGTCAGCTAAATCAAAACCTCAAATAAACGGAAAATCGAATAACAACCTTATACCGCTTTATCTGGACATTATGTAAATGTGCATATGGGTAATTTTATAATATGCGTAGGTGCACAATGCACTTTTGTATAAACATCCAAAAAGAACTCAAATTTCTCATATGTACAAAAGTATACGGTCCAAACGGAAGGCTACAAGAGTGTTGCTCGGTTTTCCGTATATTTAAGATTTTTCTTTGTACCTCCCTCATCATATAAACAAAAGTTTAAATGAAAACTCAAATCTGACTGTAAACGTGACGACCGCTGAGATCATGTCACATGGCATATTCACTCTCAATAATCATGTAATATTCAGAGTGAATAACACAACATTCAGTGTTATTGAAAATAAATAATGTTGATTAATTAAAAATACTATATTATTCACTCTGAATAATACCGAATGTTATTAATCATATATGATTTTGTTGAATCATATGTGATTTTGTACGTGAATCATATATGATTTTGTGCATGTTTTTGGTACGTGGATTATCCAATGTGAATCATATATGATTTTGTACATCAAAAATGTTTTTCTTAAAATGATCAGCATTCTCGTATGAACCCACCCACCTTGCAAACCAATCGTAGCCATTTAATTTTTGATCATACCGATTGGTTTGGCACACCCGAGCCATGGAACCTAACGGTGGCCGTGGTGGTGTTGCCGATGGAACCCGCTGAACCCGATGGTCACCTGAGAGGCTCGGGTCGACCATAACGCATGGTCTTATATGTAAGAGATACAAGAATAAGTCATAACTCGGCATACTATGCCATAGTAGCTGTGTTTAATTTATGTATTATTGCATACCCAAACATGTCCATTGTTAATCCTGATTAAATTATCTCAACCCCCATCAACATCCTTGAATCTATATATTATGTTGATTTATAACTTGAGAGTGAAAAATAAAATCTGTACTTCATTGAAATGATTAAAGAATGGTGGACGACTTTGACATAGTCCATTATCATTTACTCATACGATAACGAAAATAATTTAAGTTCTTTGCCGTATCATTGAAGAAATTGTGAACAAGCATCTCAACATCAAAGTGAGCATTAATATCCATGGGAATTATTGATTGACATTAATTTTACTATTAATTAATTCATCTAGGATTTGGTCGTCTCTCGTTAAACAATGAGATTCGAACATTTATATATAGCCCAACGACATTTGGTGTGTTTATAAGGTGTCCCCTTCCCTGTAGTTGTGAGTTCGAATCTCGTAATGGACAGTGATGTACATTTTGGAGTATATTTAAGGATTAGATTAGTTGGGTGTGTATAATTTTCTTTTTTTGGAAAGGGTAGAACCCTCGCAATTTTATAAAAAGAAAAAAGAGTACAAATAGCACACTAAGGACCCCCACAAGCCGGGGACTCAAAGCGGCACGCTAAAAATGAGAAACACCAAAGGAATAATCAAAAGGGAAAACCCCATCCCAAGAAACAAAAGAAAGAAAGGAAAACCAATGCTCCGTCGTGGGAATCATCTGTCTGTCAGCTTCAGAAAGTTGCTCACACTGTTTGAAAAAATAAACCACCTGTTTCTCCGTCCACGTAGCCATCTGAGTAACAGTAGGCCAATCCCTCTCAGCTAACCTACGATCAATATCTTGTTTTTTGCCGTAGCCAAGTGACATACGGGGTTCCTAAAGTTGCATCAGACGACGCATCCTCCACAAGTTCAGCATCATCCTTAGAATCAGAATCTGAACCATCATCATCACTAATAATCTGTCTATCCGGGAGGGTAAATCCTCTTAACGTACCATCAGGTTCCTTACCAAAGACTCTTTCCCACCTCCCAATGAAATAATCCAGCTTTGTGCGATTCCAATGGTAAGCCATACATATTAACCCATAAAGGGACTGTTTTCAGCTCAGGCTTGTCAAAACAAAGTCCCGGTTACCATCTCTGAATAAAGATTGGCATGCCATTAAATAACCACAGACCATTTTCAAAAACAAAGTTTAATCCTTGATCAGAATTAAATTTGAAAAAGAAATATCCTTGGTCATTTAATATAACATCAGTAAGGCCATATTGTTTTCACATACGTCTAGCATGATACTGGACAAAAGGAAAAGCGGACCTTTTACCAATAAAATACCCAGCAAGCGTAAGAGCCCACTCACTGGCTTGCTTTTGGACTAATTCATCAGGAATAATTGTACGTCTAGTGCCAAGCTCAGTTACTACCGGAGGATAGTACGTAAGTTTACCTTTACCGCACACGAGGTTGGCACTTTTCTTTAGAAGATTAGCAAATGACACAGGCTTATGAGCAACATCCGTCTCATCAGCATGCAAGTGTACCTTACCCTCAGAGTCCACAAAGCTACCAGCATTTGGTGCTTTTTCTTGCGACAGAGTAGGCTCATTACCCATATCCAATCCAACCTCATCTAACTTATCCGCACTTGGCTTTAGAGACCCTCCCGGGGACGAGAGGGTGGCTGCCTCCGAAATGGACACGGATGCCGTAGGCAAGACCCCACGACCAGAACCCATTCCGACTGGAGAAGCCAAGAACGAAGAAAACATGGCAGCAGCCGGTGACAGCATCGGTGACTGCTGTTGATGAACATGAGCAATCACTCCCGTAGTCCCCGCCGGTGTCTCCACAATTGGTTCCGCAACAGCAGACAAGTCCGCCGGCGAAGCCAAATGTGAAGGAGAAACCGACGTAGATAAGGCAGCGGTGGTATTTGTTTGATCACCACTACCAGTCACCACCACATCAGACAGCGGTGCCAGCGGCGATGTAGCAGCAGTAGCAACCGCCGTCAGCAACGGAGACGTCGACGGCAGCGAAGTAGACACCGGCAAGAAGAAAGAAGCATCTGCGGTGGTGTTGGTTTGGCAAAACGAACCCACCGCTGGGTAGCCCTTGGTTGGGCGAGCACCATCCTCACCACCACACGCCGGCACGGGGGCTGTGGTGGCCGGAATCGACGCAGAAAGGGCTAGCGACGCCCCACCCTTTTTCTACCCGTTTTTGCGTGCGCGATTGTGCGTCATCGGAGGATCCGGCGGCCTATCGGCCGTCATAGGGTTGAAGAGGGGACCAAGGCGACCCCCCCCCCCCACAGGGTATGATGGTGAACGGCCGGCGGTGGTGGCCGGAATTTGGAAAGCGACGGAAAGCGGTGGATGGAAACCCTGGGGAAAACGGCTGGGTGTGTATAATTTGTTGTTAAAAATACAAGAACACTTATGCATCTATATTGTTTTGAATTAACCGGAACAATTTTGCATGCATATGCTTATATTACCTAACCTATAAGGTTGAGTTTTAATAAAACATTTTTTCTAAAAGAAACTACGAGAACACTTTATGTAGATTGGATGAAGATAGGTAAAGATGCGTAGATGCATGAGAAGGAAGGTTGTTAGGGGCGGAACCAAGATTTGGTTTTAGAAGGAACGTCAATATATAGTCGGATGTAAATTCGAAAGTTGAATATCATGAAAAGATAAGAAAAATGCACTAAAGAAAGGCTTATATATGAGTCATTAAAAAGATTCAATTGAAGATATATAGGAGAACTTATACGAATAATCTGTAACGTTAATTCATATATGAATTTTCAAATAATTTTTTCCCGCCTTTTGCAATAGATTCACATATGAATAATCCCTTCTCACCTAGCTTCTCATGATATATTTAACGGTTTTATTTGAAACGATCCCTAAGTTAGCTATCACAATATTTGTTGTTTATGACTTTATATGCATCATATGTTTGTTCTTTATTTGCATATAATCTGTTGACATTGGTGCATAATTTGTTTAGCAATTTATTAAGACTATTTGTTGTATAACTAAGAGGTTTTTTAACAAACACTTACTGTTACCAGTATTTACTTAATCACCTTTCGAATAAACATGACAAGTACCCAAAAACATACCTGATAAGAGACATATATAGAACACAACCAACTTTAACACGGTTTCAATAAAAAAAGTAAAATCAATCTGAATTTTAACAAAAAAGTTCTAACGTAATTACAAAATCAACATAAATTATATTTTATCATGGAAAAAAAACAAGAAACATGAAATTCAAATAGGTGGCATGGTGGGATCCTCTTCTAAAGAGGTGGAAGAAAAAAAAATCAGCAGAGCCCAGCCCAAAGGGTAAGAAGCAGGCCCACTAAGTCTAATTCAGGTAAAGCCCATCTAAGAGAAAAAAAAAAATTTGGCTGATCTAATTCCTCTACTTTCACCTTCCGTGGAAGGTATCTTTTCCCTACAGGTTGTAAGTGAGCCGAGCTAATTATCAGCTACTGTGGATCGACTCATTAAAAGTTTAATTCGAGCTCGAGCTTCATTTTTAGCTCGTTTAACAAACGAGCTGGAGCTCGAGATTAAGTTCGCCAACCTAAACGAACCTCAATTAATACATAATATAAATATGTATTCAATACTAAATAGAATTAGGTTCAAACAAGAACAAAACCAAATTGCAAGAATGAAGGAACCAACAAAATCACACGTGATTTTGTGCATGGACGCCCACTCGCGGCTCACCAACTCGCCTTGTCGGAGCGTGGCCTACACACGCTTTTTCCATTGCAGCACAAAATCACATGGGATTTCCTTGGTTCCTTTGTTCTTGTAAATTGGGTTGTTCTTGTATGAACCTCCCTCATAGTAAATAATAAATAAATAAATAATAGAAAACATATTAAATATTGATTCATAACCGGAGAACGCGGATCATATATTTGCACTATGTTCCACTCCTCGATCGAGCGGTTGGGGCGTATCTAAAGCAATGGTGGACTCTTTGGCCAACACATAAGGACTCAGTTCAAGCTATATGGGAAACGGTGCAACAAGTTAGAGGCGGAATCTAGCAAAAGAGACGATGGAGCTATTCTAGTGGCTTATCTTTGGGCAATGTGGAATCAACGGAACTAAAAATGTGAAAAGGGGAAAATGAAGAGTGGTAAGGAGATAGTGAAATTAATTCAGTAACTCGCCTTTTATTGGATCAAATCTAGATTTAGATTTGGCTATGCTTTGTGTTAGGTTGATTGGGTAAATTCCCCTGTCTCTTGATTTGTTAATTGTAATTGCTAGCGTCTCTTACTAGTTTTCCGTTTGGAAAAAATTGCCCCTTTGCTATCATTAAAATGTTATTGAAATTTCTATTTCGGGTATGCATCTTTTCTATTTTTCTATTTTTCCATATTGTAATACATATAATAATGGTGTGTTTTATTTTATATATGTTTTTATGTTTTAAAACTAGGAAAAGCCAAGAGAAATCCAATGAGCTTTCCCACTTTGAGTGATTAATATAAGTCGATAAATATTTTTTTAAATGAAAATTTAAAATATCAATAAATATTTAACTTTTTTTTTGAATGATTACATTGTATGCCTTTTTAATTAATAAATACTGAAAATTTAAAATTTGATCTGTGCATGTCCTTTTTTTAACCTAGGAAAGCTACCTACTATTGGGTAGATAGGTTTTAAGGTAAAAGAAAGTGTAAATTCACTTAACAGTTCCTAACACAACGTCAGTCAAACCACTCGTCATTTCATTGTTGTCCGCTCTCTATCCTCATCGTTGGCCCTGCCATGCACCAATTTCCCTCTTTTGGTTCATATTCTTTTGTTTTTTGGTTAACAATCATATATTCTTTGTAATATTTATGCATGCTCCATTAAATTGTTTTTTTTTTTTTTTTGAAAGGAAAATCCTGGCTATTTTATAATAATATAAGTACAAATACAAAAAGCAAGCTAAGTTTCCCACAAACAAGGGACACAAAGCCGCACGCCAAAAGCATCAAAAGATACTAACAACAGAGAAACCCAATCCCAAGAAACTGAAGAAAGACAACACTAAAATCTCTCACTAACGAAACATCACTGCGTGTCCTGCTCCATTTTCGTAATCACCTGCCTGTCAGACCATGAAACTTTCTTTGGTCTAGTGTCCGTGACAAAATCATGGTCAGATAAAACATCATCATCGGACGTATCGTCATCATCATCATCCCCCACATCAATCCTATCCGGGAGTGTAAAGCCACGAAGTTTGCCATCAAGCTCCTTCCCGAAAACTCTTTCCCACCTATCAATGAAGTATTCCAGTTTCTGACGTGACCAAGAATTAATGATTACCGGCTCAAGTCCCACCCCACGTTTTTCAACATAGCAGTCTACTTCCTTTTTATCCGCGGTCCACTTAGGATGCTCTTCCAAAACAGTAAACTGATTGGAAACCTTAATAGGACTCCTTTCAGTATTCAAGTTCTGTACTTTGGAATTAGTGTTATCCTCCACCCTTGTTGTCATCCTTTCAGATTTTACCACCTTAGGAGGGGGTTTATCATCACCAATAATAGCCTTACCCTTATCAATCGTATCAATAGAAGGAGTAGCTGTTTTAGGAACAAACTTTTGGTTGATCTTAACACCAGTATTAAAAACAACCTTCGGGTTTTGACCTCCAACTTTCAGAGGGGCAATTTTCGGCTTAAGTTTATTTTTCCGTTTGGGAAATATAAACCCATCATCAATAACCTTAGCCTTAGAAGGTTCACCAACACTAGAAGGCACAGGTTTATCTATATTTAACTCCTCAACCGTACGTGGCCGGAATGAACAAGAGGTTAAGTCATGACCAAACACCTTGCAAAAGCTACATCTCTTGGGTTTCCAAAGAAATTCAGTTCTAAATTTCCTTAGTTTACCCAAGATAATAGCATCAATTTCCGTAGGCAACTCATAATCAGCAGAGGCATTCACCAACACTCTGGCAAAATTAGCTCTGCCAGCTTTGGTTTCACACATCTCTTCTGTATATCTATCCACAGAAATTGGTTCTCCTACCACACTAGCAATGTAGCTAATTATTTCAAAATCCCACACATCCAATGGCAGACCAAAAATATTAACCCACAAAGGAACCTTCTTAGGTTCAGGCTTGTCAAAACAAAGCCCAGGCTGCCATTGTTGGATGAAAATAGGCATACCATTAAATATCCATGGACCATTTTCCAAAACAAAGTTCAATCCTTGTTCAGAATTAAACTTGAAGAAGAAATAGGCTTGGTCATTTAAGATAACCTCAGACAGACCAAATTGCTTCCACATTCGTCTAGCATGATACTGAACGAAAGGAAAAGCAGGCCTTTTACCAATAAAGTAGCCAGCAAGAGTAAGAGCCCATTCACTGGCTTGTTTTTTAATCAAATCATCAGGTATAAACGCACGTCTAGTGCCAAGCTCAGTTACGACCGGAGGATAGTACTTAAGTTTACCTTTACCGCTCGCGAGGTTTGCGCTTTTCTTCAAGAGATCAGCAAAAGACACTGGCTTATGAGCAACACTCGACTCCTCAGCGTGCAAGTGTACGTTACCCTCAGAATCCACAAAGCTACCAGCATTTGGTCCTTTATCTACCGACAACGTACTTGGCTTTAGAGACTCTTCCGGGGACGAAAGGGTGACTGCCTCCGAATTTGACACCGGAGAAGCCAAGAATGAAGACGGTGACAGCATCGGTGACTGCTGTTGATGACCAAGAGGACCCGAAACATCCCTCAGCAACTGCTGAAAAGGACCCACATCACCAAACACTCCCGTAGTCCCCTTCGGTGTCTCCACAAAAGGTACACTAGCAGACAAAACCGCCGGCGAAACCAAACACGAAGGATTGAATATTTTCACTACTTAAGGGACACAAAGCCGCACGCCAAAGCCGCACCGCCGCCGTTTCTTTTTTCCGGCCTCCGCCGCCGCTTCTTGGCCGCCGGCCACCGCCGGGAGCCTCGCCTCCCCCCTCCTCCATCATCGTATGGAGTCGGATCGACCGCCGGATCCCCCCCTTACACGGAATCGTGCGAAAAAGAAATCCCAAAAAAAGGGTTCGGCCTCACCGCCGACCCTCATTCCGCCGCCGCCGGCCACCACAGCCGCCGTACCGGCGTGTGGTGGCGTGGATCGTGATCACCCACTCGAGGGCTCCCCAATGGTGGTCGCCGGGTGTCAAACAAACACCACCGACGCCGCTGCCTTCTTTGCGTCGGACCTCCAGACGCCGCCGATGGCCTCGCCGCCGACCTCCGTCTCGCCGCCGCATGCTGCTCCTCCCGCCGCTGAACCGCCTGCAACCCCACCACCATCCTCGACGTCTTTTGGTGGTGGGTCGATGATCCATTAAATTGTTATAAAGATGGAGAATCGAAAGACAAAAACATATATCACAAAGAGGCAGAGTGATGGCAGGACCAAAGACAATGGGTATGTAAGACTTTAGACGAATCTCATATCGCCGTGGAAAAGAGATATGATGGGTTCATAAGTAAAAACTTTGGTCTTGCTAAACACAACGCGATTTGAGACCACAAGCATGACAGGTTCATGGGAACTCTACAGCGAAACGTGCTTGGGTGGGGAGGAGTACCAGGATAGGTGATCCCCTAGGAAGTCCTCACTAATTTGCTAGAAACAAAACCGTAAACTAGTGGTAAAACTGACAATATTGTGACGTGGTAGGCGGTGTTTACAAGTGGTAGTTGTTACTATGTCATTCGGGATGTGGGACAAACCTTATCAACCTCATCGATAACGATGAGTCTCTAATGGGGGAGGGGGGTTGTAACACCTTAGGAAATCGCATATCACCATGGACTAGAAAGATGTTAGGTTCATAAGTAAAACCTTGACCTTACTAGACAAAACCCATTTTGAAGCTACAAGTATGGCCGGTTTTTGGGAACTCTACAGTTAAGCATGCTTGGTGAGACCAATACCAGGATGGGTGACCCCCTGGGAAGTCCTTGCTAAGTCGCTAGAAACAAAGTTGTGAGTTAGTGGGTCAAAGGGAAACATATTGGGTCATGGTAGGCGAGGTGTTACAGTGTATATGGAAAACAAACAAGATAGGGAGACAAGGATTGACTAGAAGGAGAAATGTCATTTGTGTGCTTGGATTTAAATAGCATGGGGGTTTGGAAACAGTAAAAATTATTTGGTTAAAAGGTTATTTTAGAAAGACACCGTTATAAACATGCTAACCAAAAACTACCATGTCCAACAAAGAGAAACCAACTCTCCATCTACAAACATAGAAAGAAGAGAGGGTAAAACGAAAGGCAAGCAATATCCCACACAGGACGCTGAACAAAATGAAAAAAAAAAAACAAACAAAAAAGCAGTCAATCAGCCGAGACCAACTAACACGAACAACAAATAGTCGGGTTACATCACCATAATGCCAAGATCCAGAAGAAGCTTTGGTACGATGGGACAACCAATGAAAAGAGACAAGTTGGATATCAATCAACAAGTCTTTGCGGCCATGAGAGCTACATGGAAAAAAATTGGCCCCTACGCCCAAATATTCAACGCCTCCATGGATTAAACTCAATTAAGTATTTATGTTTTGCACTTTGTCTCAATTATGTTTTTGGTTAATATTACAAACATCACAATATTAATTATAAATATAATATGTTTTTTCTCTTTAGGAATATGATTGATTTGTTGAGGAAGCCTCTTGTGTGGTACTCATCAATGATTCAAACCGAGAACATGTTGAATCAAGGAGAGGGCCAAGTGTTGGAAATACTTTGATGTTGAACTTTTGATTGTTTGAGATTGGTTTTAGTGCACATATATTTGAAATATTATGAAGATATTTTCTTTTGCGATTGGGTTTGATACACATTTGATACATTTTCTTATTTCGGTCTTAAGCGCTCCTAGTACCCATTTTCCATCTTGAAATCGAAACCAAACCACTACCTAACTTATACAGACGGTCCGACCAATCTCATATCTAACTCTAGATGAAGATACAACTTTTTGGAAGGAATTATCTTTCTCCAAGCAGTAGGCACAATACATGTAGAAAGAATAGAAAAGGGGCGGTCAACCAAGTCCTTAATGCATATATGCAGCTGTTGGAAAATTATGCAGTAAATGTAGAAAGAACGATCTTTACTCATCACTACCATACTTTGTTATTTTTACACTATTAATTTTCAGTTGAACTTTAAACAAGAGATGGGAAAGGATATATATATATATATATATATATATATTTGGATATTCATACGATGTGAAAAAAAAGACCTCCATTATTTTGCACATATTAAGTACAGGCTTCTTTTTATACAAGCCATTTTAATTATATATTATATATGTAATCAATACACCATGAACCATCTTTTCCATACGTGACAGAAAAGATGGTTCATGAGCCTCGATGCCTCCTGGATCAATTTTGAGTTTGCTTGTATGCAGTTGCCTCTTCGAATGAACTGCAACACTTACACCCTCCATGGTCACGTCCACCACAGCATCCAAACCCGCAACCTCCATGGTGACGTCCACCACCGTGGTGGTGGTGGTGGTGGTGGCGGAAGTGGTGGTGGTGGTGGTCATCATTGTCGTGTCCACAATCTCCATCATTGTCGTGTCCACCATCTCCATCATTGTCGTGTCCTCCGTGTCCGTTAATCTGACCTGCATTCATCATTTCGTACGTGTTATATTATATATAGTCATAAATGCTTCATGAAAACATAAGAGAAAGGAGATAAATTGAGTTTGCTTACTGTCAGGGTTGGAGGCCAAGTCTTTAGCCGCAGCTACTTCTGAGGTAACCAGAAGAAGAACAGAAAAAGCTAGAGCAAGAAAAAGGAATGTCCTTGAAGCCATTTTCAGTTGTTTGTAGGAAAGAAATCTTAGGGATGAGAAAAGTAGTTTGTTAGGTGTCTTTATATATAGAAGGATTTTAATGAAAATTTATTGGCATAGATCATAGATGCAAGCTTTCATTTTCTTTGACGTGTGCAATTCATTCTTATCCTTTGCTCTAATATATCACATAATTACTTTATGCAAATCAGCAAATGATTTTTATTATCATCGTATTTCAACGAATAGTAGACTTGCATGGGTTTATGAAAAATTGAAGGACAAATTATTTATAAAAATAAAAAAGATCAAAAATTCTTTAGATCATTTTAAATTGCTTCAATATTTTTATATCAAAATACTTTAAAATTTGATACAAGCAATAATTAAATATCTTTACCTCATTTCACTATTTTATTTGAACACCAAATAAACAAATATATATATATATATATATATATAGAAATAGATTTAAATAAGAACTCATCCAAGTTGCAAGAACAAAAGAACTAACTACAATCAAATATGATGTAGGTCCATCAGGGTTCCCATGATAAAAAAAAAAATCATATATGATTCGGATGGGCTCTCAACCACTAAATCATATATAATTTTTTAAATATGTGGGAGTCACATGGACCCACATTAATTTATGGCTGTAATTTGTTTTTTTGTTCTTACAAATGAAATTGGTTCATGTATGAACTTGCATCTCTCTCTCTTTACATATTTATTTATTTATTTATTTAAGTTATATCTGATATTTTATTCCTAAATTGTATAGATTTTGCATCATACCATATTGTTTGATGTTATTTAAATTCCTATTTTAGTTATTCATCTTTTCTACTTTTCCATATTGCAATATGACAATGATGCGTTTTATTTTATATGTGCTTTTGTGTTGTAAAAATAAAAATATGAAAAAATATCCAGAAAAAGGGGATTTTGGCCATAATGCCCTTAGGGGCACTCCCATTTATTTTTTTACCCCTTCTCTCTCTCTCTCTTTGCAGCATATACCCCCATTGCGCATCTATAGGTGCGTTATAACGCACCTATAGCTAAAAGACAAAAAAAAGAGCCTTTGACGAGTAAAAGTCAACAAAAAGGTGCGTTATGGCGCATCTTTAACGGCGGAGGGCAAAGGTGCGTTATAACGCACCCATAACGGTGCGTTATGGCGCATCTTTAACGGCATCAGCTACTTAGAAGGTGCGTTTTTTTTGAAGATGCGCTATAGATGCTCGTTTTTTTTGTCTTTTAGCTGCAGGTGCGTTATAACGCACCTATAGATGCGCATCTATAGATGCTCGTTTTTTTTTTTGTCTTTTATAACGCACCTATAGATGCGCAATGGGGGTATATGCTGCAAAGAGAGAGAGAGAGAAGGGGCAAAAAAATAAATGGGGGTGCCCCTAAGGGCATTCTGGCCAAAATCCCCCAGAAAAAGCTAACAAGTTTTCCCACTTTGAGTGATTAACGATAAGTTTGTAAACTAACTTTTTAATTAGGAATTAATTTATGTTTCTTATTTTGAATAATTAAATCCTAGATTTCTTTAATAAATAAATTATTTAGATTTTTAAAATTAGATTTCTACATCCATTTTTGCCTTAGGAAAGCTACCTAGCCTACTATTGGGTAGATAGGTTTTAAAATAAAGCGGGATTGTTCGGTTGTTAATGAACTGTATAGCCCTATAGCGTATTGGTTTAGCCATAAATGGTTGTTTGATACTGACTTAATCTGGAAACCAACACCTTATTCGCTCAGCATGAAAAAGGGTCTTGCTTACATTCAAAGGGTGTTTAGGAGTGTTTCAATATGATTTATGTTTAGGAGTGTTTCAATATGAATTTGAAATTTTTAATACATTTTAGTTCGTATACAATATTTATGTGAATATGATAATATTAAAAAGTGAAAAAAAAATAAGAGATGAAAAATAATTTAATTAACTAATAATAAGGGTATAAAGTATAATCTTGAAATGTTAAAATATTCTTTCGTATAATGGTGACATATATTATATAATCTATTATAATATTTTATATATATAAAGACATGTATATTTTATTATAAGTCTATAAAAATATTATATTTTGAAATTTTGAAAGATACTTAAATACAACTAAAATATTGTATTCTTGAAACTTTATTGTTGAAAATAAACTAACGTATTTCTTTTACATGATAGAATATATATATATATATATATATAGGGAAAATGGAGTGTGTGGCTGTCATGTACCTAAGCTTAGGTACAATAACCATCAAAACTATGTAGTTTTGATTAAAACCTAAAAAAAAAAGAGGACATCATCTCCTCAACACCAGCCTTTCAATCGACGCCCTTTCAAAATCGATTTCCAGCTCTTAATTCTCAAAATAGATTTCTTCATCCAAATTGATCTCATTCAAATCAAGTTCATCCAAATCGATTTCATCATCTTTCAAAATCGATTCCACATCCGGCTCTCAATTCTCAAACTCATTTCTTCATCTAAATCGATTTCATTCAAAATGAGTTCATCAAAATCGATTCCACATCTGTTGAAATTGCTTAAATCAACTTGAAATCGGTTGTTGTCGGATTGTTGCTGAACCCAAGTTTAACAAATAAGTAAATAAGTTAATTTTACATCAAGTTTTTTTCACAATGATTTGATGAAGCGCTTGATATTTAATAGCAATATATAAATTAACCAAATAAATAACCAATATATAAACCTATTTGTTTTTGTAAACTACCAATATTTATAAATCAAAACTTAATTAACGATTTCAACCAATCTTTTATGATTTTAACATCGATATATAAATCAATAATATATCATTTAGCTTTATCATTTATATGATTTATTTATATATATATATATATAAGGAAGAACCTCATAAAATGAATTGACACAATGAGAGAGCTCCATTGCTATTTTTCAATTTCTTCTAATTTTGATTTTTTTTCTTAAAAGGGTTAGAGTTAGTGAAAAAATGAAAGATTGATGTTGTTTAAGTTATCCCACATTGGTAGAGATATGAAAAGTTGAGAAGGTAAGATGTGTATATAAAGGTTTGAATGGGGTTGATGGGAAAATGCAAAATGGTGTTGGCTACATTTAACTAAACCCAAGTTTAACAAATAAGTGAATAAGTTAATTTTATATTAATTTTTTTCCCAATGATTTGATGAAATGTTTGATATTTAACAGCAATATATAAATTAACCAAATAAATAACCAATATATAAACCTATTTTTTTTAACCAATGTTTATAAATCAAAACTTAATTAATGATTCCAACCAATCTTTTATGTTTTTAACATCGATATATAAATCAATATCAATGTGAAAAGGAGGTACTTCAAGGTATGACATGCCACAATGAGAGAGCTTCTTTGCTATTTATTTAATTTCTCATAATTCTGATTTTTTTGTACAAAGGGTTGGAATTAGTGAAAAGATTAAAGATTACTGTTGTTTAGGTGTCCCACATTGGTAGAAAAATGAAAGTTTGAAAAATGAAGTTGTGTATATAAAGGGTTGATTGGTGTGGTTGAAAAAATGTAAAATGATGTTAGCTAGCAATATCTAAATCGAAGTTTAATATTTAAGTAATTAAATTAGCGTTATATTTGTTTTTTTGTTTTCTTAAATGATTACAAATAATGCTTAATGATTTTAATATCAATATAATTAAATAATCAACAATATATATATAAACCTATTTTTAATAAACTAACAATCTTTATATATATATATAATCATGTAAACTAATTTTGAATTGACTAAGATACCCTTTTGTATGCAATTAATTAAAAATCTAATGAAATAATTTGATTGGTTGATTGAGGTTTGTATGGTTTGTAATTTAATAGCGGTTTGCAAATGATCGCTCCCCTATATATATATATAGGGAGGTTCAAATGTAAACTCTATATTTCGTGTAAACTATGTAAACCAATCCACACCATTGATTTTCAAAAACGTTTCCATATTTCACATTTTCATATTTCCATAATCATTGACTTACCATATATTTCACATTTCCATATTTTCTATGAATCTATATCCTCCTTTGATTTTTTTGATCAAGAGCCACGATGGGTTTACATAGTTTACACGAAATATAGAGTTTACATTTGAACCTCCCTCTATATATATATATATATATATATATATATAAGAGAGGAATGCTATTTTACAAACCAACCAAAGGTGACAAACCTTACAAACTTGATCTTAACCCTTCAATTTCTAATCTACGGTTATAAAATAACAGCCTATTTAAATCATTTAAAAAATATATATTAAATTTAAATTAAGAAATTCGGCCATCACAAGGGTAAATTGGGAAATCTGATTCACCTATAATCTGGAAATTTTGAATCACTCATATCAATCCCTAAAATATAGCATTATCATAAGGCTACACGCACCGTTTCAGTTGGGTAGCACGCGGGTATGCCCGCCGGCTTCAAGATTTACCGGCGGGTTGAGTGCTTCACAAAGTTTACCGGCGGGCTTTGTGCACAGCGGCTTCACCATGCCGCTGTGTTTGTGTGTGTGTTGTGTGTGAGAGGGTTGAGAGGGTTGGGTGTGGGATGTAGAGGGTTATGGGAGGGTAATGAGAATTGAGAGGGTTGGGAAAAAGCTGATGTGTCATCTGATGTGACATTAAAAAAGTGAGTGGGTAATACTAGAAATTAAATCCAAAATCATCAATGAAACCCAAAATCATCAATCCCCATATTAGAAATTAATTTTTGGTAAGCATAGTGAATCAATGGCACTGGAATGTGGGTATAATAACCATAAAGCTTCACATTTAATTGATGAATTTAAATTCTATATACGAAATTCATCAATAACATGTCACTGCATTAGATGTATTTAAAGGTTTCACTAACTGAATGTGGGTATATTAACCATAAAGCTTCACATTCATGTTGATGAATTTAAATTCTATATACGAAATTCATCAACAACATGTCACTGCATTAGGTGCAATTAAAGGTTTCACTAAGTGAATGTGGGTGTATTAACCATAAAGCTTCACATTCAGTGATGAATTTAAATTAAGGATTATGTTCACCAGAGTGTATCCAACTTGTCACCAAAAGTTATTGTATGTACTGGACTTCAAAAAATCCCTTTTGACGTATCAAACTTTAAAAAAAAGTCCATTGTATGTATTTAACCTGTTATAACAGGTCACCTGCTGATGTGGCACCGGTTTTGATGATATGGCGTTGACTGGATGCTGACTTATATTTTGTGTGCTTTAAAATAATTGCAAAATAAATTAAATTAAAAAAAACCAAAAAATAAAACAAATCTGCTTTCATATGCAATCTCCAACAAGAAACCCTGATATAACCTTCTCCATCGACATACCAGAGAGCCACCGTCGCCGGCCATCACCACCTGCCATCACCACTGGCCACCGTCGCCGGTCAACACCACCGGCCACCGCTACCACCGGCGCCGCCATCACCGCCGGCCACCGCTACCACCGGTGTCGCCATCACCATCGGCCGAAGGTCGATTTCCAGCAGAAGGTCCATCACCACCGCGTCTACCACCAGCATTTTCATCACCATCTGCCAAAGGATGGTTTCTAGCGTCTCCATAATCACCGTCAACGACCTCTACCGCCATTCACTGTCGTCCGCTTCTACCATGCCATCGGCCATCCTTCCCCAGCCACCAATCACCGGCCATCTTCATCTTGTCACCACCGGCGGCAACAAACCGTCTCTGCCGAAGGTCGATTTCCAGTAGAAGGTCCGATTTCCACTTGAAACCCTAAACGATTTGAACAGGTTTGGTATGCATCAAAGGGTTTCTCCGATTTTTTGCTGGGTTTGGTTTTTAGGGTTCTTGGTTAACAAAATTTAAGGTTCTTGATTACATGTTAGGATTCGATTTTTAGGGTTAACAAAGTTTTTAGGGTTCTTGATTAACAAAATTTGGTTAACAAAGTTTTGGATCTTGATTTGTTCATATTCATATTCATGGTATAACCAACAATTTGTTCCTGGTGTTACTGATTTGAGAAGAAGCATTTGGGGTTTTTGATTTTAGAGTTCTTGGTAAACAATTCTAGGTTTTGATTTTAGGGTTTTTGATAAAGAATTTCAGTTTTGATTTAGGGTTCTTGTGTATGTTCAACAAGGATGAGGTTGAAGATGAGTATTCAATGACCTGGAAATGATTAGTGACGTGGCTTTTTAAAAAAATCAAAAGTTATAAAATTACAAGTTACCTGCTTAGCAGGTAACTTATACATACAATAGACTTTTTTTTAAAGTTTGATACGTCAAAAGGGATTTTTTGAAGTCCAGTACATACAATAACTTTTGGTGACAAGTTGGATACACTCTGGTGAACATAACCCTTAAATTAAATATACGAAACCCATTTGCCAAATTTATACTGCAGGTACCTAATAATGAGATCAATTAAAATCATTTAGATCCATAAATGTCACTGTTAAAATATCTCTGTTAGAGCATCTCCAACAGCTATGCTAAAATAGAAAAAAATAAGGATTTTAGCATATTTGTTGTTCCAACAGCTATGCTATCATCTATGCTAAAATAGAAAAATGAGAATAGAGATTGTAAAAATCTCTAAATTTAGAGAGATCTCTAAATGGAGAGAGATTAATGTTTCAACCAATGAGATTAATTGAAGATAAATGCTTAAAAGAGAAAAATGATTATTTTAATACTTTAACCAATAGGAACAATGTCAGAGTTGCTATAATAGAATAGTTGTTGGAGTTTGATGCAAATTTTTTTAGAGGTTTCAACATTTTTTACTCTATTTTAGAAAAAATTTAGCATAGCTGTTGGAGATGCTCTTATGACTTCAAAATCACACTATTCACTAACTTGATGAAAGTCAAATTTGAAACAAAAAATCTGGGGAATTGAGGAAATTGATGATGACGATGAAGTTCAAATAACTTCCAAAAAAAAAACCATACCCTTTTTATGATTCCTAAAATTAAGCAGCATAATTTAAAAAATCAAATATATTTCAAATTAACATGTACTGATAATACCCTTTTATTAAAATTAATTAATTAAAAATTAAAATATAATAAGATGATCAAATCAACGGTTGCTATGTGGTTTGTAAGGTTTGTTACCTTTGGTTAGTTTGTAAAATAGCCTTTCTCTATATAAAAGGAGGAACCTCAAGGTATGACATGACATAACGAGGGAGCTTCTTTGCTATTTATCTAATTTCTTATAATTTTGATTTTTTTTATACAAAGGGTTGTAGTTAGTGAAAAGATTGAAATTTGTGTTATTTAGGTGTCCCACGTTGATAGAAAAATGAAAGTTTGAAAAATAAAGTTGTGTATATAAAGGGTTGATTGGTGTGGTTGAAAAAAATGTGAAATGATATTGGCTAACAATAGTTAAATCGAAGTTTAATATTTAAGTATATAAATTAGTGTTATATACTTAAATATTAAATAACTAAATGAATACAAGTAATGTTTAAAATATCAATATAATTAAATAATCAACATATAAACCTATTTTTTTACAAGTTAACAATGACTATAAATATAAACTTTTATTGAACTATTTTAATGATTTTTGTTTAAACAATTAAAATATGTATAATTTTTTTTTTGTTTTTTTTTAAACAATTAAAAAGCGTTCATTGATAATTTTTAATTTTCTTAGTTTTTTTTAAATATTGGTTTTTGTGAAATGATGAAGTATTAGGCCATCCTCTATCGGGCCGGTATGGGGACCGGTTCCCTACCGGTACCGGCGGGAACACCGCCGTGGGTGACCGGTAGGGAGACCGGTAGGCACCTCAACGGTACGCCCATGCCGGTCGGCTCTCCCCCCTCAACTTTCGGTTTTGTCCAATTTACCCCCCCCCCCAACGGTAATATAGCCGTTGGGGTAAAAAAAAAAAAACTTAAATTTTTTTTTTATTTTTCTTCTTTCTTTACTCTCAAAATTCTTCTAATATATCAACTTTATTCAAATTTATCAATCGACCTACACCCCTCTTCAAGTCTCCAACATCCAAAATATTTATCTCTAACTATAACTCCATATCTTCATATCACTCATCAACTTTTCATCGATATGGATGTATCGCCCCCTTGTTCTTGCAACGTACCAACCCGACCACCAACCACCGAACAAAACCGTATCACCACTACCGGTTCACCTACGAACCGTCTATCCACCAACCTAGACGTGAATGGGCATTAGGGAGATGCGCATTTCCTTGCGCGATACACAACACCAACGCACCTCCGCACCACCACCACCAACACCACGATATAACAAACGTGGACGCAAGTAAGAGTCGGCCACCAAAACCGAGAGGAAGGTGCACAAACGAACAGCAAACCCCTTCGACGAGATGACGACGAAATGGTACAAACCACTCCTCGCCCCCCCACCACACCAAAAAAAAACGAAACGCACGGCGAACGAGTGGACCCCACAACCAATGTACGTGACTTGAGAGAGGTCGAACAGCAAAAGGGGTCGAAGTCACGGAGGATCCGGCCATAGGTAACTATCAAAAAAGAGGTATATAACAAACCGTTTTAATTTTATATAGTTTGTAACTAACGATGCTTAACTTTTTATTTTTTTGTAGTAGATAACTATTGGACTTCGATCAAGGCTTCTTTCGACAAGCGCATGAACTACGACCCAAAAGTGCGGTCCGGCGATGCCGTTCCGTCGAAGGTGAGGACGCTCATATCTAGCGTCTCGAAGTTCGCATGCGTTTACAATAACGTGTCGAACTCGCGAGGTAGCGGGGAAAACGTGTAACACCCTAAAAATCAAGGCGAACAAAAACTTTCATTTCAAATAAAGATGGTATACAATGTACGCCAAAGCGTGAGCTCTTCCCAAAAACAGGGGTATAATAGTAGTGTATAATTACAATGTTTGTAATCTAAATAAATAATGTGACAACCATCTAGTCTCAATCCTATCTAGGGAAGAGACTACAAAAAGGGTTGTCAAACTATCAATGCCTGCGCGGTCTAAAGGACCGGTCTCTTCACACTTTCCCCCAAGCTCACTCTCAATCCCGGCACCTACTTAGGAACGGTGTCCCTTGTACCTGAGAGACACATCGACACCAAACAAGTGTTAGGCTAAAGGAGCCTAGTGAGTTGCATCAAGTATCAACGAACATCATACATATAAAAGCATGTTAAGACACGTAAGACGTACGAAAGTGTATTAACAACAAATGCATCACATTAAACCGGTTTATCTTTTATTTTGAAGACCGTGGGAGCGACCCACCTTCACCAAGCAAGTTACACATCAGAGTCGAGACACCCCGTTGCCGTCCTCCTACGAAGACTCCAAATAGGCAACCTCAGAGGCCAGGCACATTCGCGGCCACACGAATGGCGAGGGACATAGGTGCACACCTTTTGACTAGTGCCACCCAAGACTGAGTCGTACTCGTGTAAACTTGAAAGTGCACACCTTTTGACTAGTGTCACTTTAAAACAATCTCATTTCAAAAACGACCCAATGTACACCTATTGACTAGTGTCACATTGTCCAATTATATTTGCGTAAAAACATGGGTACTCACCTTTTGACTAGTGACATCCCGGTCCACTTTTTGACTAGTGGCCAATAGCATCCCACCTTTTGACTGGCGGTGCTCCATAACATTTTAGTTATACAATTTATGCAATATCGAAAGTCTCAATACTTTCATTCATTTCATATCAATTTACATGCTCGGAAATTCAATTCCTTTACATCCATCCAAGGCATACTTAATAACACGTATTTTTCATAAATACATTCATCACATATTCACATGGATATACTCATACATTCGTAGCATACAATGATCTATTCCATGTATACGATAATTCGAGTTAAGCCATATATACGAGAACCGTCACTTATTCATTTCATGACAAGTCCTAAACCTAGAAATTTAGGCATTTCATCCAAACACATATTTATCCACAAATATCGAGCAAGACACGTAATATCAAACAAGATGATGTGCTCTCAGTTTTAACAAAACGGTTTTAGCAACTCACCTCGGGCTTGTAAAGCCGAAAGCCCCAATTTTCACCAAAACCCTAGCTTAAGGCTCGGGTGAACACCTAAACTGATAAGGAGTTAAAACCTTGGATTAGTTCTAGATCTACGACGTATAAAACTAGATTTATACTTTAAAAACCATGTAGAGACTCACCTTGAGGGTTTATACCCAAGACCCCCAAATCCAAGATTTAGGTCAAATGTTTGAACAACCTAAAATCAAGCAAATTGAACCTTAGGTTAGTTCCATAACTCCTATTACAAAGATTGGCAAACCTCAAGTGGTTTAGATAAGCTTACCTAGCCAAATGTTGGGTAGAAAACCCTAGAACTTGAAGAGCTCAACTCTAGCAACAATGGAGGTGGAAGATGAGGTGAAGAAGATGAGGATGATGAAGATCAAACTTCCAAATCTTGCTACTTAACTAACAATCCATTAATGGGATCTTGAAGAGCTTGGAATTTGGAGAAAATCGCAATTTGAACCAAAGAAAACGGAGTTGAGATGAGAAAGTTAGGTTAAAATGAAGAAAGAGGCTATTTAACCCGACAGTGGCTAGCGGCCGCTAGGCTTTTACTCTAGCGGCCGCTAGCTCCCCTAGCGGTCGCTAACTAATTTTGTGAGACAACAGAACCAAGAAAACTCCCCCCTAGCGGCCGCTAGACCAAAACCTTAGCGGCCGCTAGCATGCTGCACTTTACAGGACGAAAACTGTTTTGGTCATAACTTCTTCGTTATAGCTCCGTTTTCGATTCCGAAAGAACCGTTGGACTCGTAATTGGATTCTCTACCATCCTAGACCATAAAATATAGTTTTTGGTCCAAAGTTCTATTTTCCAAATTTTATCAAAGAGTCGATATTACAACCGAAATTTACGGGTGTTACAATCCTCCCCACCTAGATAAAATTTCGTCCCCGAAATTACTCCTCGTCCGAACCACAACTGATAGCCTCGTTCTATCATTTGTCAAGATTAGGCGGTCATGTCCTCTCCATACCGGTCGGTTAGACTAACGCTAGTCTTAATTAAGTACTCCGAGAAAGCACTGATATAACCTTCTAACTTAAGGGTAGTTCATCAAAACATCGCAAATCATTACTTCACGCCTATCCTTAGAACATAACATTTTTACAAAGGTAATACCACTTGAACACGCAAACCTTAGCTCTTTGTACAATTTAACCAAACCAAATCGACTAAAGCCTATGGTTCAAGGTACCATACATCATTCGTCTCCTATTAAAGTCGATCATTCGACTAAGAGTTACTTTACTACCAAGGAATGTCTCCACACACTCACTAACGATGTCTAGCCGCCACCATTAATTCTCGAAGGAACCCGAAAATTCCGTCTACTCGCCTATGAATACTATAAGGAAGGTAAGTTCCTTCACTTAGCAAATCGTTAATTTCCACTAATCCATAAATTTCCACATTCGCACTATCATAGCTCTTCTAATTGTCAAATCACCTACACGATTCTAACTTTGCCTTAGGTGACTTTGTCTTGAATTTCTAAGTGCGAACTCCTCGCAAATCAATTGTAAGCGACGTTTTCAAGATCATTTTAAATTCTCAAAGGCTTGCCTCTCTATGGTAATTTAACATATTGGTATCTTACACCTCTATCACGGCGTGTAATGCCCTTAGCTAATTCACAACATCATCCCTCTTGCTCTAAAGGTAAAGTTTTCTCGATACTTAGCCATACATAACAACTATTATTTTACTCATGCAACCACTATTCGACTATGCTCTTCCACGGTCGAGACTTGGAAAGTCACTTAGTAGACACAACCATAATTTTCCAAACATTCTAGCACCTACAAAATCGTACTTGTCACTTCAGATGATCTAACCTCGACTTTCGAGCACAGTTTCCCACCAAATCTCAAATTAATTCAACACTCGGGCACATTAACTAATCATAACATCACCACATTTCACTTGCACCCCTTCGTTCAACCTATAATGTTCTTGCTATAACACTTAATTCCCTTAAGACCGTTGTACTCTTCATGTTCCATGATTAAGCTACTAGATCATCTCACGTCCTAGTCTTTCACAATTTATGGAACAAGGAACTAGTTATCTAATCCGTTCGGCCTAAAGATGGCACTTTAGATATTCACTAAGGCATGCTCCCCCGTGGATCAATACACCTATCAAGGCACTACCCACAAATATTACTTGCTTCTCAATTGCTACTCTTATGACTAAGACATTGGTTAAGGTATTGACAAACGTAAGAAAAATTACAAGAGGGACCTAACACAAAAGAATGAGCGGCACTCGTACGAACTATAATGTACGCATGCAAGGAGTTAACAAGAAGGTTACCCGATACTACATCCGTTTTCTCCGTCCCCTTATCAACAGAAATCTGAAATGCTCGGCTCGGTGCCCTTGATTGGTTGTCCTTTCTTGCATTAGGCTCGCTTGAGGCTCCAGTCTGTCCTCTCATCAACTTTGGGCAATCTCTCATGAAATGCCCCGGCTCTCTACATTCGAAACAAACTAGTCCCCGGATGGAGCAATCTCGAGCCATATGGCCCCGCTTCCCGCATTTGCTGCAGCTGATAGGGTCCGATGGAGGTTCGCGGCGACACGGCCCATGATGCTTGGTCCGGCACTTATGGCACCACCATAAATCGCGACGAGGCTCCACTCGTCTCTCATCATTTGTCGTCTTAGTTGGACGTGGTTGTTCCGACGGTTCTTCTCTTTTCCTCTTCTGTCCGGCTTGGTAGTGTTCCGCTCGGGCTTGGGCGATATCGTCTTCTACTCTCAACGACTCTTCAATAGCTTCGTGCAAGGTAGTAACCCTCGCGATTCTAACTGCCGATCTCATCTCGGCCGGTAGGCCACGCACGTAAGCCTTTATCTTCGACTTCTCATCGGGAGCCAAGTGCTCCACCATCCCTAATCTCTCCAAGAACTCTTTCGCATAGTCCGTGACGGGAGAATCGCCCTTCTCCATCCCTCGGAACTCATCTTCAATCTTGTCGAGAGCGCGCTCGCTACAATACTTCTCTAGCATCTTCTTCTTGAACTCGCTCCACGGAAGTACGGCTAACACTTCCGGTGTGAGAGAAGTACGGGTCAAGTTCCACCATGTTAGGGCTTCACCCTTGAGAAGGTGTGAAGCGAACTTGACTCGTTGGGAGTCATCACACTCGCTTGCCTCGAATGCCATCTCCATCTCTCGAAGCCAATACAAGCATGTTATTGGCTCGTTGCATCCACGGAACTCCTGGGGTTTGCATCCCAAAAAGTTTTTGTAAGAACACCCCCTCCCTTTTGCCTTTTCTTTATCTCTGATCGTTCGCGTTTCTTCGGTGACCACCACTACCGCCGCATCCCCCGACCCAATACCGGCATACTCTCCCACCGCCTCGTGGCGGCGGTGACTAGCATCTCGCTCCTCCAATATTCTGGCGAACGATTCTTGTTGCTTAGTCATGGCCTCAGTAACGGCCTTCATCACGTTATCGAAGATTCTCATCTCCGGAGTTACCTCGGTTATTACCGGGTTTCGATCCTCAAGGTTGACCCTTGGAATAAACTCCGTCCTCCCACCTAGGGCCGAAAGTCTCGGTGGGCTCTCAACCACATCGGTTCGCGCATGATGGTCGGCGGTTGACGCGGTTTGGTCGGGTAGTCCCCGCGCGGCACCCGTTTGACTACGAGTGTTCGCCATAACAATCTGTCACACAAACGCACGAGAATAGGATAATAATGGACTACTTACGAATCTCAACATTTATCGTCCTCATAATAATAGTTACTCAAACACTCGCGTACGACTCATTCATAGATCAGTAGCTAAGTGATTTATGAACTAATCATACAAAAGCATCCTCGTTACCATCACCACAATTTGGAATAAACGTGAATTCGTAATCCTATCACTCTCCCCACCTAAGGTTCTACCCAAGGTATACGTCGTTTGCACTCACTTGCTAAGTTTAAGTCTAGGCATACTACAATGATTACCTAGTTCGCTTAAACTAAAGCTGTGATACCAACTTGTAACACCCTAAAAATCAAGGCGAACAAAAACTTTCATTTCAAATAAAGATGGTATACAATGTACGCCAAAGCGTGAGCTCTTCCCAAAAACAGGGGTATAATAGTAGTGTATAATTACAATGTTTGTAATCTAAATAAATAATGTGACAACCATCTAGTCTCAATCCTATCTAGGGAAGAGACTACAAAAAGGGTTGTCAAACTATCAATGCCTGCGCGGTCTAAAGGACCGGTCTCTTCACACTTTCCCCCAAGCTCACTCTCAATCCCGGCACCTACTTAGGAACGGCGTCCCTTGTACCTGAGAGACACATCGACACCAAACAAGTGTTAGGCTAAAGGATCCTAGTGAGTTGCATCAAGTATCAACGAACATCATACATATAAAAGCATGTTAAGACACGTAAGACGTACGAAAGTGTATTAACAACAAATGCATCACATTAAACCGGTTTATCTTTTATTTTGAAGACCGTGGGAGCGACCCACCTTCACCAAGCAAGTTACACATCAGAGTCGAGACACCCCGTTGCCGTCCTCCTACGAATACTCCAAATAGGCAACCTCAGAGGCCAGGCACATTCGCGGCCACACGAATGGCGAGGGACATAGGTGCACACCTTTTGACTAGTGCCACCCAAGACTGAGTCGTACTCGTGTAAACTTGAAAGTGCACACCTTTTGACTAGTGTCACTTTAAAACAATCTCATTTCAAAAACGACCCAATGTACACCTATTGACTAGTGTCACATTGTCCAATTATATTTGCGTAAAAACATGGGTACTCACCTTTTGACTAGTGACATCCCGGTCCACTTTTTGACTAGTGGCCAATAGCATCCCACCTTTTGACTGGCGGTGCTCCATAACATTTTAGTTATACAATTTATGCAATATCGAAAGTCTCAATACTTTCATTCATTTCATATCAATTTACATGCTCGGAAATTCAATTCCTTTACATCCATCCAAGGCATACTTAATAACACGTATTTTTCATAAATACATTCATCACATATTCACATGGATATACTCATACATTCGTAGCATACAATGATCTATTCCATGTATACGATAATTCGAGTTAAGCCATATATACGAGAACCGTCACTTATTCATTTCATGACAAGTCCTAAACCTAGAAATTTAGGCATTTCATCCAAACACATATTTATCCACAAATATCGAGCAAGACACGTAATATCAAACAAGATGATGTGCTCTCAGTTTTAACAAAACGGTTTTAGCAACTCACCTCGGGCTTGTAAAGCCGAAAGCCCCAATTTTCACCAAAACCCTAGCTTAAGGCTCGGGTGAACACCTAAACTGATAAGGAGTTAAAACCTTGGATTAGTTCTAGATCTACGACGTATAAAACTAGATTTATACTTTAAAAACCATGTAGAGACTCACCTTGAGGGTTTATACCCAAGACCCCCAAATCCAAGATTTAGGTCAAATGTTTGAACAACCTAAAATCAAGCAAATTGAACCTTAGGTTAGTTCCATAACTCCTATTACAAAGATTGGCAAACCTCAAGTGGTTTAGATAAGCTTACCTAGCCAAATGTTGGGTAGAAAACCCTAGAACTTGAAGAGCTCAACTCTAGCAACAATGGAGGTGGAAGATGAGGTGAAGAAGATGAGGATGATGAAGATCAAACTTCCAAATCATGCTACTTAACTAACAATCCATTAATGGGATCTTGAAGAGCTTGGAATTTGGAGAAAATCGCAATTTGAACCAAAGAAAACGGAGTTGAGATGAGAAAGTTAGGTTAAAATGAAGAAAGAGGCTATTTAACCCGACAGTGGCTAGCGGCCGCTAGGCTTTTACTCTAGCGGCCGCTAGCTCCCCTAGCGGTCGCTAACTAATTTTGTGAGACAACAGAACCAAGAAAACTCCCCCCTAGCGGCCGCTAGACCAAAACCTTAGCGGCCGCTAGCATGCTGCACTTTACAGGACGAAAACTGTTTTGGTCATAACTTCTTCGTTATAGCTCCGTTTTCGATTCCGAAAGAACCGTTGGACTCGTAATTGGATTCTCTACCATCCTAGACCATAAAATATAGTTTTTGGTCCAAAGTTCTATTTTCTAAATTTTATCAAAGAGTCGATATTACAACCGAAATTTACGGGTGTTACAAAACGACATTATGCTTCTTGACCGAGCCAAGGACCGATACCATCGCGAGACCGGCAAAAGCTTTCCGTACGAACACGCTTGGAGAGTTGTCAAAGGCTCTCCTAAGTTCGACCCGGTCGTCTTGATGGACCCACGAAACTTATGCGCGCCGAAAAATAAACGATCGAGAACGACCGAAACCCCAACCGATTCCCCCAACGAATCCGATGCCCGTTCTAATTTCGTGAACCTCGATACCGACTCCCCCTCAAACCCGGAGCGCACACGACCGATGGGTCGAAATGCCGCAAGATGTGCGGCGTCTTCCTCTACGGCAACCGCGTCATCCGAAGCCGTGTCGATGGTTGCGACCGAACTAGGTTCCCTCACGACCACGAATAATAGGCTAATCGATGCGATTTCCCAACGACAATGAAGTATCGATTACAAGATCTACATGAAACCGCACCGGCACCTCGAGGGTTTAGAGTTGGAGGCCGCTTTGGAGGAAAAAGAACGGTTACGCGAAACGTGGGGGTTTAAAAAATATTATTAGTTATTTTAGTTTTTTTAGTTTTTATGAAATGTTAATTTTAATTTTAAGAGTAAACTACGATTTTCGTCCCTATGGTTTAATATTTATAACGGTTTTCGTCCTTGTGGTTTAAAAATTGCTTTTTTTGTCCCTGTGGTTTGTTTTTGTTTCTATTTTTGTCCTTGAGTCTAACTCTGTCAAAAGAGTTAGTTAAATAAGGGGCACATTTGTCTTTTAACTATTTTATTTTATTTTCCATTTTTAAAATAATAATAATAATAATAATATATAACTAGTCAACAAAACCCAATTCGATCAACAACACGGTTACCATCTCCGACGAGTTTCATCTCTGGTGATTCTATTCTTTATCTCCGGCGAGTCTATCCTTTTTCGCCACAGTGATTTCTTCCCATTTCTAGGCTGACCGTTGAAGTGCTGGTTTATTAGTCATCGAGAAGATTCGTCCCTATGGTTTCGTCCTCGGAGTACGAATGAGAAGCTCGCTAGATGAGGGAGGGAATCGACAGATCAACGAGGTTCTTTACAGGCACAGAAATTCGAGGGTGGAGTCATTTATCATCTTGCCCTTGCCGTATCAGTTGGGTCACGTATCATATATTATCGTCGTATGTTGGTTTTAGCTTTGGATCGATATCTTATTTAGAACCAGGGATTGAAGTATATATGTGTATATGGAAATAAGGAAGAAGGAAAGAAAAGTGAATGAGATACTGCAAAGGCAGAAGACTTCAATAACTCAAAAAAGGCCAAAAGCACTTTCTCATTCTATAAAAGAAAAGGAATACTACAATTTATAGGAAAAAAATAAAATAAACTAACAAATACTCCTAATTTTCAGCCACTCTCCATGACCCCCTTATCTACTCCTAACTTCATGCATGACCAATTCCATGCAAAAGTCCATTCTCAAAACTAACTAATGACCCACTAAATAAAGCGAACTAAAATACCGACTCTACCCGAATCGTAACCCGCTGACCGATAAACCAAACCCGTACGCTATCGAACCGCTAACCCGTAAATGAAACCCGAGTAAATAAACGATTAATCCAACATCGTACCTGGCATTAGCTATTTGGGGGTTTTCATGTTTTTCTTTCGTGTTTCGTGGGTGGAGTAACAAGCGGCGGTGGCGATGATCATGGGTGGAGTAACAAGATGCAGGTGGCGGAGGTGGCAGGTGGAGTAACAAGATGCCGGTGGCGGAGGTGGCTGGTGGAGTAGCGTGATGCGGGTGACAGTGATGTCGGGTGGAGTAATGTGACGGTGATGTAGGTGGCGGTGATGGCAGATGGAGTAAGGTGATGCAGGTGGCGGTGATGGCGGGTGGAGTAAGTGATGCAGGTGGCGGTGATGGTGGGTGGAGTAAGTGATGCAGGTGGCGGTGATGGCGGGTGGAGTAAGTGATGTAGGTGGCGGAGATGGTGGATGGAGTAAGGTGATGGAGGTGGCTGACTGGCTGTGATGATGGGTTTTAAAGATATAATCTTTTGATGATGTTTGACTTTTGATTTCTAAATGTTATCAAGAAGAATAAGAAAAAGGGTTAGGTGGTAAAGTTTGACAAGTTTATTTTAAATGTTAAAATAAATAGGAAACTGGGAAAGACATAATTGCCCCTCATATGAGGGGCCCATGGAAAAAGTTAACGGTTGTTTTGTGATGGGGTTAGATTCAAGGACGAAAATGGAAGCAAATACAAACCATAGGGATGAAAAAAGCAATTTTTAAACTACGGGGACGAAAATCGTTATAAACATCAAACCACAGGGACGAAAATCGTAGTTTACTCTAATTTTAATTATGAAATGTTTTTTTTATGTTAATGTAATTTTTAGTTGTTTTAATTAATCTAATTTTAATTTTAATTTTAATTGTCTACTTAATGTTTATTTAAAAAAATAAAATGAAGGGTTTGAATTAAAAATAAAATAAAATGAAGGGTATGAAATGAAAATTAAAAAAATAAAGGGAAGGGTATGAGGGGTATGATAGTGGATGAAAGGTATGGAGTTGGTAGGGTAGTGGGAAAGCTGATGTGGCAGCTGATGTGGCAGCAGGTATGGCAGGTATGGCAGGTTCCATAAAGGATGGCCTTAGTGTTGTGTAAGTTGTCCCACATTGATAGAAAAATAGTAATTTGAAATGAAAATGTGTATATAAAAGGTTTTTTTATATGTGCCTGTAAAACTCAAAATTGATGGGTGTTTTTGAAAGTTATAACCAAACCCAAATTTAATGATAAAGTTTAATATTTGGCCAGTACAACAAACGATAGTGACAATCTGTTTATTTCTAACGAGTTATTCACTCTACCGCGCAGCGTGCGGTTTTGCCACTAGTTATTCTAACAACACTAACCCGTACAGAGGTTGTGTTAGATTTAAGTGAACAAATCTGAAAATGGGATTTGATATTGAATTCGAAATCTTTTAAGAGTTGTTTACTTACGGTTAAATCGACATATTCTGGTCAATTTTGGCCACTATTTTCATTTCTCCAAACCATACATGATTTCAAGTTCTCTCAAATCCATTTCTGCACTCAACCTCTCCTCCAAAATAACGATTTTTGGACTTGATCTCATCTCCTAACACAAATATTTTTGGAGTCAATTTCTTCTCTATTGTTCTTATCGATTAGATTTCTTCCATTGTATATAAGTAATGAGAGCAACTCCAACGGCTTCTCTAAAATAGAGATAATCATGTTTTTGTTTTCTATAATGCTTCAACAGCTTCTCTATCTTGTTCTCTAAAATAGAGAATCATAGAAAAAACTCCACATATAGAAAATTCTCTATAACAATGAAAGGAGGAGAGAAATAACTTTTTTATCAATTCCACCAATGAAGATTAAACTAATATCATTTTACATATAAAAACTTAAAAAGTTCATTGGAATCATAAAAATATTGAATATTTAAATAATATAATTGATGATAAAATCTCTAAAATAAAAAATCTGTTGAAGATGAATATGATTTATTTTAGGGATTTTGACTTTTGATTCTCTATTTTAAAGAGATTTTAGAGAACGTGTGGGAGATGCTCTGATGAAATTGCTTGTTAAATATATATGTTTATACATAGCTAAACATAGCGTCTGGTTGTCTTTTTGTAACCAAAGTAGCTATTATTTGTTTTGTTTTTCTATTATGCTTTTATAATTGTTAATTTTTTGTTTTTTCAACATAGCTTTTTATTTGTTATTTTCCTTACAATCACTGATGGACGCACGAAATTTTTTCAGTGGGTGCACCTTTAACATAGAGCAAATTCTCGAAAGGTTATGTGTTTGATATAGTGAAACATCAACACGGTCTGACAAAAGGAAAAGTCAATTACGTCAATTTGAATAATAACATATTTCTTCAATTTGAATCAATCTTGATGTTTTGAGAAAAAACACACGACAACATCTTACGTACGATATGTTTTTAGCTAAATTTCGCCATTAAGAAAATTAATTTTTTTTCTTTTATAGTTGTTTTCATAAAAAAATTAAATTTATAATATTTGATATTGATTGTTATCCAACTTTTTTTTCTATGTTTTCAATTTTGTTTCCCTAGAAATCTTACTATTTAATGAAATGCTTTTCAAATCAAAAGTAACTAATTTTTTTAGTACCAACAATCAAATCAATAACTAAAATCAAATTATAAATTTAAAACTAATCAAGATGAATAACTTATATTTGCAAAAAAGTTGACGAAAAAGATTAAGAGTATTAAATGTTATTTATTGACACTTATGAAAGCAGTTTACGAAAAAAAATAGGGCATCAAATAAGTTAAACTTTTTATTAATTCAAAAATCAAGATGAATAACTTATATTTTCAAAAAAGTTGATGAAAAAGATTAAGGAGGCGTTTGGTTCATTTCAGGGTATGGGAATGAAAATGAAATGGAATGGGAATAGGAATGAGCATTGCATTGATACTGTTTGGTTAACCCAATATAATCAATGAAAAGTTGTTTCATATTAAAAAAATATGTTTTCCCGACTTAGAAATACAAAAGATGTTTCATTTAACATCCATAGATGGAACAATGCATGGAAAAAAACCAAGTAGAAATAAAAATTTCATTATTCCCAATTTGGTCAGGAATGGAAATTAATGGATCTGCAGGAATGATTCCATTATATAATATCAAACCAAATGGCATTTTTCATTATCATTCTCATTCCTGACCACTCAATACCCCCAACCAAATGACCCCTAAGAGTATTGAATGTTATTTATTGACACTTATGATTAGAGTTTTTGACCAAATAGGTGTCTTTTAAAAACTTAATTAGCAAATGAGTGTTGTTTTGAACTTATTCACCATTTAGGGGTATTTCTTTATTTAATAAGGTTTTGACAGTTTTTTCCATTTTTTACTGCTTTTTTTAACTTCTTTTTACTATTTTTTACTACTTTTTTTAAACTGTTTTTTTTACTGTGTTTTACAAAAAAAATAATAATAAAGAATAAACAATTTACCATCTAGCTTAATAAAAAAAAAACATCCAGTTTATTAAAAACAATAAACACCCAGATTACCATGAGTTTTACACCCAAAAATATTCAGAGCTTGGAAGACAAGTAGCTTCCTCTTTGATGAAATGCACAGCTTGTTATAAAATCAATAAACTTATCAAATTCAAAACCACAAGTAGCTTCCTCTTGAAATGCACAGCTTGTTATAAAATCATAAACTCATCAAATTCAAAACCCTCAATTTCAAATAGCTTGAAACAAAATCAATAAACCCATCAAATTCAAAACCCTCAAACAAATAACAAATAGCAAATAGCAGATCCAACAAATCGGTTAACCCAATTCAAACTTATTTACCAAATAAATCCAGCAAATCGATTATTTACCAAATCTGATAAAACCAAATAAATCCAAACTTATTTACAATCAAGAGGAGTAGCAGTGAGGAACGGCCGGCGATGGCGTCTGAAAAAGAGATGGCCGGAATCCTGTTGGCCAACACAGCCGGAATTTGGAAACTCAGAAGGCCAGAGGCCGAGATTGAAAGGCCGACGGCCGGACCTCACTTCAACCCAGATGGCCGGAAGTGTGGCTGGAACAGTAACCAAGGCCGAATCTGTCAAAAACCAGATGGCCGGAACGGAGAGGTGATCGGAGGTCTGAAATAGAGGGGGCCGGAACCCTTTTGGCCGAAGCTGGAGGTTCAAGAGGCCTGACAGCCGGAAGCCAAAAAGGCTGTGTGTTTTGACTGTGTGTGTGTGTGTGTTTTTTTTACTGTGTTTTGACAACCGGAAGCCAAAAAGTTCTTTTTTTTTTTACTATGTGTTTAGAAAAGGTAAAAATTAGATAAATACCCCTAAATGGTAAATAAGTTCAAAACAACACTCTTTTGATAAATAAATTTTTAAAAAACACCTATTTGGTAAAAACTCAAAAAGTTAATTCAAAAAAAGAATGCATGGGACTAGATTAGAACCTAATATCAATGGGGAGCTTTGCATGTATGCCCATAACGCACCTCCACTTTGCACAATATACCCCCACCGTTATAACGGCGTAACGGTGCGTTACGCCGTTATAACGGCCCAAAACTCCGTTATTTGACTGAAAAACCCCGTTATTTGACTGAAATTGGTATAATGGCCCTTATAACGGTCTTTTAGGGGTATGGTTGCAAAGTGGGGGTGGGGCTTTGTGCATACGAATCAATTACCCAGATCAATGGTATGGAAAGTTTAAAACTAAAGCATATAACCATTCTATCAAGTGACTTCTTTGTTTTACTAATTCAGTTTTAACATATTATAGGAATATTTAAAATTAAGTGGGTGCACTTCTTGATCGTCTATATTTTTTCCTTTTACAGCTGACGCAGTAGGATACGTGGAACAGATCGACAAGCGTCAACCCAAAAATTAAGCAACGTTCACAAGCGTGAAACGAAAGCAAAGAAATCGTAAACACGATAACAAATCAAACTTTTATTGAATTATGATTGAATGAATGAAAATCAACAAGCTAATCGTTCTTTAAATAGGCTAGAAGACTAATCGGGAAAAGGAAACATTTAGAGAAAAGGAAATAAAACTAGCCTAAATTAATCTAACTTGAGGGAAAAGAAAAACTAAGAAAAGGAAACAAATTAATTAAGGAAATAAGTGAAAAATCGTTTCTGGCAGAGCTGATGATCTTCGTGGCGCGAGGGAATGCTTCGCGGCGCGAGCAAGTTACGTAACTCGAGAAAAAGACGTCGAAATCACGACCTCAGGTCCTCGCGGCGCGAGCAGGGCAGCTTCGCGGCGCGAGAAACCTTCTGTGTTGTCCGGTCGCGTTGTTCTTCGATTTGTCGGGCCAGTCGATCTGTATCAGTCTCCTCCACCTCTGAAGAACTCGACCCCGAGTTCTCTTCCAAAGGAAGATCATCCTCATAGTAATCATACAGATCGGCTACATTGAACGTATTGGAGATGTGAAGCGAATCGGGAAGAGCAACAACATAAGCGTTATCATTAATCTTCTTCATGACTTTAAACGGACCATACTTCTTTTGTTGTAGCTTTCCGTACGTACCAACTGGAAAACGTTCTTTCCGGAGAAAAACCATCACATCATCCCCTACGTGGAAAACTTTCTTGCGACGTCGTTGATCCGCAACTTCTTTGTTTTTCGCACCAACTTGTTCTAAACGGGCTTTGACGTCTTCTTTTACGGCTTGAACATCTTTGGCCAAATTCTCCGCTGCAATACTTGCCCCCGGAAGACGTGAAAGTTTGACCAAATCAACAACATGCTTGGGAACCGTCGTGTAAACAAGTGAAAAAGGTGAACAACCGGTCGCCGAATGAGTTGCACTATTGTAGGCGAATTCGATCTGGGGCAAAGCAAGATCCCATTGCTTCGGCTTATTGCTACAAACGCTTCTAAGCATGTTTCCCAACGTGCGATTGGTGACCTCGGTTTGACCGTCAGATTGTGGATGTGCCGTGCTACTTTTGTTGAGCGAGGTACCAAACAATCTCCAAAGGGTGATCCAAAAGTGACTAAGAAACTTCGAGTCACGATCGGAAGTAATAGTCTTGGGAACTCCATGAAGACGCACAATCTCCTTGAAAAACAACTTGGCGATATTACTTGCATCGGCGGTCTTCTTGCAAGCAATGAAATGTGTCATTTTCGAGAAACGATCTACAACGACGAAAATAGAATCAACGCCTCGTTGTGTACGGGGTAATCCAAGGACAAAATCCATGGACAAATCTTGCCATATATCGTCCGGAACCGGTAACGGCAAGTAAAGGCCGGTGTTTTGACTTTGACCCTTCGCGACTTGGCACGTATAACATTTGCGAACAATGGCACCAACATCGCGCCTCAAACGAGGCCAATAATATCGCTCGACAACACTAGCGACGGTTTTGTCTCGGCCAAGATGTCCACCTAAACTTCCTCCATGTAGATCTCGTATCAACTTTTCACGAAGAGAGGAATTAGGGATGCACAATTGATTACCTTTGAAAAGATAACCGTCGTGGACATAGAAATCATCCATCGGTGTTCCGCCTTTGCACTTGGACCAAACATCCTTGAAATCGTTATCTTCCTCGTATTGATCTCTAAGAACTTCAAACCCGGTAATTTCTTGAGAAAGAGTGATCATCAAAGTAGCTCGCCGGCTCAAAGCATCGGCTACTCGGTTAAGAATTCCCGACTTGTGCTTGATCACAAAAGGGAATTTTTGCAAATAGCTTACCCAACGTGCATGCATTTTACTTACCGATTTTTGACTATTGATAAACTTCAAAGCTTGATGATCGGTGAAAAGAACAAACTCCCTTTGTACAAGATAGTGCTCCCATTGTTTTAAGGCACGAAAGACCGCGTAAAACTCTTGATCATAAGTGCTCCACTTTTGTCTAGCATCGCTCAACTTTTCGCTAAAGAACGCAATCAGTCGTTTCTCTTGGGATAGAACGGCTCCTACTCCCACACCACTTGCGTCGCACTCGACTTCAAAAATCTTGCTAAAATCGGGGAGTGCAAGAACCGGTGTTGTGCTCAACTTTTCCTTGATCAATGCAAAGCTTTGATCTTGGATATGCCCCCATTGAAACTTTCCTTTTTTCAAGCACTCGATGATGGGTGCGGTGATCGTGCTAAAGTCTTTCACAAATCTCCGGTAGAAGGTGGCTAAACCGTGGAAGCTTCGAACATCGGTAACGGTTTTCGGTGTCGGCCACTCTTTGATCGCGCGTACTTTATCTTCATCTACCTCGATTCCAGATTCTCCAACAATAAATCCCAAAAATAAAAGCTTGTTTGTACAAAAAGTACACTTTTTGAGATTGATGTAGAGTTTACTATCTTGGAGCACGGAAAGAACTTCTCGGAGATGCGTCAAGTGATCATCTTTGCTTCGACTATAGATGAGGATATCGTCGAAATACACAACTACGAATGATCCAATAAAAGGGCGAAGGACTTGGTTCATTGTCCTCATAAAAGTGCTTGGCGCATTAGAAGTACCAAAAGACATGACAAGCCATTCATATAGCCCGAAAGGCGTTTTGAAGGCCGTCTTCCATTCGTCACCCGGACGGATCCGGATTTGATGATAGCCACTACGAAGATCGATCTTGGAGAACACTTTTGCGCCGGCCAACTCATCAAGCATATCCTCAAGACGAGGAATGGGAAACCGGTATTTGATGGTGACTTTGTTGATAGCTCGACTATCGATGCACATCCTCCATTGATTGTTCTTTTTCGGCACAAGAAGGACGGGAACGGCGCACGGGCTAAGGCTTTCACGAATGAAGCCCTTTCGTAAAAGATCTTCAATTTGCTCCCTTAGAATTTCGTTCTCTTTTGGGCTCATCCGGTAGTGGGGAAGATTCGGTAAATTAGCACCGGGGATTAGGTCAATTTGGTGTTGGATGTCCCGCATAGGTGGTAGTTCGGGAGGGAGATCATCGGCGGTTAACTCCTTGAAATCCCGTAAGATCTCATTGACTTCCTCCGGAATCTCGGAAACGGTTCCTTCGACATGCATCAATCCTTTAACGACGATTGGGCAAAAGACTTGAGACTCCTTATACGCTTCCTCCATATCTTGCTCGTTCGATGTTACTACCAAGAAATTCTTGCTTTGTTTATCCGGGATTTTGTCAAATCGGGCAACGGGTGCTATGGCAATCTTTCGATCGCCCCATCGGAACAACATCACATTGTCTCTTCCCTTATGAGTGACGTTGTTGTTGTTAGTAATTATGTGCAAAAGTTGACAAACCAGTGATTATGCATCCAATGTTATAAGACACTTGAGAGTCACACCTGTGAGGATCTGTAAATCAAATAAGATAAAATCCCAGTTTGGAGAGATTGGGTTTATAATAGTTAGTTATAAACCAGTTGGGTATTTTATGTAAGAAAACCCAAAGATAAAGGTTTGAAATGAACTATATATATTTATTAGTGGAATAAATATATATAGATTTATTGATTAATAAATTATGTATTTATTGAGATTAAATATATAATAGATTATTAATTAATAAAAGATAATTATCAGATTTAATGGAGATTCTTTTCTTTAGGAGAAAGAAAAGATTATTTCCATAAGATAATTATAAGGAAACTGGTTATATGGAAACTTCTCCATATAAATATAGGCCTAGGGCTTATCAGTTATTCATTCATTCAATTAAGCCATCAAACCAGAAAAAAAAAACTCTCTCTCTCTCTCTCTCTCTCCTAAATTCCGGCGTCAACCACCAGTACCGCAGCCAGCTCGCGCCGCGAAGGTGGTACTCGCGCCGCGAAGTTCACACGTGACAGCCTGTTTCGTGATCTCGGGATTTTAGCCAGCTAGAGGGCAATTTGTCTGATCGTTTACGGGTGGATCAAGCTCGAGCAATCCGGGTAACAAACCTAAACCTTTAGTTGTTAAATAAAACTGAACGATTAAGATCTGTGAATTTTAGGGTTTTTAATTCTTAGCTTTCGCAATAATTAAACCAGTTAGGTTTGATTTAGTCTAAACCTTTTGGGTCAGTTTGATCATTAGGTTTAACTGTGTATCTCTTCCAGTTAGGATTAAGATCCACAGTGATCCTTGTGTCAAATCGATACGAGGGATCCCAATAAAACCCAACAGTGGTATCAGAGCCACATGTTTAATTGCTTTGTTTTATTTATCAGTTTATTAGATCCGTTGATTATCTTTGATCAAATAAAGTTTTTCTTTTTAAATAAAAAAAAAGGAATTGTTTTTAATAATTATCTGTTGTTTGATAAAAAAAATTTATTGGTCATGTTTATCGTGTTAAAAACCCAGTTTTATCAACACCGTATTACCAACAAGGAAAAACCCCACCGGGTGAGGCGGTTGACGGAGGAACGGCGACAGATAGCCGCCGGACTATCCGATCAATCGTCAACCATAGCTACGCCACCAGTGTGGTGGCAGCGGGGTTTTTTCGGTGGCTATGTCGCCACTCGACCACAGCCGGACCACCAGATTGGTGGGGCCGGGCGATGGTCAAACCACACCAAAGCCACATCACCAGCGTGGTGGTGGCGATGGTCAATGGTAGTCGAACGGTGGCCGTATCACATTCGATCGAGATCCGCACCGCACCCGGCCATGGCCGGATTGCGAATTGACCACGGCTGCACCACCAGTGTGGTGGTGGCAGCGGCTTTACGGTGGCTGTGGCGGTGTTGTCGCACGCGGCGGTGGTCAGACGACCAAACCGCAAGTTGCGAGATGGCGGCGGTTGCGACTGTTTGTTGCCACGGTTGCCGGCCGAGGCGAGGTGGCGGTGGTGGCGCTCACGCGTCGTCATCGCCAGTCCCGATCGACGAAGGTGACGGTGATATCGGCGGCTGATTGCTGTTGATATCGCCGGTCACTCGGTGGTAATGGTGGCGGCGTTCGGGCAATTAATGACGACGCCGACCGCATCACACAAAGAGGCAACGGTCGCTGGACCATGGTTGGATCGACGGTCGCCAATTGTGGCTGTCAACGCCCACCAGGTACGACCCTCGCGGCGCGAGCTGCCAATTCGTCTAGGGTTTTTCGCAGTTTTTGGACCGAATTCGTTAACAAGCCCAAAACCCAGTTTTTTGGACCAAGTTATGGCCCAAAAAGGGTTCTTTTGGTTTTAAGCCTTTTATCCAAATTAATTTTTATTTAGATAATTTTATTTGTCTTATAAAATTATTTTAAGGAAAGTTTTATTAATCGTTATCCCTAATAAAAATTTATGTTGTTTTATCAAATCAGTTAATTGACCCGTTTGGTCAAAATGTGCCCAGTGTCGTGTTTTGAACAGATGGTTAAAGCACAATACAGTTTATGGGCCAATGTTTTGACATTCAAACCAGTTGGTTCGGAATGTCCGGTTTGATATATGATAAAAGGTCAATTTTTTATAAAATGAATTTATCGTTTATAAATCTTGTTTTATAAAATATTTTTTTTTGGGCTTATAAAACAACTAGTTTTATAAATAAGTTAAAACCGGGTTTTATGAAAGATGAGATAATTTTAACGGATCTAGTTTTGTTTTATGCTTTATATTGCTTAATTTTATGCCTTATAAATGCGTGGTTGTTATATATGTTATATTATAGCGTTTGCCAACATAGACCCTTGACTAGTTTGCGGGGAGGCCTGCGTGCCACTTACAACCCCTTGTGTAATAATGACCTTAGGATAGATTTTATTTTTTTTCTTTTCGGAGTTCCATCAAAGATGCCGAGGCCAGTGGGAGCTACGCAAGAAATTTTCTGGAGTCCTGACGAACATGCTAAAGCCAGTGGGAGCTACGCATTTTTTAGAAAAAAAAAAGTCATTATTGGTCCTTAGGAATAATAGTTGGCAAACCTATAATTAGTTACTCTTAAACTATGTAGCTATAGTTTTTAACTGCATAATTGTTTATTTGTGATATCATGCATGTTAGTAGTTTTAAAATAGAAGGAGTTTTAAAACTAGATTATATCACAAAACATATAGGTTTTATAATTAAAATTACCTGTTTTTCTAAAACCTTTTCAAACGGTAGATTTTATTTAAAACCTGCAAAATTGTAAATAGATTGTTTAAAGGCAAGTTGATAAAACAGTTAGTTTTGGTCAACTAGAATGCTATCAAAACAGCTAGTTTTGATTAGCAAGTATGCTTTTAAAACAGTTAGTTTTAATTAGCAAGAACCTTTTAAAACAGTTAGTTTTATTACAGCGTATGTTTGAAACAGTTAGTTTAAACATCAGTTTATTTTCTGTTTAAACAATCAGTTTTTCAAAAGTTACAATTTTTCTAAATAACTGGACATTAAAAGGTTTTTCAAAAAATTGATCAAAAACCCCGTTAAATCAGTAGTGAGTGATCACACTTGAACGTCCGCGTTCAAACCGAAGTTGGAGGGGTTACATAACTCTGCGAATTATCTCCGGGTGGTACCGGCCAGAGTAAAGTGATCAGGTTCCCGAAATGGTGAGATCTGTTTTGGTTCTGTTTAGATTAATCGGGTGGTACCGGGCCAAAAAGCACTTAGAGGGACTGAAACATGTACGGATAATTACCGTTGTCCCGAAAAGATCTAGGAGTCATGTCAGTTAGATATGATTGGTAAAAGTCCTTACCTACCGAAATAGTACGGGCCTGATGGAGCAAGAACATTACGCACATCAGGGCGTATGAAATAAGGATCCTAGTCCAATAAGTTGATCATTTAAGGGTTTATTGATATTTATTGGAATTTAGTCCATCCACAAGTTGTTAAAACCATTCCTTTTATGTGTAGATGGCTAACACCGTAACCAACACAAACAATCTTTCTCTCCGTTCTATCCTAGAGAAGGATAAACTCACAGGACCGAATTTCCTTGACTGGGAGCGCAATCTTATGATTGTGCTCAGACATGAAAGGAAATGGTACGTCCTCGAAGAGCCTTTACCAGAGGCCCCACCAGCAAATGCACCGGCTGCTACTAGAAATGCTCATAAGAAGCATACGGATGATTTGCTAGATGTAGGTTGTCTAATGCTTGCAACCATGAGCCCAGATCTGCAAGCAGGGCTCATGAATACTAATGCTTACGACATGATCCGCCAGCTGAGGGACATGTTCCAAACGCAAGCTCGCACAGAGCGTTATGATGCCACGAAGGCATTTAACGAGTGCAAGATGATCAAGGGGGCCTCAGTAAGCGACCATGTGATGAAGATGAAACGTCACATGGACCACCTGGAAAGGCTAGGGCACCTAGTCCCGTTGCAGCTGGCAACGGACACAATACTCAACTCACTGTCAGAAGACTACAAGCCTTTTGTGGTCAATTATAACATGAATAACATGGAGAAGTCAATAGCAGAATTGCACTCCATGCTTAAGACTGCTGACTTGAATATGGGAGCCAAGAGTAAGCCCAAGGATGTGCTTATGGTGAGGGACGGAGGAGTAAAGAAGAAACATGGGCAAGGGAGCATCAGCAAAGGAAAGGGTCCAGCACCGGCCATCCAGAATGCACCCCAAGTTCGTGAAAACGTCAAAGGCAAGGGCAAGGGCAAGAAAGTCAAGGCCAACAAAGCCAGGACCGAAAATCGTTGCTTCACATGCAATGAAGTTGGTCATTGGAGGCAAAACTGCCCAAAGCGTCATAAAGCAGGTATGTAAAACCTCAGTTATTTATGATCGCTTTAGTTTCTCGCTATCTACTTGTTGGTTTACAAGTGTACTGACGCCTAGTGCAAATGACTATTGCAGGTGGTCAAAAGTGAGAGCCCAGAAGTTGCAGAAGATCTAAAAAGAGCACAAGTTTTTATTAATTATTCAGTTATCAGGACATTTAATTTTAAGTTTTAAAACAATTATGTAATTTTCTTTCATTATAATTTTATTGAATGTTTTAAAAGTTTTAAAAATTATTGTCTTGATATAGAATGTTTCTTGTGCATGTTGTGAATCTAATAAGGTCAAGTTTTGACTTTGATTCAAGTTTAGATCTTAGTTATTGACTATCACACTAACACTGACACTTTAAAAGGTATTATATATGAAAACCGTCAAAAACATACGAAGTACTATAGTTATAGGAATAATGTTTTTGAATAAAATAGTTATGAGTAATGGATTATATAAAGTGATTTATAATCAAGGATTAATTACTCATATGTTTTAAGGAATTTAGGATATTATCTCAGATGTCGTTGATAATATCAGTATTTATAAAACTAGAGAAATTCCAAGTTATGGAATTAAGATTTTATTAAAGTCCAGTTAAGTTTTATAAATGTTAAAATTCCAGTGTATCATTACTTAAAATAGAATTGACTAAGTAGTCAAGTTTTGACTAAGTCAATAGTTAATTTTGAGTAATAGTCAGTTTTCATATAAGTTAGTGGGAGCCCAATTTATTCTCTATCCAGTTTGTGATAAAGAATAAAAGATACAATTATTGATTCAATATATCTAGGAATTATAATCCAGGTAGGATATAGATTCACGAGATATAAGTATATCTAGGAATTATAATCCAGGTAGGATATAAATTCACGAGATATAGTATCTACCTTTTAGTCAAAGGATAGATCAGTAATTTTAAAGTCTTGAAACTAGATAAAGTTATGCTTGACTTTAAAAGGAGAAATCAATAATTAGATATGTTGGTAAAATTAAGCAAAAGATATTAAGTTATCTAAAATGCCAAAGTTAAATTTCCTACAATTTGCCAGTTAGGTAAATGGAAATTTTATCTGATTTCATGTAGAAATCATTCGTCTACACAGCAGCTAAGAAAAGTTGCAGTATAACTTTTATATATTCGGGGTAACTCGGAGTTTGTCCAGATCTCCAAGTACAGGGAATATGATAAAAGAAGTATAATTTTGTTTTATAGTGTTAGCAAAACAAAATTAGCCGTAACAAGTATAAAATACTAGTGGGTATTAAACTTGTAACGTTTATGGTTGTCACTTTGATTAATTTGGTGAACATTAATCAAAGGGTTTAAATTAAAGTTGGGTGATACTTTATTTAGACCAGTTTTTAACAAACGTTGGATAGACGCAGAAAAGATGATTAAAGAGATGTCATTAATTTTGTCATTATTACAGAGTGTAATATGGACTATGCAAAATTAGTCTCTTAACCACCTTTTATTTTGCATGTTTTACCATCCAGGAATAAAACTAGTTTCCAGTTTTTATTCGAAAATTGTCCGTGACAACTTATCGTGGTGGGAACCCGATAGGGCGTTAAAGTCATTGTGAGTTTTTTGGGTAGTTATGAACAGAGGATGAATAACAGTTACAAGTGATGTAAACCAAAAACTGCACGGATATTCGATAGAGTAGCGAGTATCGGACGTGATCCGCAGTTGAGATTACTTCTTGGATTCTGTCATAAGTAAATCTCACAGTGGTTGTCCTTATCACCTGAGGTATTTGGTTTAATATCATGAGGACTGCTGTTTACTTAGTGCGTCCCAACGCTACGCCGTAACAGGGTGGCCATAAAGGGCGTAAATAGATTCAGCGGAAGCCGTGGTGTTAGATGCAAATATGCAAGATGGGATTTGCGCCTCTTCTCTGAAGAGAGATATTTCTGGGCCCCTTGACTGACTGATCTTACTGATGAAGTGCACGGCCGTGCCCAAACGAACTGATTTGTTCTTTGTCGTTTACCTATCAGTAGAAGTCGGATAGTCGAGAAACATAATCTTGAGTATTAAGAGTTGACTTAATCCAGGCTCATACTCACAGATGAAATATCGTGACGCAAAAGGAAAAGCCAATATACCCAAATTTATGAACAGTGGGTTCATAAATTCGTTTTCCTTATGGAAATATTTCATCACCTATCTGGGTATAAGAGTTCTTGTAATCTGGTTAGCCTAAGTGCCTGTCTAGGGGCCTCCTTAGGTTCGTGTGATCAAGACGGTATTGCCAACTTGCACAAGTGGGAGTCTGTTAGTAATTATGTGCAAAAGTTGACAAACCAGTGATTATGCATCCAATGTTATAAGACACTTGAGGGTCACACCTGTGAGGATCTGTAAATCAAATAAGATAAAATCCCAGTTTGGAGAGATTGGGTTTATAATAGTTAGTTATAAACCAGTTGGGTATTTTATGTAAGAAAACCCAAAGATAAAGGTTTGAAATGAACTATATATATTTATTAGGGGATTAAATATATATAGATTTATTGATTAATAAATTATGTATTTATTGAGATTAAATATATAATAGATTATTAATTAATAAAAGATAATTATCAGATTTAATGGAGATTCTTTTCTTTAGGAGAAAGAAAAAATTATTTCCATAAGATAATTATAAGGAAACTGGTTATATGGAAACTTCTCCATATAAATATAGGCCTAGGGCTTATCAGTTATTCATTCATTCAATTAAGCCATCAAACCAGAAAAAAAAAACTCTCTCTCTCTCTCTCTCTCCTAAATTCCGGCGTCAACCACCAGTACCGCAGCCAGCTCGCGCCGCGAAGGTGGTACTCGCGCCGCGAAGTTCACACGTGACAGCTTGTTTCGTGATCTCGGGATTTTAGCCAGCTAGAGGGCAATTTGTCTGATCGTTTACGGGTGGATCAAGCTCGAGCAATCCGGGTAACAAACCTAAACCTTTAGTTGTTAAATAAAACTGAACGATTAAGATCTGTGAATTTTAGGGTTTTTAATTCTTAGCTTCCGCAATAATTAAACCAGTTAGGTTTGATTTAGTCTAAACCTTTTAGGTTAGTTTGATCATTAGGTTTAACTGTGTATCTCTTCCAGTTAGGATTACGATCCACAGTGATCCTTGTGTCAGATCGATACGAGGGATCCCAATAAAACCCAACAGTTGTCGTATTGCCATGGTCGTCCAAGCAAGATGTGGCATGCATCCATCTCCAAAACATCACAAAGTACATCCTCTTTATAATACTTGCCGATAGAAAGAGGAACTTTGCAAACTTGGGTCAGTCGTGCTTGTGGCCCTTTCTTGACCCATCCAAGCGCGTATGGTGATTCGTGCGGTTGTGTTGGTAGACCCAAGTGGTTTACAAGCTTTTGGGACACCAAATTTTCACAACTCCCGTTGTCGATGATCAAGTTGCAAATCTTCTTATTGATTGAACAATATGATCGAAAGAGGTTTTTCCGTTGAGCGTCCTCTTTCGGGGCGAGAAGAAGTCGTTGGAGCACAATGTTGACCTTTTCTTCCTCAAAATCTTCTTCTGCAAAGTCGGCGCCTTCATACTCCTCATCTTCGTCGCCGTATTCTTCTCCTTCCAAAAGTCCGGCGGTTCTTCGGTTGGGACATTCGTTCGACTTATGACCCGGTAAGCCACAACGGTAGCACTTAGGAGCCGAAGGTTTTACGTCGGGTTTACGGGTTTTGGTGCGGGTGGTTTAGTGGTGGTTGTGGTTCGAGGGGGATCGGAGTCTTTATCGGTTTTAGGATTCGGGTGAGTGATTATGTTCTTTCCTTTATCGGGATTTGAACTAGAAGCTTCGATGGGGATTTGGGTGGTGTAACGGCGGTAAGAAGATCGGTTGGATTTTTCTATCAACTCGGCTTTCATGGCCAAATTGGAAGCCTCGGAGACGGTCCATGCGGTTTGGAGTCCGATCTTCTCTTGAATGGAAGGCTTTAAACCGTTGATGTAGCGCGCAACTCTTTGACCCTCCGTTTCGCCTATTTCGTTTCGCTCGGAATAGCGGAGAAATTCCGTTGTGTATTCGAACACGGATCGGGAACCTTGGGCACATTCCAAATACATCCGGTAGAGGATTTGCTCGTAATCTCCCGGTAGAAAGCGATCCGACATTAATTGCTTCATTCGCCTCCACGAACGAACCGGGCCCTTTCGTTGTCGTTATCGTTGGGTGGTTAGGCGGTCCCACCAAACGGCGGCGGTGCTTTTCAAGCGGAAAGCAACCATCTTGACTTGCTTGTGGTCCGGAACTCCCATGATCTCGAAGAAACGATCAACCTCGATTTGCCAGTCGAAGAATTCTTCGACGCTGACGTTTCCGTGGAAGAAAGGGATATCAGCCTTCATGCGGTAGTCTGGGTCGTTGCGGGGTGGTTGCTCCTCCTCTTCTTCGGGTTCTGATTCGGAGCTCGAGTGAACGCTAGGGATTCGTTGACGACGGGGTGACGGTTGACGACGGGATGGTGGTCGTTGATGGGGTGAAGGTTGACGACGGGGTGATGGTCGACGATGGGGTGATGGTCGACGATCGGGGTGCCTAACTCGTTCCGGATGCTCGTTGATGAGAGTGTTGAGTTGGGTGGCAATGCGGTCGTTGGAGGTGGTGAGACGATCGGCGAGGCGGTCGGCGAGGCGGTCGATAGCCGTGGTGACAACCGCGGTTATGGCCTCGATGTCGGCGGCATTAAGTCGGGGTTGGTCTCCCATCACGAGGTTGGAAAGAGACAGGAAAACTGTGCTCTGATACCAATTGACGCAGTAGGATACGTGGAACGGATCGACAAGCGTCAACCCAAAAATTAAGCAACGTTCACAAGCGTGAAACGAAAGCAAAGAAATCGTAAACACGATAACAAATCAAACTTTTATTGAATTATGATTGAATAAATGAAAATCAACAAGCTAATCGTTCTTTAAATAGGCTAGAAGACTAATCGGGAAAAGGAAACATTTAGAGAAAAGGAAATAAAACTAGCCTAAATTAATCTAACTTGAGGGAAAAGAAAAACTAAGAAAAGGAAACAAATTAATTAAGGAAATAAGTGAAAAATCGTTTCTGGCAGAGCTGATGGTCTTCGCGGCGCGAGGGAATGCTTCGCGGCGCGAGCAAGTTACGTAACTCGAGAAAAAGACGTCGAAATCACGACCTCAGGTCCTCGCGGCGCGAGCAGGGCAGCTTCGCGGCGTGAGAAACCTTCTGTGTTGTCCGGTCGCGTTGTTCTTCGATTTGTCGGGCCAGTCGATCTGTATCAACAGCAATCAATTCACTGGGTGCACAGGACACTAGTAGATTGTATGTAGATCCGCCCCTCCTTACAATTGTTGGTTCATTGTAATAGGTGTGTAATAAATCGGTAAATCACGCCAATAAAAAAGATTTAGGATCACGGGTTAAAAATATACAACAATTTATCAACAAAAAAAAAAGTTATGATTCATTCTTAGAAGTAAATTGGTAATTTTTGTCGTTTAGACTTTTAGAACGTTAATTGAGATAAAAAAAAAAATAAACAACAACACCAATTTACTTTGAGAGACAAATTTATTCATACAAAGCTTAATAGAAAATTTGATATATAATATCTTAGTGCTATTGCTCATTTTGTTTAATTCTATTGCTAAAGTAGGCAATACAACAAAATTGAGTTTATAGGAAACCTAAATTAAAAAAAAAAACATTTTTAATAAAGCATTTTATAGGACCAAACAAAAAATGTCATATCTAAAAGTAATACAAGAGTACTTTTAGGAGTTGTAAAAAGCTTTTTAAAATATTTTTTATATAAAGTATCAAAGGGTGTTATCTTAGTTGGATAAGTAACATCTCTGGGGGTGTGAGGTGAAAGTCACACTACCAGGGTTCAAATCCCACATGTGACATTTTTGATATATTCAGACTTTGGATCTGGTCCTTTGGGCCGGGTTCGGGGCCGGTATGGGAGGATCCAGTCTATGGGATCCACTTCCCTGCCGGTCGGGTTCAGCCATAAGTTGGGCCGGGTCGCAGCGGATTAGTGAAATTGCCTAATTGAAAACCCGATACCGCTGGAGCGTGTGTGTGTTAACTTGCCGTTCAATTTTTTTTATATAAAGTATGTTATTTAAGTATTAACTACAAAAGCTGGTTTATATGACACTTTTCAAAAGTGTCCTAAAAATTAGTTATTACGACACTTTATTTTGGAAATTTTCTAAAAAACTTGTTACGATGCTTAAAAGACTCCTATAAACTTATTATAACATTTTTAGATAGAATGTTTTTTTATTTAATCCTATAAACCTAAAAAAACGTTAAAGAAGTAATGACATCTTTACAAGATTCTCACTATTTTTATCAAAAGTTTTTTTAGTTGAGTAAAACTCAAAAGAACATTTTCTTATATGGCTAGTTTAATAAATAACTCGTATTTTGATGTTTGAGTTGTTTCTTTTCTTGCAAAGCTTCGTTTTCTTTTGTTGTGTCTTTCCTAATTTGGATTTTTTTTCGTGATGAATTCTTACTTGGCTATTTGTTGTTAAGAAGAGTTGTGGTGGAGTGATAAGGTTTGGGAGTTTATAGCTAGTGCCTAACTTGGGTTCGAATCCCTTCATGTGTAACCTGTGGACATTTATAAAGGAGCATGCTTTAGCCCTGATCTTGTCGGGAATTAGTCGGGCCATAGGCTCGATCACCCTTCCAAAAAAAGAGTTGCTGGAAAAAAAAATCCTTTGTCTGATAAACTTCATTTTGCAAATACCTTGCAATAAATCCCTAATAGTTACACTAATAAAGACATCCGTAACGCTACCCAAAGAGATGAAAAATATAATATGTTTTTTTCTCTTTAGGAATATGATTGATTTGTTGAGGAAGCCTCTTATGTGGTACTCATCAATGATTCAAACCGAGAGCATGTTGAATCAAGGAGAGGGCCGAGTGTTGAAAAATACTCTGATGTTGAACTTTTGATTGTTTGAGATAGGTTTTAGTGCACATATATTTGAAATATTATGAAGATATTTTTGTTTGTGATTGGGTTTGATACACATTTAATACATTTTCTTATTTCGGTCTTACGCGCTCCTAGTACCCATTTTCCATGTTGAAATCGAAACCAAACCACTACCTAACTTATACATACTGTCCGACCAATCTCATCTTTAACTTTAGATGAAGATACAACTTATGGAAGGAACGATCTTGCTCCAAGGAGTAGGCACAATACATGTAGAAAGAACAGAAGAGGGGTGGTCAACTAAATCCTTAATGCATATACGCACCGCTTGGAAAATTATGCAGTGGGAATGATCGATACATGTAGAAAGAACGATCTTTACTCATCACTACCATATTTTGTTATTTTTACACTATTAAGTTCAATTGAATTTTAAACAAGAGATGAGAAAGGATATATATACATATATATATATATTTGGATTCATGCGAGATGAAAAAGAAAGACCTCCATTATTTTGCACATATTAAGTACAGGCTTCTTTTTAAACAAGCCATTTTAATTATATATTACATATGTAATCAATACATAATGCTAGATTATAGGATGAACCATCTTTTCCATACGTGACAAAAAAGATGGTTCATGAGCCTTGATGCCTCCTGAATCAGTTTTGAGTTTGTTTGTATGCAGTTGCCTCTTCGAATGAACTGCAACACTTACACCCTCCATGGTGACGTCCACCACAGCAACCAAACCCGCAACCTCCATGTCGACCACCATGGTGGCGGTGGTGGTGGTGGCGGAAGTGGTGGTGGCGGTGGTCATCATTGTCGTATCCTCCATGTCCATCATTGTCGTATCCACCATCTCCATCATTGTTGTATCCTCCGTGTCCGTTACTCTCACCTGCATTCATCGTTCCGTACGTGTTATATTATATATTATATAGTCATGAATGCTTCATGAAAACATAAGAGAAAGGAGATAAATTGAGTTTGCTTACTATCAGGGTTGGAGGCCAAGTCTTTAGCTGTAGCTACTTCTGAGGTAACCAGAAGAACAACAGAAAAGGCTAGAGCAAGAAAAAGGAATGTCCTTGAAACCATTTTCAGATGTTTGTAGAGAAAGAAATGTTAGGGATGAGAAAAATAGTTTGTTAGGTGTCTTTATTTATAGAAGGATTTTATGAAAAATTTATTGGCATAGATCATAGATGCAAGCTTTCATTTTCTTTGACGTATGCTGTATGCAATTCATTCTTATCCTTTGCTCTAATACATCACATAATTACTTTATGCAAATCAGCAAATGCAAGATTTTTATTATCATCATTTTTTAACCAATAGCAGACTTGCATGGGTTTATGAAAAATTGAAGGACAAATTATTTATAAAAACAAAAAAAAAGATCAAAAATTCATATTCTTTAGATCATTTTAAATTGCTTCAATATTTTTATATCAAAATACTTTAAAACTTGATACAAACAATAATCCAATATCTTTACCTCATTTCACTATTTAATTTGAACACCAAATAAACACACACATATATATATATACACACTATATATATATATATAAGGTTCAAATAAAAACCCATCCAAGTTGCAAGAACAAATGAACCAACCACAATCACATATGATGTGGGTCCATGACAGTCCTCATTATAAAAATCATATATGATTCAGGTGGACTCTCAACCACTAAATCATATATAACTTTTTAATATGTGGGACTTATATGGACCCACATTAATGTATTGCTATAATTTGTTCATTTATCTTTGCAAATGAGGTTGGTTTCGTATATGAACCTGCATCTCTATCTCTTTATATATATATATATATATATATATATATATATTTCAGTTACATCTGATATTTTATTCCTAAATTGTATAGATTTTGCATGATACCACCATATTTGCTAGTTGTTTGATGTTATTTAAATTCCTATTTTTGTTATTCATCTTTTCTACTTTTCTACTTTTCCATATTGCAATATATATGACAATGATGTGTTTTATTTTATATGTGCTTTTGTGTTATAAAAATATGAAAAAATATCCAGAAAAAGCTAACAAGTTTTCCCACTTTTTGAGTGATTAATTATAAGTTTGTAAACTATTGTTTTAATGAGAAAATTAATTTAAGTTTCTTATTTTAAATAATTAAATCCTACACTTTTTAATAAATAAATTATTTAGATTTTTAAAATTAGATTTCTACATCCATTTTTGCCTTAGAAAAGCTACCTAGCCTACTATTGGATAGATAGGTTTAAAATAAAAGCGGGATTGTTCGGTTGTTAATGAACTGTATAGCCCTATAGCGTATTAGCTCAGCCATAAATGGTTGTTCGATAGTGGCTTAATCTGGAAACTAACACCTTATTCGCTCAACATGAAAAAGGGTCGTGCTTACATTCAAAGGGTGTTTAGGAGTGTTTCAATATGATTTATGTTTAGGAGTGTTTCAATATGAATTTGAAAATTTTAATACATTTTAATTCGTATACATCATTTATGTGAATATGATAATATTAAAAAGTGAAAAAAAATAAGAAATGAAAAATAATTTAATTAACTAATAATAGGGGTATAAAGTATAATCTTGAAATGTTGAAATATTCTTCCGTTTAATGTTGACATATATTATATAATCTATTATAATATCTTTTATATATAAAGATATGTATATTTTATTATATAGTCTATCAAAATATTATATTCTAAAATGTTGAAAGATACTTAAATACAATTAAAATATTGTATTCTTGCAACTTTAATGTCGAAAAATAACTAACGTATTTCTTTTACATGATAGAATATATATATATATATATATAGGGAAAAGGGAGTGTGTGGCTATCATGTACCTAAGCTTAGGTACAATAACCATCAAAACTACGTAGTTTTGATTAAAACCTAAAAAATAAAGGACATCATCTCCTCAACACCAGCCTTTCAATCGACGCCCTTTCAAAATCGATTTCCAGCTCTTAATTCTCAAAATAGATTTCTTCATCCAAATTGATTTCATTCAAATCAAGTTCATCCAAATCGATTTCATCATCTTTCAAAATCGATTCCACATCCGGCTCTCAATTCTCAAACTCATTTCTTCATGTAAATCGATTTCATTCAAAATGAGTTCATCAAAATCGATTCCACATCTGTAAATTGCTGAAATCAACTTGAAATCGGTTGTTGTTGGATTGTTGCTGATAGTTTGTTGGATTGTTGAACTCGATTTTGGAATCAATTTTGAAATCGATCTTGCTGTGGAAATCAATTTTGAAATCACATGTTGAAACTTGAAATCAATTTGGAATCGATGTTGTTGCGGAAATCGATTTTGGAATAGATTTTGAAATCCATATGTTGAATCAATCTTGCTGTGGAAATCTATTTTGAAATCATATGTTGAATCATCTTGCTGTGGAAATCTATTTGAAATCACTTGCTGCTTTAATTACATTTGGAATTCGATCTTGTTGATGTTTAGCAATGGATTTTGGAATATGATTTTTGGTGAACGCTGGATGTAGAAATAGGATATGTTGAAATGTATATTTTTTAGGTTTTAATCAAAACTACGTAGTTTTGATGGTTATTGTACCTAAGCTTAGGTACATGATAGCCCCACACTCCCTTTATATATATGATTTCACTGTTTTGATTAAAAGTAACAACTGGGGGTAAAATGGTCATTTCAGACATTCAGACTGCTTATTTAGAACAATAATCGAACAACAACTTATCTATTAATATACAGACAACCATATCCATACAGATAACTATGTCCATACAGGTCTTAACAGAGAGTGGCCTGAATGGCACCTAACAGTTCCTAACACTAAGCCTTTCAAACCACTTGTCACCTCATCATTGTCCACTCTCTATCGTCGTTGCCCCCTGCCATGCTCCAATTTCCCTCTTTTGGTTCATATTTTTTCTGTTTTTCGGTTATCCACGCTCTTGTTATATATACGCGTGCTCCATTAAATTGTTGTAAAGACGAAGAACCAAGCCAGTATACAAAAACATAGATCACAAATTGGGAGACTGATGACAGGACCAATGACAATAGGTGTATGGAGAATGAATAAGATAGGGAGACGAGGAGTTGTCGGGAAAAGCAATGTCGTTTGTGTGCGTGGATTTAAATACGGAAGGGTTTGGCTAACGGTAAAAATTATTTAGGTTTTAAACTTTCCTATCTTATTATAGATGGGTTTTTTTTTTTTTTTTTGATAAAAGTTTTTTTAGAAAGGCACCATATATAACTATAGCAACCAAAAATAACCATGTCCAATAAAGAAGCAGCCCTCCATCTACATAACATAGAAAGGAGAGAGAGGCCAAAATTGAACCCTAGCAATATTCAACAAGGGACGCCCAAAAAGAAAAAAAACAAACAAACAAAAAGTCAACCAATCAAGACTGACTAACACGAAAAACAAACACAGCCGAGTTACAACACCACAACCCCAAGATCTTGAGGATGTTTTGGACGATGGGGAACAACGAAAAGAGACAAGATGGATATCAATCAACAAGTCTATGCTGCCATGAGAACTACTGAAAGTTGAAGATTGAGCCGAGCCCGAGCAGGAATTCTCTCAAGCTTTAGCCATTAGATGAAGATTCAAATCTTGGAAGGAATGGGCTTGATCCAAAAGGTAGGTACAATACCTTTCGAAGGAAGAGAAGAGGAACGGTCAACCAAATCCTTAATACATGCACCTTGTGAAAAACTCCTGTTCATCGCTAAGCAATCAAACATAAGTTACTCCCATCACAAAAAGAGCTAACACTTTTAATGAGGTAGGTTTGTAAAGTAGTTTATTTGATTAAAAAAAGTTAATCAACTTAATAACTTAAAATGAGAAAATTCAATGGTTTTTTATTTAAAATGAGAAAATTCAGTGGTTTATTAAAATTAGAAAGTTTATTAGACTGTTTAGACTTTTTCCTTTAGATTATTAAAAAATTTAACTTTCTAAATAAGCTTGAAGTACAATAAGTGAATTTAAATATATATATATATATATATATATATAGAATTAGGTTAAAACAAGAACCCATTCAATTTGCAAGAATAAAGGAACTAACCATAATCCCATATGATGTGGGTTCATGTGGGTCGCACATATTAAAAAATCATATATGATTTAGTGGTTGGGACCTACCTGAATCATATATGATTTTTTATTATGGAGATTCATATGAGCCCACATCAATGTATGGCTATAATTTGTTCATTTGTTCTTGTAAATGAGGTTGGTTCATATATATATATATATATCTATATACAGGGAGTTTCAATTGCAAACCATAAAAAACGTGCAAACCGTGCAAACTCATGGTTGCACACGTAAATCAATGCAAAATCTTTTGTAGAGTTGTTTAATATGATGAAAATGTTTCATATACTAATTTTTTTGATGACATTGTATCATATGAAGGTGTTTATTTACGTAGAAATGAAAAAGTTTCACAAAAACAAGGAAAAAGTTTCATATGAATAAAAAACACCAAAATATGAAACAATTTCATCAAATTTTGATGTTTATGAAACATTTTCATCATATTAAACAACTCCATGAATCAATTTCACCGATTTTACGTGTGCAACCATGAGTTTGCACGGTTTGCACGTTTTTTATGGTTTGCAATTGAAACTCCCTATATATATATATATATAGAGGGGGGGGGGGGTTTAAACGAGAAACATATCAATTTAAGAGAACGTGAGAACCAATCTTAGCCACTCATCCGGTCAACAAAAGCGGCTTTGACCAGTCCCCCCCCCCTTTAATAATCTCTACCCTCCCATGAATCGCGTCAATCTTATGTGATCACGTCCACCGTAACCGTGAGATGAGTGGCTGAGATTGCGCCTCACGTTCTCTTAAATTGACATGATTCTCGTTTGAACCGTCTAAAAAGGCTTCCAATCTTTTTACACGGATCTATTATCAAAACCGTGTAAAGATATATATGCTTTTTACATGGTTATTTTAAAAACCGTGTATAAAAATTTAACCGTGTAAAATTACTACATAAAAAAATACTACATATTTTTACACGGTTTTAGAAATCACCGTGTAAAAAGCTATTGAAACTTTTTTACGTGGTTCTATTATAAAAAAAAACCATGTAAAAAAGTCTTAGAAAAAGCACGGGCACATTTTTACACGTTTTTTCTAAAAACCGTATAAAAATGGGCCTGTAATTAGGTCATTTGTGTAGTAGTGATTCTTAGAAGTAAATTGGTCATTTTTGTCGTTTAGACCGTTAATTGAGATAAAAAAATAAACAATACCAATTTACCTTGAGAGATAAATTTAGCCATACAAAGCTTAATAGAAAATTTGATAAATAACATCTTAGTCAAGCTATTGCTCATTTGTTTAATTCTATTGCTAAAGTAGACAATATTGAGTTTATAAGAAACCTAAATTAAAAATAAAAATAATTTTTAATAAAGTATTTTATAGGACCAAACAAAAAATGTCATATCTAAAAGTGTTACAATAGTACTTTTAGGCATTGTAAAAAGCTTTTTAAAATATTTTCTATATAAAGTATCTTATTTAAGTATTAACTACAAAAGCTGGTTTATATGACACTTTTCAAAAATGTTCTAAAAATTAGTTACTACGACACTTTATTTTGGAAAATTTTTTAAAAAACTTGTTACAATGTGTAAAAGAATCCTATAAACTTACTATAACATTTTTAGATAGAACGTTTTTTTATTTAATCCTATAAACCTAAAAAAAACGTTAAAGAAGTAATGACATCTTTGCAAGATTCTCACTATTTTTATCAAGTTTTTTTAGTTGAGTAAAACTCAAAAGAACATTTTCTTATATGGCTAGTTTAATAAATAACTCGTATTTTGATGTTTGAGTTGTTTCTTTTCTTGCAAAGCTTCGTTTCCTTTTGTTGTGTCTTTCCTAATTTGGATTTTTTTTCCTAATGAATTCTTACTTGGCTATTTGTTGTTAAGAAGAGTTGTGGCGGAGTAATAAGGCTTGGGGGTTTATAGCGTCTAACCCTGGCTCAAATCCCCCATGCGTAACCTGTAGACATTTACAAAGGAGCATGCTTTAGCCCCTAATCTTGTCGGAGATTAGTCAGGCCATAGGCTCGAACATCCTTCCAAAAAAAGAGTTGCTGGAAAAAAATTCCTTTGTCTGATAAACTTCATTTTGCAAATACCCTGCAATAAATCCCTAACAGTTACACTAATAAAGACATCCGTAACGCTACCCTCTAAACTCTGATGTCACTTCAGTGCCACATCATCTTTTTTTGTCTTATACCCTTCCTATCTTAAAGTGGAGTACCACTACTCTAAACTAACTCAATCTTACCCACATTTTTTAGTATCTAAACATATGTATTAAGAGAGAGAGAGAGAGAGAGAGAGAGAGAGAGAGAGAGAGAGAGAGAGAGAGAGAGAGAGAGAGAGAGAGAGAGGATTGCTCGGGTTTGGAAACCCGGAGGGGTACCACGCGGTTGAACCCGCATGGGGCGTAGTGGTGTTCTGCCCTCACCTGCTGAACCCGAGCCAGACCCGAGCCCCTCATTTGAGACTGCTACGAATAGCCTAATTGATTATTGCATATTTCCAAATTAATTGAGTGTGAAAAGTATTTATTTTTCGACAAGAATTGTGAATAGTATTTATTATATTGGATAAAATAAAATAAAAAAGTATTAATTAGTTGACGTAGCAACTTGTGACAAGGTTTTGACGTTTTCACCCCTTAGGCTATCGGTAGCACTTGGCTTGGGCTCGGCGGTTTGCAGCGGGCGGTACAGCTCCATGCGGGCTAGGGGATGGGTTTGTAGAAACCGATTGAACCACAACTTCAACAACTTCATGCTCTCTCTCTCTCTCTCTCTCTCTCTCTTACTCCTTTCTTTTTCTACACTCTTTTCTTTCTCTCTTTTTTTTTATTTAAAATTATATGTATTGGGTATTCAGTTTGGTGGGTTCTAAGAATAAATTACATTGTTGGTTTATGTAAAATCATGTTGTATGTTTTTAGAATGAAATAATTATAAATAACGTTGTTATAATTTATATTTTCACATGTATTTAGTCCTTTTATCACAACACCTTTAAAAGATTTTCTTAAATGGGTTAATTAGGAAGGCAATTCAATCATTTTATAATCTATTTAATTTCCATTAAAATTACATGAATGTAATTAGGGGTGTAAATGAGCCGAGGCAACTCGCGAGCTACTCGAGATCGACTCGGTCAAAACTCGATCAAAACTCGACTCAAATGAACCCGATCAAAACTCGACTCAAATGAACCCGATCAAAACTCGACTCGAATAAAACTCGACTCAAGATGCTAACGACTCGACTCGAACTACCTGATACCCGGCTCGACTCGGCTCAATCCAAGAAAACTTGCGAGCTACTCGAAATCGACTTGGTCAAAACTCGGTTAAAACTCGACTCGAATGAACCCGATCAGAACTCGACTTGAATAAAACTCGACTCGAGATACTAACGACTCGACTCGAACTACCTGATACTCGACTCGGCTCGGCTCGTTTACACCCCTAAATGTAATCAATTAATAGATGGGGTCCACCTCCTTTACCTATCTCATCTCTTTACAGTTTACATACACAAGATATATATATATATATATATAATATTTATATATAGAGAACCGAAAGATTCAACTTAAATGAGAAACATATTAATTTAAGAAAATGTAAGAAACAATCTCAGCGACTCATCCAATTAATAAAGACGGCTTTAACCGGTTTCCCTCCTTTAATAATCTCTACCCTCCTATGAATCGTGTCAATCCTTTGTGATCACGTCTACCATAACCGAAGATGAGTGGTTGAGATTGCTCATCACGTTCTTTTAAATTGATCTGCTTCTCGCATGAACCTTCCTCTCTCTCTCTCTCGGGGAAGGTTCAAACGAGAAGCATATGAATTAAAGAAAAAGCGAGAAGCAATGTGATCACGGAGGATTGATGGGATTCATGGGAGGGTAGAGATTATTAAAGGGAGGGACCGGTCAAAACCACCTTTGTTGACCGAGATGAGTGGTTGAGATTGTTTCTCGCATTTTCTTAAAAAGTTATATTTTTCGTATGAACCTCCCTTTCTCTCTCTCTCTCTCTCTCTCTCTATATATATATATATATATAGTTACTACAAACGTTAATTATATCTATTTAAAAGATGATGTGAACTAATAAAATCAAATATGATTTTGTGAAAAAATTCGTCCGCAGCAACTTAAATCGCGAGCAAAGTTGCGTAAATCAATATGATTTTCTACATGAATGAGTTTCATTGCAAACGTGAGGACGGCTGAGAGCGCCATACTGTGTTTCATTCAGTATGATTAATATAGAATTATAACGTTAAATTAATCCTAAAGCAAAAAATGTAACTTTTGGAAACCTTTTGATAATCCAAAAGTAGGGAATGTTTGGAAGTGCTTATGATAGAAAATGTTTATCAGCTTATCGATTTTTCTAGAAAGTCAAAAAAATTACGTTATAAAAAAACTCCTCAAAACACCTAATTACTTTTTCAAATAAGCACTCCGAAATACCCCGTGATCAATTCACAACTATCCAATCCAGACTTATAGAGTAGAGTGTTTAAATAATACCCTCCAAACTTGAGAATTACATACATAGGCATTAAAGTGGCCTAAACCCATTGAAAAGTAATACTCTAGAAACAAATTAAAGGCTATCAAGGTTATGATAGAACTCAACTAACAGCTGTAAGCAAGGATAACCAGATTTTCTATTTGAACATGAACACAAACTAGATTTTTAAGTCCATCAGGATTGAACTAAAACTTGAAATAAGCCATTCAGATTTCATAACAAGCCCATACAGATTTTTAGCAACGACAATCCAGATAGCCATCCTTCACTTACGGGCTGTTTGTAGGCCCGGCCCTGGGGCCGTGCAGCCCGTGCGACCGCACATGGCATCAAAGCCCAAGGGACATCAAATTTCTATATAATGTTATAAATATAAGTAATTAGTTTTAATAATTTATGAGTTGGGCTCTATACAATTCCCAAATATGGTATTATATTACATTATTAATCTGGTTGATTTTGATTTAGTGGAATTCTTCATTATTCCATCTACGTCACTTGTTTTTGCATCAATTAAAGAATTTGAGAAATTGACAAATTGCATATTTGCATCTCAACATCAATTAAATTGCTATGCAGCCTATGTTTAGAAATTTAGGATTTAGGCTATGTTTGGCAAGCGTAGCTTATAAGCTAGCTGGTAGCTGATAAGCTAGCGGATAGCTGATAAGCTAGCTGTTGATTGATAAGCTTGCTAGTAGCTGATAAGCTAGCTGTTGAACAAATTATGTTTGGCAAAAACTAGCTTATGAGTATGTAAAATGACCAAAAAGGGTACATTTGAATTTAATAATTAATATTAATAAGGGTATAATTGGAAAAAGCTACAATAAGCTTCTCATAAGCTACTCAAAGTAGCGTTTCAAAAAGCTAGCTTATAAGCTAGCTGATAAGCTAGCTTCCTGGTACATGTTTGGATAGACTAGCTTATAAGCTAGCTTATCAGCTAGCTTATAAGCTAGCTTATGCTTGCCAAACCAAGCCTTAGTCATTTGTTGTTTTCCTGCACCATTGCACTCTTTGGTATTTGTTTTATCAATTTTAATGACCTTACTGTTTGTATTAGTTTTGACATTTATAGACTTGCTAAGTTGCAATTTTTTTATAACTTTAATCTAATTATTTACCATTTTAGTTAAAACTAATTATAGTTTTTCTTGTTTTGTATCCTCCTATTCATGGAGACATCGTTTTAGGTGACTTATATTTATATTTTGTAATATGGGGTTTCGGTTCTTATGTCCACCTTTGTACTCTTTGTTTAGTTAATAAAAATCGGCATGTGGATGAGCCACGTAGTTTGGCTAGGCTCCAAACCTTATAAAAAATCGCTGTTTGTTGTGTCATGTGCTTAAAAATAGACATAGGGGCATAATTTTGCATTTTCGCACAGGGCATCCGAAACTCTAGGAACGACCCTTGCTGTTTGGTTGGTATGTGTACGTGTATATATATATAACCTTCCATATCTATAAAGGAGCACCTTCAAATACAACCTTCTAAAAGGAGCACCATTCATTTTTAGCACATTTATTATGATTGATTACTCGATTTATCAACTATTATCGATTTCATGCAATAATCTTACATGTAATGCATAATATTTTTATTAAATGCATACACTAATGAAATGCATATAGATGTGAATAAAAATTATCACCGTCAATGCATACAGATGTCCGTGAAATTCCATTCATATCTATATGCATTTTATTAGTGCATGCATTTTAATGAAGTTATTACGTATTTTTTCCCTTAAATGTAAGATTATTACATGAAATTGATAATCATTGACGAATAGAGTAATCAATCATAATGAATGGGATAAAAATGAATGGTTATATAGATACCCTCTCTCTCTCTCTCTCTCTCTCTATATATATATATATATATATATATAGTCAGGTTCAAATGAGAACTCATCTTTTATTGTGAACATGAGGACAGTTAGAAAAGCGCCACAGGGCATATTCAGTCTGAATAATTATGTATTATTCAAACTAAATAAGATTGAATGTTGTATTATTTAGTCTGAATAATACATGATTTGGATCAAGCCCGGTTTTTGAAAGCATGCCGAAGCCCGGTTAAGACCCACGAGGCCCGACCCGGTTAAGGCCCACCAGGCCCAGCCTGGTTACAAATTCGAACTAAAAAAAGGCCCGGTTATGCCCGAGACCGGTAAGGCAAGGCTCAGTTAAGCTTGACCCGGTTTTTGTATATTTGTATTATATGTTTTAGTGGTTTAAAATAAATTTATTTATAAAATAAATGTACTTTATAAGTTTATATTATAATTCACATTTATATTATAAGTCACATTTATAATATAAGTGACATTTCCTATAAAAGTAGTTTATAAAATAATTGTAGTATTATTATGTGTTAAAAAACCAAAAAAAATCGATCCCACGAAAGCCCGGTTACCTATAACCAGTTAAATGGTCAAGAGACCGTTTATGATATTTCCCTCTTAAGCCTGTCCTGGCTTGGGACCGATTAAAGATAGCTCGGGCCCAAAAAACACCGTTGAGGCTCGGTCCTTGGAGACCCGGTTAAGGCCCGGTCCTTGGAGACCTGATTAAGGCCCGTCTGAACCCGGTATTTGGCTATCTCTAATTTAGGTTGTATTTTGTGTTGATGGTGGGTGATTATAGGTGATGGTGTGTATATATATATATATATAAACACACACACACACACACACACACTCTCTCTCTCTCACACACACACACACGAAAGTTCCTATGAAATCTCAAATCTAGTTGTGAATGTAGAGACATCATCTGAGAGCGCGTCACGTGACATATTTAGTCTGAATCATATAGGATTATTTAGACTGAATATTCATGCATTATTCAAGTTGAATAAAACAACATTGAGATTGAATAATGCTAAATGCTATATATTCAGTCTGAATTTTGAATTATTCATCATGAATAATTATGTATTATTCGGACCTAATAGGACACATGTTGCACTCTTGGATGTCCTCACGTTCACAATTAGATTTGAATTCTTATTTGAATCTGTCTATATATACATACACATACACATACTTCTATAAAGACGAATGTTATTTTACAAACCAATCAAAGATAACAAACCTTACAAACCACTTAAGAGCCATTGAGTTAACATGTGCTTATATTTTAATCTTTAATTAATTTGATTTATTAGAAGGGTATTATTGGTACTATAAAATTAATTCAAAATACGTTTATTTTTTTTTAAATACACTCCTCAATTTTAGGGATAATCAATAATGATATGGGAGCACCTTTTTTTGGAAGTTATCCCCATTTCTTCGTCATCGTCAACCTTGCTATTTAGTAGGGTTTAATTTGTGCCGTTTTTTTTTTTTTTTTTTGCTTCTTTATTGAATTTTTTGTTTCATTGCTCTTTATCAAATACATCTAATGCAATGATCAAATACATCTAATGCAGTGAAAACATGTATTACACCAAATGCAACGATCTCCGTTCGGTGAAATTAAATTCATTAACTGAGGCAGAGGGTAATACATTCTTATTTATCACTGAAAACATGTATTGCACCAAATACAGTTGATGAATTTCATATACATGACAAATGTAATAGTTAATCTATCCATATTCAGAAAGTGAAAACATAAATTACACCTAATGCATTCAACATTCTGTTGAAAAAAATCAGATACTGATACTCTTTTCATAAACTGATTTCAGCCTTTCAAGATATAACCAATGCATATGCATTCACAATTGCAATTCTAACGTTTTTGTCAGCCATTGATTTCTTAAAGATTACAAACCATAAAATGATTTTGAATTTTAGGTTGACGATTTGGGTTTCATTGAATAAGAATCTATATGGTAATGTACTATTTTAGCCATTGATATGAATGATTCAAAATTCCCTAGATCGTAGGTGTATCAGAATTTCCCAAATTACTCTTTTAATGGTTGAATTTTCGATTTCCATCTAATATATAGATTTTTTTAATGAATTAAATAAGATGATAACCGTATAGTAGGAATTGAAGAGTTAAGATCAAGTTTGTAAGGTTTGTTACCTTTAATTGGTTTGTAAAATAGTCTTCCTCCTTCTTAATATATATACTTATATATATATATATAGAGGGAGGTTCAAATGTAAACTCTATATTTCGTGTAAACTATGTAAACCCATCGTGACCCTTGATCAAAAAAATCAAAGTAGGATATGGATTCATAGAAAATATGGAAATGTGAAATATATGGTAAGTCAATGATTATGGAAATATGAAAATGTGAAATATGGAAACGTTTTTGAAAATCAATGGTGTGGATTGGTTTACATAGTTTACACGAAATATAGAGTTTACATTTGAACCTCCCTCTATATATATATATATATATAAACCATTTTATTACTAAAAACCCGTAAAAAGCAACTAAAAAATAAATTTTTTTTTTACGATTCTTTTAATCAAATACTATGATATTAACTATTGTTACACATATATTTTTTTCATAATGTAACTATCATCCATGAAAAAATAAAAATTTTATTCATATTATGAATCGAAAATATACAACATTTTTATTCATATTATGAAACAAATTCATGGATGATATTCACCTTATGAAAAAATATATATGAAACAAAATATCAATTCTAACATTTGATGAAAAAAATCGTAAAAAAAAATTATTTTTTAATCGGTTCTCACGGGTTTTTACTAATAAAATGGTTTTCTTTTGAAGGCCCCTATATATATATATATATATGAAAATATACAACATTTTTATTCATATTATGAAACATATTCATGGATGATATTCACCTTATGAAAAAAAATATGTGAAACAATATATCAATTCTAACATTTGATGAAAAAAAATCGTAAAAAATTTATCTTTTAATCGATTCTCACGGGTTTTTACTAATAAAATGGTTTTCTCTTGAAGGCCCATATATATATATATATATATATATATATATATATATAGAGAGAGAGAGAGAGAGAGAGAGAGAGAGAGAGAGAGAAAGTGGTTTCATTTACAAATCACCCTTAGAATACAAACCATGTAATCCACTTTAATCACCTTAGATTAACAAAATCAATGGCTAAGATTATTTCATAGCAATATTTGGTATTAAAAAATCTGTATACCAAATATAGTTTAGGTTAATCATGGCCATTGACTTTCTTAATTTGAAGTGATTAAGGGGCCGTTTGGTTGTTTTTTCATTTGCATGGATAAAGTTAGTTGTATAGATAAAGTTGTCTATGTGGATTAATAAAATCGTTGTTTGTTAGTTGTGCTGATTAATCCATCTAAACACTTAAAATGCCCATTTTACTCTTTTATTTACATTTTATCTATTGATCGATCTCCTAATGGCTAATACTAGTTGCTGAAGTAAAGAAAATTCATTAAACATTGATGAATAATACTATGGGTTGTAGAGGGTTGTAGATGGTTGTAGAGGGTTATGAGATTGTTAAGAGATGGTTGGAGAAAAGCTGATGTGTCAGCTGATGTGGCATGTTAGGTTGAGAGGATTGGGAGGATTGCGCTACTGATAGCCTTATGGGAACTAGTAATTAGGAAGGTTAGGTTTTTCAAAGGGGTATGATGGGATGGTGTCTTAATGCACAAGGGTCTCCTCCAAAAACTTATTCGCTAAGCTCACTATCGAATCATTAAGCCACTTCCAAACACCATTACATGGCTGAGAGAATAAGTTGGAGATCTTGTTAAGCTCATTAAGCCACTTCCGAACACCATTACATTTTCTATTCTTAGAATTACTTGATTAACTTACTTTTTAGGCTACCTGCACCCAACCCACTGAACCCACTCACTTTTTGAATGCCACATCAGCTTTTTCCCAACCCTCTCTTTACCCTTCCATAACCCTCTACAACACACACCCAACCCTCCCAACCCACTCACTTTTTAATTTATTTAATACAAATAAATGATAAAATTAAATAAATACTAATATTAATAATTTGAAAATTCTAATGTATTTTTTTTACTTTATTTTAGGCGCACACACAGGCATGTATATATATATATATATCATATATATATACAAAGGCACACACAGAGGCATGTATATATATATATATATATATATATATATATATACAAAGGCACACACACAACTCTTGCAAAAATAGAGCGGCTTCACCAACCCGAACACACCCCATACCCGCCGACTTCCTTCCCCACGCACCCAACCCGCCCTAACCCGCCGGGCCCGGCGGGCATACCCGCTAGCCTTACCCGCTTCCGCTGCAGGTAGCCTTATATGTTAGTTTTTTATTTTTCACTTTACATCTTATCATATTAACATAAATAATATATATGAACTAAAATATACTAAAAATTTTGTATCTCTTTTCAATGAATTACATTGTTATAATTGTCTCGACAATAACTTCAAAATGAGTTTAATATTGAATATATTTTTAATTTAATTATATTATTTTTAACTTAAAGATATTATTTTTCTAATATTGAGTCTAATATTGAAATTTAAAGATTCCAACTTTTAATTGTCAAATATTTTTAAAAAATACTATGAAATAATTTTTTCAACAAATTATATCATTATAATCATGAAGTCAAAACCTTCAAAATGAGTTCAAATATTATGAGTTTGAAAACCCAATATTGAGCGAATCTTTTTCTGTTTTTTTGATCAATTGACCTTAAATTTTATACATAAAATTCAATTGTTTATATATAATTTAGTATATTTTTCAGTTTTTCGCGTTGCAAGGCACGCGAGTACGTATCTATTATATGGGGGACTGGGGCTGTAAACGAACCGAACGAACACGAACGGAGGCTTGTTCGTGTTCGTTCGTTAACTTAACCGAACAAACGAACGAACACGAACGGTAAACGAACAAAAAAATTTGTGTTCGTGTTCGTTCGTTTAGGTATTGGGTGTGTTCGTGTTCGTTCATGTTCGTTCGTTTAAGATGCTAAGCGAACATAAACGAACGAACGTAAAAGTTAAACGAACATAAACGAACGAACATAAAAGTTAAACGAACAAACGTAAACGAACAAGCTTACTTGTCATTTCATTAACTATTAGGAGGTGCATTTTTTTAAAACTTAATATAAAACCAAAAGAATAATCAAATTCAAATTTAAAACTAAATTGAATTCTAAAAATATATAGCTTAGATAAATAAGTATTAAATGTTTTAATACAAACGAACATAAACGAACGTAAACGAACGACATAAACGAACGTAAACGGACGTTCACGAACGTAAATGAACGAACGTTCACGAACGCAAATGAACGAACGGTGCCTTTGTTCATGTTCGTTCGTTTAACTAAACGAACAAAAAAACTTGTTCATGTTCATTCGTTTATTAAATAAACGAACATAAACGAACTTCCCGCCGAACGGTTCACGAACGGTTCACCGAACGTTCGGTTCGTTTACAGCCCTATGGGGGACACATTACTCTAAAACTATTAGTCCTAAAATCTTATAAACTATTATACTGCTAAGTCACATTGCAAATACATATCTAACAAAAATCTAAATTAGCATGTACATATGTTAAAAAATATAAAATACAAAACACACTATAAAAAAAGCAAACCAAAACCATGATACAATTTGCTAGATGAAAAATTAGGAAAACCAATTCAATTGCATCATACCTATCAACATATACACAATCGATATGAAATCATATTAATTTTTTATGATGCAAAAACTACTCGATATATACACCGACAAACGAGCGGCCGTTTACGAAATGCATACTCATTTGTTTTTCTGATTCTTTTATCTTATTGGATGAACATGATAAGAATTGAGAATTTTACCCGAAAAGATCAATGACAAGGCCAGTCTTACCGGATTATGTTATAGTGACGACTCTTACCACTTGAACGAATATGATTTTTATAACGAGTCATTGATATAAGATATCAAAACGACAACAGCCATATATGACGATGGGAATGAGGGCGATGATGTAGGACGGAGAGGATGACACCGGCGATGGGAATGAGACGCCGGGAGAGAAAGCTTGATGTTGGTGACGTCAGTTTTAGGGTTTTTTTTTTTTACTTTATTTTTAATTTATCATTTTTAGTTCCAAGTTCCAATTTTGGTTGTGAACTTAAGGATCATTAAAATTGTACCACGTGACAATATTCACTCTGAATATCATGCATTATTCATTATTCAGAACGAATAAAGGTGCCTAAGCTTTATTCACTCTGAATAATAATTCATAATTCAGAATGAATATTGACACGTGGCGCAATTTTAATGGTCCTTACATTCACAATGAAAAATGAATTTTCATTTAAACTTTCCTATATATATATATATATATATAGAGAGAGAGAGAGAACAAAAAGGTTCAAATGAGAAACATATCAATTTAAAAGAACGTGAGAAGCAATCTCAGTCACTCATCCGATTAATAAAGGCGGCTTTCACCGGTCCCCTTTCATAATCTCTATCCTCCCATGGTCACGTCCACCGTAATCGAAGATGAGTGGCTGAGATTGTTCCTCACATACTCTTAAATTGATATGCTTCTCGCATGAACCTTCCTATATATATTTGTTTATTTGGTGTTCAAATTAAAAATAGTGCAATGAGGTAAAGATATTGTATATTGTTTGTATCAAATTTTAAAGCATTTTGATATAAAAATATTGAAGCAATTTAAAATGATCTAAAGAATATGAATTTTTGATCTTTTTCTGTTTTTATAACTAATTTGTCCTTCAGTTTTTCATAAACCCATGCAAGTCTGCTATTGGTTAAAAGATGCTGATAATAAAAATCTTGCATTTGCTGATTTGCATAAAGTAATTATGTGATGTATTAGAGCAAAGGATAATTAAGAATAAATTGCATATGTCAAAGAAAATGAAAGCTTGCATCTAAGATCTATGCCAATAAATTTTCATTAAAATCCTTCTATAAATAGAGACACCAAACAAACTAGTTTTCTCATCCCTACCATTTCTTTCTCTACAAACAACTGAAAATGGCTTCAAGGACATTCCTTCTTCTTGCTCTAGTTTTTTCTGTTGTTCTTTTGGTTATCTCAGAAGTAGCAGCAGCTAAAGACTTGGCCTCCAACCCTCACAGTAAACAAACTAAATTTTCTCTCCTTTCTCTTATATTTTCATGAAGCATTTATGACTATATATAATATAACACATACGAAATGATGAATGCAGGTGAGATTAAGGGACACAAAGGATACGACGACGACGATGGACACGGAGGTTACGACGACGACGAAGGACACGGAGGTTACGACGACGACGATGGACACGGAGGTTACGACGACGATGGAGACGGATACGACCACGATGGAGACGGAGGATACGACCACGATGGAGATGGAGGATATGACTATGATGATCACCACCACCACTACCACCACCGCCACCACCACCACGGTGGACGTCACCATGGAGGTTGTAGGTATGGTTGCTGTGGTGGACGTCACCATGGAGGGTGCGAGTGTTGCAGTTCATTCAAAGAGGCAACTGCATACATGCAAACTCAAAATTGATCCAGGAGGCACTGAAGCTCATGAACCATCTTTTATGTCACGTACGGAAAAGATGGTCGTCGTGTAATCTTGCATCATGTATTGATTACATATGTAATATCTAATTAAAATGGCTTGTATAAAAAGAAGTCTTCACTTAATATTTATAAAATAATGGAGGTCTTTCTCTTTCGCCTCGCATGAATCCATATATATGTAGAGAAAGAAAGGTTCAAATGAGAAGTGCTAAAAAAATACGAAGTAGAGAAGTGATCTCCACCACTCATCCGGTCAATAAATGTGGCTTTGACCGGTTATGGTGGACGCGATCATGGGGGATTGACGCGATTCATGGGAGGGTAGAGATTATATATTAAAGGAGGGGACCCGGTCAAAGCCGCCTTTATTGACCGGATGAGTGGTGGAGATCACTTCTCTACTTCTCATTTGAACCTCATACTATATATATATATAGGGAGGTTCAAACGAGATTCATATCAATTTAAGAAAACGTGAGAAGCAATCTCAAGACCAACTAACACGAAAAACAAACACAGCCAGGTTACAACACCACAACCCCAAGATCTAGAGGAAGCTTTGGAGATGGGGAAATAACAAAAAAAGACAAGTAGGATATCATCAACAAGTCTTTGTCGCCATGAGAACTACCAAACAAGAACGTATTTTTAGGCTCTAGATCGAGTAAAGAGATATCCAAACGTCTGTCCATAACTTAATTGCGAGGGACAAGACAACATAGAACTCGACCGAAGTGAAAACATACACAATGGAAGTAATATCCTGACGGATGAGGCCCCACCATTTCAAAGTTCTATCCGACAAGCCCAAGATCATAGATCAAATCACTAAGCAACGATTCATCAATTTGACGACACTATCACACTGAGGACAAACCTAGTGAATTAAGGTCAATTCCATTAAATTGAGTTGAGCCGAGTAGGAATCCTCTCAAGCTTTAGCCGTCAGATGAAGACTCAAATCTTGGAAGGAACGAGCTTGATCCAAGAGGTATAGGCACAATACCTTTCGAAAGAATAGAAGAGGAGCGGTCAACCAAATCCTTAATACATGCACCTCTCTCTCTCTGTATATTGTCGTAGAGAAAGGATAAAATGAGAACACTGTGTATTTAAAATAACACAAGAACCAACAAAATTATATATGATTTACGCAACTTTTTAAATCACATCCAAAGTCGCCAGCGTGGATTTTCTCAAAAGTTAATGCAAAATTATTGTTGAGTCTGAAGATACCACTGCTGATACTACTGCTGGAAGGTTACCACTGCTAGCTTTGGAGTTACTACCGCTGATAGTTCATTTGAAGATTACCACTGCTAGTATGTGTGTTAACACTGAAGAACATCTTACCCCTGCCAGTACAAGAGTTACCACTGCTAATACAAGTTACTACTGCTAGAACAGAATTACCGCTGATGGTTGAAGATTACTACTGATTCTGTTTTGCCACTGCTGAGAAGATCAAGATAAGGAAAGGATTCTGTTAGAGAAGATATGGGATAGATACGATTATCTTGGAGATTATCTAGAGTAGATTTACTTTCCTTATTGTAATCTTGTAACTCGTTGTTAGATTTATTTGTTAGTTGTGTCAATTTGTAATTAATTGAAAGTATGTTCCTTTAATGTAATTTTGATATTTTGGCCCAAGTGTTTAGGCCCATGCTTTCTAAGGCCTTTTGGCCCTTTTAGTTCAAGTATAAATAGGACCTTAATTCCTCATTTGTACTTTCCACTTCCCTTGTAATCATTTGAGAGCTATGAATCATTTGATGTCTTTTACACTTAGTCTATTTTTCATCATGATCATTACTCCATCACTCTAGATCTTGTACTTAAAGTTTACCATAGAAAATCTAAGTGTTCATTGTGGTTGATTTGGAACCCACAATTGGTATCAGAGCTTACCACTTGCTCTTGATCCTTTGAGTGTTGGTTCCGGTGGAAAATAGTTTGTTTCGTCATTGAGGTTTTGGATTTTCAGCTTCGGTGTTCCTGAATTTTTCTAAGTATTTTCAGCTCCAGCACTTAGATTTGGGTTTTCTGCTCCGACACTTTTGAAAATTTTCTAAGTGTTTTCAGCTCCAGCACTCCTGAGCTTCAGCACTTTTGAAATTTTTCTAAGTGTTTTCAGCTCCAGCACTCCTGAGCTCCAGCACTTCTGAAATTTTTCTAAGTCTTTTTAGCACAAAAGGCTAATACCAAAGCCCACATCGGAACTCATACTTGAACATTTTCACCAATCCAACCACCGGATCAAACTAAGTGGTTTAAGATCCGTAATCAACCATGAACACACGTGATGCTTTAGCAATCGGGTCCGATACCCGTCCTCCGGTACTGTTTCGTGGAGACTTTTCGCAATGGAAGTCGCGATTCCTAGACTTCGTGGCAAAGCAACCTCTTCACAAGCAAATCATGGAGTCCCTCAAGAATGGACCCGTGAAGTACTACACTGAAATTCCAGCAGTCCCTGATGGTAATCCACCAATTGTCGGAGGTATAGTGGAAAAGGATGAAACAAACTTCACTCCTGAAGAAGCCAACCGAGTCAGGGGTGACATTCTTGCCAAGTCCTATCTCATTCAAAGCCTGCCTAATGAGATATATGCTAACATTGACTGCAACGACACCGGAAAGGCTATGTGGGATGAGATCACTAGCCTAATGCATGGGACTGAGAAAGGCATACAGATGAAAAGAACTAATCTTCTGACTAAGTTTGCTACCTTCAAAGGTCGTGAGGGAGAATTGCTAGAAGATACCTATCACAGGTTCTGTACCATGATCAATGAGCTCCGGAAGAACAACCTCAAGAAGTCTCAGTTGGATATCAATATCCAGTTCATCAACTCACTCAGGTCTGAATGGAGGAGATTTGCTTCCAATCTTCAACAGAATCGCAACTTGGAAGATCTTGATATTCATGAGTTGTTTGAATTGCTGAATCATAACCAAGATGAGGTACTTGAAATACTTGGTACCGAGAAGAAACCAGGAAAGTATACCGATCCACTTGCCTTAGTCGTTGACAGAAGACAATACTCATCTGGGAGATCATCAAGATATGAAGAAGACTATGACATTCCTTCCGACATCGGTGAAAGAGGAAGTGAATCTGATGAAGAGATGAGCGATATGAAGAAAGCATTGGCATTGATCACCAGAACAATGGCCAAAAGAACTTCAAGGAAACCTTTGTCACACGCTCAAAATGATATACAATATTTTGATCTGCATTTTGATCTGCAATACTAACCGTGGTTCTCAAAATGTGACAGATCAAAATATGAGAAATGGTAGGCGTAAGAACAAGGAGAGTGGATCCAAAGAAGGCAGTCGTCCGAAGCCATTTGCACATAAGCCTAGTTTCATGAAAAACAATTTTTCCAATTTTGTATATCATAGAACTAATAGGCATGTACCACGAACTCCATTTCAATGTTATGAATGTGAACATATTGTTTATGGATGTCATAGCAATTTTCGTTGTCAAAATCAATTTAGATTTGGGTACTGTGCAAATGCTTTCGTGAATGATTACTTTGTTCCTAACTATCATGGATTCTACAATCATGGTTATCATACTCATAACAAGAGACCTAATCCAAAACCCAAACAAAAATCTCCACCTAAGGGCAAACAAGAACATGTATCCAAACCTGCTAATTCTAATCAGAAAGGACCCATTCCCAAATGGGTACCTAAAAATGTTTCTCCGTGATTTTGCAGGACGGTCATGTGTGGTACATGGATTCAGGGTGTTCCAAGCACATGACCGGAAGGAAGGAACTTCTCGCTAACTTCAAACAAAAATATGGCGGGAACGTTCGGTTTGGGAATAAACTTTCAGCACCAATAATGGGATATGGTGATATCCTTCATCATAAAATCACCATCAATAAAGTAGCCTATGTGGAAGGCTTGAGTCACAACCTGCTCAGCATCGGAAAGTTCTGTGACAAGAAACTTGAGGTTAACTTTCGGGAAACAAGATGCTGTGTCAGGACATATGATGGACAGGAACTCATTGAGGGTACTCGCAGGTCGAATCTCTACACCGTCAATTTCCGAAAACAACGACCATTCACAGAAGTATGTCTCCTCTCAAAAGCAACCTTCAATCAAAATGTGTTGTGGCACCGGAGACTATCCCACCTGAATTATGCTACAATTAATCAACTAGCTAAGACAGGATTGGTGACTGGTCTCCCATCCTTGAAGTTCACCAAGGAACAATTGTGCTCAGCATGTGAGATGGGGAAGATCAAGAAATCTTCGCACAAGCTGAAAGTGGAACACAACACCTCTAAACCACTTCAGCTCCTCCATATGGACTTGTGCGGACCAATGCGCGTACAGAGCATCAACGGGAGGAAGTATGTACTGGTAATTGTGGATGACTTCTCAAGATATACATGGGTGAACTTTCTCAGAAGTAAGGATGGTGCTTCAGACATCATCATTTCTTTCATCAGAAATGTGCAGGTCAGACTACAACTCCCTGTTCAAGTGATTCGCACCGACAACGGCACTGAATTCAAGAATCGCAAGCTTGACTCGTTTCTTGATTCTGTCGGTATCACTCACACCTTTTCGGCTGCCAGAACACCTCAACAAAATGGTGTTGTTGAGAGAAAGAACCGTACCCTAGTGGAAGCTGCACGCACCATGTTGACATTCTCTAAGCTTCCACTACACTTCTGGGCTGAAGCCGTTGCGTCTGCCTGTTTCACCCAAAACCGATCCCTTATTACCAAAAGGTTCATGAAGACTCCGTATGAGTTGGTGTACAATCGACCTCCCAGCATCAAATTCTTCAGAGTGTTTGGTTGTGAATGCTACGTGAAGAATGATAAAGACAATCTTGACAAGTTCAGTCCAAAGGGTGATGAGGGTGTTTTCATTGGATATGCCAAGGACTCTCCGTCCTACCGTGTGTACAACAAGAAAACAAGATGTGTGGTTGAGAGCACAAATGTGGATTTTGAAGAAGGCATTGAAGAAGATTCTACACCAGCTTCAGTTACACCAGGAATCTCTGGTGTTCTGGCTTCTGATCAACTTCATGGCAATCCCATGACTTCTTCTTCACCAGCGAACAAACCATCTCCTTCTAACTCTAATACTTGTGATTTGGATGAATTGTTTGAATTCTTTTATAAAGAATTGCCTGCACCTGCTAATATTGCTCTTCCTGTTCCTGCAGTTGTACAACCAGCACCTCATGTCATGGTCTCTACCACTGACATTTCATCTTCCATCACCATTGTTGTTCAAGGTTAGCTAAGCTCTCTCCATCTAGTTTTATTCATCTTCTTGCATATATCATTCTCATATAAACTAGATTTTGAAAACCCATTTTTGAATTTTTTTCAAGGGTTTTTCAAAAACCCCAAACTCAAATTTTTTGGATTTTGAGGGTTTTGGGTTGGTTTTTTTTTTGTGCTAAGTGTGTTTATTAATTGTGTAAATCGTGATTGGAGCTTTCTTTTCATATAATTTGTTTATGATTTGGTGATGTTTTGAGGTTTGGAATAATTTCCACCATTGTTGGAGTTCTTGAAGAACTCATGTGGGTTCTTTAAGATTCTTGAGAAAACCCACTTTTTGATCCATATTTTTTTTTGAAAATCTTGGTCAAAAGTTGTTTGTGAGACTAATGTGTGAATTAGTGAAGGTTTGGAGTCCTTTGGGTTTTAACACCATTGTTGGTGTTCTTCAAGGTATCATAGTGTTTTCATGAAGAACACAAGGAAAAACCCTTTTTGATCCTTAAAAGATAGATAGTTTTGGGTTTTTGGTGTTTATGAAAGTTGGATGTGTTTTTTGGTTGGAAAATCTTATCTCTTGGAAAAATCCTAAGTTTTGTGGTTTCGAGAGTTACTCGGTGATAATTTTCGTGAGGCTCGGAAATAGGTTTTTAACTTAGTGGCATTTCGTCAAAATTGTTCGTGTTTGTGGGTTGAGGTTCCGGGTTTACGATCTTGGAGTAGGAGAAACTTAGGTTGTGTTTTTACATGGTCAAATTTCCTCACAAATGGTGGAACCTTTGTTTTCTCAAAATTTTGGTTTTTCGGGTTCTTAAGAAACCAAGTGTCGGAATTGGGGTTGGTTTCAAGGGTTTCTTATACTTAGTTTTTTTTTTAACCCCAACATCTTGTTCAAGTTTTTTTTTACTTAGTTTTTTTTTTCCGTTAACCTCATAACCCGAAGCCATGAGTGTGTGTGAAAGTTTAATTCCGTCATTAGCTTGTATGTTTCTTTGTATAGGCACAAGTGTTGTTTCACGGAATTCGCAAATCCCGGAACCATACTTAAAATTTTTTTTTGTGTGTTGCGAGATGTGTGTATCTTGGAATCCCCTTGTCTTCAATTTTTTTTACTTAGTTCTTTTTACCATTTTTTTTACCTTAGGATTTTTTTTTTTAAAAAAAAAAACATTTTTTTTCCATTTTTTTTTGTCTCTTTTTCAAAACCGAATCCATCTCCAAATAATACAGGTCTGGAATTAATTTTTTCTGTGATTAAGTGCTCTAAGATCAGTTCTCGAAGTTTTGTGTGTGTATGTTTAAAATCCGGATCTGTGGTGAGGTCATGTGTGTGTATGGTTAAAATCCGGATCTGTGGTGAGGTCATGGGTGTGTGACAGAAAAACCCGGAACAAGGTCGGGATTCAGAGAACGATATGTTTACAAGACCTCAAACCACAGATTCCGATCAGCTCTCAAATCCCGAATGGTTTCTTAGCAAATTCCGGATCTGAGTTTGAAGGTGTATAAGTCAATTTCAGAAGGTGATACTTAAATTTTTAACCAATTCCCGGAACCACCATACTTCATCCCGGACCAAACCAAATCCGGAATCCAGACCAGATCTGAATCCGGCCAATTTTTTTCTTTTTTTTCGTGACTGAATCAACTCAGCTATGAAACCATTTTTTTCCTTCTCTTTTCAAATCCCGGATCTAAGAAAAAAAAAAGGGAGGAGCAAAAGTTTGAATCCCGGATCTACACGTGAATCCCGGAATTGATTTTTTTTGTTTTGCCAAATTCCGGATCTGGTTCTCTTCCTCATTGTTGCTTTCTAAGTGTTACTTCCCGGACCGTTTTTTGTGGAACCTTCGAAAAATTAGATCTGGAATCCCGGTCAAGAGCTTGAGGAGTCCCGTAACCTCCATGGATTTGACAATTCCGGAATCTTTAAACCTTGGCTGCTTCTCTTTCCCGGATCTGGAATATAGACCACCGCAAGATGAAAACTCCGGCGACCGGAGTATCACGCTCATCCCCTTCTAAATCCAAGTTCAAATCCCGATCTCGAAGCCTCAACACATTGAATCCCGAAGCTGCTGGGTGCAAGAATCAAATCCCGGAACAAAGCAAATCCCGGAAGTCTCTCTTTGTGTTCTATTGTCTCCTTAATTTTTTTTTAGGGTGAAGTGTTAGAGTTTTTTTTTTTAATCCCGGATGTGTAAAGAAAAATGTGGAGGAGAAGGAACAAATAAAACTAGGTCTGAAAAGAAAAAAAAAAGGAGAGAAAACGCGTTTTTTTTTTTATGCTCATGCCTTCCCACTCGGTCAAACACGCGTCCTTAACACGCGTTCCAACTCATCTCCAGCTGTCTACACGATTTTTTTCGCTCCACACGCTTCTCGACGCCGCTCACGCGCTACCACGCGCGGACACGCGCTCCTGACGCGCTGACGCGGTTCCCCACGCGCCTTCTGACGCGCTTCTCCTCTCTTTTTGCGAGCTGTTCTCCACTCTCTTTACTCTCACACGTTTTTTTTAAGACCATGTTCCAGCTGTCCCTCTCTCATACGCACTCCTATCACACACACACAATCACCACAAGACTCATGCTACACACACGCGAACACACTACACACACACGCTACACACACGGTCAGCACACGCTCGACACACGTCTTTTGCTCACCTGGACGCCTCGTCAGCGCCACGTAACCTGTCAGCCTCCACGTCATCTACCCTTTAAAGAAGTTACTTTTCAGCCGTTTTTGTTGTTTTTTTTTTAACACGTTTTTGATTTTTATTTTTTTCTTTTTCCTTCATTTTATTATATCTCAACTAGATTTTTTGCTTAAGGGTTTCTTTTACATTCCTTTTATATATTTTTTTCTTTCTTTGTTATTTTTTTTAATCTAGTATTTTTTTAGGTCAATTTTTTTTTTTCCAATTTTTTGGAGGTTTATTTTTTTTATTAGTTTTTTTTTTTAACTAAAGGTGAACTTGAATTGCTCGTTTCTGAACATCTTGGATATGAGTATTTGTGACGGGTTCTTGTATGCATGCCTGATTATTATTGACATTTTTTTATGCATGCTTGGATTACTTGTTTCCTCATGACTCACTCCTGCTTGAATATCTATCATGCATGTTCCTTTGGTCTTAATTGTGAAAATTGATTACTTGTTCACCATGTCATGATACCACCTCATCCGAATTATCCGAAGTGTTCACCATCATGTCTCGGGTTGGTAAGGTTGTTGATGGTTTCTTGAACTTTTCGCAACATGAGATAAATACACACTCAATGTGTTGTGCTATTCTTTACCAAATCTCATGACTTAGTAAACAATAGCACATCTCAATGTCGTGTGTTTTATTCTCACATTACTCACTTTTGCCTTTACCTCTTTACTAACCGATTATTTTTCAGGTATAATGGCGAAACCGAGCTCCTCCGCTCCCCGTCAGTCTCATGACGTTCCATCCCCACCCATAACTTACCGAACACTTACACCCGAAATGCGAGCCATCTCAGACAGTATCTACCCTTTTGCCCACTACCGATCTCCCACACCTAATAACTTTTACCTCGACCCAGATACCTTCACTTGTTCTTACCCGATTATAGTTGAGCTTCTTCGCAACCACCCACTCACCCCACTTCTCACTCGCCGAGTAGATGTCCCTGAAGTTTACATCCAACAATTTTACGACTCCATGACATATATTGAAGAGACCTCTTCAAAACCGGCGCACTTCAAATGCATGGTTGAAGTTATTGAGTATGAGCTGACTCCAGAGAAATTCTGGCATATCTTACAAATCCCTGGTGGTGACTTTGAACCTGATGAGCATCTGTCGAACGATGAAATGATTGAAATGATCTATTGCCTCGGATATGCCGACACACTCTCCAGCCTTAGTAAATTCACACGCAACTCTCTCGCGGGAATCTGGGATAATTTCTTCACTATTCTCAACAAGTGTCTGTCTTCCCGCACTAAGGGCTTAGAACAATGTGGCAAAGAAATGAAGCAAGTATTTCTTGGTTGTGCCTTTGACATTCGGAATACTGACTACCGATACTTCCTTTGGAAAGAATTCGTCGGCGTGATCACAGACAAAGGGAATCCAAAGAAGGCCAGGACTTTTGTCCCTTATCCCCGGTTCTTGGGTCTTATCATCCATCACATCCTCGACGAAAACAACTTTGATCCAAGAACAGATCTCCCTATGTATCTTACTTGGTCTATGACTAGACTGAACGACCGCTCATCTGATCCAGCGGGCGTGATTCCTATGAAGATTCCACAGTCTTTACTTGATGAAGCTGATCTATTTTCACCGACTGTGAGAGCTTACTTAGAACTTTCACCTCTACCAGGTACTCCAGAGCCGGAGACTGGCACCCCGGAGGTATCCCCTAGACGAGCGAGTGAGGGTTCTGAGAGTGATCACTCATCTGGGGATGATGATCAAGGGTGTGAGTATGAGGTGTCGGGGGGAGATGACGGGGGTAGATTAGGCGGTGAAAATGATCATTCCGGAGATGCTACTACACATGTTGATAGATCCACTCTTCTCACTATGTTGGGTCTAGATTCTGATGACTCCGATGATTCCGATGATGACCACCACGTTGATGGTGCGGGAGGTATAAGGACTGAGGGAGACACTCTAGTTGAAGAAAGTGAGCTGAGTGTGGGACGAAAAAGAATTGATGAGCGTGTGACAGGATCAGAGGTTTTAACCGATCCTCCCCTACCCTTAGGAAGGAGCCGGGCAGCCACATCTGCTACCCGTACACATGTGTTGAGTACGGGTATTGAAGTAGACACCTCCCACCCAGAGGTGCAATTGCACGCCCCCCTTAGCCACTCACTCACCTCTCAACAGGTGCGTGTTTCATTTCACGGGGACTTAGCACAACGGCTATCGCGCCCTCACTTGGAGGGTAGTGGTATTGAAACAGGAGGATCCCTGCCCCGATCCCCAACCTTCATTGATGAGCACATGAGTCTAGAGCCTAATGATACACTTTTAGGGACACATACTGCCAGTCTGAGTGATGCAGTTTCGGCTCCATCTTTCACGATTCTGAGTGACGTGACCGGAACCCCGAGAGTGGCGCCCCAGACGGGTGTTTCACAAGGACCGGAGGGAAGACCTACCACGGCTATCATCACGCCAACCGTGAACGTAGGCCACACCGTTGATTCAGCGGTTGTGCAAACGGGTACTCTATGTGAGCCCGGTGTTACTTACCCGGCATCTGTTGTCAGGGATATTGTGGACAGCGCCCTAAAGGCTGTCCGAGAGGAGTTTGCAGGCAGGATTGCAGTACTTGAGGCCCAGTTAAAGGGCAAAGGGCAAGTGGTAGAACCCGTGCGAGATCCATCACCATCTCCCCCTCCGACATCACCTCCGAGATCTACCGCTCCCGCTTCTTCCTCCGATGAGTTGCGGGACCTTCTTATGACGTCCTTACTCTCCCGAAGTGACCTTAATGATAATGAGGTTAATCTTTTGGGGTACTTGAAGCGGTTCACCGACACATCACTTCCCGTGAGCCATCCCGAGCCGGCTACCTCCTCTTCTCAAGAGGTAGTCTCTTCTATCTAGAGGCTCGAAGGGAAGCTTGATGCCATGAAGACGGAGGTCCAGTTTGATATATCCTTGGTCAAGGGTTCTCTCTCCGGTGTTCAGACTCAGATTAGAGACCTTCAGACCACCTGCCGTGCCGCGGCCGAGCCAGCCAGACGAAGACACGACGACCGTGATGACCCCGATCGCCGTGAGGAGGAAATCACGAAGAGGGCTCGGCATATCTCCTTGGCTCTGACATGCACATCCTCCGGCACCGCACCTTCCGGTACTCGCACGGACACCGGTGCCGACGTACAGCATTCCCAGCCTAGTCAGAGAACAGTCGTTGATGTTGAGATGGGTTGCCAGAAATCTTCCTCGCTATCTTTTGGTTCTCCTCCACCATACATGTCTCCTCTTCCACTCACGCCGTCGCCGACATGTCATGATCACGATAGACCTCCGCCCCGCACGCCTTCGCCTGTTCCGTCTGTCTCACCTCCTCGAGCATCACCTACTGTACCGGACTTCTCCGCATTTGGCACTCCGTCGCGACCACCTCGCTCCACAGTCAGATGCCGTGCACCAATCAACCCGGTGACTCATGGCCCTCAGCGACCGATTCATGGTCAATGGAGGCAGCCATCGGTATCACCTCCCAAGGTGATCTATCCTAATGAGAAGGGTGCTCTTTCCAACCGACGTAGATATGTGGAACCGCGGGTACCAATTCGGTGGGACAGAGAAAGGAGACGCGGTCGATACCTTGAGGACTCTCACAGATCTATATTCACCGACGAGGTACTCGACTTGCCCATAGAGAAGTATCTTGGGATCACTAAAATGCCAAAGTCCGATCAAGTCAAACACATCCACTGGATGAAGAGCCAAGCGAAACCCCAAAGAGATGTATTCTTCTACAACAACCGGATCTTTCTCATTAGAAAGATTTCCTCCGTGTGCTTTCAGGGGTTATGGTTCTCAGTCTTCACAGTTGTTCGCAAGAACACCAGAGTGTATACGTTCTCCGAAGCCGACTTCGAAAACGTACACATTGACGACATTGAGACTTTGTTCACCGATCTGAAGACGCTTACTAGTCGACCTCAGGCTTTCTACGAAGGGCTTGAAGCCGTAAAGCGCTTCATCGTGAGAAATCGGAGGAACTTGGAAATATCAGACTTTCAGATTGGGTTGGAGAGTCATCAAAACACCATCAACCTTACTCCGCCGAATCAGGATCTCCTCAACATTGAGCGCTATCCTCTCTTTGATGTTATTGAGAAACCATCCCTTGGGGTAGTTTATCCGAATGAGAAGGGTGAGAAGAAGTTCATGCGGTGCGATGAGGTCCACAAATACTGTGATGGTACTCTTCATTTTATCAACAAGGGGTTGGCTACGGAAGAGAAAAGACGTGAACTTGAAGTACAGAAGACTGGTCACTGGATGGATCCCACGATGTTGATTAAGAAAGCCTTCAGGATCATCGCACATCGTCTAGAACACCGCAATGTTCTACGACGTCTTGAGTCTTTCTACGGGCTACGAAAGATAGAGGGTCCGGCCAAAAAGCTCGAGGAGAGACCACCACCACCACGGAGAGATGAGGGATCATCAAGGAAAACCACTTATGCAAGGAGAAAGACTTTGAGCAACCATCAACGGCGACGAAAAAATTGACACAAAGGGGGAAATTGTTAGATTTATTTGTTAGTTGTGTCAATTTGTAATTAATTGAAAGTATGTTCCTTTATTGTAATTTTGATATTTTGGCCCAAGTGTTTAGGCCCATGCTTTCTAAGGCCTTTTGGCCCTTTTAGTTCAAGTATAAATAGGACCTTAATTCCTCATTTGTACTTTCCACTTCCCTTGTAATCATTTGAGAGCTATGAATCATTTGATGTCTTTTACACTTAGTCTATTTTTCATCATGATCATTACCATTATTCCATCACTCTAGATCTTGTACTTAAAGTTTACCATAGAAAATCTAAATGTTCATTGTGGTTGATTTGGAACCCACATCATTTAATCTAATATTACTCCAATCTCAATTTTAAACTGGAATTTTCTTTTTTCTAAAAAATACTTAATTTTAACAATCAACAATTACTTCTTTTACCAAAAAAATTAAAAGTGTATGAAACAAACTTTGCCGAAGGAAATTAGATAGTTTAAAATTATAAATAGAAAACTAATTTGTATTTACGAGAAACTTTTCTAACTAATCAAATTTATATTGCGGTGAATACCCGACTTGGCAAATATCAACTCCAACCCAGCCTACAACTCTAAAACCAAAAACTTTGTGCGTATATACAATTATGAATCTGTTCAATCACACTAATATTTTCTCATCTAAAAATCTTAAACTCATACCCTTTTGTTGGAGATGAGAAGTTCAATGCTAAATATGATAATTATTTTGAAAAAAAAAGTCATTTGGCCTATACTTATTTCTGTCGGTTGGAGTGAATTAGTTCGGAAAAAAAATACATAAATCAAATATTAATATTACAGTGCAAAAATGTAAGAAAAATCAATGTTGAAGATCTGTTTCTTTCAATATATATATAATTTTATTGAGAAATTACGTTTCATTTTAAGTAAATAAGTTCAATAGTCTTCTAAAAAAACTATCGTCACCACGCAACGCGCGGGCTCGACACTAGTCATTTATATATATTAAAACAAGAACCTCTAGGTATGACATGGCACTCTCTAATAGTAGGATTAGCCTCTAGAAATTTTCTCATTATTTTGAGTTTTTTAAATATCAAATAAGTTAAAGACTATTCTACCCTTAAATGAAAATTATATGTTTAACTATAAGAAGGACTCTTTGGTAATTTTACTTGCAATTTAATTAGCCTTCACTTACAATTTAATAAGCTTTAATTTTCAAACTATTTATCTTCTTAAGAACATTTATTTTGCCCTCTTCACCTTCTTATTTATTAATTAAAAAAACCTATAATATAATCATATATAAACTCACCTAATGTTCCACCAAAATGTAATGAACAACTTTAGTTCTATGTTATGCTATTGGGTTCCTATGTTTGTTGTTTCTATTTCTCAAAATTCATTTCTCATTAACGTTGTTGCTCATCTTTTGTAAAACTTTCAGGTAGGCTAACACTTTTTATGATTTAGTTTATAATTTCCGTGAGTTATATGTTATTTATGTATGTGTGTGTGTATATATATATATATATATGTATGTGTGTGTATATATATGTGTGTGTATGTGTGTGTATGTATGTGAAAATCAATATTATTGTTTTCTGTTTCTATACAAAATTCCCATATAATTTTTTTATACGTTTTTTGCATATATTCCGTATTGTTATTATAAAAGTTTTTTTTTCTATTTTTGAAACTTATTTTAATTGTTACCTTTATTTTTTCTTCTAGATATTTCCTAATTGATATTTATGTTAACATCATAATATTTTTCTTCTATCAAAATTTAAAAAATATTTTTGATCTTTGTGTATTATATATAATTGTTAAAAAGTTTTTGAGTTTTATTTGGATTTCTTTACAACTGTTATTTTAGTTTTGTCTCCTTCAGGTTTTCCACTTGATATTATTTATGTTGTATGATTGTTTTAAATATTTATTTTTCTCACTTTATTTTGCTTGTATTCATGTAGTTGTTTTAGAGAAGAAATTGTTGGAAACAATCAAACTCCAAAGTATGACCATATGGTTTTCTTACTTTTTGTTTTATTGGAATTCTTTTCTCATTCTATTATATTTTCATAGTCATCCATTTTGTTTTGTTTTTCCTAAGAAAACCACTACAATGAGATTATATTTTCTAAACATCTCAATCCCAATTTTTTTCCTTTACATAAAAATTTGCCCTTTTGATGTAGTTATTAACAAAATCTTTAATTAATTAAATTATTTGTCTTCTTTGACTATACCTAATTTCTTTTTTTTTACATCATTCTAATATTTTGATTCAAATAGCATTTAAAATTCATTATATATATATACACACACATGTATGATATTACGATCCATAACTATATTTCTATCTACATGACATCCACTTAAATACATTAAAATGTGTGTATTTTTTACAAGAAAAAAATATTATAAATTAAATAAATAGTTTAAGATGAGGATTAATCACTTTAATATTATCTTATTATAAGTGTTATCATTTAAAAATATATATTTAAATAACTAACCATACGAGTTTTATTCAATTTTTTACTATAGCATACATATTGATATATATCATTTTTCCAATAAAATTAAAATGAGGATGATAATCTTGATTGTTCAAAACCTTTCTTGCATTGATCTAATTGTCCATGTTCCCAAGGTAAATAAAAAGTTTTTCTCTTTGGTTATTAAATTTTAAAATTGTTTTATCTTACTTAATGTAAAATATTAATTATCATATATGCAATATATATCTAAAATTATTTCATTTTATCAATTTTTGCAGAACCAAAATCACAAGTCTGAGATGAGGATTCAAAAATAAAGTTTGGTTTTACATCGTCTATCATATGTTATCTATGCATGTTTATATATTCCAAAGTGCAAATTACAGTTTCCTTGATTCATATGAAATGCAACTAACCACTATTTAAATGACTCTTTAAGATATTCTTATTATATTTAATATTATTTAATTATGATGCTTATAAAACTTTCTTGCCACCGCGCGAGCGCGGTGCAACACACTAGTATATATATTAAAAGTAAAACCCACACATCCTACATGGCATTCTCTCCATCAAGATAAATGAGTTTTCTTTTTTCTCCTTTTTTTGATTTTTTTTAATTATTAGATGTGTAAAGACTTTTCTATCCCTATATTGAAAACACAAAATTTATTGAAAAAGGGTTGTTTTGGTCATTTTAAAAAGTGTAACCTTCAAATCCTTTCATATTCATTCTAGAAAATGAAACCTCCAAAAATGATTTTCTATCCTTTTTTTTCTAACTTACAACATTAATTATCCATACTTATGTTTGTATTTAACACCATCTCTTTATTTTCCATGCCTATTCTACACCTTCCAATAGTTTTATACTATAAATTAGGAGGATCACCAATTCATCATGTCATTATGGTTATCATTTCTTCATGTAAACTTTGAGAAAACTAATAAAGGTATGCATTTTTTTTTTACTTTTTGTTGGAATTTTAAAGTGTTTTTTGTTTCCTTTTATCACTATATAATTTATTTGTTTTTTTTCAATGATGGAACCAAGGTATTGTATTTGGTAACGGTTCTAGGGGTTTCATAGATGATTCAATTATGTAGTATTGAAGATGTAACAATTCTTGATGTAGCTTCATCAAAATTCAACATATGTGAGGAGAAATATGTATAAGGTGACACCTCCTAATGCCTTGAATCTCCTTTTTTTTCTTAAGTTTCTCAATTTTTGTACTTTTTAATCTATTTCATCCACCCTTTAAACATTTCATCTATTATCCATCAATGTTTGATATTACTTGAGACGAATTATTTGTTTTTTTTTTGTTGAGTTTGTTAACAATCATGTATTGATCTATTTGGTAATCCATCCAATTCTTAGCTAAGATGGGTGTTGCGTTAAAATTGAAGTTATTGTTCTTTCACCATAAAATTTCCAGGTAACAACTTTTATGTTTTATGTCATGTTCTTACGAATTATATATATATTGTTGTTAATGTTTGCACATATGTTTTATTCTAAAATTGTTATCTTGCTTGACAATGTTCTTTTTCCACAGAACTGAAGGTGCACTATTGCCAGCGATTTTAGATGACAAGATACAATATAAAATATAACTGTAATAAGTAATCTTTGATGGTTATTTGTATTTTTATTCAGCTTTACTTCGAGAAAATTGATTTGGGTATACATTTTTAAAGTATTGTTGGAATTTAAAGGCTCTTTTATTATCTCAATTTTCTATATCTTTTCAAGTTTTGGCTTGATTAATTATTTAAAATACTATTAAAGTAAATATTTTTGTTATTTATATGACTCATGAATACAATAACATGTATAATTATATTTAGTTGCCAAAGTTTAATAATAAATTTGTTATAATAAATATAAACATATAGATGGAATACTTATGCTAATTAAAAATCTAATAGATTATCATTAATATACTTTAATATAACTTTAATGACAATTATCAATTGCTATTGTTTATATAATACTTTTTATATGTATTGTTTAAAATACTAAACGGTAGATATTATGCCATATATTCGTTTGTATAAATATTATTTTCATTATTCCGGTGTAAACATTATACACACTAATATATGTATATATATATATATATATATCAATTAATCCTATTTCAAGTGAAATTGTAATTTCAAATTTAAAAATACGATAAATAATTGAAGTCATTATATAAAAAAAACTACTAAATCTTATAAATCCTATGTAAGTTAATAAATAGATATAAATGAAATTACAATTAATATAAAATAAATACAATTATAATCAATATATAGTTAAATATTATTATTAGTTCTCTAAATATATGAGACACTTACCATGTTTAATATCACCTAAAAACGTAATAAATAAATAATATGTATGACTATAATTAGTACATAAAATATAAAATTACTACAATAATATATATTCAAAAATATAATCAATTAAATAGTACGTGTAAAAAAAATTGAAAGCAATATATAAAAACTTAAATTAAAAGAATCAATATATTAGATAAATAATAATTTATTACAATCACTAATACATATAAATTAATAAATTAAAAGAAATCAATATATTAGATAAATAATAATTTATTACAATCACTAATACATATAAATTAATTCATACTTTATTATTACTTTAGATTATCTAAATTATTTTAAAATAAAATCAATATCTTTATATCATATTAATAAAATGAAGATCAACAAGAAGTGGTGTGCCATATTCTTAAAGTAGGATTTCTACAAACGAATCTTGTGGGTTATTTTTTAAAATTTTAAACTTTAAAATATTAAATATTTTATTTAGTTTAATTCCCTTCATAGAAGGTGTATTTTCATTTTAAGAATGTTACTTTGCTAACTTTAGCACCACCTTAATTAACCTTCAATACTTAAACCATTTAACTTCTTATAAGCCTTTTACTCTCTTTATCTTTTAAACCTATTTACTTAAGATAACTAATCATATGTTTTATTGCATTGTATATTGAATAAAAATTTACTTCACTTCTTTCTGTTATTAACCATTCATTTCCCCTTCATTTGTTTCAAATTAACATCACAAGAAGTGATGTTATTGGGTTTCAATTATTTGTCATACAATAACTTATCTTTCATTCATTCTTTCTAACACATTTTTTCTTACTAAAAGATCTAGGAAATGAACTTTTGTTTATAATCGAGTTCTTTTTTTTTTTTTGATAAGGTTCACCTGGGTTTGCCCAGACTACATCCTTGGCAATTTTACCGAGAGCTAAAGCATGCTCCCCTGGGATTATAATCGAGTTCTTTAAATTTGTGTCGACCTCATATGTTCTTTATGTTATGTTTTTTGTAGTAAATGACACGAGCAAAACAAGCTCTAAAGATCATCAAATATGCATAAAAGCATCAAAGCCTCATCACCACCGTATGCATATGCGTCGCTTCATGTAAGTTCCTTTCATTCAACTACTAATTTAATTTCATTTTATTCTTGATTTTCTCTATTCATAGTTTCATGTTGTATTGTTACCTTAATTCGCATTTTTGTATTTTTTTTCTTAGAAGCAAAACCCACAATGCAAAAAATATATTTCTGTATTGTTTATTCAAAGATTACATTGTTACCTGCAAAGGGTCGTAAATCTACATTTGTATATTTACTTATTGTTTTACTGTAACATTTGAGAAATTAAAGATTTATGAGAATGTAAATCGACTAATATTATCCGATGTTTGTTTTCTTGACCTTCAATAGTTGAATCACATTTAAAATGGATTAATTTTCATTTATGGATTTAATTTTTTGCTTTATATAGCTTAAGAGTTTCAACCATGAAACCTTACTACAATCTAATGAGCTTTGTATTATTGTTAACGATGTTATGGGAGACTATCAATTTAGAAAATGAAGTTGGTGAATCACCTCCACACAAGAAAAAATTAAATTTTTTTGTGTTTGAAAATGTTGTGTAATCATGTTCAAGTGGCTTGCATGCATCAATCCAAACTTTGACGGAGATTAAAAAAAATTCAAAGAATTGTTATTGAAAAAATAAAATGAGGGAAGAGATAACCATGAGACTAGAATTAAAAATAAGATGAACCTTTCATACTTTTTATGTTGAGTTAGATTTTAGAGATTATTTACGTATTATGATAAATATAAACGCTTTTTTATATTACATTTAGTCATTATTGTTGTATTTCTTTAAAGACGATATTTTTAAAAAAATTATACTACTTGGCTTCTTAGTTTAAAGATTATTTAAACTACATATAATAATCATGATGATAAAGAAAATGGTGATGATGATGATATAAATATTTGATAATATAGTTTTTTTAAGTAAATATTGGTATTTTATTTTCTATTGTTTCTATTCATTTTAAAATTATATATTTTAATTTTCTATTTAACTATTGTTGCGTTAAATCTTTTTACTATGTTGAAGGATTTTAGCTTATTTTCAAATTATATGTTATTTTTTATCCATTTAATTTAAACAACATCAATAAAAATTACATACAGATACTTTAAGTTGTCTCAACATTTCATAACAACAATTATGATATGATTGTATGATATTCCTTTGGTGTTAAAAATAATAACAAAAAAACTATGAACAATTGTGATATTTTTCATTTTAAATGTTAGATATTATTAATTATTAACCGAAGAATTACATTTTAGCTGTATCCAGGCACATATTTTTATAAATTATTTTTCGTTACCGCGCAACGCGCGGGTGACCCACTAGTAAATATATATTTAATGTAGAATTAGGAAGTTAATAACAAATCAATTAGAGTCTTTTTTTCTTAAGATGCCAATGATGCATATACTTATGATATAGAAAAACTGATGAAAACTTATTATATTCAACGTAACACATATATTTATTATTAACTATAGAAAATTTTTAAAATATACAAACTGGAAACAATTAAAAATTCCTTGGGAGTTTTTAATAGGAATTTTATGCGTAAGAGGCAACAAAAATAAATCAAATGGGTGTTCCATTGTCAATCGTTCATCCATCTCACCAAGTTCTCTGTGTAATGTAACTTTGCAAGTTATCGAGCTATGCAAAGATGAATGTCAGAATGTCATGTTAAGTGATACGTTCTAATAAAACTTTGGTTAAAAATGTTAAGAATTGTATATAACTATTCAACAAATGTGGGTTCCAAATCAACCACAATGAACACTTAGATTTTCTATGGTAAACTTTAAGTACAAGATCTAGAGTGATGGAATAATGGTAATGATCATGATGAAAAATAGACTAAGTGTAAAAGTCATCAAATGATTCATAAGCTCTCAAATGATTGTAAGGAAGTGGAAAGGAGAGGAAGGAGTGGAAGAGTGGAAACTACAAATGAAATCTAACACTCCTATTTATACTACTCCTAAAAGGCCTAAAAGGCTTTAAAATGGATGGGCCCTAAACAATGGGCCTAATCCACAATTTACATAAAAGGAAAGATACTTTAAATAAATTACAAATTGACACAACTAACAATATTTCTAACAATTTCCCCCTTTGTGTCAATTTCTTTGCTTCCGACGATGATTGCTCGATGACTTTCTCTTTGAAGCTTTGGTCTTCTTGTTCTTCTTAGATGGTCCTTTATTTCTCCGAGGCGGTGGCGGTGGCGATCTCTCTTCTCGCTTCTTGGCCGGTCGTCCCTCAATCTTCCTTAAGCCATAATAAGACTTGAGTTGACAAGGAACATTGCTCAGATAAAAAATACCCAAGGCAAGTTTGTCTAACACCTTGTACATCGGACAGTGGTCAATGTCGGGGAGATGTTTGGAACTAGAGAAGGTGATCGAGTCAACACACTTGGAGATTCCCAAGGTGTAGGAGACGGCGTGCGTAGGAGAGGTGATTTGTGAGGTGATGGCGGAGGAGACTGATACAGAGACATAAGAAGTGGAGAGTCGGAACTGTTGCTCTCCATGCCAGACTCATAGTCATCTGAAGAAACATCCTCCGATTTAACACAGGTCAGCTCGGAGACTGGCAACTGCGAGTACTCATCGTCGTCGTCTGAGGAGATATCATCAAGGTTGATAATCTTCTTGAGCTCATCATCAGTAACGGGAACGCATGCGATAGGAATCAAAGAAATGTAATCCAGTTTTGAGCTAACATAAATCACAATCTCTTGACCCATCCCAATGTCAGTCATCGAGTTCCAACCAGGCTATGAGTGGTGGTCATCGGCGCCGATATGAGTGTCGGACGCGGCGCCGGAAGATGTGCCTGTCGGAACTGAGAATTCGAGCCAAGCCTTCTGTCGGATTTCCCCCTCACGGCGATCGGGTTTACCTCGGTCGTCGTGTCTACGCTTTGGTGGCTCGGCTGATGCACAACAAGTAGTCTCCAGGGCTCGAAGCTGTGACCGCATAGCCGATATGGAACCCTTGACCACTTTCAAGTCATCTCGTACCTCCGTCGTCAAAAGGCAAGCTTCCCTTCGAGCCGCTGGATAGATGAAACTACCTCTTGAGAAGAGGAGGTAGCCGGCTCGGGATGGTTCACGGGAAGTGATGTGTAAGCCGACCGCCACAGATAACCCAGAAGATTGGTTTTATCCTCGTGGAGATTCCCACGGGAGATCAATTTCGCCAATAAGAAGATCCCTCAACTCATCAATCGACTAGTCGGGTGCAGTCGGTCTTGGAGGTGGTGATGTACAAACTCGTCACGGACAACCTTTAGGGCGTTGTCCAAAATTTCCCTAACAACGGATGCCGGGTAAGTAACTCCGGTGTCACATAGACGTTCCGTTTGCACAACCGCTGAATCAACGGTGTGGCCTACGTTCATGGCTGGCGTGATAGTGACCATGGTAGGACTTCCCGCCGGTCCTCGTGAAATGCCCGTCGTGGACACCACTCTCGGGGTTCCGATCACGTCACTAAGAATCGTGATTGGTGGAGTAGAGACTGCGTCACATAGACTGGCAGTATGTGTACCTAAGAGTGTATCAAGCTCTAGACTCTGGTGCACATGAAGGAAGTATGGGGATCGGGGCAGGGATCCTCCAGTTTCAATATCATTACCCTCCAAATGAGGGCTTGATAGCCGTTGTGCTTTATCCCCGTGGAATGAAACATCCACCTTTTGAGAGATGGATGAGTGGTTAGGTGGGGCGTGCAGTTGCACCTCTGGGTGGGAGGTGTCTACTTCAATACCCGTACTCAACACATGTATACGGGTAGCAGATGTGGCTGCCCGGCGTCTACCTATGGATAAGGAAGGACCGGTTAAAACCTTTGGTCCTGTCTCCCACTCATCATTTCTTTTACTTCCCTCGCTCTGCTCACTTTCTTCGACTGTTAGGTCTCCCTCAAACCTTATGTCGTCCTCACCCTCAGATGGGTGGTCATCACCGAAGTCATCAGAATCATAGTCCACCAAAAAGTAAAGTGAAGGGCTTTGGCGAATGTCATAAGCATGTAAGGTATTAGCTCCGAAGCGATCATCATCACCGCCTAAGCTACCCCCGTCATATCCCCCCGACTCCTCATCCTCACACCCTTGGTCATCACCCCCAGATGAATGACCACGCTCGAGACCCTCACTCACTCTCCTAGAGGATACCTCCAGGGTGCCAGTCTCCGGCTCTGGAGATGCTGGTAGAGGTGATAAACCTAAATATGCTCTCACAATGGTGAATGATGATCGATAACATCAAGTAATGCAAGTGGCATCACCATCGGTATATCATGAATCTTTGGGTATTGCTATAAGGAGTTTGGGATAAGGCATATGGAGTTTGGGGAATGGCATATGGAATGATGGGTAAGGCATAGGGATGATTTGGGTATGGCATATAAAGTGCTGGTATCCAAAAGAGGTGTGGTGATGGTATCCATGATAAGTGTCGGTATCAAAGAAAAGTGTTCGATGCCAAATAAAGGTGTTGGATGCCTTCAGACAGAGCCTGGATGCCATTAAGAAAGGCTTGGATACCATTCTGAATCTTATTCCGAACCCAAATACTGAATTTCCATTTTTTTTGTATTTTTTTGATTTTTTTAATATATATATGTATATATATTTTTGGATTTGATTTTTTTTCCGTCTGCTATGTCCTCCCGTTCTGATTGGGAGCAAGTGGTGGTGTGATCATCATCAGAATAATGAGGATTTGAGAAATTCGGGTTTGCCATTGTACCTGAAAGATAGGATGTTAGTATTGAGGTACCGGCATAAGGGAGATAACGTGAGAAATAAGACACACAACATTGAGATGTGTTATTGTGTACTAAATCATTAGATTTGGTAAAGAATAGCACAACACATCGAGTGTAAATTATTTTCAAGTCTGGAGAATATGAAACCCAATAGATCTTACCAACCGAGCATATGATGATGCTAGATCAATTAATTTCAATGCATACACACAAATCAATTCCAATGCATACACACGCGCAAAAGTCTAAGTTCACCCACCACTCATGCAATTCAGATAAAACACAACGCTGAAGCACACTTAAGAAAATTAAACACATAGTCAAGAAACCACGACACATTCAAGTTTGAGATCTGCGGTCCGGGATTTGCAGCTTAAACAACAAAAAGCAATCCCGAAACCACTATGTAGGTTCCAAATCAACACCAAGTATGAACACAATCAAGATATGTAATTGCTCTCAAAATGATTGGAAAGTGTAAAGTACAAATGAAGTTAAAGAAGACTATTTATACTAACACTAAATGGACTAGGCTTTTTAAATGGATGGGCCCTAAACAAATGGGCCTCAACCACAAATTACATAAAAGGAAACTAAATTCTAAAGAATTACAAATTGACACAACTTAACAAAATATCTAACAATTTCCCCCTTTGTGTCAATTTCTTCGTCGCCGTTGATGATTGCTCCAAGTCTTCTTCCTCGTAAAGTTGGATCTTTTGGAAGGACCCTCATGTCTCCGTGGTGGTGGCGGTATCTCCTCACGCTTTCTTGCTGGACCCTCTATCTTCCTCAACCCATAAAAGGACTCGAGACGTCGTAGAACGTTGCGGTGTTCTAAACGATGCTCGGTGATCCTGAACACCTTGTCAATAAGGAGTGAGGGGTTCATCCAATGCCCCGTCTTCTGTACCTCAAGTTCAAGTCTTTTCTTTTCTGTTGCCAATCCCAAGTTGATGTAGTGAAGAGTACCATCGCTGAACTTGTGGACCTCATCGCACCGCATGAATTTCTTTTCACCCTTCTCATTCAGATAGACTACCCCAAAGGATGGTTTCTCAAGAACATGAAAGGGAGAATATCGATCGATGTTGGGAAGATCCTGATTTGGCGGTGTAAGGTTGATGGTGTTTTGATGACTCTCCAACCCAATCTGAAAGTCTGATATCTCCGAGTTCCTCCGATTTCTCACGATGAAGCGCTTTACGGCTTCAAGCCCTTTGAAGAAGGCTAGAGGTCGTTTAGTAAGCGTCTTCAGATCAGTATACAGTGATTCAATGTCGTCAATATGTACGTTGTCGAAGTCGGCTTCGGTGAACGTATATGTACCAGTACTCCTATGAATGACCGTGTAGATAGAGAACCATAATCCATGAAAGCGCACGGAGGAAACTTCTCTAAGAAGGACAATCGGGTTGTTGTAGAAGAATACATCTCCTTGAGGTTTGGCCTGAGTCTTCATCCAAAGAATGTGCTTGACTTGATCAGATTTTGACAATTTCATAATCCCAAGATACTTCTCCACGGGTAAGATAAATACCTTATCGGTAAATATGGATCTGTGAGAGTCCTCAAAGTATCGACCGCGTCTCCTTTCTCTATCCCATCGAACTGGTACCCGTGGTTCCACATACATACGCCTGTTAGAAAGAGCACCCTTCTCATTAGGATAGATCACCTTGGGAGGTGATACCGATGGTTGCCTCCATTGACCATGAATCGGTCGCTGAGGGCCATGAGTCACCGGGTTGATTGGTGCACGGCTTCTGACTATGGAGCGAGGAGGTGGCGACGGAGTGCCAAACGCGGAGAGGTCCGGTACCGTAGGTGATGCTCGAGGAGGAGAGATAGAGGGAACCGGCGAAGGCGTGCGAGGCGGAGGTCTGTTCGACGCATGACAAGTAGGTGACGGCGTAAGTGGAAGAGGAGACATGTAGGGCGGAGGTGTCCCAAAAGATAACGAAGGAGATGTCTGGCGAACCATCTCAACATCAGCAACGGTGATCTGATCAGGCTTTGAGCGACGACGACCGTCGACACCGGTGTCCGCATGAGTACCGGAGGTACGGACAGAAGCGGCGCCGGAAGATTTTCCTGCCAGAGCTAAAGTAATGTGTCGAGCCCTCTTGGGGTTTTCCCCCTCACGGCGTCCGGGATCCTCACGGTCGTCGTGCCTCCGTTTGGTTGGCTCGGCTGCGGCGCGACAAGAGGTCGCAAGAACTCTACGGATGGCGGAAAGAGAGCTCTTGACCTCTGCAATATCAGACTTGACCTCCTCCCTGAGGTCACTGAACTTCCCATCGAGCCACTGGGTGGAAGGGCCTACCGCATGAGAGGGTGCGGTAGCCGGCTCGGGACGGTTCGCGGGAATGGATGGATCAGAAAACTGCTTCAAGGACCCAAGAAGATGAACCACTTTGTCAGTAAGATCGCCACGAGAAAGTAAGGATGCCATAAGTAGATCCCGCAACTCCTCGGTAGAGGAAGTGGGTGTGGTAGATCTCGGAGGTGAGGAAGGAGGGGGAGGAGGTGTAGTAGCACGCGCTGTCGACTTCCCTTTGCCCTTAACTTGGGCTTCAAGGGCGGCAATCTTGCCAGAGAACTCCGCTCGAACAATATCGATCTGAGCCTTTAGGGCGCTCTCGATCATTTCCCTGACAACAAATGTCGGGTAAGTAACTCCGGGCTCACATAGAGTACCCGTTTGCACAACCGCTGAATCAACGGTGTGGCCTACGTTCACGGTTGGCGTGATGATAGCCGTGGTAGGTCTTCCCACCGGTCCTCGTGAAACACCCGTCGGGGGCGCCACTCTCGGGGTTCCAGTCACGTCACTCAGAATCGTGAGAGGTTGAGTTGAAACTGCGTCACTCAGACTAGCAGTATGTGTACCTATGTGTGTATCATTAGGCTCTAGACACATGTGCTCATCAAGGAAGGTTGGGGATCGGGGCAGGGATCCTCCTGTTTCAATATCACTACCCTCCAAGTAAGAGCGCGATAGCCGTTGTGCTATATCCCCGTGGAATGAAACACGCACCTGTTGAGAGGTGAGTGAGTGGCTAAGGGGGGCGTGAAATTGCACCTCTGGGTGGGAGGTGTCTGCTTCAATACCCGCATCGAACGAATGCGTGCGGGTAGCGGATGTGGGTGCCCGGCTCCTTCCTAAGGGTAGGGGAGGATCGGTTAAAACCTCTGATCCTGTCACACGCTCATCAATTCTTTCGCGTCCCACACTCAGCTCACTTTCTTCAATTATGGTGTCTCCCTCAATCCTTATACCTCCCGCTCCACCAAGAGGGTGGTCATCATCAAAGTCATCGGAGTCATCGGAGTCATCAGAGTCAAGACCCAGCATAAAGAGAAGAGTGGATCTATCAACATGTGTAGAAGTGGCTCCGGGTTGATCAGAGTCACCACCTAATCTACCCCCGTCATGTCCCCCCGACACCTCATCCTCAATCCCTTGGTCATCACCCCCAAGTGAATGACCACACTCAATACCCTCACTCTCTCGTCTAAGGGGTACCTCCGGGGTGCCAGCCTCTGGCTCTAGAGGGCCTGGTGGAGGTAGAGATGCTAAGTACTCTCTCACAATGGGTGAACTCTGATCAGCGGCCTCCAAAAGTGCCCGTGGAATAGGCATACATGTAATATGATCTGGATCAGGGTCACGATCATGTATTCTGGTCATTGGCCAGTTTTTACTCATTGGAATATCTTTCATTATAGTGTCAGTGTAGTGATCGATAATCAGCGCCAGAAATCGTGGGTAGGGAAGAAAGAGCTTTGCCTTCCCTATAGATGTCTTTGCCTTGATGACAGATGTGAACTCGCTCCACAAGAAGGATAGATAGTCGGTTGTTGGATCATTGGTGGCACAACCAACAAATAACTGTTTCATTTCTTGACTGCATTGATCAGTGCCTCTTGTGCGTGATGACAGACATTTGTTGAGGATGACAAACAAAGTGGACCAAAGTCCCGGAAGGTCTGTTCGTGAGAATGCACTGAGATTAGGAAGTGGTCTAAAGTATCCAAGATCCATGATGCGCGTCAGAAGTTGTTCGGAAGACAAGTGATTTGTGTGCATGGCACCTCCTGGGATGTTTAAGATAGTGGCGAATATGCTTGGTGTGATAGTAACGTCGATATCATCAATTTGGCATGTGAGGGTGTCTTCTGAAGGAGTGTTGCCGGGTACATATTTCAGAGAGTTGTATAGGTGTTGGATGGAGACTTCCGGTACCTCAACGTGTCGGGTGAGTAAAGGAGTGAGTGGGTGGTTTTTTAGTATTTCAAGGATGATGGGGTGTTGAGTAGGTAGGTTGTTTGGATCAAGATAATGGTTGTTGGCTATGAGTGGTTTGTAGTTGTGGTAGGGAAAAGTACTATCTAGTTCGGCTTGGGTTGTGGGTGAGAGGTCAGAGTAGGTGATAGGTTTGGGTTTAGGGGCGCGTGACTTTTTCGCCATAATACCTGAAAAGGAAAAATATGGTTAGAATCAAGGTGTAGGCAAAAATTTGATGGTGTCCCTCACATCATTGAGGTGCACTTTTATGTACCAAGACCAAGGTGTTGGTATAAGGAAGTGAAAGACATTGGGTGAGGGACAAGTATCCGATAATAGAATCCCTTGAAACCTTACCAACCAACCAAGGTGCATGAATGATCGTTTCGGATGAAGCACAGGTATACAAAGACATGATACACAAAGGCACTTTTCATGCGTGTAGCAAATGACATAGTGATATCAGGGGTACCAATTTTAAATCTAAGTGTAAGCACACATCAATGCAATCCCATGCACATAAATCCAAATTCACTCTACACCCATACATCAAATAGTGCACACCCTTTGAAGACACACATCACATACATGCACTTAAGGCCAAAACATTACGCATGTAATTTCAGAAGGCCCATGATTTACAAGCATACACGTACTTAAATGCATACTTCATATCCGAATCAAGCACAAACACTCAAATCCAAACTCATGTCCCACTTATGCAATTTAGAAAATGCATACAAATTCAAGCACTCAAGACTAGTTTCGGGATCTCTAAATGCAAACTCAAAACACTATTCAACTGAAAAAGATTAAAAAAACACAAAAACAAAACAAACTAAATACTAATGAAAAAAAATAAAAATAAAAGACGAACATGGTCACGTTGACAGAAAGCCGGAAGTCCCTATGGTGGCCGGAACTCCACACACTCTATGGCCGGAACTCTCTTGGAGGAGGCCTGAATTCGATATCCAGGGCCGGAAGAAGCTAGCCGGAGGCCGGATCTGTTATGGCTGAAGCTGGCCGGAACAAGCCTTGTCAGAAGGCCGGAATTCCAAAAAGAAACCATGGCGGAAATTCGCAAAGGCCGGAACTGCAGATCCAAGGACGGAAGTCAAAGGATCGAAGTCACGAGAAAACAAGGCCGGAAGCCACTTGATGGCAGAAAGTTTGAAGGCCGGAACTCAACAAGTTCAAGAGCCGGAATCCGTTCCTCGAAGGTAAGGCCGGAACACCTTCGGGAAGGCCGGAAGAGATGCGAAACACAACCGATCAAAGGCCGGATCTTTGTGAAGATCAAAGGTCGGATGAGCTTAGTGAAAGGCCGGAAGAATGAAGGATCAATAGCCGGAAGGCTGGAGTTCTATGGCCGGAAAAGCAACCACCGGCGGTCGGAAAAACGTGGCCTGATAAACAACAGTCGGCTGATGGATTGCTTAAAAAAAACTCCATTGATGTTAAAAAAACAAAAAAATAAGAAGGAAGAAAGAAAATAAAAATCTTGGGGAAGATGATGGTGAAAGGAAAAAACCAAATAAAGTAAACAAAAACTTTTATTAAAACATTATATATGAGTTTTCTTTCTTCTTTTTTTTTAAAGAAAAAACATACAAATTTTTATTTTATTTTATTTTTTTTCTTAAAAATAAGAAGATATTTTTTTTCTAATGATTTGAAAGGTGATGTTTTCTTTTCATTGAAATCTGATTTATCAAGTTATCTATTATTTTATTTTATTTTTAAAATATTTTGTTTCTTTTGTTTTTTATTTATAAAAAAAATTCCACCAAAAGAAGTTTAAGTTCAAAAAAAAATTGAGCTTTTTAAACATCAAAAAGGATTTAGATGGAGTTTTGCAATTAGCACAAACCCAAACAAGAGTTATTCCAAACAAGCCTCATATACAACTAAAACACCAAAACACCAAAACTTTTAACTTTTTAAAGATTAAAAAAAGTGTTTTTTTTCTTTTTCTCAAGAACAATATGAAGGCTCCGAGGACACTATCAATGGTGGAAAGCATAAGAACTCAAAACACCATCAAATCCCAAACAAATTAGCACACAAGAAAGCTCTAACAACAATGGACACTAATAATGAGAGCAACTAAAACACATCCACCCCAAAACCCTTAAGATCCAAAAAGATTTGAACATTATCAAATGAGGGTTATTCAAGCAATTCTCATAAACACTAAATCACCACAAAATATTGCTTTTAAAGATCAAAATGTGCTTTTCTTGATGTTTCTCATGAAGCACATATGAGACCTTCAAAAACTCCAACAATGGGGGACACACATTCAACCAAAAAAAAATCACCAAATCACATACAAAGGATATAACTAGAAAGCTCCAATCAAGATGTGCACAATTAATGAAGCCACATAGCACAAACAACCAACCCAAAACCCTCAAAATCCAAAAATTTTGAGTTTGGGGTTTTTGATAAACCCTTGAAATTTGAAAGGGGTTTTTTCAAAAACAAGCTAAGAAATGTAACAATGCAAGTATAAAAGGCAAGAATGTAGAAGGAGATAAGTGATTTTACCTTGAAAATCAACAAAAGATGGTGATGATTCTTGAAAAATGAAGAAGATTTTGAAATTGGGGGAAAACTTGGGAAGAAGATGAAGGAGGTGAAAATGGAGATGAAAGAAAGAGAGAGAAAGAAATGAGGAAAAAGACAAAAGCTTATATATAAATCTGATTTTTTTTATTTTTTATTTTTTTTTTGATTTTTTTTTGATTTTTTTTTAAACAAATGAAAAGATAGAAAGAAAATGAAAATGAAATCTATATATCTAGATATATAATGATAAAGAAAACTTACCTTGGGGACTTTGTGCGGTGTGACATACCTGTCATCGTTCCCCCTCGGAACAGGCAGAGACAAACACTGTCCCCTATGGGAACATGCGTAGGGAGACAGACAACGTTCCCCCTTAGTTCATGCGTAGGGAGAGAACGTTCCCCCTTGACATATGCATACTTAAGCCAAAAGATTAGTAATAGCTACAAGAACAACAAGAAAAGATAGATACAAAGGAATGAAGTAAGACTATACCAAATCTATCAATTACTTAGTCCAAGACAACGATGACACAGTGGTCTAGTACATATGCCTGAACACTTTGTCATGGTTATGAGGGACTGAGTAGTTGAGAGATGATCACTCTTGAGGGTCATACATGCCAAGCTTGGAGATTAGGAAGTTAAACCGTTTCTCATCCAAAGGCTTGGTAAAAAGATCCGCAAGTTGATACTCGGTATTGACAAAGTAAAGTTCAATCGTACCTTTCTCCACATGATCCTTGATAAAATGGTACCGTATATCAATATGCTTCGTGCGAGTGTGTTGAACCGGATTACATGTGATAGCAATGGCACTTTTGGAGTCGCAGTAGATGGGTATGTGATTGAAGTTGTAGCCATAATCTCTTAGCTGGGTTCTCATCCATAATACTTGGGAGCAGCAGCTGGCAGCAGCGACATACTCCGCCTCAGCTGTAGATGTAGAAACACAATGTTGTTTCTTTGAACCCCAGCTGACCAACTTATCACCCAAGAAGTGGACGTGCCCGGAAGTGCTTTTTCGGTCCAACTGACAACCTCCATCCGCGTCCGAGAACGCAACGAGCTCAAATCCGGACTCCTTTGGGTACCACAACCCACGGTTGGGTGTGCCTTTCAAGTACCGGAGAATGCGTTTGACAGCCATCATGTGAGATTCCTTTGGGTTTGCCTGAAAACGAGCACAGAAACAAGTAGCAAACATAATATTTGGCCTACTAGCAGTCAGATACAACAAAGAACCAATGATGGCTCTATAAGTCTTTTGATCTACAGGCTTCCCTTTTGGGTCAGCACCGATCAAAGTGCCCGAGGCCATGGGAGTTTTAGCAACGGAAGAAGTGTCCATGTGAAAACATTTTAAAAGATCACCGATGTATTTCGATTGATTAATCAAAATGCCATCAGGTTTTTGTAGAACCTGAAGTCCCAAAAAGAAGGACAACTCCCGGAGCATACTCATCTCAAACCTAGTGGTCATGAGATCACTGAACCAAGTGCACATATCTGAGTTAGTAGAACCAAATATGATATCATCGACATAAATTTGAACTAACAAGATATCATCACCTTCGGTCTTGATGAAAAGAGTAGGATCGATTTTACCTTTGTAGAAACCATTATCTAGTAGCGCATTGGAGAGGTGATCATACCAGGCACGGGGAGCTTGCTTTAACCCATAGAGAGCCTTGTCAAGGATGTAGACATGATTAGGCTTGGTACGATCAACAAAGCCTTCAGGTTGAGAGACATAAACTTCTTCTTTCAGTTCGCCGTTGAGAAAGGCAGTTTTCACGTCCATCTGGTAGACAGTGAAGTTCTTGTGAGCGGCATAGGCTAAGAAGATCCGAATGGCTTCAATTCTGGCCACTGGTGCGAATGTCTCATCATAATCAATTCTCGCTTGTTGCTTGAATCCCTTGGCTACTAGACGAGCTTTGTTTCTGGTTACAATCCCATCTTCATCCTTCTTGTTCTTGAAGATCCACTTCAGATCGATGATTGTCTTGTTCTTTGGTCTAGGTACAAGTCTCTAGACACCCAGGCGTTCAAACTGATTCAACTCCTCTTGCATGGCGGTCACCCAGTCAGAGATATCAAGTGCTTCCGTCATGTTCGAGGGTTCGTGTCTTGATAAGAAAGCTGCAAATAGGCACTCATTTTGAGTTGCAGACCTTGTCTTGACTGGTGCAGACTTGCTACCAATCACTTGTTGGAGTGGATGAGCTCGGGTCCACTTGGTTGTATGGGGTAAGGTTGGAGGGGGTAAAGGTTCTATCCTCAGATCGATATAGAACTCAGGTTCACGTCTGGTCGTTGCTAGAGTGGTAACGGTAGGTGGTACTTGAGATTGTACCACAATGGGACCAGGAGCTGCTGGTGTGTCTGAAGAGACAAGTGAAGGGCCAGCAGCTTGTGGAGCAGGTTGAGTGGTTGTACTGGAACCTTCCACTTGTGGAGCAGGTTGAGTGGTTGTACTGGGACCTGCCACTTGTGGAGCAGGTGAAGTAGTGGTACTGGGACCTGTCACTTGTGGAGCAGGTGAAGTAGTGGTACTGGGACCTGTCACTTGTGGAGCAGGTGAAGTAGTGGTACTGGGACCTGTCACTTGTGGAGCAGGTGAAGTGGTGCATTGATGTTGACTTGTAGTAGGCATTGTGGAGGAAGCACCACTCTGAGGACTTGGAACATTCACCACCGGAGCCTGCTGGAAGGTGTGGGAAGGTTCCCCCTCAGCAGGTGCAGGAGATACTCTAGAACTTGGTGATGCTGAGGCAGACGATGATGATGAAGTGCCTTGGAGGTTGGAAGATGAAATGTCAGTGGTAGAGACCATGACATGAGGTGCTGGTTGTACAACTACACAAACAGGAAGAGCAATATTAGCAGGTGCAGGTGAATCTTTATAAAAGAATTCAAACAATTCATCCAAATCACAAGTATTAGAGTTAGAAGAAGATGGTTTGTTCGCCGGTGAAGAAGAAGTCATGGGATTGCCATGAAGTTGATCAGAAGCCAGAACACCAGAGATTCCTGGTGTAACTGGAACTGGTGTAGAGTCTTCTTCAATGCCTTCTTCAAAATCCACATTTGTGCTCTCAACCACACATCTTTTTTTCTTATTGTAGACACGGTAGGACGGAGAGTCCTTGGCATACCCAATGAAAACACCTTCGTCACCCTTTGGACTAAACTTGTCAAGATTGTCTTTATCATTTTTCACGTAGCATTCACAACCAAAAACTCTAAAGAATTTGATGCTGGGAGGTCGATTGTACACCAATTCATATGGAGTCTTCATGAACCTTTTGGTAATAAGAGATCGGTTTTGAGTGAAACAGGCAGACGCAACGGCTTCAACCCAGAAGTGTAGTGGAAGCTTGGAGAATGTCAACATGGTGCGTGCAGCTTCCACTAGGGTACGGTTCTTTCTCTCAACAACACCATTTTGTTGTGGTGTTCGGGCAGCCGAAAAGGTGTGAGTAATGCCGACAGAATCAAGAAACGAGTCAAGCGTGCGATTCTTGAATTCAGTGCCGTTGTCGGTGCGAATCACTTGAACAGGAAGTTGTAGTCTGACCTGCACATTTCTGATGAAAGAGATGATGATGTCTGAAGCATCATCCTTACTTCTGAGAAAGTTCACCCATGTATACCTTGAGAAGTCATCCACAATTACCAGTACATACTTCCTTCCGTTGATGCTTTGTACACGCATTTGTCCGCACAAGTCCATATGGAGGAGCTGAAGTGGTTTGGAGGTGTTATGTTCCACTTTCAGCTTGTGCGAAGATTTCTTGATCTTCCCCATCTCACATGCTGAGCACAATTGTTCCTTGGTGAACCTCAAGGAGGGGAGACCAGTCACCAATCCTGTCTTTGCTAGTTGATTAATTGTAGCATAATTCAGGTGGGATAGTCTCCGGTGCCACAACACGTTCTGATTGAAGGTTGCTTTAATTGAGAGAAGACATACTTCTGTGAATGGTCGTTGTTTCCGGAAATTGACGGTGTAGAGACTCGACCTGCGAGTACCCTCAATGAGTTCCTGTCCATCATATGTCCTGACACAGCATCTTGTTTCCCGAAAGTTAACCTCAAGTTTCTTGTCACAGAACTTTCCAATGCTGAGCAGGTTGTTGCTCAAGCCTTCCACATAGGCTACTTTATTGATGGTGATTTTATGATGAAGGATATCACCATATCCCATTATTGGTGCTGAAAGCTTATTCCCAAACCGAACGTTCCTGCCATATTTTTGTTTGAAGTTAGCGAGAAGTTCCTTCCTTCCGGTCATGTGCTTGGAACACCCTGAATCCATGTACCACACATGACCGTCCTGCAAAATCACGGAGAAACATTTTTAGGTACCCATTTGGGAATGGGTCCTTTCTGATTAGGATTAGCAGGTTTGGATACATGTTCCTGTTTGCCCTTAGGTGGAGATTTTTGTTTGGGTTTTGAATTAGGTTTCTTGTTATGAGTATCATGATACCCACGATTGTAGAATCCATGATAGTTAGGAACAAAGTAATCATTCACGAAAGCATTTGCACAGTACCCAAATCTAAATTAATTTTGACAACGAAAATTGCTATGACATCCATAAACAATATGTTCACATTCATAACATTGAAATGGAGTTCGTGGTACATGCCTATTAGTTCTATGATATACAAAATTGGAAAAATTGTTTTTCATGAAACTAGGCTTATGTGCAAATGGCTTCGGACGACTGCCTTCTTTTGATCCACTCTCCTTGTTCTTACGCCTACCATTTCTCATATTTTGATCTGTCACATTTGGAGAACGATGATTAGTACCTTTGACATTTGGAGAATGAGTATGTGAGGCATTTTTCTTCGGAGTGAAGTTGTGTGATTGTTCCTTTGGTTTGGTAGCATTCTTTCGTTTTCGAAAACGTCTGTTTTTCTTAGGAACATTCACATTGGTACGAGATGAACTCGCAACTTCAGACTCAGGGGTGACCAATTTGTCCTTCCCTTTGTCTTTCTGGGATAGTTTAGGAGGAGCCATGTTTCCTGATTTAGACTAGCCTGATGATCTACCGTTCTCACCAACCCTATTGGTACAATCATCCGATACAATTTCAGAAATTTGTACCGTTGATTTAGGTGCCATATAAGCTAAGTCTTCCATGTATGAAATGGTGGTGCAGATTGGAGACCTTAGTACCATGGATTTGGAGTTTGTGAAAGAGGTACTTGAGGGTCTAAAATCTAACGCATTCACATTCCATGTATGGTTATGATGACGTGAGTTATCACGAGTTCCAAAGGTGGATTGACTTGCTTTTGGTGTGCTTTTGGATTTGAGGGCTTCTTCCAATTCATTGATTTATTCAAGAATAGGTCCTTTTCCCTAAGGCTCATGCGCCTCTCATCCTCTAGCTCAGCCTCCAGTTTAGCAATCCTTTTTTCATAAAAGGTTTGGTTATCTTTGTAAACTTTTTCAAGGATTGGAACTTCCTGATTCATCTCATCCTCAGTATAGCTAGGCGTGTAGTCCTTAGACAAAGGAATCTCACGCGTTGCATAACTGGCATTCAGAGATGAATAGTTGAAGGGAAATGATTGTTTGGTTTTTCTAGCTTTTTCTTTCTTCTCAATTTCCTTCAACTGTTCAGGTTCATCAGACTCTTTCATGAAAATAATTTTGTATCCAAGACTCATGTACCTCAGATCATACAAGGTAGGAGTCTTGGAAATGGCACGCTTCAGGTAGCATGGACTTTTATATCCAATGCCTTCCTTTGGATTGTAATAATTGAACTCTTTGGGTTGATTCATGTGAATGGTTTGATCAGTCTGGCCTCTCTTTAAAAATTTGTCCTCCATATCTTTGATTTTCGCAAACAAGTTAATTCTTTGAGCAAAGATAAATTCATACTTCTTCACATTCTCACTACTCACTCTTTCAGCCTCATGTAGTCTCTTTTGTAAATCAGTGATATTAGCATTTAAGCTTGTGACTTTATCTTCAACAGTTTTGTTTGCTAGGGTGAGCATGTTAACTTTGTCTTTTGAATAGGCTAACTCTATGTTGAATTTCACAACTAAGGCATGTTCACTAGCCAATTTGGATTCAGCAATTGTGGTTTGTTTATTAGCTTGTTTAATCTTATTTTCATACTCAGAAACCTTTTGTGCAAGACCTTTTACTTGATTTTCAAGTTCAGTGTATGGGTCAGGGAGTACCTCAGAAGATGAATCAGAATGGTCTGAGTTGACATCATTGTAGTCACGACCATCATCCTCGGAATACTCTTCATCCACATCTGCCATCAAGCATAGTTGATCTTTTCCTTCATCACTATCCACATTCCACGCGTCATCTTGAGCTAGCATGCAGACAAGACCTCTTTCCTCATCATCACTTGACATCTGCAGCCAGGCTTCATCTTCAGCAAGCAGTACTAATCCATCATCTTGCTTTTTCGCCAAGTTCATTTTGTTCTTGTAATAGTCGTACTTGGAGACATGGTTGATGCAATTCTTAGCGAAGTGCCCAGGCTTCCCACACTTGAAGCATGTTGGACTCCCATCCTTCTTGGGCTCTTTGCCTTTGTCATCTGCCTTTGCTTTCTCTTCAGGCTTGTGGTAGACAGGTCTACTGCCTTGTTCAAGTCTCCTTGGCTCTTGATCAAACCTTCTAGGTTCGTCATACCTCTTTTCATTGTCATCATACCTTTTGTCTTGATCATCATAACGTCGATCTTGGTACCTCCTCTCATCATATCTACGCTCCCTAGGTTCTTCATACCTCCTAGTGTCAAACTCAGTTGGCCTTTCATACCTTCTCACTTCACCTCTTGGTTTAGTTTCATACCTCTTACCGCTGTAGTACCTATGATTGTTGGAAGACATAGGTTTCCTCAAGTTCCTTTTAGACAAGGTCCTTGTGATTAGTGCAAGAGCCTTCTTCATGTCATTCATCTCCTCATCAGAGTCACTCCCTTTCTCTCCGTTGTCAGACGGTACATCATATTCATCCTCGTAGCGGGGTGATCTCCCAGAAGTGAACTGTCTTCGGTCTGCTACCAATGCAAGTGGGTCAGCATACTTTTCCACTTTCTTCATGTTGCTCATAGTCTCCAACACTTCATCCTGGTTGTGGTTAAGCAGCTCATACAGTTCATGGATGTCTATGTCCTCCAAGTTACGATTCTGTTGGATGTTCGAGGCGAATCTCCTCCACTCAGAGCGCAGAGAGTTGATGAATTGGATGTTGATTTCCAATTGTGACTTCTTTAGCTTGTTCTTCCTCAATTCGTTGATCATCGTGCAGAACCTATGGTAGGTGTCTTCAAGTAGCTCCCCCTCACGTCCCTTGAAAGTGGCAAACTTTGTTAGGAGGTTTGATCTCTTCATCTGAATACCCTTCTCCGTGCCATGCATCAAACTACAGATTTCATCCCACATCGCCTTCCCCGTGTCGTTGCAGTTGATGTTTGCATAGATGTCATTCGGAAGACTTTGGATGAGATATGACTTGGAGAGTTGATCTCCCTTCAAGCGGTTTGCTTCCGCAGGTGTGAGGTTGGTTGCATCCTTCTCAACCACACCACCTACAACAGGTGGGTTGCCATCAGGAACGTCGGGGATAGTCATGTAGAACTTGACTGGTCCATTTTTGAGGGATTCAAGTATGTCTTTGCCAAGAGGTTGTTTCTCAACGAAGTCTAGGAATCTTGACTTCCATTGTGAGAAGTCACCGCGGAAGAGAACAGGAGGTCGGGTATCGGACCCGATTGCCAAGGCGTCACGAGTGTTCATGATGATGTTGATTGTGGATCTTGAACCACTAAGTATGATCCAAAAGTGTTCAAGGATAACACTATCTTCCGCTTCAAGAGAATCAGTTTTCAGGCACTCTAATGCTTCAAGAAGATTTTTCTTATGATGCAGGAAGATTGATCTTCTTTCGAAAGAAGTCTGATCTTCTTTCGCAAGAAGTCCAAACTTATGTTGCAGGAAGACTACGGATCAAGAGCAGTGGTAGGCTCTGATACCAATTGTAGGTTCCAAATCAACACCAAGTATGAACACAATCAAGATATGTAATTGCTCTCAAAATGATTGGAAAGTGTAAAGTACAAATGAAGTTAAAGAAGACTATTTATACTAACACTAAATGGACTAGGCTTTTTAAATGGATGGGCCCTAAACAAATGGGCCTCAACCACAAATTACATAAAAGGAAACTAAATTCTAAAGAATTACAAATTGACACAACTTAACAAAATATCTAACACATTATGGTGCAATGGTTCAGGATTTAAAAAACTAAGGTTTGGGATAAAAAAAAACTAAGTATATAAAAAAAACTAAGGTTTGGGATAAAAAAACTAATTATAGAAAACTAAGGTTTGGAGAAAAAAAAACTAAGTATAGAAAACCAAGGTTTGGAGAAAATAAACTAAATATAGAAAACTAAGGTTTGGAAAAGAAAAAAAAACTAAGTATAAAAAAAAGTTTTCTAAGGTTTGGAGAAAAAAAACTAAGTATAAAAAAATTTGGGAAAAAAAAACTAAGTATAGAAAACTAAGGTTTGGAAAGAAAAAAAAACAAGTATAGAAAACTAAGGTTTGAGGAAAAAAAAAACTAAGTATAAAAAAAAAGGTTTGGGAAGAAAAAAACTAAGTATAGAAAACAAAGGTTTTGAAAAAAAACTAAGTATAAAAAACTAATGTTTGAGGAAAAAAAACTAAGTATAGAAAAAACTAAGGTTTGGAGAGAAAAAAAAAACTAAGGGAAAGACTCCGGCACTTATTAAAGTTCCGGAGTTCTTAAAAAACACACAAAAAAAAAACTAAGGGAGAGACTCCGGCACTTAATGAAGTTTCGGAGTTCTTAAAAAGCACACAAAAAAACTAAGGGAGAGACTCCGGCACTTAAAAAAGTTCCGGAGTTCTTAAAAAACACACAAAAAAAAACTAAGGGAGAGACTCCGGCACTTAATGAAGTTCCGGAGTTCTTAAAAAGCACAAAAAAAACTAAGGGAGAGACTCCGGCACTTAAAAAAGTTCCGGAGTTCTTAAAAAGCACACAAAAAAAAACTAAGGGAGAGACTCCGGCACTTAAAAAAGTTCCGGAGTTCTTAAAAAACACACAAAAAAAAACTAAGGGAGAGACTCCGGCACTTAATGAAGTTCCGGAGTTCTTAAAAAAAACACACACAAAAAAAAACTAAGTAAAAGAAACTCTGAAGGATAAGTTTTTTGGAACTTGGTTTGGGGTTACAAAAAAAAAACTAAGTATAAAACTCCGAGACCTAACCCCAAATTCCAACACTTGTTTTCTTAAGAACCCAGAAATCATTTAAACCCGAAAAACACAAGCAAATTTGACAAAATGCCACTAAGTTAAAATCTCAACTCCGAACGATACGAGGTTTTCAACGAATGACCATCGAAAACACGAATCTTAGGATTTTTTTTTTAAAAAACTGTTTTTTTTTAATTAACAAAAAGATTTTTTTTTCGTTTTTTTTAATTTTTTTTCGTTTTTTTTTAATTCAAAACAAAATAAAATAGAAGACTTACCTGGTCCTCCGAAGATCAGTAATGAAACGACAAGACCGATGGCCGGAGGTCCGGAAGGGCGAAATATTTTTTTTGAGATAGATATGTATATATAACATAGAATATAAAAGACTTACCTTGGTAACTAAGTGTCGGGTATACCTGTCAGTGTTCCCCCTCGGAACATGCAGAGGCAGACAACGTTCCCCCTTGGAACATGAATACAAAGAGAATGTTCCCCTTGACAGATGCACACTTATACCAAATGGTTAGTAACAAAGGCACGTGAACAAAGACACATGTATGAAGGGGATAGAATACTTATTTGTTCCCCCTCGGGACAGTAACGATTATGTCTCCGTTCCCCCTCAAATCAAAAAGTTAGTAAAAAAACAAGATATACAAGAATGATCCCACAATATTAGTTAGAAGTTCCCTTCGCTCGGTCATGTGTTTGGAATGATCTGAGTCTATGAATCACAAATGACCGGCCTGCAAAATCAAGTGCAAACATTTTTAGGTACCCATTTGGGAATGGGTCCTTTCGGATTAGTACCAACAGGTTTGGGTTCTTCTTTGCTCTTTTTAGGAGTCTTTTTCTTGGGCTTGGATTTTCTTTTCTTGGCATGAGGAAAGTGGTTATGGTGATTATAGAATCCAAAGTAATTAGGAGCATAACACTCATTCACAAAGGCATTTGCACAATAACCAAAGTGAAAACAATTTTGACAACAAAAGTCACTACGATACCCATAAGTAACATGTTCACAAACATGAAAGTTAAATGGAGTATATGGTATATGACTATGAGCTCTATGAAATTCATCTTTGGAAAATCTGTTTTTCGCAAATCTAGGCTTATATGCAAATGGCTTTGGACGACCGCCTTCTTTTGATCCATTCTCCTTTTCTCTATGCCTACCCTGTCTCATATGGTTATTTGTCATGTTTGGAGAAGCATGATTAGAGCCTTTGACATTATGAGTATGAGTATGAGTATGAGAAACATTTTTCCTCGGATGGAAGTTGTGTGATTGTTCCTTTGGATTGAAAGTATTCTTTGGTTTTCGAAAACGTTTGCTTTTCTTAGGAACATTCACATTTGAACGAGATGAACTCGCAACTTCAGACTAAAGGGTAATCACTTTGTCTTTCCCTTTGTCTTTCTGGGTTAGTTTAGGAGGATCCACGTTTCCTGGTTTGGACAAGCCTGATGAGCTACCATTCTCACCAACCCTATTGCTACAATCATCCGATACAATTTCAGAAATTTGTACCGTTGATTTAGGTGCCGTATATGTTAAGTCTTCCATGTATGAAATGGTGGTGCAGATTGGAGACCTAAGTACCATAGATTGTGAGTTTTGAGAAAAAGTACTTGAAGGTCTAAAATCTGGTGCATCAACATTCAATGTATGGTGATGATGACGTGAGTTATCACGAGTTCCAAATGTGGATTGTTTATATTTTGATGGACTCTTGGATTTGAGGGCAGTTTCAAGTTCATTGATTTTACTCAAGAACAAGTCATTTTCCCTAAGGCTCATGCGCTTCTCATCCTCAAGTTCAGCCTCAAGAGTAGCAACCCTCTTTTCAAAGAAAGTTCTGTTATCATTGAAAATTTTAGAAAGGATTGGAACTTCCTGATTCATCTCAGCCTCAGTATAGCTAGGCATGTAATCCTTAGACAAAGGAATGTCACGTGTTGCATAACTGGCATTGAGAGATGTATAGTTGAAGGGAAATGATTGTTTGTTTTTTTAGCTTTTTCCTTTTTCTCAATTTCCTTCAACTGTTCAGGATCATCAGACTCTTTCATGAAAACAATTTTGTATCCAAGACTCATGTACCGAAGGTCATACATGGTAGGAGTCTTGGATATGGCACGCTTAAGATAGCATGGACTTTTATATCCAATGCCTTCCTTTGGATTGTAATAATTGAACTCTTTGGGTTGGTTCATATGAATGGTTTGATCGGTTTGGCCTCTCTTTAGGAACTTGTCCTCCATATCTTTTATTTTTGCAAAGAGATTTGTTCGTTGGGCAAAAATGGCTTCATACTTTTGAACACTTACTCTACTTAGAATCTCATCCTCATGAAGTTTCTTTTGCAAGTCTGAGATGTTATCATTCAGACTAGCAACTTTATCTTCTAAGGTTTTGTTGGCAAGAGTAAGAGTGGTTACCTTTTCTTTGGAATGAGCTAGTTCAATGGAGAATTTCACAACTAAGGCATGCTCACTAGCTAATTTGGATTCTGCTATAGCAGTTAAATTATTTGCCTTTTTGATTTTCTTGTCATATTCAGACACTTTAAGAGCAAGATCTTTCAGTTGATTTTCAAGTTCAATGTATGGGTCTGGAAGTACCTCAGAAGGTGACTCTGAATGATTTGAGTCAAGGTCGTCGTAATCACGTCCTCCTTCTTCTGAGTACAGCTCCTCCTCATCATGGTTAGCCATCAGACATAGTTGATCTTCTCTTCTTTCATCATTTGTCAGGTCCCATGCCTCATCTTAGATAAGCATACATACGGGACCTCCTTCTTGATCATCACTTGACATTCTGAGCCAAGCATTATCTTTCTTTACTTCCTTTCCCTTGTCTTCAGACTTAGCTTTCTCCTCAAGTTTCTGGTAGTTAACTCTACCACCCTGTTCACCTCTTCTCAGATGGTTGTTAGAAGACATAGGTTTTCTTGCGTTTCTCTTAGACATACACTTGGTGATCAATGCCAAGGCCTTCTTTATGTCATTCATCTCTTCATCAGATTCATCTTTATGGACATGGAGAACCGGTGGTCGGGTATCGGACTCGATCGCTAAGGTATCACGTGTGTTCATGGTTGATTACGGATCTTAAACCACTTAGTTTGATCCGGTAGTTGGATTGGTGAAAATATTCAAGTATGAGTTCCGATGTGGGCTTTGGTATTAGCCTTTTGTGCTAAAAAGACTTAGAAAAATTTCAGAAGTGCTGGAGCTCAAGAGTGCTGGAGCTGAAAACACTTAGAAAAATTTCAAAAGTGTCGGAGCAGAAAACCCAAATCTAAGTGCTGGAGCTGAAAATACTTAGAAAAAATCGGGAATGCCAAAGCTGAAAATCCAAAACCTCAATGACAAAACTAACTTTTTTTCACCGGAACCAACACTTAAAGGATCAAGAGCAAGTGGTAGGCTCTGATACCAATTGTGGGTTCCAAATCAACCACAATGAACACTTAGATTTTCTATGGTAAACTTTAAGTACAAGATCTAGAGTGATGGAATAATGGTAATGATCATGATGAAAAATAGACTAAGTGTAAAAGTCATCAAATGATTGTAAGGAAGTGGAAAGGAGAGGAAGGAGTGGAAGACTGGAAACTACAAATGAAATCTAACACTCCTATTTATACTACTCCTAAAAGGCTTTAAAATGGATGGGCCCTAAACAATGGGCCTAATCCACAATTTACATAAAAGGAAAGATACTTTAAAAAATTAAAAATTGACACAACTAACAATATTTCTAACAATAAACTTAATAATCCAAAACAATTTCCAAATCCTTTTTGTATAACTGCCATCAATTGTCTCAAGATCACCAAATTGTGCCAAACATTCAATAATGTCTACACATATATCTACTTTATTACAACAACGGGGTTTAACAAGTAACAAAATAAAATAAGTAACATAACACAATAATTCGGGAGAAGTAAAACCCTATTTACATGATTAATTTCGAATTAACAACCCTATACTCTTCATTAATCATAATCAACTTAAGTTTTTCATAACATGCACTAAACCTTCATTCAATATTGAAAACAACATGAAAATAGAAAGCAATCGTAGAGCTCCCATATAGAAAATTCTAATTTATAAAGGATTGGATCGCACTGATCCATATTACAATACCGACATTCCATTTGATAAATGAAGACCATGTCTAAAGTGACCAATTCTCCATTATTTTAGTTCAAGGACTCACACAACTCTTACCTTAATACCTCAACAATCATTATCTTCGCCCAAATTTCAACTTTACATGATTCATATGATCTTTATTTGTAATTATGCAAATTAGAAGTTCAAGAAATAAACCCCAAATTGAAATAAAATTCGTCTCAATGTCTTTGAATTTGTAATTAAGATGAAAGATAAATTCGTAATTACCATTTATTTAACAAAAAGTGTCATGGAGAATAAATATTTAAAATTCAAACCACCATTTATTATTGTTGTTGTTGTCATTGTTATTGTTATTATTATTATTATACAAAAAATAATGAAATAGAAATTCAGCATAATTAACTTAACACTTAAAAAAATAGTAAAACAAATTTCCTACTAAATTTTTGGACACTGCAAGTTGTATATGTTCCAACTGAAACTTGATCCTAAATTGGGTTTTGAATATCCAAGAGTCGTGGTACAAATTAGGATAGAAAGTAATTACCATGGATTTGAAGATTTTGATGCTAATTACCTCCTTGCATGTGATACATAAAAATAAAGGAAAAACCCCAACCTAAGTTTAAAATATAGGTATTTGTACAAACACACATAAAATAAGACCCCGTTTACTAAATGCTTGACTGAAAATCTTAGTGGATTTTCGATACCAAACGAATGGGTAAGACTTGTGAAGATTTTATAAGCTTATTTCATTTTCCAAGCAGGTAAAATTGATCATAAAACCGAAATGGAAAATATAAACCGTATATACCTGATCAATCTTCAAAAAGACACCATGCATATCACTTTTCACATGAGGCCCAATGGGTAGAATCTAATCTCCAAAACCCCATGAATTAACAAACAAAGACAAAGCCTTAAAATAACATGAGATGAAAATTAGTAGCCTAACAAAATACCTTACCTGATCAATTTAAAAAAAAAACATTATGCAGATCATTTTCACATGAAGCCTAATTGACAGAATCCGATCTTTAGAACCATATGAATCAAGAAACAAAGACAAACCTAAAATCACATAAGATGAAAATTAGTAGCCGCATTTAACAAATTGTCCAAAAGAGAAAAACTACTTAAAATAGAGGTTTATATTAGAGAGAGAGAGAGAGAGAATGCGATAGTGAAATTTACATGGCTTCCATGAGATATTTTTCTTTCATGGTTTTATATGTGGATTAAGAGAAGAGAAGACATGAAGTGATAAACGGTTAGGAAGGTGATGAGTTTGAAGACCATTAATGTTTCATTTATTTAAATAAATATAGTTAATGTAGTATTTATTTAGGAAAACATATACAATAAAAATAAACAGAAAATTTGAGAAAAAAGGGATTGCTATGTTGTAGGTTTTTCTTTCAATTAATAAACTAGGTTTTTCGACCCTGCGTTGCAGGGAAGAGAGAAGGTTATAAAAATATAAAAGAATAAAATAACAAAAAAACAGTTAAAATGTAATATAAATCGATAGGACAACTTTGACGCAAGCGACGGATCATTATTAACGTAGAAAAAAATTCATGAGAATATATAAAGTTGAAATCGGGTTAATGTAGCTTTTATATATTCTCATGAATTTTTATATAAAAAAAGCTACATTAACCCGATAGTTACAACCCGTACACCTTCATATAAACCATTTATTTTAGCCAATTATTTATGATTAATTACTCGATTCATCAATGATTAATAATTTCATGCAATAATATTACCTACAGTGCATACTATTTTCATTAAATGCATATTAGAACATTAAATGCATATTATATCATGAATGCTTCTTGAAAGTATAACTTTAATGTGATGCATTTCATAATTCGTCATATGCATCGACATTTGTTGCTGAAATTTGATAAAATCATGAAGATACATCTAGAGAATCGATGAGAATCTATATAAATGGACTAAACGAATGGTTTAGATGAAGGTTGTACGGGTTGTAACATTTTATTGGGTTGCATAATAACCTTGGCCTATATATATATATTATGTATGTATAGTATTAGGTTCAAATGAGAAGTGCTAAAAAATACGAAGTAGAGAAGTGATCTCCACCACTCATCCGGTCAATATAGGTGGCTTTGACCGGTTATGGTGGACGCGATCACGGGGGATGGACGCGATTCATGAGAGGGTATAGATTATTAAAGGAGGGGACCCGGTCAAAACCGCCTTTATTGACCGGATGAGTGGTGGAGATCACTTCTCTACTTTTCATTTTTTTAGCACTTCTCATTTGAACCTAATACTATATATATTATATATATAATTATTCTTCCTTATAAATCAAAACTTCAAGGACCACTTTCAACAAATCTATAAATGTCAAGGACTAAAAATGAACTTTTTATTATCTCTATTATTATATTATTATTATTTTTTACTATGCTTATGAATAGTGCAACTAAAGTTGCTAAATGTTAGTGCTTTTAATAAGAAGATATTTTGTGGTGGACAAATCTTGAGGCATGAATACATGGAAGGTTTGGAGGTGAAACTATTAAGAAGAATAAGAATATATTTTGTGGTGGACAAATCTTGAGACATGAATACATGGAAGGTTTGGAGGTGAAGCCTTCAAAAATGAAGATGAAATGATTTAGAGGTATATCTTGAAGAATGGAGATGAAAATGTTAGAAGGGTAAATAAATGAAGGGTTTCTAGGGTGAATGAAAAGTTAGACAATTATATTTTACATAATGACCAAATAAATGAATCACATTATCATATTAAAAGTTTGGAGGTTACAATTCTATTTATAAAAATGACCAAAATGACCTTATCTCAATGAACTTTATGTTTGAAGTATAAGGGTAGAATGGTCTTTAACATATTCAACATTAAAAAATTCAAAAAATTGGGAAAAAGGATAAATGAGCTTCTAGCCTTTAGAAGATGCCACTTCTACTCAACTGATAAGAACTGAGAAGATTATAATCTAGACCCTCAACATACTTCACGTTTTTTATTGTGAACTTCCCATTTGTCAGCCATCCATAACCTCTAATTGTTCCTCAATCTTTACTCTGATGCCTTCCTTTGCAACATAGTTGGAAAGGAAGTCTCTACTTCCTGTCACGTGTGAGGTGCAGCCGGAGTCGATTAACCACACATGACAGAGCTGCAAAAGAAATCACTTGCGTTTAGGTACCCGTATCCATATGGGTCCCTTGGGATTAGTGACAGAGCTACTTTTAATTTTGGGAGATGAGTTAGAAGCAGAAGAGTGAGAATTAGAATGCGGTTTTGAATGACCAGTTGATTTAGATAAATTTTGTTTCTTATGCTTTTAAACACGTTGAGGATGAATAACATGTGGTGAATAAGAGTTCATTTGGCAATTCCAGTAATTATGAGAGTAAAAAGGATGAGAGAAATAAGGCATAGCACCATAAGAAGTATTAAAGCAATTGACTGAATTAAAACAATCATTGGGAAAACCCCTTGTCGTTACATCAGAAAATTTCTTATTCTTCCTAGATGGCTGATAACCTAAGCCATATATCTTATTTCTAAAATCACTAATAAAAGCTGGAACATTTGATGATTTCTTCTTGAATTTTGAACTCTTCTTCACTCGGTCATCGTCCTTTTTCCTCCTCTCATCTGCCAAAGGAACAAATTTAGAGTTAGAAAAGGGATTGACAAATGTGTTATCAGGAGAAACAGTTTTAGCACTTGAAGTTTTTGAAAAAGAGGATTCACCAACTTCAAACTCACTTTGCTCAAAGTTTAGACCTGGAATGAATTTACATAAAGCCTTAGGTGTAGAAGACAAAACTGTGGATGGTTTGAAACCTCTTTTATCTTTAGAAGTGGATGACATGATAAACTTTGAATCTCTAGATGATTCATTGTTCTTCACATTTCCATTCTTAGTTTTATTTTTCTTTTGAACATTCACACAGTTTGTCTGAACACCATTTGGTTTATGTGCATTGTTTTCCTTGGTCACAAATGACTTAACTCCAGGTGATATAGACTCAAAGGAACTTGTATGTTTTTCCCTTTTTAACTCGGCTTCAACAGCAATTACCTTTTAAGAGAATTCGTTAATTTTCAGTCGTAGATCACTTTCCTTCTTTTCAAACATGGTTTCTCTTTCTTCAAAGAATTGTTTTTGTTTTTCGTAAAAATCCTTTTCGTTGGATAATGTTTCTTTTAGTACAGAAAATTCATCTCTTAGAGAGTGAGCTTGTTGTACATAAACATCCTTTTGCTTTTCAGAGTCAAGACTTTTGTGGAAAAACATTTCACACTTACTTTTAGCCAACTTTAAATTAGACTGTAATGTCTCAATTTGTTTGTCTCTTTCAGAAAGTGTGTTATTCAGAGAAGTGATCATGTTCTGAAGATTATCAATTTCTTGTAATTGAACTTTTAACTGAGCAATTTCTTTGTCTCTCTCATCTTCATAAATTGAAGGTTCTGACTTCACTCGAATGTTTTCTTTAGAAGACAACATCTCACATTCCGGATGTGAGAATTCAATTTTGCGTGTTGCATAACTTTCATTCAAGTGAGAATAGCCAAAAACTTGGTTTTTGTCTATTTGAGAAGTTGAACTTTCAGTATCCGAAGTCTCATTGCTTGAGTTGGCCTTTGAGTCACTATCAGTCAAGTCTTTATCATTTGATGAGCTAGGGACAAATTGGACAGGTCTAACAATCGTATGAACAATCTTACCACCTTTAAAGACATGCTTGGGTTTTGAGGCACTCATATTGTTGAAATTGTAAAGATTATCTGGTGCCTTTTGCAAAACAGTATTTTCGGAAATTCCTAAGTCAGTTTTTACATCATAAAACGGATTTTTGTTCAAATTGTTTGTTAGAAGTTTGAGCATTTGCTCAGTCTGTCCTCTTTTGAGATTGAGATCTTCAAGTTCTTTTATCTTTGTAAAAAGTTTCTCTCTTTCATCACTCAACAGTTGAAACTTGACCTCTAGTTCTCCTTTTTCACTTTTCAGAAAATCATGTTTTCTTTGAAGTTCATTCAAGGTGGTTTCAAGGGCATTCTTCTCCTCTTTAAAAGTGCTCTTTTCTTTTTCAAGAAGTTCACTTGTTTTCTCAAAGGATGATTTATACAATGCCCTTTATTCTCTGAATTGCTTGGAAAGAAGCTTTTCAGATTTAAGATTGTTTTTAAGCTCGAGAAATTTAGAATTCATCTCATCAAGTTTAGTCAATAAGCTAGATTCAGAAAGATCATATACCTCTTCATAATCTGAGTTGTCATCATCACCATCATCACCAACTTCCTTCTGAACCGATCCTATCAAGCAAACTTGGGAAAAATGAGCTTCCTCTTCTGATATGCTCTCTTTTCCCAATTCTCTTCCTCGACCATCAAGCCTTTTGCATTCTTCTTCTTTTTCAGTAAAGCAAGTTTCTTGGTGAGCAGCTCTATTGCAAGATAATCATACACATTGGTTTGAATCACACTATAAAGTTGATCTATGTGTTTTTTTTACTTTTTGGTTTTGTTGTTGATTCTCTATGGATTCTTGTATGTAATTATAATTTCTTAATTTTCAATTAAAAAAACCCCAACAATGAGATGCCATTTTTCTGAGCAATTCAACCTTTAACTTTTCTCAAAAAAAATTAATATCGATATATTAATTAAACAATCGATATACAAACCTAATTATTTTAATAAGTTTGTTTATTGTTTAGTTTTTATGTATTTTTTTTGTTAGCTTGACAATGATTATAAATCAATACTTTATATTTAGGTCAATATGTCAATATAAAAAAATAACCCACCAAATAAATAATAAGCTTCCATTGGTATATTTTTTTTGTTAATAATTTCAACATCAATATACAAACCAAATTTTTTATCTTGCAATATTCAAACATTTTATTTTATTTTCTTTTTATATAAACCTAATTTATATAATTTTTTATCTTAGTTTATATAGAATGATCTTGAATTATTTTAATAGTATGCAAACAATAAATCAATATATCGATCAGACAATTATCAATCAATCTATATATATACATGTATATATAAAGGCAAACAAAAGAAGTTGGTAGGATGCAATCAGGTTCAAGTATTGATCAATTATGGTGATTTCTTTATTGTCCCACATCGGTGAGAAAAACGAAAAGTTGAAATTGAAAATGACTATATAAAGGAAAAGATAGTAGCTTGGAGGTGTTTAGGATTGCTCACTTAAAACAACTTATGTTTTTTTGTAAATGTATTTATCAACTTATGTATTGTCAATTTATATTTAATAAAAAATGTTTGGATTAGCTTATGAATGGTAACAAAATGCACTAAGTTGATAAGTTGATTTTTGAAGGTGTTTGAGATTCCTTATATGTAAAATAGCTAAAATATTGATAGGTTATTTTACTTAAGTTAATAAGTTAAAATGGAATGACTTTTCAAAATATACATTTTACTACACAGTTACTTTTCAAATGACTTTCCTTATATTTTAACAAATGTAACGAATGACAATAACAATATACATTTTACTACACAGTTACTTACGCTACCGCGCAACGCGCGGTTCCACCACTAGTTAATATTAACAAGGGTATGATAATCGGAAAAAGCTACAAAAAGCTTTTGAAATGTTGTTCTAAGGTTGTGTGTAGGCAAAAATAAGTTAGCTTACAAGCTAGTACATGTTTGGATGAATCATAAACTAGCTTTTAGTAACTTTTTTCTATCATATCTTTATTAATATCGATTATTATATCGCAAGATATCTTTTTTGTTATTTTACATGATCATAAGCTAGTTTTGCCAAACATAATTTATTTATAAGCTAGCTTATCAACTACTAATTAGCTTATTAGTCAACAACTAGCTTATCAGCTAGTTTGCCAATCACCGTCTAACTAGCATTTCAATAAGGTAGCTTACGGTCCATACAAACACGTACTAGCTTATAAGGCCATGCGTATTGGTGTTGGCAGGCTCCAGCAAATGAAACAGGCGGCCTCCCAGGTTGGGAGGGCTTGGGGTACGCCACATTTGAAGCTGGCGGGCTCCAGCCTTTGCGGGTTGGCCACACCGCCAAGGCCCGCGTGAGTTGTGTGTGTGTTGTGTGAGAGGGTTGGGGTACAGGTTGCAGAGGGTTGCAGAGGGCTTATGAGAGGGTAGGAGAAAAGCTGATGTGAAGCTGACGTGGCAATGCAGGTTGGGAGGGCTTATTACATGGGGTACTCATAGCCTACGGTAGCTTATTTGTGCCAAACACAACTTTATAGGGTTTATTAGGTTGAGTAATGGGTTAGACTTGAGTAATTGGCAAGTTTGGATTGCAATATGTTTAAATGCCTGATACTTTTCTTAGCTTAGATGAAAGCATAAAGTATATACATTAATTATTACAATTTACACATTTAGTTCGATTATAGGAACTTAAACTTTTGACATTTTTGTGTTGATTTTGTTAGGATGTGGATTTTCAGAAGTCCAATTTACACAAAATAATAACAGATCAACACACACACACACAAATATAGACACATACATACACATATATATATATATATAATATGTCAGGCTTGAGAGAGTCGCAACATCTTAAATTGAAACTGCAGGATATACAATTAGCTACCAAAAATTTCGAAACATGCATCGGAAAAGGTGGATACGGTTCGGTGTACAAAGGACAGCTTTCTGTAGATGGAAAACCGACTACAGTCGCTGTGAAGAGGTTAAATGAGCAGTTCGGTCAAGGATTAAAGGAGTTTTTGACGGAGATTCAGCTGCTAACCGGTCAAAACCATCCAAACTTGATCTCTCTTCTCGGTTACTGTGACGACGGAGAGGAGAAGATTATCGTTTATGAGTATGCAGAGCATGGAAGTCTCGATAGGTATCTAAACAACACCAACCGTACTCATCTTACATGGCGGGAAAGACTCAGAATATGTATAGAAGCTGCCAGGGGATTAGATCACCTCCATAATCATGTTAAGGCACATCAAACGATAATCCATCGAGACATTAAAAGTTCAAATATTTTATTAGATGAGAACTGGGTTGCTAAAATATCTGATCTTGGATTGTCCAAGTTAAGTTTAGCAGGTTTAGATAGAAGTCTTGTTGTCACCAATCCTGCCGGCACATATGGGTATGTGGAACCAGAATCCATTGATACTGGTATCGTAAAGAAAGAATCTGACGTATATTCTTTCGGCGTGGTACTGTTTGAAGTTCTATGTGGGAGACTGTGCCTATCCAAACATGATGATGGCATCTTGTTATCAGCCCGTTTGGCCAAAGACTACTATGAAAATAAGAAGTTGATTGAGATAATTGATCCTCGTGTAAGGGAAGAAATGAGTTTGAAATCCATGAACAAGTTTTCAGCAGTTGCGTATGGGTGCTTGCAAGATGATCGAGGACGTCGGCCTAACATGGAGCTTGTGGTGAAAGAGCTAATAGAATCATTGAAAATACAGGTATGTTAAATACAATAAGTGCATGTTTTTTTGTAATCCAAAGATTATATATGAAAGATATATATAATATTGATAGGTTGAGTACGAGTTAGAGAAGGAAAAGAAGTTGAAGCAACATCATCATGTGGGATTAGAATTGGATGATGATGGCTCCAAGAAGGTTTCCAGTGCAACATCTACCAAGGCAACATGGGGGAAGCTACAAACTTCCCATAAAAAAGCCGAACAAGTGAAAACGGTATGTCTGCAATCATCGTGGGGAGAATTTGAACCATTGCACTTGAAGTCATCTAAGTCTCTTTTTGAGTCTCTTTCTGGATTATAAAATCATTTGTTTCATAAATTTCCTTTAAAAAACTAGATCTTGGAAAATCTCATTAATCTTTCTCTAATTGAAGTTTTCATCTTCTGTATAAGATGGCTGAAATAGGTTACCAAGGATCGCAACATGGAGAGGGTGTAGAGATTATTCCATTCAAGACCTCCAATGAACCTCTCAAAGTCATATTACTTCATGGTTATTTGAATATATGGGTTAAAGAAGCCAAAAACCTACCTAATATGGATATGTTTTACAACAAGGTAGGTCAAGTGCTTGGGAAATTGCTTACATTTAGCGGTAAAAGCAAGACGAATGATGGCAAGTCTCAAAAGGTCACAAGTGGCCCTTATGTAACAATTTCAATAGCTAATGTTGTAATTGCAAGAACATTTGTCATCAGAAACAGCGAAAACCCTATTTGGTTGCAAGACTTTTATGTCCCTGTGGCTTACTATTCTACTGAAGTTCATTTTGTTGTTAAACATAGTGATCTTGTGGGTTCCAAAATGATAGGGGCTGTTGGTATACCAGTTGGGCAGTTAGTTTCTGGTTCAATAGTTGAGGGTACCTTTCCAATTCTAAATGGAAGTGGCAAACCCTGTAGACCAGGGGCAGTACTGACTTTAAGGATTCAGTACACACCCTTGGAGAGAGTTCCCCTTAGCCAAAATGGAGTGGGATCAGATCCAAATTTTAATGGCGTTCTTGGTACTTATTTTCCACTAAGGAGAGGGGGTAAAGTTACCCTTTATCAAGATGCTCATGTTGATGATGGTTGTCTTCCTAGTGTGTGGCTTGATGGTGGTTTAAGGTATGAACATGGAGAGTGCTGGCATGATATTTGTGAAGCTATCAAGCAGGCTCGTCATTTGATTTACATTATAGGATGGTCAGTGTTCCATAGCATTCAGCTTGTTCGTAATGGTGAAGGTGCAAAATATAGCCTTAGCCTTTTGGGGATCTTTTGAAATTTAAATCTACAGAAGGTGTAAGAGTGCTTCTCCTCATATGGGATGATCCTACTTCTACAAGTATTTTTGGATTCAAGAGTGTAAGGCCTTTTTAGTCATGATTACTTATTTTCTTGCATTAGTTACAATTAATTCTAGTGAGAAGTCGCATCTTTTTTCAGCAAGGGATTATGCAAACTAATGATGAAGAAACTCGGCGTTTTTTCAAGAATTCTTCCGTGCAAGTACTTCTTTGCTCCCGTTCTACTGGAAGCTGGGCTACAAAGGTTTGATGCTATTAGTTATATAAATATATAATTACCATTTCTTTCTTTATTAGATTGGACGATTGACATGAGGTTTAGAGATCAAATCCAAACTTAACTTAGGACACGATGACAACTATTTGCGATCATACTGTAGTGTCCACCGACAATTTTAGCGTTTTAATGGAAGACTGAATTTGGGTTGTAGGAGGTTGCAACAATCTATACCCATCATCAGAAAACGGTAATAGTGGATGCTGATGCTGGTAATCACAAAAGACGAATAATGGCATTTGTTGGAGGTCTCGATCTATGTGAGGGGCGTTATGATACTCCTGAACACCCCCTTTTCAGCACATTACAAACTGTTCACAAAGATGATTATCACCAACCTAGTTACCCCGTAAGCATTTCACTGATTTCCTATTGATCTTTAACTTCAATTACCATGCTGATATAAGGAGGTTATAAGAAAGGGGTTGTGCTGAATTAAGCTTGTTGTTTAAACAGCCTACTAATGGTTGTCCAAGAGAACCATGGCATGATTTGCACAGTCGAATTGAAGGTCCGGCAGCATATGACGTACTCACAAACTTCGAGGAGAGATGGTTGAGGGCTTCAAAGCCACGTGGGATTCGTAATCTTATGATGTCTGTTGATGGTTCTTTACTCAAACTAGATTGGATTCCTGACATTCTAGGAATAGATGATGCTCATTGCACAAGCGAACAAGATCCTAATGGTTGGCATGTCCAGGTGCATTTGTTTATGAGCGACTTCAAAGCTCAAAGCACTCTTTTTTTCCTTCTTCTAATTTTGAACGTTAATAAATTCATTTTTCTTCTTCAACATTTCAACTATATGTAGGTGTTCCGCTCAATTGACTCCAACTCTGTTAAAGGTTTTCCCAATGATCCCAAAGATGCCACAAGCAAGGTACGACAACTTTTAGATCTGTGAGCTCTTTATAAGCTCAATGTTGTGGGGATCAACAACTTTCATCATGGTTTTAAGTTGATTTGGAGGTTATTGGGTCAATCTGTTGCTTTGGGCTATGTAGAGTTAGGAGTTGTATCACAATAGAACCTTGTACCATCTAATAATTTGCTATGTTGCAACAGAACTTGGTATGTGGGAAAAATGTGCTTATAGACCTGAGCATACATACTGCATATGTGAAGGCAATTCGTGCTGCTCAACATTTCATATATATTGAAAATCAATATTTTCTTGGTTCTTCGTTTAATTGGAGTACTCACAAAACTTTGGGTAAGAAGAATCAATATTGCTTCTTAGATGTGCTTATATCGTGTTTGAAGTGCTAATGATGCTTTAGTTGTTCATCAGTTCCTTCCTTTACTGTAACTATGAATTCCTTGTTATAAATAATGATACATGTGTGTTCCAATAGGTGCAAACAATTTAATACCGATGGAAATTGCTCTAAAAATTGCGAATAAAATCCGAGTGAAAGAGAGGTTTGTTGCATATATTGTGATTCCAATGTGGCCGGAGGGTATTCCTACAAGCAGCGTAATTCAAAGGATTCTCTTTTGGCAGGTATATTCTATATATAAGATGAAAAATAAAGGAACATCCTATTAACCGTTATGCACACCTGCATAAAAATAATTGAAGTTTTTTTTTTGGTGTTTATGCACTTGCGCATGCTATGCACATGTGCATAGCAAACAAATTGATTATGGATTAATGGTTTTATGAAAAAGTTACCAGGGTGGTACCTAGTTTTTTTTCGTTCCATTCAGGTATATAGGTATGTATAGGTGAACGATCGTGTGAGAAGTTGAAGTTAACGTGAGAAGTGGATATGAACACCGTTGATTACTTTTAATCTCATTCCCTCCTATGAATTGTGATTTAAAAAGGAATTTATCTGGTGCATCTTATCTCGGTGCCTATCTTCCTAATGTGAGAAATGCCATTTTTGGTGAGAAATATGAAAAAAAAAAATTAATCGAATACCCTCCCATGAATTGCGACTTAAAATGGAATTGATCCGGTGCATCTTATTTTGGTGCATCTCATTCTAATGTTCGTCCATTTCTTATCCAATGGATGATAATCACTTCTTACGATTCTTACCAAAACCCAACTCTATATGTGGCATTCTGAGTGTCGTGATACATTCAAGAAGCTAATTACTGGCCTCGTATGTAATACAATTGCAACAGAATAAAACGATGCAAATGATGTATGAAGTGATTTACAAGGCTTTACAAGAAGTCGGGCTTGAAAATGTGTATGAGCCTCAAGATTACTTGCTCTTTTTCTGTCTCGGCACTCGTGAGTCATCCAAAGGTGATGAACCAACTTCGGATGAAGAAGTATCTAAAGCTGCAAGTACCCCTCAAGTACATTTTTTAAAACTCGTCTAACATTGATGTCAATGTCTTATACACGTCTTAACACTTTCTTTTCAATTTTCGGTAATGAATTAAGTCACTTAGTAGGAGAAATCGACGCTTTATGATATACGTTCACTCAAAAGGAATGATAGTAGACGATGAGTTTGTGATATTAGGATCTGCAAATATCAACCAACGATCGTTAGATGGTTCTAGAGACACTGAAATCGCGATGGGTGCATATCAACCGTATCATACATGGGCCTATAAGCGCAATAGTCCACACGGACAGGTAATTAACATTTCAAGATTTCTTTATTTTCATGTTAATGGAACAAGAAAGAAAGAAAGAAAGAAAGAAAGAAAGAAAGAAAAAGGTGGTAGCTTTGAGATCAAACTTGTGAAATGGGGTTGTGCAGATATTCGGGTATCGGATGTCGCTTTGGGCTGAACACATTGGTGGGGTCGAGAGCTGTTTCGAGAGACCAGAGAGTCTAGAGTGTGTGAGAAGGGTGCGGTTGTTGAGCGAATTGAACTGGAAACAATATGCAGCGGTTGAAGTGAGCGATATGAAGGGTCACCTTCTCAAGTATCCGGTGGAAGTAGATCGCACCGGTCAGGTCAAACCTCTTCCGGATTGTCCAAGTTTCCCAGATTTGGGTGGCAACATTGTGGGCACTTCTATTGACATTCAAGAAAATCTTACCAGTTGAATCATTAAAAACTGTTATATTTTGTTACATCCGTTCAAGGGTTTGTTGAGTGTGTTATTTGTTATGTAACTATTGGATGATAACTTGACTACTATGGGCATTGGCATGCAAAGCCTCTTATGTTTTTTTTCAATGAAAAATATATCCTTCCTTTTGGTTTTTGTCTTCTTGTATAATGCATTCTAAACCCAACACCCAATATGTTAACTTCATAACCAGAATTTCCGGATGGTCGGATGTGCACGGATTTTACCTTAAACCGCTAGGATTGAGAGTTGTTTCCTTAACGGTAAAAGGTAAGCAAGAAATATCACAATTATAATACAAGTAGGACTAACGTATTTAGCAACTTAAAACATGTAGGTATGGCCAATAAGAACTTGGGTTATGTTCCATCAGCCCAACATATCTACATAAAGATCATTTTTGCCCACTCTTATCGACCATCTCATTGAGATCCAACATAAAAGAAAAAACATAAATAATTAGATTTCCGTCCGTATGGTTTGTTCATAGTTTAATACAAGCTCTTTAGTCTCTCTCTTTCTCTAAAGTTCTTATTTTTAGATACTTTTTCAGACTTAGTGTTAGATACTAATTTCGTGGTTAAGCAGACACCAAAAAGTGATTTCCTACATGTTTTTCAGCTTCCCGGAGGATTGGAATGAATCGCAACTTTTGCAGCTTTTCAAAAATTGTGAAGCTGCAACTAATTTGTACATGGCAAGGAAGAGGCTAAGGTGTGGGAAAAGTTCGGGTTTATTTGCTTTAAAGCAGAGGGTGACCGCTCTGGGCATTGGAGAGGAAGCTGGGCAGGTTGTGGATTGGTAAGTATGTATAACCTTAGGGTATTCCAAGAAAACCGAGGCAAAAAGGTGAGAACCGGGGATAGAGAGTAAACAAGCCAAGTGGAATCGAGATTCTAGGGGTAAACCGAAATAACTCGTATTTGGAAGCGGCATGCACTTGTATAGACAAGGGGCTCAAGAAGAAGGAAGAAAGGCATCAAAAGAGTCACCCGGAGGGGAAAAATGGTATCCTAGACGGAATCATGGGGCAAGGAAGTATGCCGGTAACAAACAATGCGTACCTTAGATACCGTCTTGTTGAGAAAATTGAAACCGTAGACAATTAGGTGCTATTTCAAAAGCGTGTTTAGGATCATTGGCTAACAGTAAAATCAAATATCTTAGAGGGTTGCAAATTCTAATCCATAAGAATGGTGAAGATGATTATGACCAACCTAGTTACATCGTAGGCATTTCACTGATTTCATATTGATCTTTAACTTCAGTTACCGTGTTGATAAAAGGAGGTTAGAAGTAACGGGTTGTGCTAATAATGGCTACCGCTGGTTGCAGCGACCGCGACTAGTGGTGGTAAACACTAAAACAAATATCATATTAAAGTTATATATCAAACGGATGTTAATTAATAATATATTATTTTTTGTCTCATTTCTGTCTCATGTTCCACCTATTTTGATGGAAAAAAAAAAAGCCCCTTTGTGTCCCAGTTCCTGTCTTTGTCCCATGTCACACTAAACTTGAGACAGTGTAATCTTGTTTTGTCACATGCTACGCCAACATGGGACAATGAGTTTTGTATCGTCCTGCCCTATCCTATCATGTCCCAAGTATCAAATCTGAGCCTTACTTAGATTATTCTCTTGAATTATTTCCCTTGGAAATCGTCCAATGGGCCATATTTTTTAAGCCCGTGAGTTTTCCTGAAGATGGGCCTGTAAGGATTGGCCCACCACTCTCTTTATTTAACTCAATAGCCCAATACATCTTTTTCTATAATTGTTGGGCGCATGTCCTCGGCCTGCTTCGATTCCTTATCCTGTTATCCATTAGCGTTGCCTCGTTTTCTGTCCGTTCTCAGATTGGGTTAGAGTATCTTCAATAATTATGCTATATCTATACTATATATAAAATGATATTTCAGTTTTTCAAGAAAACTTATTTCTTCACTTCACTTATTTTAAAGCAATTTGTACAACTATGTAATGCACAAATTGAAAGCTTCCTCCAGCCTGAGTATTTAATTCATATTTCAATTGATAACTTACACTTTATATCTCTATAGTCACTTAAATAAATTATTTTTACCCCCTTATTTTTTCATTTTTCATTTTACACCCTTATTATATTAACATAAATAATGTAAATTGCATTAAATGTATTAAAAAAATTTAACAAATTATACCATTATTCATTCAAACTGAATAAAACTTTATTCATTCGGTCTGAATATTCATGTTTTATTCAGACACGATACAAGCTTTATTCAGTTTGAATAAAGCATGAATAATTAGACAGAAAATTGTCACGTAGCACAATACTATTCCTCACGTTCACAATGAAAGATGAGTTCACATTTGAACTTGCCCTATATTGTATATTGACGAAGTTTTTTGTGTTTTTATAAATTGTTAGTGTTCTCTTATGAAATATGAACCGGAGTTACACACACACACACACACACACACATATATATATATATATATATATACATATACTAGATTTGATCCCGTGTAATACACGGGGTAATTTAAAAAAGATCATACCAGAAAACTAATATTATAAATACGATTTGTTTAATTAAAATTATTTATTATAATATAATTTACGTTTAATAATATTATATCCAGTAATTAATTTATTTTGAAAGTATTAGCAATAGAATTATGGTGATACAACTTATAAAAAAATGTCTTTTAGTTAATCCATGATTCTGTATTTTTAATATGATAAAGGGTGGGAAATGAAAACGCAAGACAATGCAGACCTGAAAAAATCAAATTTGAGAAAGAGAACAAAAATAATATAGATATTTATTTAGTTTAATATTTAAATTAATTAATTTATTAAAATGATATAAATATTTATTAAAATTATAATATTATGATTTATTATTGTTATAGAAAAAATAGATAAAGATAAAATAGATTTATAGTAAAAAGAGATAAAGATAAAATAGATTATATTTGAATTAATAGAGATAAAGTTTAATAATTTTAAAATTTAAATTAGTGACATGTGTCATGACACGTATGGATTACATGGCAAAAAGTGACACGTAGGCATACATGAATGTAGATCAAAAACGTGTTTAGGTTCATGTTTTGGCGGGAAAAATAGAAATTTGGTTCACCGACACGTGTCAGCCAGTTACTCTTTTATTATATATAGATATGTAGAGAGAGAGAGAGAGAGAGGTGCCTTATTTTTTTATTTTTTTGGAAGAAGTATTCCAGGCCACATTGGGCCCAGACTAATCCTCGGCAATTTTGCGCCGAAACCCGACTGCTAAAGCATGCAGCCTGGGGTCGAAGCCCCCGTACCTCCAAAATGCGTCCACTAGGGCTCGAACTCGGGTTCACCACTATGTAGTGCCCAAGCCTTACCACTAGGCTAACACCCCTTTGATGAGAGGTGCCTTATTTTGCAACCATATGAAATGTCACAACCGTGCAACATATTCATTAGAAAGATTAGAACATATCATAATTAAACCGCGTACCATTCAACCAATGAACTTTAGCTTCTATAATTATAATTATATACTATATACAATTAGCAGGCGCCCCGCCAAGCACAGATCCGACCCGATCCGACCCGACCCACCCGACCCATACCCATCTTTCCCTCTCACATTAAATGACCCAAACCCACTTTTGACCCGGCTGTGACCCGCGCGTCCTCCAGCCGGGTAATTCATATGTTTAATTCTAATTTTACATTTTGGCCCCTGAACTTTTCAATATTTCATTTTACGTTTTAGTCATATATGATGTATCGGCTAAAATATGTTAAAAAAATACGTTTTAGTTTTAACAAATTACGCCATTATATTCGTATCGTCGATACGATCAAAATGAGCCCAATATTGAATATTTTTTGATGTAGTTAACCTTACATATTGGGCCTCTAAACTTATAACTTATAACGTTTATTCATTTTATACCTTTTACTTTTTGATATTTCATTTTAGGTTTAATTTTAATATTACATTTTGGCCCCTGAACTTTTCAATATTTCATTTTATATTTTAGTTATATATGGTGCATCGGCTAAAATATGTTAAAAAAATACGTTTTACTTTTAACAAATTATGCCATTATATTCGTATCATCGATACGATTGAAATGAGCCTAATATTGAATATTTTTTGATATAGTTAACTTCACATATTAGGCCTTTAAACTTATAACTTATAACTTTCATTCACTTTATACCTTTTACTTTTCAATATTTCATTTTACGTTTTAATCGTATATTGTGTATTGGCTAAAAGACATTTAAATAATACGTTTTAATTTTAACAAATTACGTTGTTATATTCGTATCGTCGATACGATCGAAATGAGCCTAATATTGAATATTTTTTTGACGTAGTTATTTTATTATATACTATATATACGCTCCTACCGACCTTAATCTTATACCTATTTTTAAGTTTACATAGTAGCCTTCTAAATTTATAATATTTGTTCTCTTTATACCTTTTACTTTTCTATATTTTATTTTATGTTTTACTCATATATCGTATATTGGTCGGAACATGTTAAAAAACACGTTCTAATTTTAACAAATTACGCCGTTATATTCGTACACTTAGTACGCTCGAAATGAGCCTAATGTTGAATATTTTTTGATGTAATTATTTTATTATATACTATATAGATTATATGAAGCCAAAACATTGTTTATGAACAACAACTACCGACATCTGGAGAAATTACATTTTAGCTCCAAAACACTGTTCATCGACATATTTATTCACTTTATATCTTTTAGTTTTCTATATTTCATTTTACGTTTACTCATATATCGTATATTTTTTGGAACATGTTAAAAAAATACGTTTTAACTTTACCAAATTACGCCATTATAATCGATTTGTAGAAACTACATTTTAACTCTTAAACTTATAATATTTATTCATTTTATACTTTTAGTTTTCTATATTTTATTTTATATTTCAATCATATATCGTATATTGGTTGGAACATGTTGAAAAAAAATGTTCTAATATTAACAAATTACACCGTGTATTGGCATAAAGACGTTAAAAAATACGTTTTAATTTTAACAAATTACGTCATTATGTTCGTATTGTCGATACGATCGAAACGAGCTTAATATTGAATATTTTTTGATGTAGCTGTTTTATTATATACTATATATAAGCTCCAACCGACCCGAATATTATATCCATTTTCAAATTCACATATTAGCGCCCCAAACTTATAATATTTATTCACTTTATACTTTACTTTTCTATATTTCATTTTACATTTTACTCATATATCGTATATTGGTTGGAACATGATAAAAAAGTACATTTTAATTTTAACAAATTAGCCATGATAATCATATCGGCGATACGATCTAAAATATGTTAAAAAAACGTTTTAATATTATCAAACTGCGCCATTATAATCGTATCGTCGATAAGATCGAAATAAGCCTAATATTGAATACTTTTTTCATGTATTTATTTTATTATATACGATATATATACGCTCCAACCGACCCGAATCCTATACTCTCCTTTAAACTTACATGTCAGCCCCCTAAACTTATAATATTTACTCACTTTATATATTTTAGTTTTTTATATTTCATTTTACGTTTTAGTCATATATAGTATATTAACTGAAATATGTTAAAATGTTGATAGCTACTGTTCATAAACCCGGTGCGAAGCCCGGGCTTATCAACTAGTACTATACAATTATCAGGCCACCCGACCCAAACACTGCTCCAACCCGACCCGACCCGCCCCCATCACCCAAACCCACCTTTTCCTCTCTCACTTTTTACCCAAACCCGCCCCATGACCCGCCCATAACCCGCCCATGAACCCCATTGACCCGCGCGTCCTCCTCCCCCTATTCACATCATAAAATTTACATTTTTAACCCCTGAATTTTTACATTTTTGGCCCCTGAATATATAATGTTTATTCATTTTATATCTTTTACTTTTCAATATTTCATTTTACGTTTTAGTCATATATCGTGTATTGGCTAAAAGACGTTAAAAAAATACGTTTTAATTTTAACAAATTACGCCATTATATTCGTGTCGTCGATACGATCGAAATGAGCCTAATATTGAATATTTTTTGTCGTACTTATTTTATTATATACTATATATACGTTCCAACTTCTAACCGACCCAAATCCCATACTATTTTCAAATTTACATTTTAACCCCCTAAACTTTTAACTTACAAAGTTTATTTACTTTACATCTTTTACTTTTCAATATTTCATTTTACGTTTTAGTCATATATCGTGTATTGGCAAAAAAACGTTAAAGAAATACGTTTTAATTTTATCAAATTACGACATTATGTTCGTAACGTCGATACGATCGAAATGGGCCTAATATTGAATATTTTTTGATGTAGCTATTTTATTATATACTATATATAAACCCCAACCAACCCGAATCCTATACCCATTTTCAAATTCATACATTAGCGCCCTAAAATTATAATATTTATTCACTTTATACTTTTACTTTTCTATATTTCATTTCACGTTTTACTCATATATTGTATATTGGTTGGAACATGTTAAAAAAATACGTTTTAATTTTAACAAATTACCTTATTATAATCGTATCGTCGATATGATCTAAAATATGTTAAAAGAATACGTTTTAATGTTAACAAATTACGCCATTATAATTGTATCATTGATAATATCGATATGAGCTTAATATTGAATATTTTTTCATGTATTTATTTAATTATATACGATATATTTACGCTCCAACCGACCCGAATTCTATACCCACCTTTAAACTTACATATCAGCCTCCTAAACTTATAATATTTATTCACTTTATATATTTTAGTTTTCAATATTTCATTTTACGTTTTAGTTATATATAGTATATTAACTGAAATATGTTAAAGTGTCGATAGCTACTGTTCATGAACCCGGTGCGAAGCCCGGGCTTATCAACTAGTACTATACATTTACCAGGCAAACCGACCCGGCCCACACCCTCCAACCCACACCTGCCCCGACCCGCACCAACCCACTTTAACTTTTTATTAATTTCAAATTTACGTTTTAGCCCCCTAAACTTATAATATTTATTCACTTTATATCTTTTACGTTTCGATATTTCATTTTACGTTTTAGTTATATATCGTATATTGACTAAAATATGTTTAAAAAATACCTTTTCATTTTAACAAATTACGCCATTATAATCGTATCGTCGATACGATCGAAATGAGCATAATATTGAATATTTTTTGAAGTAATTATTTTATTATATAATATATATATATATATTACGATTATATGAAACTATCACATTTGTAGAAATTACATTCTAACCTCTAAACTTATAATATTTATTCACTTTATACTTTTAGTTTTCTATATTTTATTCTACGTTTTAGTCATATATCGTATATTAGTTGAAATATGTTAAAAAAGTACGTTTTAATTTTAACAAATTACACCATTATAATTGTATCATCGATACGTTCAAAATGAATCTAATATTGAATATTTATTTGATGTAATTATTTTATTATATACTATATATAGTACGATTATATGAAACCATATAATCCTATACCAATTTTCAAATTTACATATTAGCCTCATAAACTTATAATATTTTATTCACTTCACACCTTTTACTTTTCAACATTTCATTTTATGTTTTAGTCATATATCGTATATTGGCTAAAATATGTTAAAAACGTACGTTTTAATTTTAACAAATTACGTCATTATAATCATACGTGGATGCGATCGAAATGAACCTAATATTGAATATATTTGATATAAATATTTTATTATATACTATATATATTACAATTATAAAAAAAACCATATAATCCAATACTCATTTTCAAATTTACATATCAACCTCATAAACTTATAATATTTATTCACTTCACCTTTTACTTTTCAATATTTCATTTTATTTTTAGTCATATATCGTATATTGACTCAAATATGTTAAAAAAATACTTTTAATTTTAACAAATTATGCCATTATAATCGTACGTGGATGCGATCGAAATGAGCCTAATATTGAATATTTTTTGATATAATTATTTTATTATATACTATATATATTGCAATTGTAAAAAAAACCATATAATCCTATACCCATTTTCAAATTTACATATTAGTTTCTTAAACTTATAATATTTATTCACTTTATACCTTTTACTTTTCAACATTTCATTTTATGTTTTAGTCATATATCGTATATTTGCTAAAATATGTTAAAAAAATATTTTTTAATTTTAACAAATTACATCATTATAATCGTATCGTCACAACGATCGAAATGAGCCTAATATTGAATACTTTTTGATATAATTATTTTATTATATACTATATATATAGTGCGATTATATGAAGCCAAAACACTGTTCATGAACAACAACTACCGACATTTAGAGAAATTACATTTTACCCCCTTAAACTTATAATATTTATTAACTTTATACTTTTAGTTTTCTATATTTTATTTTGCGTTTTAGTCATATATTGTATATTGACTGAAATATGTTAAAATGTCGGTATCTACTATTCATGAACAACCTTTTGGCTTCCTGGTAATTGATAGTATTATCAAAATCTCCCAAAATTAAATTTTTTGATTTTTTTCTTAAATCTTTTCATTTATTTTACTAAACATTTCATATGACAACATTTGTACAAACTTTATGTTTCATATAAATTCATGTTACTACTTACGATCAAATCTACCATAGTTTATAACCCGGCGTGAATCCCGAGCACTTAATAGGTAACTTCCTCTAAAATATTAACATAAAATTCATGTTACTACTTACGATCAAATACCACAGTTTATAACCCGACGTGAAGCCCGGGCTCTTAATAGGTAACTTCCTCTTAAATATTGTTCACAACAACGGTCCTTTACAATATCAACAAAACTCCCCGCAGCAAAGCGCGGGTAAATCCCCTCGTTTTGCAACAAATAAAGCTAACACACATCACACATATTTATTATGGGAGGTAAAAGGTTTTCTTTTATTGTACAAAGATAACTAAAACGAAATAGAAAGCGAACAAGCACACATATCCCACTGTTTGTTTTCTTCCAACACCTATAGAGCATACAAACACGAATGCCTTGGTTGCATACCTATTGAAAAGCAGAACGTAACAAGTAACAAAACCGCTCGATTACGATGGACGAGATCGATCAGTTGTGAGTCTGGGCCTCATGAGCTTGTTTGTATGCAGTTGCTTCTGCTGCAGTGCTGCAACACCTGCACCCTCCGTTGTAGTAACGTCCGCCACCACAGCAACCGTACCTGCAATATCCTCCTCGTCCACGCCCACCACCATTGTTGTACCCTCCACGACCACCGTTGTTGTACCCTCCACGACCGCCACCGTTGTTATACCCTCCACGTCCACCACCGTAGTAACCACGGTCATCACCACCATACTTGGCATCTTCTACCTGGCCTGCATCCAGGGGCGGACCCAGGAAAATTTTCAAAAGGCCATTGGACTATAAGAAACATATATTGAGATATTGTTTATAAAGTCAATATTGATTCAGAGGTTTGTTCCTTGTTCGAATCTTCTTAATTACAAATTTTTTTGGAAACATAATAAATATGATATTAAAAATTAAAAACTAAGAAAATAACGCTAACAAGATTTGAACCATAGACCTCACTTTTGAAAAGCAAGGAGCTTACAAACTCTACCAAGGGAAATTTGTGTGTTCACTGCAATTTCAAAACATATATACGGTGGCATGCATACAACGAATTAATATGGTTGCACTTTTCACGTCTTATATTTGTATACACTCGACAGATGAACAATACGGTGGCACGTGCCACCATTGACACAAAGATAGGTCCGTCCGTGCCTGTATAATTCCATGACTAAACGTACACATGACAACACTAATCCATAATGCAACATTACAAAATACAAGAATTAATTCCGAAAGCAAAGATGAAAATGTTACGTAAAAATAAAGATTTCAGAAAGAGTTGAAAATTTTACTCACTCTCATCCAAGTCCTTAGCAGCAGCGACCTGGGAGCTAATGAGAAGAACAACAGCAAAAGCTAGGGCAAGAAGAAGGAATGTCTTTGAAGCCATGCTGACTTGTTTTTTTTAAAAAAGAGGAAAGGATGAAGAAACTAGTGTGTTAGATTTCTGTATTTATAGAAGGATATATAGAGCTGAGATTTTATTGCAAATTAGTTGGCTGGTGATCTGTGGACCAGCTTTCATTATTGCGTTTGACATTTTAAATCCGTTCTTATCCTGTAGTGATCAACACAAATTAATTATTGTGTTTTACTCTTGGAAATAGTCATATTTCAAGTCATTTATTTGTAAGCATAAATTGTTTCAAGATTCATGGTTTCCTTTTGGAGTACGGCACTTTTTTTAAAAGCGAGTATACACACGCACCATGCTTCTAAATAACTTGTTATGATGTGATATGATGCCAAGGCTTGGGATCGTCGCCACATTAACTCTATGGCTCCACTCTAAGGCTTGATTTGCATTGTAACGCGACATGACGGTTACGGTGCGTTATGGTACGTTACAACGAGTTATTTTGTAAGGCTTGGGATTATTTTTATGTATAACTTAAGGGATTAACGATAACTGTGTATAATACTTATGACTTTAATAACATAAAAAGAAAACATAAAGACTAAAACCGAAAATAGGTAAATGCTTAATCTCCATTTCGTATATGGATATATAATCGGACATGAATTTTTTGAGGATTGAAGAAAGTAGTGACTAGATATTCATGACATTTAATCCCGATTTTGCACTCTTGATATCATTGTTTATAAGTTCTATATATTTTGTATCAATGATAACTATGTACGAGTATGCGTATATACCACCTTAGGACACGCCTTGAAAAACGTCATGGCCTTGCCATAACTTGTAATGCTTAAGGCTTGACCTCGCCGCCACACTACGGCTCACGTCATTTAGAACCTTGACACGCATCCACTAAACCTACTCTTAAATCTACACCAACATCCACGATGGGGCTCGAATCCACGACCACACTTTTAATTACACTTTCCTCAATCTTTAATATAAGAAATATTTTGATTATCAATTGGTATTGTCACTAGACCTGTTTTTTTTTTTTTTTTTTTTTTTTTTTTTTGCATTTCAAATAACAGATTTTCAAAATTCAAATCTTTGTAATATTTTGATGTCAAATAATTTCATTGAATTTTGAAAAGTCAATTAATTTATTGATTTTAACTTATCTTCTGAAACCCACCATGTGTTGCATTTAACATGAGCTAGGCATGGTTGTTAGTTTTAATAATATCGTCCATACCTCTGCGATATATATGTCTCCTGACTCGTATCAGAGACTCACTTCTTATGTGGTTATGTTGATTTATGAAATGTGCATGTGTATATACATACATGATACATACACACACATATATATAGAGGAAAGTTCAAATGTTAGCTCATTTTTGGTTGTGAACGTGAGGACGAATCTCAGCCACTCATTCAGTCAATAAAAGTGGCTTTGACCGGGTCCCCTCCTTTAATAATCTTCACCCTCCCATGAATCGCGTCAATCCTCCGTGATCGCGTCCACCGTAACTGAATATGTGTGCCACGTGGCGCGCTCTCGGTTGTCCTCACATTCACAATGAAAAAGTGGTTCACATTTGAACCCACCCCTATATATATATATATATATATATAGAGAGAGAGAGAGAGAGAGAGAGAGAGAGAGAGAACGTGAGGACAGCCAAGAGCGCGACATATGGCGGCTTTGAGTGTGGTCCCCCCCCCCCCCCTTTTTAATTCAATGCCCTCCCATGAATCGCGTCTAGTCATCCGCCGTGGACCTGACGTGGCGCCTAGTCATCCACCACGTGTCGCTCTCGGCTGTCCTTACGTTCACAACCAAAAAGTGGTTCACATTTGAACCTACCCCTATATATATATATATATTGTGGATTCTATTAAAAATCGAGTTTACAAAGTAGAACATATCACTTATTCACATCTTCATGGTCATTCATGTATTATGTATCATGAATGATGTATCATTCATGATGAATAATACATGACACATGTATTTAATATAAATAATACACAATTCATGATGAATATTACTACATGGATCCTGAATTTGTATATTATTCATCGTGAGTGTATGTATAATATTGAGCATCATAATTATTTATCCTGATTGTTTGTATTATTTAGTATGTATAATACACGGATCCTGAATACGTATGTTGTTAATCTTAGTTCGAAAAATTTCTCCAATTTGAATATGATTTTAAAATTTGATGGAATTGGTCGATATTTTACTAAGATTTTATAGGTTTTGTGTTTAATAATATTTTAAAATATATCAAAGTGTTTGTTTTTTATAATCAATAAATAACAATATGATGTAATTAGTTTTATTATTATTTACAACTTGCTTTTTATTAATTATTTATAAAAATATAATTCAACAACGTACCAAATCCTACAACCCATTCACACTAAATATCCAAACCATTCCATCAAATTCATATTTATTGAACCAAAAGCCCCCTAAACAAATGATATGTTGTGTGGGTAAAGTGAGTTGCACTGAGGCAAATAGAATACCTTCGGTATTCTCGGTTTTCTTTTAAAATTTTGAATGCGGCATCTTCTAACATTTTTTTACTTAGCAAAACACAAAAAAAGAAACGAGGCATGAACTGAAGTAAAAATCTTGATATCGCTTTTGAGGCTAATGGGTGGAAGTCATTGCCAATCGAGTTTGATCTAATTGAGGATAGTACAAATTAGTTGGGATACACAAATATGCTTACAAGATATCTTCAAAACGTGATTAGTTATGGCACATCTCCCCATCATCCGGTTGGAATGACAATTTCAAGAGTTCAAGACATTGAATATTGAAAGACCACTACAAAAAAATTGCTAATTAGTAACGAAAAAATTTTGGTCACTAATAACATAAAATTGGTCACTAAGACATTTTAGTGACCAAAATTTGAGTCGTCACTTTTCGTCACTAAAGGTCCGTCACTAATTTGCATTAGTGACCAAATAAGAAAATGGTTACTAATTAGTGACGAAAATAAAGTGGTCACTATGATTGTGACGACTAATTTTGTCACTAAATATCGTCACTAAACGGTGAAAGTCGTCACTAATCCGGTTCAAGATAACGACTCCGTTAATGTCCGTTAACACCATTAGTGACCAAATATGTGGTCACTAGCATTAATGGTTATTTGTGACCAAAAAAAGTGGTCACTAATTATAAAAATGTGAACAAAAAAATTGTCACTGCTTTCTACTACAATTGCATTGCAATCTAATTAAATCCTACTAATTTATAATAATATGAAAATCTAAAATATTAATTCCATTCGAGTGACAAATTCTTTGATCCAAACAAAAAATCAAGCATGTCACTATCATGTATTATCAATATCACAAAAGATGTAGTATTAAACATTTACACCACATATTCTAACAACATAAGGACAGACCCCCTTCTGCCTTCATTCTTCTTCAACACCAATACTAAGATTTCTTCATGATGTTCCTGTTGTGGTTCTCGTAGCTCGATTGTTACCTGCTTTTGAATCTAATTTTCATCGATAACCACTAAAAGATTTCAACTTGATCTATGAGGCATCAGCTCGGAACCTTCAGCCACTAAACCCTTCAACAACTGCATTTCCACATCATAATAGAATCAATCATTTTATATCATTTGCATATCTTCAAACATTCTATTGAGTTCTTAAATTCTTCTGCAACCATATAAATGAGGCCTACAAACTCTAAATGTTAAATAGCTCAAGCTGATATGAAAATATGAGACATGATTTCAACTAAAATGCAGGTCTTTTCATCATTGAAGAACTATCTGATTAAATAATAAATGCAATCTAGAATTAAAGTTTGTACCTTCCAATCATTGAAGTCAAACCTAAAGATGAAGCAATAGTATGCTACTTTCCTCGACAATATCATACAAGAAGCAGGAGCATTCCTTGGTGTTCAATGTTCAAAACAAAGTGATTGACATGTTCACTTTTATAACTAGTATATGATATATGATACTTTTTTCAAGACAGTCATATGGTATATGTATACGTCTGTCTACTCCATGTAGGACGCATTTTTGGTTTGCCTACATACATTTTAGCCTTCCTGGACCATACTCCTTGTGGGACTTGTTATGCTTGTTCGGTTAAAGTTTATCCAACGGTACAAACCTCATTCCTATCTCAATTACACTTGAAGGCGATTGCCGATGAAAAAACGAAAAGAAGCCGCTTAGCCATTACGTATTTTCGAACCGAAGAAACCTCTAACCCTTCCTCTCTTTTGCACTTACTGGGACTGTTTGGTTTGGTTTTAAAACACAATAAATGGCAACCAAAGGGCAGCTTTCAAAGCTAGTGTGGGTGTGGATTGTTGATGATTACTTTGGGTCTATTGATTGCTTAGACTTAAAATGGAATTTGCTCTGCTTTACCAATAGTGATTTCTAAGTTCATTTACTTTCCAACATAGTATATCCATTTGGCTATCCTTTTTATTGGACTACTTACCTAAGAAAAATTTAGAGTCTTGTAAGTTGGCAAAAACAACAACATAAACAACACATGATTTGCAGAATACAAAATGTAGTTCTAGGACAGGGTGATTATAATAGAAAAAGTCTTACCAATTGTCCAAATGTTGAAAGGATTGGGTTTGATCATTTGAGTCGATGTCAGGTTTATCTTTTAATACTTCCTGTACCATCAAAAATATAAGAATGAATAAGAAAAGGTTATGGAATACGGCTCTTACCTATCTTATGTTGTCATTATCCCTTTGGTACTAAAATAAAAATAAGAATAAAAATAAACATAAACATACCTTTCAGTTGTGCTTTTGTGAATGAATTGTCTCTACTAAAACTATATTCATTTCTACACCCCCATGGCCTTCAACTCAAACAATCCCAAAACAAGAAATTTGTTTAAAATCCACTGCTTGTAATAATAATACTTAGCAATTAATTAATTAATGTTTTGCGTTTGAGGTGCTGAGAAAACTTGGTACAAGTATAACCAAGAAAACTCAATTTACCATCATTTATGATCCATTTCTTCATATGGTATGTGTGGTAGGCCCAACCTTCAGTTCCTACAATCATTTAAATATATCATTCATCAAAAGAAACAAATAATATTCAAAATCAAAAACAGATAGATATATAGATAGATAAGATATATTACCCAGCAAGTTCCTCAATGTAAAGTGTATAATTACCCTCTTGTTCAAAGTACTCCAATGCCTTTCTACCAATGATCTGTTCCCGCGTTCAAGTGCTTCTAATTGATACATGCTGATGACCTAACACATCTCATTATCAAGCAACAATCACGATAAACCAAATACTATATGTCTAAAAGTATACATCTCACTGCATTACACATGGGAGCTTAGACTTCTTCATTGCATCAGTAACATTACACATGCATGGGAGCCTGCAAATAAGCCAAACATTAGCCTCCTACCTACTAATACAAGACAACAAAAATATAGAAATACTAGTAGTAGTTTTACCATTTTGAAGTTGTCAACAGATGCACACCCATCTTTGTTTGGTTCTAAAAGCATAAATTGAGCTCTAAAATAAATCAACTCTCCTAAATAATTGAAGGATTGTGAGTTTCCAAAAGAATTCTGTGATGAATTTTGGTTTTGAATTCCCCTGTTCTTCACTTCTAATTGGTGTATGTGTGAGGTTGCATCCAAAAAGCAATTTGACAGATAATCCATCAAATCTAAACACATTGTACTAATTAATTTCACTTACATTCAATCCCTAGATCAAACAATAATAATCGTAAGAAAACAAAATCAACTACGAGAAATTCTGACATGATGAAACCACAATTCGAGCACTAGATCCGATTTCAAACTATAATAATAATTGCAAAAAAACGTAACCTAGAAATTAATAATCTCGAGAATGATAATCAAACAAACTGAACAATAATAATGATAAGAAGAAGAAGACCTCCAGAATGCTCTAGCGGATGTCGTTTTAACGTATCCTTAGCATTAGCAGTATGTGTATTATGGTCTCCGTCACCGGCGTTATCTCCGGCGGCTTCTTTCGTCGGCCGTTCATCTTCTGCTTCTCTGTCGGAATTACAAACGCCTTTGTGTTTAGTGGCATTAATGGCATCCTTTCAGAACAACAAATCATGAAGAAAGAAACAAATTACCTTCGATTCTTTCATAGATCTCAAGAGAGAGATCAACATAGACAGATCGACAAAGATGATTATCTCTATGAGCCGTGATCGATGGAAAATCGGTCCAGATAACCTAGGGTTTGCTTCGGGTTAGAATTTGGGGAGAAAATGAACCGAACATGTATTTATAATCGGGTCAAATATGCGGGTTGAATTTAATTAAAGGATCCGCGTGTTTTAAACCAAAGAATGGAATGTAGCAGTCTTAACCCCTATACTTTAGATTTATGTTACTTTTTACCATTTAATTACCATCTATTTGGGATATTGTTTAGTGACCACTACTTCTTGGTCACTAAACATTTAAATTAGTGACTAATGTTTATTGGTCACTAACTCCTTCAACTCTATAATTAATAAACATCTTTTAGTGACTACCTCTTTTTTGTCATTAACAATATAGTGAATTAGTGACCATTTGTTTTGTCACTAATTTATCCAACTCAATTACAACTAATGAATCACATTTAATGACTACCATTTTTTGTCACTAACACATTTAGTGACGATTATTATTTGGTCACTAATACTTTCAATGTAATGACCATATTTTTGTGATAAAACACTATTGCGTAAAAGATATTTTCATGAGAATTAGTGACCAAATTTATATATTGTCACTAAATTTTATATTAGTGACCAAAAATTAGTGACGACCTTTATCATTGTCACTAACATCATATTTAGTGACTAAAATATAAGTGGTCACTAAAATATTGGTCACTAACTAAGCTTTTTCTTGTAGTGGACTTCGGGTAAATATTATACTAATTATTTAATTTTATTTATAAATTATACATAATTTTTGACAGATTTGTTTTGAAGGGATTCTTCATTCTTGACTCAACTATTCTCGAATGGCCCAAAATTCTAGTTGGCATTAAACGAGATTGCCAAGATTGTTATAGAGACAGAAAGTCAAAACTCAAGAAACATTTTAGTCTAGCTAGTCTACTTGTACGATGATGTTGCGATGCTAGGAGAAATCCACCACTATACATGATATTGAAAAATGGGATAAGACTATGGATCTTTTTGTTGATTCAAAATAATATAAAAACTGTTCAAAAGAATGCACAAAATAAGAGTCATGTACCCAAGTCTTCATGTATCGGTCAACATCCTACATTGCTACATGATATGAGAAGGTACATAAGTTAGGTGAGGTTTATTTACCTCTTAACAGTTCCATTAAAAGGCAATCTCTGAATCGTTAAGAGGTGAATCCTGTTTGGTAAAAAATAGGTAGAACAACATGGGATAGAAATGAGACAGAAGCTATATATTTTACTAATTAACACTCGTTTGATATATAACTTTAATATGGTATTTGTTTTTAGTTTTTACCACCAATAGTCGCGGCCACCATCGCCACCGGTAGTCACTATCGGTCACATCCACCTCCTCTTCCACTATAACAGCCTCTTTCACCACCTCTACAACCACCATCGATTACTTACCACTGCTGTCTACCACCTCCACAATTGTCCATCGCCACCGTTGGTCACCTTCATGAGTAGGGGTGGCAATCGGGTCTGTTCAGGTTGGGGAGTTAATAACATCAACCCGAACACGACACGTTTAACTAATCGTATCGAAATCTTCAACCTGAACCCGTGACGGGTCGTGTTGCGGGTTGGCGGGTCGTTGGGTCAAAAGCGGGTTGGCGAGTCATAAACGGGTTGGCAAGTTAAGAATCATGAAAGCAAAGTTCAAAATTACAACCAAATCCAAATTACCAAAGTTCAAAAATATACCAAATCCATATTACCAAAGTTGAAAAGCAACCAAATTCAAAGTTCAACATAGAACCAAAGTTCAAAAACGACCAAAGTTTAAGCAAGTTCAAATACAACCAAGTTCAAAGTTCAAATAAACTTAGAGTTTATTAGAATTCGTAGCCTTCCTTTTAGGATATTTTATTTTTATTATATAAAAAAAATATATGAAAATTAATTAAAAGATAAAAGGGTTTGCGGGTCAACCCGCCAACCTGGCGATACGACCTCTGTTGGGTTTTTTCGGGTCGGATAAACAGACAATTAATTACGCAGCGGATAAAAACTAACCCGAACAGAGATCCAACCGCAGTTTATCAAACACAACTATCAAGGGGGTTTTCTCGCGTTTACCTTTGACGATACAAACGATCCTCCGGATGCTAGTGAGGGATACACCGCTACTGCACCACCGTGAGACTGGCTGCTAGACCACCTTGGACTTGATCGGAAAAACTCCGGCGTGTGTGTTGCTTGTGTGCGTGGCCGGAGGCCAAGAGAGAGAGCGAGAGAGAGAGAGAGAGAGAGAGAGAGAGAGAGAGAGAGAGAGTGGTTTGTGATTCTTGGTGAAGAAGTTAGAATGAAATCAGATTGAGTTTCTATTACCCTAACCCTATATTTAAATAGGTAATTATGGTAATGATCACAGAATCCAAACCAAATACAAACTCTCAATAATTTCCTTAATTAATTTATATTTATCAATTAAGTAATTATCTATAAATAATAAATAAACAATTTATTATTTATTTCTCTCTTAATAATTAATTCATCCTAATTAATTATTTCCACACATTTAATCCAATAGGTCTCGGGTTGGGTGTGTAGCAGTGTGACCCACTAGTGTCTTATAACATTGGATATGATAACCCTAATTACTGTCTTGCACATAATCCCTTCAGACTCCCACTTGTGCCAGACCAGTAACTTAACTGTCATCATTAGCCTAAGGAGGTCCCTAGCCAGACACTTAGGTTAACCAGGTTATAAGATCTCTTATAGCCAAAGATACGATTCATATTTGAATTGTACACAGGTTCATTCCCTTTACACACGATATTTCTAAAGTGAGTTTTAGACATGGAGCTAAGATAGTTCAATCATAAACTCAAGTATTTCCTGACTCTGATCTCGATTACCTGCAGTAACGGAACTTCCAAATAACCCACTGTTATTCTATCCGAGCGTGGCCACGCATTTCTGCCAATCTTAATCGCTAGGGGGCCCGGAAATATCTCTCCTGTGAAGGAGGTGTAAATCCCTTCTTGACTACCTGCATCTGCAACCATGGCTTCTGCTGCATCTAGTCATACCCCTTATGGCCACCCAGTTACGGTGCAACGTTAGAGCATGCTAAGAGTACAGTAGTCCTCATGATTACAGACCAGATATCTCAGGTTAAAGGACAACCTATCATCAAGTCAATGCTTATGACATAGGCTCCATGAAGCAGACTTGAAATTGGTCACCTCCAATACTCATTCACTCTGATAAGTATCTATGAATGTCTAACTATACCAACTGTATATCAAACACTTCATAATAGCGTTAAAACCCTACTGAGATTCCCATCTCAATAAGTTGCTACGGAAATTTAGATTTTTCACAAGCATAAAAATCATGGATAACCTTAAATATACAAAAAGTAATTTTTGAAACATTTTAAAACAGTATCTCTTTATTTCCAACACACTGTGAAATAAACTCCTATAATGTATCAAAATATTACATTTATAATCGATAACATAAACTAACTACTAGTGTCCAGGTACTGCATCCCTATGGAACTAGCATGCCCCTCATGCTTGCTCTAGCAAGTGGCTTAGTTAGTGGATCTGCAACATTTTCATCCGTCGAAATTTTGCATATTCTCACATCTCCTCTTCCAATGATCTCTCGGATGAGGTGATATTTCCTGAGTACATGTCTCGACTTGTGATGTTCTCTGGGCTCCTTTGCTTGCGCCACTGCTCCAGAGTTATCACAGTAAATATCTATGGGTCTAGAGATACTGGCTACAACTCTTAGATCCGAGACAAAATTCCTGAGCCAGACTGCCTCCTTTGCTGCATCTGATGCTGCAATGTACTCAGCCTCTGTGGTAGAATATGCTATGGTGTCTTGCTTCGAGCTCTTCCATGAGATCGCGCCTCCATTCAGGGTGAATCATATCCCGACTGTGATTTAAAATCATCTCTGTCAGTCTGAAAACTAGCGTTAGAATAGCCTGTGACACTAATCTCGTCTTCAGATCCTCCAAAGACCAAGAACATTTCTTTATTCCGTCTCATGTACTTGAGAATGTTCTTGACAGCCACCCAATGGGCTTCACCTGGGTTCTACTGGTATTTGCTCGTAACACTTATCGAGTAAGCAACATCAGGCCTTGTACATAACATGGCATACATAATTGATCCAATTGCAGAAGCATATGGAATCAATTTCATCTTGTCCTGATCTTCACTAGAAACAGGACACTGTGATTTACTTAGCACTATGCCATGCTGTATCGGGATAAATCCTTTCTTGGATTCATCCATCCTGAAACGTTTCAGGATTTTGTCAATGTATGTACCTTGACTAAGCCCGATAAGCCATCTAGATCTATTTCTATAGATCTTTATACCAAGTATATAGGCGGCTTCTCCAAGGTCTTTCATTTGGAAACATTTGCTCAACCAAGTCTTCACGTTCTGTAAAGTCGGTACGTCGTTTCCAATGAGTAGAATATCATCTACATATAAGACCAAGAAGGTCACTACGCTCCCATTGAACTTTGTGTAGACACATGGCTCAAACTCACTTTTAGCAAAACCAAATTCCTTGATTTGCTTCCAGCTCCTGGATGCTTGCTTTAATCCATATATGGATTTCAGCAGCTTGCACACTTTATCAGGATTCTTTGGATCTACAAAACCTTCCGGTTGTTGCATGTAGACGTCCTCTGTTAACCTCCCGTTCAGGAAGGTCGTCTTAACATCCATTTGCCAAATCTCGTAATTAAAGTACGCCGAAATGGCCATCAAAATCCTGATAGATTTTAACATAGCTACTGGTGAAAAAGTTTCATCATAGTCGATACCATGAGTCTGCGTGAAACCTTTTGCAACCAGTCTAGCTTTGAAAGTGTGCACGTTACCGTCCATATCAGTTTTCTTCTTAAAAACCCATTTACGTCCAACAGCCCTACAGTGTTGGGGTAAATCTGTCAACTCCCATACTTGGTTGTCGTACATGGACTGCATCTCCGCCTTCATGGCCTCCTGCCATTGTTCAGACTCACTGCCTGACACAGCTTCTCCATAGGAGGTTGGTTCATTCAAGTCTCCATCATCCTGGGAGACTAAGAACCCAAGATACCTATATGGTTCTTGCCTTATCCTAGTGGATCTGCGAAGGTCCTGTGTTTGCACCTCCTCAACCGTCTCTGGTTAAGTCTCAACATGTTCTTGTTGAGTAACAGGCTCGACTATCGGCAAAGTGTCTTCTTCCTCTACCTCCTGTAGGTCTACATCATTTCTGGTATTCTCAGTACTGAGAAACTTATCCTTCAGAAATTCTCCATTCCGAGCTATAAAGACTTTATTCTCGGTGGGATCGTAGAAGTAGTATCCCACGGTTGTCTTGGGATAACCTACGAAGAAGCACTTATCTGATTTGGGTTTGAGTTTCTCAGAGGTTGGTCTCTTGACGTATACCTCACAACCCCAAATCTTTAGAAAAGAGAATTTTGGTTTCTTACCCGTCCACATTTCGTATGGTGTCTTCTCTACCGATTTAGTCGGCACTCTGTTCAGTATGTGAGCCGTTGTTTCGAGCGCATGTCCCCAAAATGACACTGGTAGCGAGGAACGACACATCATTGACCGTACCATATCTAGTAAAGTACGGTTCCTCCTTTCTGACACACCATTCATCTGAGGTGTATACGGAGGTGTGAGTTGTGAAACAATCCCACATTCCATCAGATGATTGTCGAATTCCTGACCGTAGAAACTTGATCTTCCTGTCAAGTTGATTCTGTACTTTATTCTAAAATTCCTTAAATCTTTCAAAGGCTTCAGATTTATGTCTTATCAGGTAGACATAACCATATCTACTGAAATCGTCAGTAAAAGTGATGAAGTACCGGTATCCTCCTCTAGCCACATGACTGAAAGGACCACATACATCTGTGTGTATTATTCCTAACAATTCATTTGCCCTTTCGTTATCTTTATTGAAAGGTTGCTTTGTCATCTTGCCAGATAAACAAGATTTGCAATTGTCAAAGGGTTTAAAATCGAAAGACCCAAGGAGTCCTCCTTTCTGGAGTTTCTCTATGCGTTTCTTGTTTATGTGACCTAGACGACAATGCCAGAGGTAAGTCTGATCCTCAATTTCTTTGGATCGTTTACTTATATGATAGACTTCTTTGTTTTCTTGTAGATTTAACACATATAGACCATTGGATGGAGTTGCTTTGAAATAAAAGACATCATTTTTAAAGCAAGAAATAAGTTTATAATCGTATTTGTAATAAAAACCTTGGTCTACAAGTAAATCGAAAGAAATAACATTTTTGATCATCTTTGGAACATAATAACAGTTTTCAAGTTCCAAAACTAGACCCGAGGGTAAACTAAGACTATAGGAACCTACAGCTTCAGCTACAAGCATCGTGCCTTCACCGACTCTTAGGTTCGAACGGTCCTTCCTCAGTGTCTCCCTTCTATTGAATCCCTGTAAATGATTACATATGTGGTTACCACTGCCTGTATCAAGTACCCATGATTCATAAGAAGTGATCGAATAGTCTATCATAAAGATACCTGGTGCATCGGGTAAACCGATGTCTAGCTGGTCGATGTCCATCGAGTGAGCACAAATATCTTTGCTACCGCATTCTGGGAAACTCAGATCTCCCAGCTCGTCAATCCAATCCGCGTCCATGAGTTCAGCAGGTGCTGCGGGTTTTGGCTCTAAACTGGCCAAAATATCCTCATGGAGCTTTGCCACGTTTCTCTTTGGTTCTCCAATGTATGCACTAATTGTGTTACGTATCTCGTCCGTGAGAGAGAACCACATGAGATGTACTAGTTCCTCCTGAACCATCTTATATCCCATGCGTGACAAACTTTTAAAGAGCTTCCTCATTTCCAGAAGATGATCTTTAACAGATTGACCATTTTCCAGTTTCAGAGAGTAGATCTCTTTCATGATCAGATACTTCCCACTCTTCTTATAGAAACCCACCTGGTTCTCTATATTCTTCACGACCTCATGGCAATACCTAACCCTCAAATCAGCAGTAAACTCGGGTGAGGTAGAAAAGGACAGAATCGACATCACATCAGATTCGTCGGCCATGTATTTAAAGTATTCTGCAAAGTCCTGTTTAGGAGCATTGCAGCCTGGTCGTGAAATGGGTTTCTCTATCACATATCGCTTACCCTGTGCATCCAAGACGTTGTCAAGGTGCATTTTCCAGACTAGAAAATTTTGGCCTGTAAGCTTCCATTTCCCCATTATCAGGCGGAGAGATTCCTCAGGTGAATAAAAGATAATAGCAGACATCTACAGAAAAATTAAAATTCCAATTTTAGTTATCTGATTATATTTCTAATAAATTATTACCTTAGAACAATAATTATATTAGACTAGAATCCATATTTCACATGAATTGACAGGTGGTTTGCTCACACAAGCCAACCCATGCTATTTCTGGTAGGTAACATCTTATACCAATCGCATCTTTAACCGAAGACACGACTTCTAGATCGTCGGGACATCGGATATTTAAATCCGTGCATATTTAGTCCCTCTAGTGTGCTTTGGCCCGGTACCACCCGATGAATTGTAACAAAAACCAAAATAGATCGCACCATTTTGAACTGGATGTACTCTGGTCGGTACCACCCGATATCCCAGAGTCTTTTCACCCCTTTCAGCTTGGGGTTTGAACTGTTGGGATTTTGTGGGATCCTCGTATCAAACTGACACGAGAATAACTGTGATCTCAAACCTAACTGGTTTGAGGCACACGACAAAACCATGTGAAACAAACTGTTTCAAAAGGTTTAAACAATCAAACCTAACTGGTTTGATTAAGCGGAAGCATAATGACATAAATCCCGAAAAACATCACAGATCTTTATAGTTTATTTTATGCAATTAATAATAATAGGTTTAGGATTATTACCTGGATTGCTTAAGATAAATCCACCCGTAATCGACCAAACGGAATTCCTTCTAGTTGGATCTAACCCCGAACACCTCACGAACAAACGGTACGCGAAGAACATGATCGAACGAAACACGAAACCGGATCTGGTTTCTTGTTTGAGATCGACGAGAGAGAGAGAGAGAGAGAGAGAGAGAGAGAGAGAGAAAGAGAGTATGGAGAGAGAGGTTTCTTAGATTGATTGAATAATGAATCAGTTGATCGAATCAACTAAACCAATGACCTAGCATATCTTATTTATATGGAAAACCTTCCATATATCAGATAGCTTCCATAGTTATCTGTATTCTTTCTTTTTCTCCAACAAAGAATACTTTCCATAATTATCTCTTATCCTTTCTTTCTCTCCAAGAAAGAATATTTTACTATTATTATATTTTTCATATAATAATTTCTAGATAATTATAAACCAATTAATTTATTATATATTTATTTTAACTAATAAATATATAACCTTAATTCATTATCTGAAATCTTTTACTTTGGGGTTTATACAGAAAACACCCAACTGTTTTATAATTTACTATTATAAAACTAAACTCTCCAAAATGGGGTTTTTAACTATCCGAATTATAGGTCCTCACAGGTGTGACCCTCAAGTGTCTTATAGCGTTGGATGTGCGATCAAATGGTTTGTCAACTTATGCACATAATTCCTAACAGACTCCCACTTGTGCATGTTGGCAATACCATATTGATGACACGGACCTAAGGAGGCCCCTAGACAGGCACTTAGGCTAACCAGGTTATAAGCACTCTTATACCCAGATAGGTGATAAAACGTTTCCTAAAGGAAACAACATTTATGAACAAACTGTCCACAAACCGGGTATAACTAGGCTTTTCCTTTTGCATCACGATATTTCAATTTTGAGTATGAGCATGGATACAGTCAACCCTAAATACTCAAAGATTATGTTTCTCGACTATCCGACCTCTACTGATTGGTAAACGACAAAGAACAAATCAGTTCGTTTGGGCATGGCCATGCACTTCATCAGTCTTTTCAGTCAGTCAAGGGGCCCACGAAATATCTCTCTTCGAAGAAGAGGTGCAAATCCCATCTTGCATATCTGCATTTGACACCATGGCTTCCGCTGAATCTAGTTACGCCCCGTATGACCACCCTATTACGGCGTGATGTTAGAGCGTACTAAGTATCCAGCAGTCCTCGCAATGCGAAACCAAATACCTCAGGTGCTAAGGACAACCTCTGGGAGTTTTACTCATGACTAAATCCATGGAGTAATCTCAACCGGCGGATCACATCCGATATTCGCTGCTCTATCGAATATCCGTGTAGTTTTTGGTCTACATCACTTGTAGCTGTTATTCAACAACTGATCATAACTACCCAAAAACTCCACGATGACTTTATAGCCCTACCAGGTTCCCACCTTGATAAGTTGTCACGGATAATTTCAAATAAAAACTGAAACTAGTTTTTATTCCCGGATCAAAAACATGCTAAGTGTAAAAGAAACAAAGAAACTAATTTCGTCTAGTCCTCCATATTCCACTCTGTAATAATCACGAAATTAATAGCATTTCTAAGTTGCTTTTATAGTGTCTATTCAACGAATACTAAAAAAACTGATTTAAACGAAGTATCACCCTTCTTCAGTTTAAACACTTTGATTAGTGTTTACCATACTAATCAAAGAAACAACCAAAACAGTACAAGTTTAGTATCAACTGATACTTTCCACTTGACTATGCTAATTTTGTTCTTGCAAACACCCTTAAAACAAAATTAGACTTTTACCATATTCCCTGAACCTGGAGATACTGGAATAACTCCTGGTTTCCTTGAATATGAAACATCAAACTGCAACTTCCCTTAGTTGCTGTGTAGATACATGATTCCAACCTGAAATCTAACAAAATTTCCATTTACCATATTTGGTAAATCCAGGAAATTTACTCTAGTGTTTTATAACACTTTGGAGTCCAAAAGATATTTGATATCTTTAATAATTCCAACACCTTTTAATTATTGATTACCTTGAAGTCAATTATGACTTTATACTGTTTCTAAATATGAAACTAATTTTCTATCCTTTTTAACTAAAAGGTAGATCTTATATCTTATGAATTCATATCCTATCTGGATTAGGGGTGTAAACGAGTCGAGCTTTTATCGAGTAACTCGAGCTCGAACTTGAGCTCGGCACGTTCGAGTCGAACATTATCGAGTTCGAGCTCGAGCTCAAGCCCAAAAAACGAGCTCGAATATTTAACGAGTTCGAGCTCGAGCTTTTAAGAGTTCGACTCGAGTTCTTATCGAGCTTTTCGAGCCTTGTATAGTATATACATATGTATTCTTATTATATATATTATGTACATATAAGGGCCATATATCAAAATAACCTAAATATGTATCTTTCGAGTTTTTCGAGCCGAGCTCGAGCTATAACCTAAAAAACCTATTTTTTATGTAATTTCAAGCTTTTCGAGCCGAGCTCGAGCTATAATGTAGCTTTTACGAGTCGAGCTCGAGCTTGAAGTATGAAAGCTCGTCGAGCTATCGAGTCGAACTCGAGCTTAACATAAAATCTCGAGCCGAGCTCGAGCCCTGTCGAGCTCGAGCTCGGCTCGACTCGTTTACACCCCTAATCTGGATTACAATTCCTAGATATATTAAACCAATAATTAATATATATATATATATATATATATCTTTTATTCTTTATCACAGACCTGGATATAGAATAAACTGGGCTCCCACTAACCTATATGAAAACCGACTATTACTTCAAAATTAACTATTGACTTTAGTCAAAACTTGACTTCCTAGTCAATTCTATTTTAAGTAATACTAGAATTTAACATTTACAAAACTTAACTGGATTTTTATTAAATCCTAATTCCAAAACTTGGAATTTTCTAGTTTTATAAATACTGATGTTATCAACGTCGTCTGAGATAACATCCTAAATTCTTTCCAAAACATATGAGTAATCAAATCTGAGTATTTTATAATCCTTTTTACTCATGTATGTTTTATTCTCAAAAACACATTCCTAAAATAATAGTTCTTCGTGTGTTTTTGACAGTTTTTCATATAACTATTACTTCAAATCAATTAATTAAAACATTGAAGTAATTATGTTAGTGTAATATATGACATCTAGGATCTACTTATTTGAATCTAGTCAATCTTGACTTTAAACAGATTCAACAATATCATCATTCACAAGATATTAAATCAAGACAATAATTTTAAAAGTTTAAAACCAATTTTAATAAACCATAAATATCCAAAAGATCACAACCATTCAAAAATTGTTTTAAAACCACAAACATAAATTAAAATTGTCTTGATAAATATCTAATGATAAACAAGCACGTAGATCCTCGCAATCCTGGGCTCCTCACTTCTGACCACCTGCAATTAGAATATTTGCACTAGGTGTCAACATACTTGTAAACTAACAAGTGAAAGTGATAAACTAAAGCAATCACAAATACCTGAGGCGTTATTGCCTGCTTTGTGACGCTTTGGACAGTTCTGCCTCCAATGACCAAGTTCATGGCATCTGAAACACCTATTCTTGGTCCTGGCTTTGTTAGGTTTCACTTTCTTGCCCTTGCCCTTGCGTTCGTCATTGTTGTCGACCTTGGTCACACTCTGGCTTGCCTGAGACTGGCTTTTGCCCTTACTGGTGTTTCCATGCCTACGCTTCCTCTTCGCCCCACCATCCCTGACCATGAGCACATCCTTGGTCTTGGTCCCGGTCCCCATACTCAACTCAGCGGTTTTCAACATGGAATGTAACTCAGCAATTGTCTTTTCCATGTTGTTCATATTATAGTTAATTACAAACTGCTTGTAATCCTCAGTCAGTGAGTTGAGTATCGTATCCGTTGCTAAATGCAACGGAACTGGGTGACCAAGCCTCTCTAGGTGATCAATATGTTTCTTCATTTTCATGACGTGATCACTGACCGAGGTCCCCTTGGCCATCTTGCACGCGTTCACTGCCCGAGTGGCATCATAACGCTCTGTGCGTGCTTGCGTCTGAAACATGTCCCTCAACTGGCGGATCATGTCATAGGCATTGGTGTTCATGAGCTCTGTTTGCAGATCTGGGCTCATAGTCGCAAGCATGAGACAGCCAACGTCCAGCAAATCGTCAGAATGCTTTCTATAAGCATTTCTCACATTGGTAGCTGCATTTGCTGGAGGGGCCTCACCTAGAGGCTCTTCTAGGACGTACCACTTCCTCTCGTGCCTGAGCACAATCATCAGATTGCGCTCCCAGTCGAGGAAGTTAGCTCCAGTGAGCTTGTCCTTTTCAAGTATGGAGCGAAGAAACAGATTATTAGTGTTGGTTACAGTGTTTGCCATCTACACATTTAAAAGATTTGGTTTTAGTAACTGTGAATAGACTCCCAACAAGTATCAATAAACCCTTAAATGATAAGTATTGGGCTAGGATCCTTATTTCATACGTCCTGATGTACGGCTTGCTCACGTCACACCAGGCCCGTATTATTTCGGTAGGTAAGGACTTTTACCAATCACATCTAACTGACATGACTCCTAGATCTTTTCGGGACATCGGATAAAACCGTACATGTTTTAGTCCCTCAGTGCATTTTGGCCCGATACGACACGGTGAATTGTTACAAAACCAAAATAGATCGCACCATTTAGGACTGCTGTACTTATCACACCCCTTTCAACTTGGGGTTTGAACGCGGACGCCCAAGGCTTGCTCACTTCCAACGCCCGCGTACCTTACGTCGTTAGGTGTCCCAAGTGGGTTGCACTACTGATCTAAGATTTTCTTGGGTTTTTAATTAAGTTTTGAAAAACCTTTTAATTTCCAGTATTTTTGAAAAACTTTGCAATTTTAAAACTGACTGTTTAAAAAGGCAGCCAACTGATCTAAGATTTTTCCTAAGGATTTTAGCCAGTTTTAATTTTGAAAAGGACTGGTTCGAAAAACAAACTATAATCGAACTCTTTAATCTGATTTCATAAAATTTGTTTTTATCTAAGACTAAGCAATTATAATCAACCACGCATATAAAAACAAGACAGTATCATAGCTTTTGCCCAGATCTATTGTCAGTCTCGTGAGCCAACACGAGAATTGACGGTCCAAAATCCTATGTGACTAAACAACCACAAGGCATGAAATCTTGGTGCTCCCACTGGCTCCAACATCTTTGGTTTCGTCTCCGCGAAGCTCCGTCTTCTAGCTTTACTCCTTTGGAACTATTCTAATTTAACTAAATACAAGTTTGGGTTGTAAATGGCACGCAGGCCTTCCAACTAAACTATTTAAAATTAAAGTACAAAAAGGGTTGTAAATGGCTCACAGGCCTCCCTTACCATGAATAGAATAATAAAACGTAATAAAGCATTAAACACAACCATAGGTCTTTGGGCTTGGCTATGACAACAACAACAAAATAAACTTACTAAACTGATTTTGATAAAACTGGTTTTTCGTAATAATCTAAACTGGATTAAAACAAGATTTTAATAATAATTTTAAGGAAAAATAAAATTGATAATAATTAAATGATTAAAACCTTATCCAATTTAAAAAATTATTATGATCTGATAATTATCCTAACTGATAATTACAAAAACGCGTTTATCCGTCGGTTCGATAATGGTAAAACGGCCACTAACAATTATCGGTTTCGGTTATCTCGGACGATGGTAGTGGCGAGGATGCCGCCACCACCGCCTTGCCGGTGATCAAAAACAAAACAACCACCACCGCGGCTTCGGCCGCGGTTGTGATCGTGAACCACCATCGCCGCCAACATCGAGCACCACGATTGATTACCGCCTTGGACAGCCGCCACCACCACAGTAGCAGCAGCGATCGGCCGCCACCATCGTGGCGTGGCCGATCGGCGTTTAATCTAAACACCGGCGCACGACGGCAACGCCGAAGCGCAACCGCCGCCGCCCTCCTCGCCGAGAACAAACAAACCACTACCGCTCGCACCACCAGCGACGGCGGCCGGCGCCAAAACACCGCCACCGCCACCAGCGGCCGACGGCAACAGCTGCAGTAGGACCGCCGCCGCCATCGCCTTCGCGGCGATTGAAACAATAAACGGCCGCCACCACCGTGGCTGCCTTAGCCGATCGGTGGTGCGGTTCGTGTACATGGGACGACCACCACCACCATCGCCGCTGTGGCTTTGATGGTGTGGTGGTTTATGGTTATCGCGAGGATCGGCCACCACCACTGTCGCCAATCTAGGCTTCGATGGTGCGGTGGTTTACGGTGGCTCAAACCGAACACCACCACCGTTGCCGATTACGGCTTCGGTGGTGCGGTGGTTCGCGGTCACGACTCGTCCGGCGATCGGCCCGGTGGTCCGGCCGGTTATTACCGCCGTTCCACCGCCGATTGCCACGAGTTACTGGAAAAACGATAAAATCCAAATTAAACAAACAATACCAAATTCAGATTTTATAAATCTAAAACCAATTTTATCAAAACCTACATATCAAAAACAGATTTGATAAACGTACGGAAGTGGCTCTGATACCACTGTTGGGTTTTTTTGGCTCTGATAAACAGACAATTATTTACGCAGCGGATAAAAACTAAACCGAACATAGATCCAACCGCAGTTTATCAAACACAACTATCAAGGGGGTTTTCTCGCGTTTACCTTTGACGATACAAACGATCCTCCGGATGCTAGTGAGGGATACACCGCTACTGCACCACCGTGAGACTGGCTGCTAGACCGCCTTGGACTTGATCGGAAAAACTCCGGCGTGTGTGTTGCTTGTGTACGTGGCCGGAGGCCAAGAGAGAGAGCGAGAGAGAGAGTGGTTTGTGATTCTTGGTGAAGAAGTTAGAATGAAATCAGATTGAGTTTCTATTACCCTAACCCTATATTTAAATAGGTAATTATGGTAATGATCACAGAATTCAAACCAAATACAAACTCTCAATAATTTCCTTAATTAATTTATACTTATCAATTAAGTAATTATCTATAAATAATAAATAAACAATTTATTATTTATTATTTATTTCTCTCTTAATAATTAATTCATCCTAATTAATTATTTCCACACATTTAATCCAATAGGTCTCGGGTTGGGTGTGTAGCAGTGTGACCCACTAGTGTCTTATAACATTGGATATGATAACTCTAATTATTTTCTTGCACATAATCCCTTCAACCTCAACCCAAATTCGTTTATCTTCGTGTCGTGTCATGTCGGGTTTGGCGGATCGTATCGGAAATTACCACCCCTATATTCACAACCACCACTATCCACCATCTTCACGTTCTCCACAACGACCGATCATCACCACCATCGTCACTACTAGGATTGCCGTCGGCCTCCACCTCCACCTCTACGATAACCACCAACATTAGTTACATCAAAACTTATATATATGCATAGTGTGTGTGTGTGTGTGTGTTCATGTTTATGAACACTGTGTAATTTTTTTATAGGTTTTATAGTTTACTATATTTGTGTTAGTTATATCGTTATGTGATATATAAAACCATCAAATAATTTTTTGGGAACTTGTCTAGTCTGTCCAGTCCAGTCATGGGTGTACCAAACACTAAACATACACTTGTTCTGTCCAATCTAGTCCAATTATGTCTACGTATCAAACGTTATCTTAATGCTTGTACATGCAAGCAAGAACAAAGGATGCTACACAGTATCAACATGTGAATATGTTATATGAGTACTCAAATGGTTTAATGCATGAACTTCGTAAATTCATCCATACAAAATAACGAGTGAATTAGAGACTTGTGATTTATATATTTTAACACCTTGATCCTTATTTTTAAAATATCTATAGATTACATTTTCATTTATAACGCATTAAATTCTTATCACTAATTTTGTCTAAAATTTCGGTTACTTCAATTAGTAGGGGTATTGATATTTTCCAATGCAAATGGTTGGTTCAAACTTTTTTTTACACATGGGCTCAGCCCATAAGTTCAACCAAGTTATATAGGAGAAGACTAGAGCCAATTCTATAAAAAATAACTTCATGCCCAAGCCCAACCCTTGATGATATTAAATGTTATCATAAAGTATCTATATCATTCCCCATATAAAATAAATCTTGTGACTGATTATAGAAGTTTTCTTTTTTATTTCTTGTACCCCGTACAAAACACGTGAATGCCAATATCTAAGATGTACTATAGGTAGTGGTTACGGTGCCAATTTTGATATATCATATCATAAGACTCTGATTTGTTTATGTAAAGAACAAGAGGGCGTTCGGTTCGTGGAATGGAATTCGATGGAATTGGAATTCATCAAGGAATTTGACTTTGGAGGATTAGGAATGGAATTTGATGGAGTTTGACCATGCATTTTGGTCGTGTTTGATTGAATGGAATTGGAATGGAATTGTAAAAGATAAGTTGAGCAAAAACCAAATCGAACCATAACCATAAAAAATGAGAAACTAAAACCGAAACCGAAAATTAAAAACGATTTGGTTTCAGTTTTGGTTTCCATCTCGACCGGAAAAAATCGAACCGAGCCGAAAACCGAGATCAGTTAGATTTCGGTTTTGGTTTCCATATATCTTGACCGGAAAAACCAAACGGAGCGGAAAACTGAAAATGGCTCGATTTCCGTTTTGGTTTCCATCTCGATTGGGAAAACCGTAAATGGTTCGATTTCGGTTTTGGTTTCCATCTCGACTAGGAAAAACCGAACCGAACATATTCGGTTTCCCTAAAGACCGAACCGTACCGTCTTACATCATATTGTTTTTATAATATATAATTTGATTATTTAATTATATATATAACATTATTTGATTATTTAATAAATAAATAAAAACCGAAAACCGAGACCGAACCTAATCGAACCGTAAAATGATTTGAAATGAGAGGGCGATATATGAAGATGAGAAAACAATAGATGGAGAAAATGAGAAGGGAGGGAAGATTCCAGTGAATTCCATGGGTTATTGTAAGGAATGATGGAATATGGGGTTGAAGGAATTGGAATGATTCCTTAGTTAACATTCCATGAACCAAACAGAACCATGGAATTTGGTCAATGGAATTGGTCATTCCAATTCCATCAAATTTCGCGAACCAAACGCCTCCTAATTTTAAATGTAGCAAGTTCTATGATGTCATCCAAACACTTACCGGGGTAATTATGCGTACCAATGTAATTTATTTTATTGAATGAGCGTAACAAGGGCCAAGAAACTTATCCGGTAGTAGTGTGGGAAATGACTCTTGCTAGAAAAAGATTACATGATAAGGTAGCTGAATATAAATCTTTTGTCAGTAAACAACCCTATAAGAATTTGGTAAATGGTCCTTAAAATGTTTTCTCAAAAATTTAACCACCAATATAAGAATCACTCAAAATCTAGAAATTGTTTAATTCTTGTCATATATGTTTTTTGAATAATTGTAATTTGGAACATTTAACTGATTCGGCACATAGTATCATAATTTTACAGAATAGAAAGAAACGATTATCATAACTTTTTCGGCACATAGTATCATAACTTTTAAGGGAGGACGGGTTAGGAGAATGCAAGCTACAATATGCAGGTGGTTTGTCGGTGGTTTGTGAATGGCCTTCTAGAGATGCAGCTGCTCAAAACCTGAATGCCCAGCTCGAGACTTTGAAACATTGGTTCTCAGATCTGCACTTATGGGAGGAAGGTATAATTCCCCAGGAACGGTTGGCCTGGTTAGAAATTGACGGCCTCCCTATTGAAGCTTGGAATGAACATAATTTTAGAAACGTCGCCTCCAAGTTTGGTCGAGTTTTGGAGGTCGATGACATCGCTTTTGACGGAAGCATGACCTCTACTTTCGGTGTGCTGATTCTAACCAAACAGGCTGAAGACGTCAACTCGGTGGTACGGATAAAGGTACATAACAATCTCTGCAAGGTCAAGGTGATAGAAGACCACAATAGATCCCTAGAGTTACGGTCTGCGCCCTCATTCCAATCGGATTATAACTCAGATGGTGAAAATCTAGATCAGTTAATTGACGATGTTAGCGATACCTTCTCCGACGATTTGGTGCCGGAATCGGAGATGGAAGATTGCCGACAAGTAACAAACGATTTCATTAATAACTTATGGGGAGATGTGCAGTCAGATAGAGTTCCAATGCAACCGAGCCGCCCGACAGGCAGAGTAGGCGAACAGTTAAGAAACTCTACAGCAAATTAAAACATTGGGCTACAGCCACATGGGCCTACTGCAAAACAAGATTTTGAGTGCCCTTCTCCAAAAGTTAATTTTCAGGCCCATGGTGAGTTTCCTAATCCATTAAGCTCGGCCCTTTCAAGTGGAAAAAAGATGAGCAACAAAAGCAGAAAAGGGGTTATCTTTTTCGGTGAGGGATCACCGACAAGTGAAGTATCAAGACCAGAAGTTGCGGAAGAAATCCTTGATGACCACAACAAAGCAAATTTTGGTGAAAAGATTGGCATTACCTACGAAAATCCAGAAGGGGATGTCGCTCGAAAAGGTTTGTGCCCCTGATTCGGGTATCGATCTTAGGTCTCGTATCTTGTTAAATGGATTTGAAAATAATTTCCATGAATGTTTGTGGCTTAAAGGCGAAAGGCAAATTGGAGAAATTAAAAAATCTCATGAAAAAAGAAAAATGCAGTGTTTTAGGTTTACAAGAATCAAAATGTGTAGAGGTGGATGGATCTTTAGTTCGCTTTCTCTAGGGCCACTCCGATAGCGATTTCGTTTACTCAAAATCCTCTGGTGCTTCTAGAGGTTTGATAATTACTTGGATTTCCTCCTTCTTCTCTAAGGTTATATGGTTTAGAAGGCCCGAACTTTTGTGGAATTGTAGGAAAATGGAGTGGTGTTGATATTAAAATCGGGTTGTTGAACATTTATGGACCACATAAAAAAGCAGACAAGGAGATCTTATGGAGAAACCTTCTTAATGTAATTAGCACTCAAGATTGTGTCTGGATTCTTCTCGGAGATTTCAACGCTGTTAGAAGACAAGAGGAGAGGTCGGGAACTTTTTTCGATTCGGACGAGGCCGCTTGTTTCAATAATTTTATTTCTTGTGCGGGTCTACACGACATTCAATTTGTTGGAAGGCGGTTCACAAGATTCAACAAAGCAGGAACAAAAATGAGCAAACTCGACAGATATTTAGTATCTGCGAATTTCTTCAATCACTGGAAGGATGCTATGGTGTACGTTTTGGCGAGATCGTTTTCGGACCACTGTCCAATCATGTTGAAGTCTGGAGAAGTTGACTACGGTCCAAAACCATTCAAGCTTTTCGACCATTGGCTCGAGAATGAAGAATTCCAAAATCTGGTGAAAGTGTCATGGACCTCCAAGGAAGTTGCTGGGACTGGAGATGTGGTGTTAAAAGAAAAGCTAAAATATCTAAAGCATGTCATCAAAAGTTGGACAAAAGAAAAATTGGAGGCCAGATTGAAAGAGAAGGAGAGTATACTGAATGCTCTAAAAGGGTGGGATGAGAAAGCCGAAGCAAACTTGCTAACTCCTGGGGATGTTTCAAAAAGAGAAAATATGTTGTTTGAACTCTCACAGATTGAGCAAAAAGAAGCTTCAGAATTGAAACAGAAATCCAGGATTCGTTGGGCCGTAGAGGGAGACGAAAATTCAACTTTTTTTCACGCCTCAGTCAATCACAAGTGGAGAAGCAAGCAATGTAAAGGACTGATCCATAACGGTGAATGGAAAGAAGACCCAAAGGAGGTAATGGAGGTGGCAAAGTCTCATTTCGCGGAAAGATTTATTGAGCCCTCGGTGATGAGACCTAAATTTTGGAGTTCTAATTTCAAGAAACTATCGTCGCAAGACATACACATGATAGAGAGGCCCTTCTCAATGGAGGAAATCAAAGAAGCAGTGTGGGATTGTGATGGTTCAAAAGCTCCTGGACCCGATGGATTTAATTTCAACTTCATAAAAAAGTTCTGGGAAGTTATCAAGAAAGACATATTTGCTGCCGTAAAGAACTTTGAGCGAACAAAAAAGTTGTCTCGAGGATGCAATGCGTCCTTCCTCGCTTTGGTGCCAAAAAAGGACGACCCGTTGCTGATTTCTGAATATAGGCCGATTTCCTTATTGGGATGTACCTACAAAGTCATAGCGAAGTTGCTTGCAAAGAGAATGGCCGCTGTTATGGACAAGCTGATAAGCTCCAATCAATCGGCTTTTCTAAAAAATCGACAAATTGTTGATAGTGTGTTAATTGCAAATGAGATCGTACATCACGCTAAGAAGAAAGGGTTGAAGATGTTGTTGTTCAAGGTAGATTTTGAGAAAGCCTTCGACTCAGTCAACTGGGATTTCTTGATCTCTATAATGAAGCAAATGGGTTTCGGGCATATATGGTGCGATTGGATTAAAGGATGCTTGTCTTCAGCTTCGGTTTCTGTGTTGGTTAACGGTTCCCCTTCAAGTGAATTTCAAATGACCCGTGGTCTGAGGCAGGGCGATCCTCTATCTCCTTTTCTATTCCTGATAATCGGGGAGGCTCTCCAAACCATGACAAAGGAAGCTTGCGAAAAGGGTCTGTTCAAGGGGATTAAACTTGCCACAAATAGTGAGAATCTCTCTCTTATTCAATACGCTGATGATGCCTTGTTTATGGGCAAATGGTCTACGAATAGTATGCGGAACTTGCTTAATCTTCTGCACTGTTTTAATGAAGTATCTGGCCTGAAGATTAACATATCAAAAAGTTGTCTCTTCGGCATAGGGATCAGATCTGAGAAGGTTTCTGAAGCCGCGAGGGAATTAAAATGTCAAGCAGGTACTCTCCCTTTTATCTATTTAGGCCTCCCTGTCGGTGACAATATGAAGAAAAAATCAGCCTGGAATGTGGTTATCGATAAATTCTCAAAAAAACTCAATCAGTGGAAGGCAAAAGCGATGTCTATTGGGGGGAGAATAACGCTTATAAAATCAGTTCTCACGGCCCTCCCGCTTTATTTCTTCTCAAATTTTTAAAGCCCCTGAAGGTATCATTAAACAGCTAGAAGGCATACGTCGACGGTTTTTTTGGGGAATAACAAATAACTCCAAAGGTATCTGCTGGGTGGCATGGAATAAAGTGATGGCGGAAAAGGAATATGGAGGGCTAAATATTCAAAGCTTGAAGGTGAAAAACCTCGCTTTATTAGCAAAATGGCTTTGGAGATTTCTTACAACCGGAGATGCCCTTTGGAAAAGTGTAATAATGGAACTTCATGGGTCTTTGGAAAAAAATCCCAGGCCAGAAACTGATCTCAGCAGCCCTTGGAAAACAATAATGAAGGTGAACGATGAAATTGAAAATTTAGGTGTGGAGCTCTTATCCGGGTTTTTTAGATCTACCGCAAATGGGTCTCCAATGACTTTTTGGGATCTAAATTGGTCTGCTTCTGGACCAAAGCTGAAAGAAATTTTCCCCAGACTATACGCAAAGGAGGTCAACAAAAACATTCCTTTTAAGGACCGTTGGAAATGCACTTCTAATAAATGGCATGGAAGTTGGGAGTGGCGATCCAGCCTTAGAGGAAGAACGCTAGCAGACTTAAAGAACCTTGAGGATCTGCTTAATAACATGAATTTCAAAACAGAAGGAAATGACTCGTGGCATTGGTTCTTAGACCCACAAGGGAATTTCTCCGTCAACAAGCTCTCAAAATTGTTGCAAAAACAAATGAGAGTTACGGGGAGTAGCAACGGTGGGATCAAGCAATGGAACCCGCTGGTTCCTATTAAAATAAATGTTTTCATTTGGAGGATGCTTCATAATGCACTTCCCTCTTTGATCAATTTGCAGGCTAGAGGCATTCAAGTAGAGTCGACAAATTGCGTCTTTTGTGGTCTTGAACGGGAGGACCTGGATCACTGCTTGTTCCGATGCTGTAAGGTCGAAGTTATATGGAGAAAGGTCTGGTCTTGGTGCAAAATCTCGGCGCCCAGATTCGACTCGGTTGCATCTTTTAACAATTTGCTTCGATTTCATGGTCAAGATCAGGTAAAAACTAAAATTTTTCATGCTATTTCGCTGGTGACTTTATGGGCAATATGGGGTTGGCGCAACAAGGTGGCTCACTCGGATCATGATAATATCGTGAAGTGCTTGCAGGAAGATATTTTTCCTAGTGTGCAAAGACTGGCAGCGTTATGGATCGTAAATCGATCTCCGAAGGCTGAGATTTGTTGGAGACAGTGGGCTTTATCCCCTTCGTTTTAACTTGTTTTGTTGTTAGGTTGTCTGTTGGGTTTTTTGCCTTCTTCTCTTCGTGTTGGTGGTTTGTAGTCGATGGACCTTTGTTCCTTTCTTTTCCTCTAGCATCTTGCTGGTTGTTCTCTTAGTAAATGAGGGCGTTAGTTGGGGGTGATGGCCATGCCGTAGCTCTTGAACTAATGCTCCTCCTTTTTGCCGTTCAAAAAAAAAAGAAAAGAAAGAAAGAAACGATTATCAACGAAATAGAAGAAAATGATTAAAAAAATTTAAAATAAACTAAGAGCATTTTGTCGTATTTGACTTCACCATCAAATTGTATTTGACCACCGACAATACAAATTTTTTCATAAGTTTGGTATATCCAATTTCTTGAGACATTGTTTAATAGATTTGTCATAATATATAGTTTATTCCAACATTAAAGATGCCCAAATACATTCGAATGTTCTAAATTACCCATTTTATTATAATAATCTTCTAGAAAAAACTCGAAGAGGCAAAAACCTATTGAAAACCGAAAGTGAAAAATATTCCTTTGCTTTCTTTTAATATACTTATTAATTAATTGGAATAGAGAATTTAGAAAGGGTGGGTGATTATTAACCCATCAAAGAGTCAAAAACCAAATGCATAAAAAGACCGTTGTTTAAACGCACATTATATGTATATATATGCTCTTTGTGTCCTATTAACTTAACTAAAGATCACAACCAGATACCAACAAATTATTGATTAAGATATATATAATATAACAATGAGTGTGGAGCTTTTAGATGGTGCCATAATTTTGGGCTTTATCGAAGACGATGAAGCATTCAACGGTTCAGTTGAAGATCGATTCAGTCATTTGGATACAAACCAAGATGGTCTCTTAAGCTATTCGGAGATGCTGAAAGAGCTGCAGTGTTTCAGAATGATTGAAACCCATTTCGGGATTGATGTGAAAACTGATCCTGGTGTGCTGTCTCATATTTACAATTCACTGTTTTTGCAGTTTGATCATGATTCAAATGGGACCGTGGATTTGGAGGAGTTCAAAGCTGAAACCAAACAGATGATGGTTGCCATGGCTGACAATCTCGGGTTCTTGCCCGTTCAGATGATTCTTGATCAAGACAGTTTCCTTAAGAAAGCGGTCGACAGGGAGCTTACGAAGTTGCAGTCTCATGATCATATGTCTGCTTAGAATCTTTACCTGTATTTCTTTCCCAAATTTTGGTTTTGCATATTATATATTATAGAAAAGAAATAAAACTTAATCTTTTGGTCTTAAGAATGATATGAACGGCATATATGCTTATGAGTTGCAAGTAGATGATGAGACTACTACAACAAGAATACTTACTCTAAATTAAGCGACATTTATTTTTCAAGTTAGATGTGTAGTTCAATTGATAACACAACCTCAAAATGCCACTTAGGCAATAGTTTTAAACCTTAAAGCCTTCAACCGGATAGTTATTACGGTTTTTTTTTATTAACATAGAAACAAGAAAATATGTTGGTTAAGACATATCTTTGACAATCAATGGAATACATTTTGCAAAAGTTAACTTTGACCAATTTTTAATAGGGTATCAATGGTCAACCTTAAATCTTTTTGTTACCTATTTTATTAATATTTTCCACCTTAGACAACAATTTAGAGGTGTGCATGGTCCGGTTTGGCCGGTTTAAGCCTAAAATCTCGGCCAAATCGATACCCCCGGTTTGATAATTTTTCAAACCAAACCGGCCAAATTATTATATCAAACCAAACCGAACAAACCAATATAAACCGGTTTGGTTTGGCCGGTTTGACATTTTGATTCGCTTTTATCAAAATTCAGAATAACAAAGAGTCGTTATTTTCTCATCCCCTAGGAATTTGAAAAGATAAAAAAGGTAATCCATGGTTTTTAAATTAGAAAAAAGTCGAGTGTATCTAATTGACTGATTGTATATTTAATCATACACAATATATATATATAATTATATATGCACACACATATCCGGTCCAATTTGGTTTAAACGGCCGGTTTTGTCCCTAAAACCATAAACCAAACCATATTAACGGTTTATAAAAAACACAAACCACCGGCCTGAATAATGATAGTTAAACCGACCAAACCGACAAAATTGGTTTGGTTCGGCCGGTTTATCCGGTTTCGGCCAAACCGTGCACACCCCTGGACAACATAGACGCAAAAAAAATTAAAGATCTTATGCAACCAAGAAAATGGATTATACGTTGACTAAGGTAACTTTGACCAAGGTTCTACATGACGTGAGGCATGGCGTAACAGCGAGGTCAAGCCTCAAGCCTTACGAGTTATGGCGAGGCCATGACATTTTTCATGGCGTGCCCTAAGGTGACATACACATACACTTGTAGTTGTAAATATCGTTGTTTTGAATAATATCATAGCACAAATTAAATTCATTACAAGTAATAAAACTAAAAAAAAAAGAATAACCATTGATACAAAGTATATTAAGCTTATAAAAATGATATCATAGGTACAAAATTGGGATTAAATCTCGGGAATCCACACTCATTACTTTCTTCACTTTTCAAAGAATTTATGTTCAACTCTCCATGTACGGGAATGGATTAAGTATTCACGAATTTAAGGTTTTAGTTTTAATGTTTATTTAAGTTTTAAGTCTCGTACATAGTTACCGTCTATCCCGTAAGTTATATATATATATATAAGTAACCACAAACCTTACAAAATAACGCGGCGTAACGTGCCATAACGCGTTACAAGCAAGCCAAGCCTTAGAGTGGAGCCATGGGGGTTAACTTTGTGACATCCCGCCTACCTCAACAACAATTTTGTCCGCTTTGCCCCACCGGCTCACGGCTTTGTTTTTGGCGACCTAGTGAGGACTTCCCAGGTGGTCACCCATCCTGGTACTACTCCTACCTTATCATGCTTAACTGCAACATTCATAGAACCTGCCGTGCATTAGGCCCCAAAACGCGTTGTTCTTAGGAAGGCCAAGATATTACTTATAACACCCAGTATCGCTCCTGTCCACGTCCTCGATGAGGTTTGCCCCATATTCCGAACGACACAGGAGTGGTTCTGATACCATCTGTAACATCCTACCTACCTCAACAACAATATTGTTTGCTTTGCCCCACCGGCTAGGGGTGAGCAAAAAAACCGAAACCCGAAAACCCGACCCGATCCGACCCAAAAAAAACCCGAAAAACCCGACCCCGAAAAAACCCGACCCCGAATTCCCCGAAAACCGAAATCCCCGAGGGTTGATCGGGGTCGGGTCGGGTGTGAAAATTTGTGCCCCGAAACCCGAAACCCGAACCCGAAACCCGATTTTTTAATGTTTTTTAAATACATTTTGTGTATTTATAAAACAACCCTTAATGTTTCATTATTTTTTAAATATGGTAGCAAATGTTTCTGTTTGGAATGCTTCTAAAGTTGTAATAGACTTAAATTATAGCCCAAATCAATTCATCAAAATCAAATACGGCTTTTCTCTCTCTCTCTCTCCCTCTCTCTCTCATTGCTTCATCGATCGGCGCTCTCACCACCATCAACTTTTAGATGTTGATTTTAATGTTGGTATTTGTTATTTTTCGTTTGTTGGTATCTTATTTTGTTACTTTTAAATGTTTATTTTTACTTTGAAACTTGAAAGTGTAATAGGGAAAAAAAGTCAAAATAAAATCGGGTGCCCCGAAAACCCGCCCCGAAATCCCCGAAACCCATCCGATGCTCACCCCTACCACCGGCTCACAGCTTTGTTTTTTGCGACCTGGTGAGGACTTCCCAGGTGGTCACCCATCATGGTACTACTCCCATCCTAGCACGCTTAACTGCAGCATTCCTAGAACCTACCGTGCATTAGGCCCCAAAACGCGTTGTTCTTAGAAAGGCCAAGATATTACTTATAACACACAGCATCACTCATGTGTACGACCGATATGGGATATGCCTAAGGTGTTACACGAACCCTCAGCTGAACCCGCATGTGGCGTGCCACGAGCCCGGCGACCAGCCAAGCCCGCCACCTCAGCCAAGCCCGGATGTGTCAGATTCCATATCTCACACAGCTGGTGCATCCTTCAAGCAATTTTTTATTTTTATATTTTTTTATAAATATTCTTGTCCATTTTGTCCAGGCTTGTATATGTGACAATTCTCATAATGTACACGCTTGTAGTTGTAACCATTTAAGTGACTTGTCCACGCTTGTAGTTGTAACCATTTAATTGACTAGTCCACGTTTGTATGTGTAAACATAGTACCAAATTTTGTCACGTCCATCATGCAACAATAAAGCGTGGACTTTTTAATTGTACACAATTGAAGCCGTGTATATATGACCCAAAAAGTGTGTATAACACATACTTTTTTTTGTAGTGTGTGCAAGACAAATTAGATATTCAACTTTTATTAGTGGAAGAACCAAAATCAAACATTTTTGCATATCATACATTTTTCTTGTAATATAAAACTTATAAGGATGATCAAAACCAAAAAAACAATAAACATACAAAAATTGGAATCTACTCTATTTTAAATAATGTTTTGTTTTCTTTTATTGTTCACCTTTTTCCATAAAAGGAGAGATCAAGAACATAACGGGTTTGAAAGGGTGGTTTAGTCTTCGGTAACTTAAAATTAGAAATTGTTTAATTCTTGTCATATATATGTTTTCTTTGAATAATCTATTTGGAACATTTAACTATTCAGCACATAGCATGATATTTACAGAATAAACTATATATTATGACAACTCTATTAAACAATTGACTTTATCGTTAAATTAAATTGTATTTGACCTCATCGTCAAACTGTATTTGACCACTGACCATAGAACTTTTTTCATGTAATTTGGTATTATAATATCCAATTTGTTGACACATTAATTGTTTAATTAATAGATTTGTCATAATAGTTTATTCTAACAATAAAAGACCGTATGTCCGTATCATTATAATAAAAAAACTCGAAGAAGCAAAAACGAAAGTAAAAAATATTCCTTTTGCTTTCTTTTAATATATTTATTAATTAACTGGAATAGAGAATTGAAAACAAAGGTGGGTGATTAATAACCATCAAATTAAAGGGTCAAATACCAAATGCAAAAAAGGAGCGTTGTTTAAACGCACACATCAATGATAACACCATCAAACCATTACGATATATATAATCTATATATATATATGCCCTATATTAACTTAACTGCAAATCACAACTCGATACCAACAAAATTATTAATTAAGATATATATAATATAACAATGAGTGTGGAGCTTTTAGATGGTGCCATTATTTTGGGCTTTATCGAAGACGATGAAGCATTCAACGGTTCGGTTAAAGATCGATTCAGCCATCTTGATACAAACCAAGACGGTCTCTTAAGCTATTCAGAGATGCTGAAAGAGCTGCAGTGTTTCAGAATGATTGAAACCCATTTCGGGATTGATGTGAAAACTGATCCTGGTGAGCTGTCTCATATTTACAATTCGTTGTTTTTACAGTTTGATCATGATTCAAATGGAACCGTGGACTTGGAGGAGTTCAAAGCTGAAACCAAACAGATGATGGTCGCCATGGCTGACAATCTCGGGTTCTTGCCCGTTCAGATGATTCTTGATGAAGACAGTTTCCTTAAGAAAGCGGTCGATAGGGAGCTTACGAAGTTACAGTCTCATGATCATACATCTGCTTAGAATTAATCTTTACCTGCATATGTTTCTTTTCCCAAATTTTGGTTTTGCATATTGTATCTATAAAAGAAATAAAACTGAATCTTTTTGTATTAAGAATGATATGAACAGCATATATGCTTATGAGTTGCAAGTTGATGAGATTACTGCAACAAGAACACCAACTCTAAAGCCACAATTATTTTCAATTTAGACGTGTAGTGATCAATTGATAACACTACAACCTCAAAATGCCACTTACCTTATAAAAAAAATGTCACTTAGCCAACAAACGAGAAATGTGACCTATAGTTGTGATTGTGAACCTTAAAACCTTCAAGCGGTCATAGTTATTACGGGGTTTTTTTTAAGTCAAGCAATATAGAAACAAGAAAATATGTTGCTTAAGACGTATCATTGGTAATCAATGGAATACATTATATGTTGCAAAAGTTAATGTTGACCAATCTTTAATAGGGTATCAATGGTCAACCTTAAATCTTTTTGTTACCTATATTTATTAATATTTTTGACCTTAGGCAACATAAACACAAGAAAAATAAAGATCTTACGCAACCAAGCAAATGGATTATATGTTGACTAAGTTAACTTTGACTAAACGATAAGACTTGTGACGTATGGTTAAGGATTGTAGGGGATGTGGCTAAGTAACCCATGTATGTAGGGTTCGGATATCCAAGCGTTAACAAACTTGTGGTCAATTGGGATTTTCTCATGGCAACATGTCTAGCAGTCAAACATTGCCGGAATTAGTCTATGCCACGGTCTAGGATACCCTTACAAAAAAAAGTTAACTTTGACTTATTTTTAAAAAGTATGAGTGGTCAATATTCAACTAAGGCAACATAGGTAAATTAAGATGTTGCTTAAGATTGTTTTAGGCAATATACAATCATTTATACCTTGGTTAAGGTCACATTTAATTAGGCAACATAGAACCACGCTATACATAAGAAAAAACTTAAGCAACATATAATAGCTTTTGTTGCCTAAGTTTAGTTTAAGCAACATAGACAATTAACACTTGTTATCTAATACAACATTTGGTGTACCATAAAACCTTGAATTAGTAACTAGTTCAAATTGTATGTTGCATTACTGATAATTAGGCACCCACAAGATGGTCAGAAAGGCCATATTTCCACATGCTACAATTAATGGCGGAGCTAGGATTTTGAATAAGGGGAACATCGAGTATACAAATATTAATGTACATATTAAGTTTTCAAAATACCAAGTACAATTATAAATGGACCCCACCCTCAGGGAAATGGGTAGCGTTATTTAAGTGTACAGGTAGGACCCAGTATAAGGGGTTTACATTTATGTGAGTGGATCAAATACCTAAGGGTGTCCATATAGCCTAATAGGTTTAAAATCTTATTACAAATTATCAAAGAAAAAAGTGAATATGTGGTTGTTATTAGGCCATCGTTTATGGTGCAGCTGATACCCCTCCTACAGACTGCCACATCAGCTTTACCACTAACCTACCAATTCCATACATTTCATCCACTATGGTACCCCTCGTACCATCTCTATTTAATTGATTAAACAAAAGAAAAAAGAGGTAGAGAGACTTGGAGACCGGCACCTGGGTACCATCTCCTTCCCATACCGACCATCAACCAGGGATACGCGATGGTGTTGCCGTCGGTAAGCAAGGGGTACCAGTCTCCTACCGGTACCAATAGCGGATGGCCTTATGTATCTAACCTTGGGTATAATAACCCATCAAAACTACCTATTTTTGATTAAGGCAAAATGCATCTAAATGCAATGAAGTTTGATTTAATTCCTATTTAATACAACAAACTTTATTTTTTTCTCAATTAATATAACAAACTTCTACTTTTTCCTATTTTATACATACTTTACCTACTAAACAAGTTACTAACTTATATAAACAAGTTACTAACCTATATGTTATCAATGTTTATTGACATAAAGTTTTTATTTTTATTTTTTAATCCCAAATCCATCTAATTAATCATTTTAGTACTTTTTGCTCTTTGATGAGATTTATTATATACTAGTATTGATGCATGTTTACTATTATTACTATTAGAGAATCCATAATGGAGGTTTTTTTTTTTTTTTGAGTTTTTTATTGGGTTTTTACAAGAACCTTCACTGTGGGACAGAGGTTCTTGTCTAGTCACAGATTTTTATTGGAACCCAAATATTTGAACAAGAAACCATATTCTTGTAGTACTTTCCTTTTCCATTATATAATAATTTACATAAATAAAAATTAATTATATTGTTTATAAGAAAAGAGATGTGAGGTTTTTGTAAGAACTCTCGTTGTAGAGTTTTAAGAAATGTTCTTACTTTATTGATATGACAATGATGTGGCAAGAAAAAATATACCAAGTAAGGTTTTTAGAGGTTCCACCACTGTGGATGCTCTTATTATTACTATATTAGTGACACCGACTAAAGTCTACAATCCAAAATACATAAATACTAAATTCACACACATGAAAAACTTATTTAATACCGCAGTCATGGACGACGTACCGGTACCAATCGGTAGATTCATTGTGGGTTTTAACTCGGTTGTTTCTTGTTTTTTCATCCTTCATACTAACTCGGTTAAAAAAGTCAATGTAATATGTAAGTCAATATTTTCAAATGGAGATTGCTATATGCATCAATTTACAAAGCATGTGAATGCATCGGGAATTGAAAAAGTGGTCTTTGATGTTGACATATTTGTGTATGATGCAATTCACTTTTTGGATATATATATATATATAGCAAGTCAGTGGGTGTATTTACTTTTTCAAATATAAAGAGTTAGACAAACAAGTTTTAACAAATATAATTGTATCAAAGATGTGTAGCTCAAGTGGCAAAAGGCTTGGGGCTAGTGGATGGTATCCATTGGTCTCAGGTTCAAACCATGAGAGTAGCACTTCGGCGATACCCAGACTTTGGGCCAGCTTTCCTATCGGTTCGGGTCCAGCTAACGAGCATGCCAGTCTATGGGCATGCAGGCTCGGCCATAGGTTGCGCTTAGTTGTGCCTGGGCGGGTCCAGTCTATGTTGACTGGGCCGGGTCGCCAAGGATTAGTCGGTGCTGCCCAATTGGATGCCCGGATACCGCGAGTGCATGTGTGAGTTTATTGCGGTAAAAAAAACAATATATAATTGTAACAAAATAGAGTTTCCAAAGTTCCAAAACCAACCCTTTACTTTCAAAATTTTCGAAATACCCCCACAACTAAATATTCAAACCAAAAGTAAAACAGGGTACCAACAAGATTCACCCTATCAATCCATCTCCATCTTCATCACTATTAACAAACTCATCTTCAAGTGAATCTTCATCATCATCCTCACTTTCTCCCGAGCTATCTTCAACCAAATTCGTTTCATATCTCGTCTTAAATTGCTCCTTCAAGAAAATTCGCAATCTATACGTCTTTGTCCTCAAATAAGTCGTTGTCTCGTCCAAAGTCTTTCCCTTAAAACAAAAGGCATACTGCAAAGCTACTGAACTAGCTTGGATTGTCAGTATATCACGAACCATCTTACCCAAAATTGGATACTGATTACACCCTTTGGTTCTCCACCACTCAAACAGATTCAAATCCTCATGTTCATCCAAACTCATCAAATTCGAAAATTCAGTCTTTGCATACAACTCCAAATCATTTGAAATCGTTACGGATTTTGAACTCTTTCGGGAAACCGATTGCAATATTTTGCTTCGAGAAGTAGGATAACCATCAAAGGGGACCAGTGCTCGAGATCTCGATTTATTATATGCTTTATCGTAATTATCGAACACTTCTCGCAAGACCTCGCCACAATTCGCGAGATTAAAAGTTCCATGATTGTTATCTTTCCCATTTAAACCCAAATTTACCTCGATATCTTCAAAAATATTCTCAACGCCTCCAACTCCAATTGCGGGATTTAAAACAGTTGCACAATAAAAGATCGGAGCCATTGTTTCGAAATACTTCAGAAACTTCGATTGCAGATCGGAAATCAGCGGCTTCCAAAAAGGGTTTTCTTTATGTCTTTTAAACATATCAGAAATCAACAAACATTGCCCCAAAACCAGCGGTATTGTAGGATTGTAGGCATTGCAAAGAAGAACGGTTGAGCTTCGAAAAACCTCGAGAATTTCCTGAAGCGATTCGATGTGTTCCCAATCGTTATCATCGATATCGTACTTCTTACCACATTTGGTAATGAATTCAGCAAGCAGTGGTCTTTGTTTCACTAGAAAATCCAACCTTCTACAGGCAGTGTTCCATTTTTCAGGAAAAATTGACCATGGTTCCGAGATTTTTGCACCTTTCGATCGGACGAATTCCGTGAAATCGTATCTTGTTTCCGTATAATAAACTGAATCCACCATCTTCTCAAACTTCGAAACAAAGCCAGAAGCAAAATCAAGAGCCGATTTCACCATCGAATTCAGAAACCCGCTTGCGCATTTCGTACGAAAAAGAACACCATTCGAAACCGGATTCACCTCTCGTTTCACCGTCTTAACAACTTTATCAAAAACACCATCATCATCATCATCAACGTAACAGATGCTTAGGATCTTATCTTTCACGTTAAACTCACCAACCGAAGAAATAACGAAAACAGAAATCTCGTTACTGTCAAGGGGGTATTCGAAGTACTGAATCCCGATGATCCGATACGACGCCTTCCACGTCTCGGGATCGATCCAATGGCAAAATACGCAAATATAAGGCGAAAGTTTGTACGAAGTGTTCCATTTGCGAATCGTTAAACAAACTTTGCCTTGGAAACGTTTGAAATAGTTGATCAAGTATTTCCTAGCGGATCGATAATGCTTTAACGCTTGACGTTTAAAGGTGGAAGGACTAACCCTTTGGTATAGTGGTTGCAAATATTGCACGAATATGGTTTGTAGATCTTCATCAAAGAAATCAAAGGGGAGACCACGCTTGATTATCATCTTCATTTGGGCATCCATCGTTGCGTATTGATCGTAGGTCCAGTTGGGATCTTGATATGGGTTTGAGCTTGAGGATGATGATGATGGCAATGGCATGATGATATGGAAAAACACAAAAATGGAAGTGAAATTGAAATTGAAGGGATTGGGAGAATCAAAGGGTTTAGGGGAATAGAAGGTGTGAAAATATTTAAAGATTGAAGGAAATATAAACGTTGGAATTTTTTTTTGACGAAATTGACCCTTGAAACTAGCTGTTAAGAGGGGTAAAAACGGTAGTAAAAAAAAAAGACTTGATTTGACTGCTGGTTTATGGGCGTAGGTTTGTAAAGAATTTGAATTTTTACCAAGATTTTGGATTTGGTGCTCCCTATGACACATATGTGCAAGAAAAGTAAAAGATCATATGCAACCAACAAAATCGATTATATGTTAGACTAAGTTAACTTGGACTAAACCATTAAGCTTGTGATGTATTGGTTAAGACGTGTAAGGGATGGGGTTAGTAGTAACCCATGTACCCAGGGTTCAAATCCAAGCGTTAACAAACTTGTGGCCATTGCGGATTTTCTCAGGGCATATCTAGCAGTCAAACATTGACGGGAGTAGTCTATGCCACGGTCTAGGATACGTTACAAAAAAAAAAGTTAACTTTGACTAATTTAAAAAAATATATGAGTGGCCAATATTCAAGTAACGCAACATAGGTTAATTAAGATGTTGCTTAAGATAGTTTGAGGCAATATACAATCATTTATCTCTTGCTTAAGGTAACATTTAGGCAACATAGAATCACGCTTTGCGTAAGAGGAAACTTAGGCAACATATAATAGCTTTTGTGGCCTAAGTTTATCTTAAAAAACATAGACAATTAACATTTGTTTTCTAATACAATATTTGGTGTACTGTAACACCTTGAATTAGTAACCGGTTCAAATTGTATGTTGCACGATTGATGGTCAAAAAGACCATATTTCCACATGCTACAATCAATGGTCAAAGGCCATATTTCCACATGCTACTATGAGAATATGTGGAATACCCCATGACTGGGGAGACGTGTATTGACAACAATATATAAACAGATAAGTTACAGAAGGGTCCCTATACTACTATACAAATATTTAACACACCCTCGTAGTTTGATCAGAAGGTAAACGAATGTTCAAACTATCTCTAAAATCAAGAAACAAAGTAGAAGGTAGACCCTTTGTAAAAATATTTGCATACTGATAAGCGGATGGAACATGCAAAACACGCACATGACCAATCACAACACGCTCCCTAACAAAATGTAAGTCAATTTTTACATGCTTGGTTCTCTGGTGCTGAACAGGGTTAGATGCTAGATACATGGCACTGACATTGTCACGAAAAACAACAGTAGCACGAGAGAGGACAAGACAACTCGAGCATGAGATTTTGCAACCAAGCAGTTTCAGCAACTACACTGGCTATCCCCCGGTACTCGGCCTCGACACTTGAGCGTGAAACAACATGCTGTCGTTTGGAGGACCAAGACACGAGATTATCACCCAGATAGACACAAAACCCTGAGGTGGACCGACGTGTATTAGGACACTGTGACTACCCCCTCACATGAGGGGATTCCGGTGAGGGATGACCGACTAAGGGAAAAAATTAGGGTTTTCTTTCATGGCTTTGATACCATGTGAGAATATGTGGAATACCCCGTGGCTGGGAAGACGTGCATTGACAACAATACATAAATATATAAGTTACAATTAATGACGGAGCTAGGATCTCAAATCAGGGGAGCATCGAGCATACAAATATAAAAGTACATATTAAGTTTTCAAAATAGCAAGTAAAGTGATTTATATTGATGAAATGGTGAAATCGAAAAATGTAACTATTCGATTATTTTATAAGAATGGAACATTTCTAACAAATTCAACAACAATCTCGACAAGTCTCCATTTTCTAAAATTATCTATGATATCAATAATCGATTTTTGATAGAATGCTGATAGATTCGAGTCTTGAATTCATATAATTAAAACATAAATTATTACAAAAAATAGATTTCATATATATTTTTTCTATTTTTAACAATACACTAACAAAATAAAGTGATAACACATAGATAATCAATCAAGATCAAGATGTTATAATGTGTGTTAATTAGGGTTTAGTTTTCCAAAATGTATCCAAGTTGTCATATTTTGTTATTTCATGTATTGTATTTAAAATCTACTATTTAATGTACCAAAGTTTCAAAACCTACTGTTTAGTATATTAGGAAACTTGTTGAAGAGGTAGCCGGCCATTTCGGCCATCCGACCATCTTCTCCAGCTACTTTTCCTGCGACCACATCACTCTGACGACTTTTTCGGCGACCACATCATCATCTTCTCCGAAGACACACCACTCCGATGTTTTCTGCGACAACCACACCACCATTTTCTCTGGCGCCCTCCATCTCCGCCACACCACCATCTTCTCCGCCACATGGCCCACACCCATGTCGCATAATCGTTTCACCGGCGAAATTCCAATGACTTTTGGGCAGTTTTCGGCGACTGTTTGTTTAGACCTCAGGTATAATCATCTCACTGGTCCCACTTCGTTCGCCTAAAAAGGTCGTATGGTGGTAATCGTTGTGATTTTTGTTTTTGTGTGGGTCCATTGGAAAAAATGGAAGGTGGCGGCAGGGGCGGCCCTGGGGGTGTGCCGACGGTGCCGTCGCACGGGACCTCCGGCTGCCGAGGGCCTCAAATTTTTTCACCCATTATATATGGTATAGATAATTAAACAAGCATTAAAGTGAATAAATTAATCATTTATCCTAATGGTAACTGGTAAGCGCTTATAGCCTGGGTTCGATTCACGGACGCAGCATTTATTACTTTTTAAATTTTATTTTAATTATTTTTAACTAAAATACGGTAGGTTTCTTTCATTCACGATTGCAACATTCATTAATTTTTGTAATTAAACTGATTTTTCAATTTTATTTAATTTCTTTAATTAAAATAGTCATAAATTATAATAGGTTTTTAAATATTAACTTTATCCAGTTTATTATCTTTATCATTCTTCTATGGTCGTCGTCTCTGCAATCTACACGTTTAATTTTTATCAAATTTTCAGTTAGAAAAACATTTACCAATTAAACACAATACAACTAGTGCGCTACTAAATCTTTTAAAAAGGATAAACACGTATCAAGTTTCATGTCTTGCATATAATTTTTCTTGACTAACTCAATTATAGTTGCATCAGCTGAAAGGAGCTTTTCAAAACTACTTGTGTTGTATGTTATATTTGTTCTTATTATATTTCAAACTTGGTTACTATTCTATGAAATTAACCCTTTTAGGATTAATTAACTTTTGATTTTATCCGAATGATTAATCATTCGAGATTTTTGAGCATTGATTTAAAGATGTAAAGGTTAGTTTTGTTTTTATTTTTATTTAATTTTAATTCATGAACAATTTATAATTTCACAATATAAGGTTTTTGAATTTAGTACTTAAAAATGTACTACACAACACCACGAATTTTTTAAGGGCCACATTTATGTCTTCGTACAGGGCCTACAAAATGTCAGGGCCGGCCCTGGGTGGCAGAGATGGAGGTCGCCATAAAAGATGGTGGGTGACGGAGATGGAGGTAGGCGAAGAAAATGTTGGGGTGGTCGTCAGAGAAGACGCAGGAGTGGTGTGTTGCCGGAGAAGATGATAGTGTGGTTGTCGGAAAAGTCGCCGGAATGGTGTGGTCGCCGGAAAACTTGCTGGAGAAGATGACTGGTCGTCGGAAAAGTCGGCGAAGTGGGGGTGACCGGCTGGTAACCTGCTATAAGAGGTCACAATACACTAACGGTAGGTTTTGAAACTTTGGTACATTAAATAGTAGGTTTTTAAATACAATACACACAATGACAAAATTTGACAACTTAGATACATTTTGGAAAACTAAACCAGAGACGGATTTAGAATTTTTTTCCAACGGTGGCACCATTTAACTATAAAAAACATATATAAAGAAAATTTTCACAAAATCTCCATTGGTCTAGTGGTTGGTTCATTACCTTTCAAAGGTGAAGTCTCAAGTTCAATTCTTGGTACAAACAATTTTTTTGTATAAACACTAAATTTGAAATCAAAAGCAAAATTTAAAAAAAAAAGTCTCTAACAGGACTTTAACCCATGACCTCATGGTTATAAGGCAAGTAACTAACCAACTGAACCAAAGAAAACTTGTATCCTTTTTGCAGTTTCAAAATATATATGGTGGCACACGACAAATTGATACGATTGCACCGTAATTTTTTACACTACGGCGGAGGAATTTAACGGTGGCTGTGCCACCGCGTGCCCTTATTAGCTCCGTCCATGAACTAAACCCCGTCCACGAACTAAACCCTAGGAAACCAACTCTCTTTATACCGCAAACGTAAAATAGATAGAAAAATCTATAGATTGACTATGTTTGGGATAAGAAGTCGTAAGTCATAACCACAAAAGTTGTTACACGAATTACACTTTTGTTGGGACCAAAAGTGAATAAAAAGAAAGTTTAGGGACTAATATTATATATAAAAAACCACCGCCAAGACGTCGAACTTTTCTATACATGAAGGTTGGAGCAGGCTTATGAAAAAGGAGGCCAGAAAACAAGAAATAACTATTGTGCTAACGTATATTTTTAATAAAAATTAATCCTAGCACGGGTTTGAGATTGCGTTTTTGAAATTACTTATGCTTTTTTAGAGCGTTTATTGTTTAGGATCTACTTTTTGAAAACTTTGTATCTGTTGTTCCAATCATTTATAATCTTTTTATTTGCTAATCCAAACACTCAAAATTATTTATCTGTTGTTTAAACAAGCGATAGCTAATAAGTCAATAAAAAAGTTTTAATATGCAATCCTACCGACCCACCCACTCTCCTCCAACCCCCCCCCCCCCCCCCCCCACTCACTACAAAAATCGAGAAAATAAAGATGTTTGAGTTCATAGTTTAGAGTTTGTATAATTGATGTGAAGGTAAGGTAACACCCTTATAGCCTTTAACTTAGTGGTGTAAAATTGTTAGACATCGTAACTAATTCGATTCGTCAAAGAATAGTAACTGATATCTTTCATTTATTTACCCTTAGATTATATTTCTTATTTAAGTTTTATTACGTTATTTGAGTTTAATTTGTTCTATGGTATTATTTAAAATACAAACATACACAAGTACACGTGTGTATATGTCGTCTTAGGGCACACCTTGAAAACGTTGTGACCTCGTCATAACTCACAGGGCATGAGGTTTAATCTCGCAGTCACGCAATGGCGAATCTAGAACACACAACCACGTGGTTCCCTAATTAAGTTTAGCCGAAAAAAATAAGAGTGTCAACTATACTTTTGTTGGGTTGGATTTTAAAATTAAAATCGTGATTTTTTTTTGTTTGGTGTGGTTTCTTTTGCTTGGTATTTGGGATGACACTTAAAATTGTTGGGCCTTAAACAAAAAAAAATTAAAATTAACAACGTGTGCGCAGAGAATTTTTTGTTAAGTGTGGTTTTTTTTTTTTTTGGTATTTGGGTCACTTAAAACTGTTGGGCCTTAAACAAAAAAAAAGTTAAAAATAAAAACATGCGCACAAATAGTTTTTTGTTTGGAATGGCTTTTTTTGCTTGGTATTTGGGTCAGACTTAAAATTGTTAGGCCTTAAGTAAAAAAATGAAAAATAAAATAATAATGTGTGAAAAGACAATCAAACTTGTGACATCCTATACACAACATGGGTATTTTCCAACACACTACCATGAGTCTTTATTTCTTTTAAGTTGCAAAATAAAACTTTAAGGTAATATATTTCTAACCCAAACACTAAAAAGAGCTAAATTCACTAGATCACAAAAAATGACATGATCCTTGAACATTAATATAAAATCCACTCCAACCCAACACAAAAAAAAACACTAAAACCATAGTTAATGTTATATGGTAATAAAGTAATACAAAATATTGTTTAATGTATAATTAATCTGTATATATAGAGGGGCCTTTAAGGAAAAACCTTTTTTTTTGTAAAAACTATAGGACCAATCTAAGCATTTGATCTAAAAAGGGCATGATCGTCATTTTAGATTATTCCTCAAGTTTTTACAAAAGAAGGGGTTTTTACAAAATATGTGGTTTTTACAAAATATATATATATATATTCATTTTTTCGTAAAAACTTGAGGAATAATCTAAGCCCTTGATCAGAAAATCGCAGTTTATTCATTATATGAATATTCATATTCACCATATCATATTAATCATATATTCACCATATGAATATTCATATTCATCTTATGAATATTCATATTCACCAGATAAAAATTATATAAATTCACCATCATATTTACCATATGAATATTTATATTTACCATATCATATTCATCATATATTCACCATATGAATATTCACATTCACCTTATGAATATTCACATTCAGCATATGAATATTCATATTACCATATCATATTCATCATATATTCACCATATGAATATTCAAATTCAGCAGATGAAAATTATATAAATTCATTCACCAAGTGAATATTCACCTTATGAATACAAAACAAAATGTCCATTACATTTATATTCATAAGTAAATAACAACTAAATACATAGAACCATAGAATATTTTTCAGTTGATTTATATAATTACATGTTGCATTGTCTACGAAATACCCTTTGTCCAACATAGCAGTTAACCATCTATCAACTAGTGAAACATCATTAATTCTACAATAAGAAGTGATCAAAATCTTGAAAGTAGTGGCATCAAGGAACACCTCTCTCAGACATTTCAACAAACACCTTGCGTGCAAGTTCAACAGACCCCATTTGGCCATTTCAGTAGCCACATTGGGTACACAATTTAGGGTTTGCGTACACGGATCCAAACCCTTGTTTCTCATCTCAACAACCATCCCAACGGCCTCCTTCAACCTCCCGATCTCCGCCAGATTCCTCACCATACACCTCATCACTTCATGGATATGCCGGAGGTAATCGGAGTTGACAGGCCTTCTGGCCGGAGAATCGAATCGGAATCCACCACCGGTTTCATTTCCGATTTGTTCGTTCCGGCGAGTGCGAATTCCAGGCGAGTGGTGAGCAAGTTGACTCGGTGTGAGTCGCGAACGAGTCGAGAGACGGTGAGAGCTTCATAATCGCGGTGGTGGTGGTTATGGCAGACGGCGGAGCGATGATGGAGCGTAAAGGATAAAGAAGAAGAAGATATTGGGGTTTTTTCGGTTTTTTTGTGATTCTGCTTTTTGTAGTGAAGCTGGATTGAGAAGGTCTAGGGTTTTTTGGATGGCGGAGGAGACGTCGAAGGTGGTGGTGGTGGCGGTGGTGGTGACGGCGGCGATGGCGGTGGCTAGAAAGAGGAAGAAGAAGAGAGAATGGGAAGAAGCCATGGATCTGATTACAAAATGGAAGATAATGAAGGAAGATAATGAAATGGATCTGATTACAAAAATGGATCTGGTTACAAAAATGGAAGATAATGAAGAAGAGAGAAGGGGAAGAAGCCATGGATCTAACGAGGGTTTCAAAATGACGAAAGTACCCCTGTGGGTTTATAATCATGTGTGACGCATGTAAAATTAATATGGTGTTACAATGGTCCTTTTTTATTATCAACCATTGATCAATATTAATTGTTGGCCTAGATTAGTCCTAAAGTTTTTACCAAAAAAATGGTTTGTATTTGATTTTTCCTCTATATATATATATAATTAAAAAAATTGAATATAATATTAATATAAATTTTTAGTGGATTACTTTATTTGCCTTCAAATTTGAAGGGATGATTTTTTGGCCACTAAAATTTTTAGTGTTGGATTGGAGATGAAAACATCGCTATTTTAGTGTTTTTATAGGTGGGTTAGAGATGGTCTAAGAGTTTTCGTCATCATTTAACAGATAAAACTCTTTGTTCTTACTTTAGCTCTTATTGGGTAAGTCTCTTGATCTTAGACATATTCATCTGACAAGGTTAGGGGTGTTATTCGGTCGGTTAAATCGGTTTTTGGTTTATTCGGTTCGGGTTAATCAGTTTTTAGGAGCTTTAAGATTAACCGATAACCAAATCAAATAAGGTTCGGTCTAATCGGTTTTGGGTTCTTCGGTTTCGGGTTATTCGGTTCAGTTACTGGTTAAACCGAATAAGGAATTATAACTTTTTACTCGATAATTTTTCAAATATTTTTCCTCAATTAAATAGTTGTTGTCACTTCTTAGAGCATCTCTAATGGGTAACACTACTTTTTACACCAAATATCAAAAATAGTGTAAAAAGTGGTGTAAGATTTAGTGTTATCACTAAATCTTCTCCAATGGGTAACACTATTTTTTACACAAAAAAAGTAGTGTGAAAAATAGTGTTACACCAAATTTAGTGTTATACTATTCATCACACTAAATTAGTGTGAAAAGTAGTGACCCCATTGGAGATGTGAATAGTAACATTTACACTAAATTTGATGTTTAGTGTAAGATTTGATGACCCCATTGGAGATGGTCTTATGGATAATTGTTTCATACATTCATACTCATCAATTGACTTATATTAAGTAAAAAAACATCATTTATCATAAACAAATATCCACTTGATGTAAATCAAATAAAAAACGCAATATTAGTAAAAACCATTATTAGCATATCAATAAAAAGCCAATATATAACAATAATATATGTAAAATAATAATAGTATAACATGTATTTGGTTAATTTTACATACATGAATTATTAAAATGTTAGGACAATGTCTTATTCGGGTTATTCGGTTTAACCGAATTAGAAAAATTTTAACCGAAAACCGAACCAAATAAGGATCCTTATTCGGTTTAACCAAACCGTTTTACCCAAAAACCGAATAACCCGAAACCATTTAACCAAATGTCATTCGGTTCGGATGGATTATTCGGTTTCGGTTATTTTTGACACCCCTAGATAAGATAATATGACTTGATAAACGTTTACCAAAATAAATATCTACTAAATCACCCCTTACTCATTTAGTGGGTTTAATTTGGTAGGCAATTCCCAATTCCCGTCCATAACTCATTTAGTGGGTTTAATTTGGTAGGCAATTCCCAATTCCCGTCCATAAAAATTTATATATCTCATATATAACATATGATATATGAATTTGTATATTTTAGTTTTACTTGTTATTCATCTAGTCGATATGTAGCGTTAATAAACATGTGAGAGGAGCTTCAAAAGGATTCAAACTATGATATTTCAAGATGAACACAAAATTCAACATTTGTTAAAAAGAATAAAATTAAAATAAATTATTCTTTTATACACATCCCAACATGATTATATTTATAGTGCAAGAGGGGGCCAAAATTATTCACAAAATTCAACATTTGATAAAAGTGTACCAACAAGAAAAAATAATAATTCTAGAATAGACATAACCCTAGTAGCAAGAAACCTTTATGGAAGGAAACCCAATCTCATACCAACCATGTGCTCAAAAGCATCATCAGAAAAAACAAGTGTAAAAAAGAAAGCTACTTCATCATTTCTATCTACCCTTTACTTTACTCATCACTTCACTTCATGGATCTTAAAGTTCACCAATTCCAGCTCTAAAGTTGTCTAACCCTTACCAAATCCACCCTATTTTATGCCTTTTTCTTAACTCAACCCTTCACTTTAGACTCAAATGGATCAACATTTTTACCATTATCTTGTTGGTTTTCAGGTGAAACCAGTCAAATTTTACTGTTTAGAAGTAAAAAAAAAAGGTAAATTGCAATTTGGGTCTTTGCGGGTTGTTGTTTTTATTGGTTTTAACCCTTAACAAAGTTTTGTTGCAAGAAAACACCCCATAGTATGTAAAAATGTTCGATTTTGATCCTTCCTAATAACGGAAGCTAAATTCCATCAGTTAACTCTCTCATATGTTTATATGTGAGTTAACTGAGTTATTTCATCTTTGAAATATGAGATGACAATAAGTTCACTAAAATTTTTTTTAATTGATCTTATATTTCACAAGATAAAATGACTGATTTATTCTCACGTACAAAACACATAGGGAAGTTTTTTTTTAAGTTTGTCCTAGGCTATGTCCAAAACTGATATTGGTAAATTATACTTATTGGCAAATTATAGCTGTAAAATCAACCCTGCTAAACTTAGTTGCCACAATTGTTGCAGATACCTAAATTTGAACCCTGGACAGATACGATATTCCACCACATTCCCTAGGTCTCAACCACTCTGCATATGGTTAACACATGGGGGAGCTAATGGATTGAATTAAACCTCTCTTAGAGAAGCGACCAAAACCAAAAAGTTTTGCATACAAAGAAGGTTTTTTTGCAATAAAAATTTTGTAAGGACCAAAACCAAAAACAATGACAATTCACATAGACAAAAATTGCAATTTACTCTTTAAAAAATGAACAAAAGTAGACCATATGCACTTGTTCTTTCTGAAACAAGTATATGGGGTGTCTTTATTCTTTCCTTTTCTTTTCTGATATAACTAAAACAACCTGATCATTGAGTTCAGATCAATTATAGAGATGGGTCTCACCGGTGAACTCGTTAGGAGTGTCTTCTCCAAGAATCGATCTTTCGGAACCACCCACGATACCAACGTAAGCGATTTATTAATCATCTCGAATCTCGATTTCTTGATGTAAATTAATTCATCTTTTTTGAAAAACTGTTGCAATTTGATTGGATCAGGTGATGAGAAACAATGCAGTTGAAAGAAAGAGATGGGCTTCTGTCAGATCATATCTTTGTGGTGACGAATTCGGTTTCAATTCGGTTTTAGCCGAAGAAGATTCCGCTTCTAGAAGGAGCTCGAAAGCGGTTTTAATAGGAGATTATGATTCTAGTTCTCCTAGAAGTTCTAAAGCCACTGTTTTCAGTTCTAGAATTGATGATGAGGGTTCTGAGGCCACTGTCACACAACCCCTTTCGGATGACTCCAATGAAACTCCGGAGGCCGAGGAAAAGACCAATTTGGCCTCCGAACATGATGCCGCAGTTATCATTCAGTCGGCATTTAGAAGATTTCTGGTCATTTCACAAAACCAATCTTTATCTTTTCTTGATCTTTAATTATATATATAATATAAATGTCTGTAACTTTTGTAAAAAACTTTCAGATCAGTCGTCGAAACAAGAGGGTTGATTCGAGGAATAGCGGTGATCTCGAGTTTGTTCCCTCAAGTAAGGATTCTATAGCAACATCGGTAGAAGTCCAAACTGGAAACTCGGTGGTGGAAGCCAAAGAGGGTACCGATAGTTTCGCTAATCGTATGCAACATTACAAGGGTGCCAGATCACACGCGTCGAAACTAAAGGTACAAATACATAAATAAAATCATGTTGGAGTCCCATATCTGCTATACCTAGACGATCAAACATATTATATAATAATAATATATATGTGCTAGACACGTGCCATTAATTTAATTGTACATGATAGGAACCTGATGGGCATATCTGCTAGACACAGACCATCAAACCTGTATGTATGTACGAACGTATATATACAAGAAACATTATTTTAGTTTTGTTTTTAGCAGGAAGATTGGGATGATAGTACGGTGAGTAGCAACATATCGAAAATGAGGCTTCAGAATCGACTAGAGGCGTCTACTAGACGCGAAAGAGCACTCGCCTATGCTTTCTCGCAACAGGTGATTACATTTGATGGACTTTTAAGGGGGGTGTTTGGGAGTGTTTATCTGCTTATTTTCAAAAAGAGTTTAACTGCGTTTTCAAATAAGTAGATCCCTTTCTACTTCTTTAAAAACTACTTATTTGCGTTTTCAGCCCGTGATAAACACTTTTACCAAACACTTAAAACTACTTATGGTGTTTTCAACCCGTGATAACTGATAAGCAGATAAGGAGAAAACATAAGCAATCCCAAAACATCTCCTAAGTATCGAACAAGTCATTTCTAAACATCAAATTGAATAAGAAAAAAGTGACTTTTTAATCTATATGAATTCTTGTTTCTATAAATAGCTGAGGATCTGCTCAAAGAAGAAACAAACTGTGAGATCCGGGAACGATTCAGAAGCAAACATGAGTTGGAGTTGGCTCGAGAGATGGATGGCCACCCGACAACACGATACTTCATTCGGGGATATAAGCAAACAATTCGAACAACTAAATGGGAGTCAAAAACTGATGGTGAAATCGCGAGTGTTATCAGATCTAGCCGGGGAAGAGAAGGAAAGTTGTGGATCGAATGAAGTCTCGATGCATTTCGATACCGTTTCTTTGAGCTCAAAAACAGCCGAGAAATCGTACTATAAACCCGCTCGCAACCGGCTCAAGGCTACAAGCGTCGCAAGGCGAAAGAACAAGGAGTACTCTAAGGTAAAAGCTCCCGTTAATTATTAGCCCGCATTTTTGGAAGAAAAATCTCTGGTCCCAAATTTCAATGGTCAAGTTTTTGTCCACCAATCAGTTAAAGACACGTCATTATCTGATTGAACATCCGGGTAAAAAAGTGAACTGAATGAAAATAACGATGTGTCTTTAATTGATTGGTGGGACCCGAAAGATTATATTAGATTTGAGAAGGGAAGATTTTTATTCACATTTTGGTATTATGTAATTGTTGTACAGATGAAGAAGCAAGGAGGAGGGGGAGAAATTAGATGTGAAGGGTAACAATGTTTTTACTAGTTTTGACCAATAATGTTTACTGCTTTGACTCTGTTAATGGTACTGTTAAGTAGGTACTGTGTGGTAAATATGTAATTAAGCTCCTAAGTTTTATTTAGAGTATCTAGAATGGAAGGATACTACTATAAATAAATGTTTAGTTTTCTATTTACTATCATAGTGAGTTTTTATAAGTAATCAACTTATAAATCCGTGTATAAAACCTTTGGTTAATTATTATCTAATTGTTGCTTTAAATATTAGTTTTCTATATATTTTTCGATTTATACATCTATGTTCCAAAAAATGCATGAAAACCCATAGAAAATATGTCTTGCAAGTGATTATACTAATAGAGCATAACGAAGAGGTTCTTAGTTTATTAAGTTAAAAATATAAGATAAAAAGAATTATAAAAAGAAAAGTTTTTATTAATCCCTCTATTAATTAAAAACCATATGAAAAATGGTTTTAGATATTCGTATTGAAATGGTTATATGTCATTGGATTCCAATATATTTGGAAACAATAATATTAATATCCATATATAATTTATCAAATCCCATGTTCCGACAACAGATTCATTAAAGTAGTAGAATATATAGAAGAGATGAAAAAGTTCTCTGAAATTAGAAAACTTTTAAAAATAATTGCTATGAAAAAATAAATTCTTTATTATTCTTATCAATAAAAAATCTTGGAGTTTAATGTTAAAATAAAGATTTTTTTTGAACGGAAAGTTAAGTCACACACACGTTTCAGCGGTATCGGACCTTCTTACGGGCAATCCTATTAATCCGCTGCGACTCAGCACAACCTATGGCTGAATCCGACTGGCAGGTTTTAGGGGCCCTATGGACCAACCCGAACCGGTCCCGAACCCGGCCCCGAGGATCAGATCCAGAGTCTGGATATCTCAGGAAAGTGTCGTCCGTGAGATTTGAACCTTGGTAGTGTGGCTTTCACCCCACATCCTCCAAGGATGTTACTTATCCAACTGAGCTAGCTCTCTTTGATTATAATAAAAAATATTTCTCTTAAATGTTTTGAATATTTAAAGAATATAACTGATGTTATAATTTTTAAAGTTAAAAAGTTGATAGAATTTAATTTATATGTTAAAAACTTTGATTTTTAATCCTTTGATTTTAATGAATTTACTAAAAATACTTTTCGATAAGCATAAGTTACCAAAGATTTATACACTGGCCCAACATATCGTCGACCATTGCAATATCTGAACTGAATGCTCTGAGGTTAAAAGAAAAGTGGATAAGCAGATCATAAACACATCCAAACATATTTTAACCTCTTTTTTAATTTTGTTACAACAAATTACATGATACTTGTTCTACAAAATCATATCATCAATTTGACAACCAGCCTCACACCCCTTTCGTACTTCTATACTTGGTGCGAGGGTGCAACTCCAATGTTCTTTTTCATGTGTTTCTCCTTTTCATACTCTATTTTCATGTCTTTTGCTTCAATGTTTGCATATTTGTATGTACGATTTGAAGAAAAACGAGTAAAAGACAAGTGAGGGGTTGTGAGCAGGTGGAGGTGGTCGACGTCATCTTGATGAATTGTACGTAAAACATTTCAGTCAAGGTTGTCAAACTCGCGATCAAGCTCGTAGGCTCGTACGAGTTTACGATCCTAGCCTACAAAAACTAGCCGGCTCGCTTATAGGATCGTTTTTAGGTAAGCTCGTGTAGGCTCGTAGGATCGCATCGTAAGATCGTAAGCTCGGCTCGGATCGTAAGATCGTGCAAACTATGTTATTTTAAAATTTTGGAGCTATTTTGAGTTTTTGACTATGTTATTTTGAGTATTGGTAAGAGTTAAGACTTATGACTATGTTATTTTGAGGATTGTTAAGGCTTAAGAGTTAAGAGTTAAGACTATGTTATTTTGAGATGTGGATATATGTTATTTTGGATGTGGATGTATGTTAATTTGAAATTTAGATGTTGAAATATAGATGTATGTTTTCAAAATTTGAAGTAGGATCTGATAAAATTTATACTGACTTGCAGTAGGTAGGATCTTACGATCCCGAGCCCGAGCTTACGATCCGAGCTTGCAAAGACAAAAACGATCCTAGCTAGGATCCCGATCTTAACAACCTTGATTTCAGTTAATATGCTTGGCTGAATTATTTTATTATCAATCATATCTTTTCATCATAAACAAAATGGTTTCTTTTTTTACTTGCACTAACAAAATGTAAACCAAAAGGGGTTTATTTTCCAATTTCCAATTATCAAAAATAGTATCATTTATATATTCACTATATAACATTTAATTTCTAATATACCAATATAAAATAAATAGTAGATACTAAAACCGTAAAGCATTATTGACAAGCACAATGAAAACAACGAACAAAGCTTGTACTTGTCTTAGAAAACACCAAAATACATTCATTACCAAGTACAAAACAAATTTTAATTATTAGGAGTGCTATGGTCACTCTCACTTCTAAAGTGGTTTTTCTTTACATCTTAATCTTTTCCCACTAACTACTTAACTAGTATGTTGTTTCAATTACATGTTTAAAATATTATGTGCAAGTTTGTTATCTATAACTTTTCTTTTTCTAACTAGTATATTGTGTGAATTACATATTAAAAGAGTAAATTAGATATTTGATACTTGATACTTGTGGTTTATGTGTTTTAATACTTTGAGTTCTTAAAATAAAATAAAAAACATATATACTGGATATATATGCATACAATGTAGCGCAAAATTTTTTAAGCTATTAAGCACTTCAATAAATAGTTTTGTTTCATGTCAATTTTATTCTCTAACACTCGATTCCAATTTTATAATTTTATGGGTTTCTAAGTCGTCTATCAAGTGTAAAGTTCAAGGTCAATTGGTCAAAAAGACAAAAAATATTGGTTCGAAGATAAAATTTTCAAACCTACAATAAATAAATAAAATATTCAATATTATAATTATCTTGATTGTATTCAAACTAATATTAAATAAATCTTGTTTTTTTTTTTAAATTACTAAATTAGTGGATATTTATTAAATAAAAGATTATGTGTCAATTAGATACCTCTAAATGAACTGAAAGTGCAAACTGTATTCGGATAAATCTAAATGAACTAAAAATGTAAACTGCTTTCAAATACATATTTAAATAAAAAAATATTGATTGTGGCTTACTAAAAAACGACACATAAGAGACCAGTTACTTATTTATATATTTGTGGGAAACTACCTAATCTTTGTTGCCATAGAAGCCATTACCTCATACTTAAAGGACAAATGAACGGGTAACATGTGTTATTATGTTGAGTAGGATCCGATAGACAAACATGTTACATGACATGTCACATGCAATTTTTTTAATTAAAGGAAGGTACAAAATTAACATTCTTTTTATGGTCTAAAGGCCCACCAACTTTCGTACCATAATGCATAATATATGTTTATTGTTTTTAAATAATTGAAGGTATAAAATTAACCTTTTTAGGCTACCTGCACCCAACCTACTGAACCCACTCACTTTCTGAATGCCACATCGGCTTTTTTTCAACCCTCTCTTTACCCTCTACAACACACACCCAACCCTCCCAACCCTCTCACTTTTCAATTTATTTTATTCATTTTATTTAACTAAATAATATAATTAAATAAATAATATTGTTAAAAATAATTTAAAAATTCTAATATTAATAAAAATTACATAACATTAATAAAAAAATTACATAACATTAATAAAAAAATTAAAAATTAATATCGATGTTCCAAATATGTTCCACTAAATCCGCCCGAAGATTATGGTGAATAGTTGAGTTTCTCACTTGGAAAATATTCACCATACGTTGCTCCTCAGTGAGTTGCGGGTTCGGTGGATCCGGAAGATCGTTCGGGACAACACAAATGGCCTTGTTTTTGTTTTCGAGTATCATATTGTGTAATATGATACACGCGTACATAATGTTGCTCATCGTAGGTCTCTCCATTATGCGAGCCGGTTGTTTGATTATACTCCAACGTTTTTGGAGAATGTCGAAAGCTCGTTCGATATCTTTACGTGCCGCTTCTTGCGCTCCCTTAAACTTAATTCGTTTATCGTCTTCCGGATAGGAAAACGCTTTGACAAAAGTAGCCCATTCCGGATATATCCCATCCCCGAGATAATATCCGTGCTTGTAGGTGGCCCCATTTACTTGAAAACTTCGGTCGGGTGCGATTCCGTTATACACATCTTCGAAGATGGGCGAATGATTGAGCACGTTTAGGTCGTTCATGGCACCGGCACAACCAAAGAATGCGTGCCAAATCCATGCGTCTTGGGAGGCCGCCGCTTCTAAAATGATTGACGGATGCGGTTTATCGCCTCGATGGTATTGACCTTGCCATGCAACCGGACAATTCGCCCATTCCCAATGCATGCTGTCAAGGCTACCGAGCATGCCGGGAAATCCGTGACGCTCTTCGTGCGCGGCGTACAACTGCTGAATATCTTCGTAAGTCGGCTTGCGTAAATATACTTTTCCATACATTTGTATAATTCTCAAAACGAAGTTGTTTAGACACTAGCGTGACGTTGAGTCTCCCATGCGGACGTAGTCATCAAATGCGTCACCGGTTATTCCGTACGCCAGTTGCCGAATTGCCGCCGTACACTTTTGGTATGGAGAAAAACCCGGCAACCCCGCAGCGTCGTGCTGTTGTTGGAAATATGTGTACCGTGTGTATAAATCATACACTATTCGTATGAATAGATTTCTCGACATCCTAAAACGTCGCTTGAACATCTCCTTCGAGTACGTCGGGTTATCGGAAAAGTAGTCCGCGATTAGTCTTGCATTACCTTCTACCCGACCCCTGTCTATGTTAGGGGCCTTCGAACGAGGAATCGATGATGATGCGTTTGCTTGTTGGACAAGATGCGCAAACATTTGCGCATCTTGTTCCCAGTCTTCGTCGGTATCCGTGGATGATGAATCGTTCCAATATCGGGTTGTGCCATTGTGGATGTATGTAGAAGAGAGTAGTGGTGTATATTGAGATGAAAGTGTGGTGTATATTGAGATGAAAGTGTATATAGTTGAGATGAAAGTGTGGTATTAGTTGGTATATTGGTGTATAGAGGGATTTTCTTTTGTGAACTTTTTTTTTGTGTGAACTTGTGAACTTTCTTCAAAACGACGATTTCATAGGTTAAATTAATGAAATTGGTTTATGAAATTGTTTAATATGATGAAATTATATCATATGATTCATTTTTTGATGAAAATGTTTCATATTTAGGTATTTTTTACGTAACTTTTTCATTCTTATGAAACTGTTTCATATATTTTTATAAAACCTTTTGATTTCACGTAAAACCACCGAAATATGAAACAATTTCAACAAAAAATGTATAATATGATATAATTTCATCATATTAAACAATTTCATGAACCAATTTCATTAATTTAACTTATGAAATCGTCGTTTTGGAGAAAGTTCACAAGTTCACACCAAAAAAAAGTTCACAAAAGAAAGTCCCTCTTGGTGTATATATATATATATATATAAATGATTTGAGAAAAAAAAAGTTGACCGTTGGAAGAGCCGTTTGACAACGGCTCTCCATACTCGCCGAAACCCCAAGCCGCCGGCTCCATCCTCTCACACACCCCAACCCGCTCGAAACCGGCGGGCTCGGCGGGTTACCCGCTGAGAACCCAAGCAACCGGTGCAAGTAGCCTTATGATGCTAAAGGCCCACTAGCTCTCACATTGTAACTAACTTTGAGGTTAAATAACTATTCGATTTGTATATATATTATCATTGAACAATTTTTTGTATTTAATATATCATTATTGAACTTTTTTTGTACACATTATACCATTATGATCGGGTATAGCTTATATTTTATTACGTGACAATTAAAATTATTAAATAATGCTTATGTGGATCTGATGTGACAATGACTAGGCATTCTCAATGATATATTAAATACAAAAAATAATTCAATGATAACATGTGTACAACCATCACCGCTACAAGACACCACCACCACCACCAAAACACCACTGCCACACCCACCCCCACCATCACCAATTCTCATTTTCATTGGAAAATGAAAATGAGAATTGGAAAACTATAAAAAGTAGTTTTCAAATTCAAGTTTAAATTTGAAAATGAAAATTTTGTTTTCTTTATTTTTTTTTAAAATTTAATTAAGTAAACAAGTTTTTTCATTTTATATATTTTATAGTTTTTTTTTTCAAAAAGTAAACACACCCTTACACCCTGTTCTCGAGTTTAAAATTTAAAGAAGAGAAAGGCAAGGAGAGGAAAGGAAAAGAAAGGGAGGGAGAGAGTTATCCTTCCAAATCATCCCACTTTTGGAAGGAAATGGAAGGATAACTTTTAAGAGAAAAATAAGAGAGAGTTATCCCTCCTAATCCCTCCAAATCCATTCCTTTCCTTCCTTTAAAAAACTCGAGAACACATATATCCTTCCAAATCCTTTGCTTTTCGCCCTTTAAAAAAACTCGAGAACACACTTTTGTTACTTTCCTTAGAAATCCTTTCCTTTCCTTCGTTAAAAAAAACTCGAGAACAAGGCGTTAGAGTTTCTAGGGTTTAACGTTCATGGGCTCTTGGCCCATTTGTGTAAATCTGATTATAGGGGAAAACCCTCATTCTTCATTTTAGAAGAGGATGTGTGTGAAAGTTGGATGAAAAATCAATCGTTCAATAATTCAAGATAATCTTGTGAAGCTTCAACTGCAGGTATAAAATCACAACCTATTGACCATCTTCTTATCTGGTAAGAGGGTGTTTGGATAAGCTTTTTGAGGTCTAAAAATGCTTTTTGTAAAAATGCTTTTTGTAAAAATGCTTATTGAATTATGAACTTAGAAAAAGTAGGTTTTGAACAAAAGTTAATAAGTTGTTTTTTTAAGAGACTGTTTGGTTTAAGTTATCAGCTTTTTAAGAAGCTTATGTATCAATTTTATACAAAAAGCCAAAACCCTTTACAAATTCTGACTTTTCAAGAATCATGTTTGAAGTCTTTTTAAAAAAGCATTTATAAAAAGTGTTTTTGAGTTACCCAAACAAGATTTTTGAAGCAATAAGTCAATAAGCACTTTCAAAAGTTTATCCAAACACCATCTAAGTTTCTTGAGGTGTAATGTATATCTCTAGGGGCTTTGGTACTTTAAGGATTTTAGAAATTAATGGTTATGTTGGTGATTGAGAGATCTTATTTATCAGATTTTGTGCCTTTTCTTGATAATCTTTATAATCTGGGGTTCAATCATCCTTAAGTTGAGCTTAAAACCTTCAAAGCCACTATTAATGGTGATTTTGTGCAAGCTCCTAAGCTGATGTGGGTGGATTTAATCTTTTTGGCGAATTGATTTGTTTTGGACCACTTATGGATGCCAATATATGGATATGAGAGCTTAGAAGGGAGTGTCAATCACGAAAATTGAGGGGGCATTTGGTTCGCGAAATGGAATTCGATGGAATTGGAATTTATAAAGGAATTTGACTTTGAAAGAATTGGTATGAAATTTGATGTAAATTGACCATGCATTCTGGCTGTGTTTGATTGGATGGAACTGGGATTGTAAAAGGTAACGTGGGCAAAAAGTGAATCGGAACCGGAAAAACGAGAAACTGAATATTGAAAACGGTTCGGTTTTGGTTTCCGTCTCGACCGGGAAAAAACAAAACCGGAACTTCCCAAAAAAACGAAAAACCTAAACTGAAAATCGAAGACGGTCCGGTTTCAGTTTCCATCTCGACCGGGGGAAACCAAAATCCAAAAAAACAAGAAACCAAAACCGAAAATCGGAAACGGTTTGGTTTTGGTTTCCATCTCAACCAGGAAAATTGAACCGAAGCCGAGATAAAACGAGAAACCAAAACCGAAAAATCGAAAAAAACCGAACTAAAATTCGAAAATGGTTTGGTTTGGGTTTCCATCTCGACCGGAAAAAATCGAACATACCCATTTCCCCCCAAAACCGAACGAAACCAAACCGAACCACTTTAAATTATACTATTTATATATTATATATATAGTTTGATTATTTAATAAATAAAAACAAGAACTGAAACCGAGACCAAATCGAACAGTAAAAGGATTTGGAATGAGAGAGCGGCACATGGAGAAAACAAGAGGGGGGGGGGGGGGGGGGAGGGGGGAGGGATGATTCCAATGAATTCCGTGGGTTGTCATCTGGAATGCCATGGTTGAAGGAATCTGAAGAATTTCTTAGTTAACATTTCGTGAACCAAACATGTCCATGGAATTTGGTCAATGGAGTTGGCCATATCAATTCCATCCAATGCCGCGAACCAAACGCCCCCCAAGTGTTTTGGGTAAAATCGGGTTTTGATTTCGTGCAGTGGCTGCACAGACTGGGCAGTGTACCCTGCACGCAAGCCGCTTCAAGCCCCTGTGGTTTGCAGTTTTGAGTTCCGATCAAGAAGTGTTTTGGGGTTTTGGTTTGAATCCACATCTAGGCTTGAACTTGATAAGTTGATTTAGAAGTATAATTGGGTGGTAACACTTGTTGTCACCTTCAAACTACAGGTGCTCAGTTTGAAGGATCGTGTTAGGATTTATCCGTTTGAAAACAAATATCAGGTGACTTTTTCTTACTTTTCAACTTCAGCCTTGACGACTTCTTACGATACTATAATTTTTTTCATAATGCATGATGGATAATTTTTATGATTGAGAATGATAATCATTGTTATACTCGAGTATACATTTGTTAAGTGAGCATGTGATGACATGGATGGGGGCATGTCCCATCCATAACGCTTGAATTAGTTTCAAGTAGTTCACCAATGAGCGGTGTGTGCCCAATTGTAAACTTCACGGTGTGTGCGACTAACCTTGTGCGCCATCATATGTGGTCTTGTATGCATCACACTTGAACTATGAAAATGCATGTAACCTTTGTCTTTTACTTATCTATAATTTTTATAATTGGAAACCTTACTCGAGGGGATTTACTAGACCATCGGTCTAACCCTCGCTTCTTCAAGACAAAACTTTTTTGGGTAAGCTAGTACCTAAGGGTTCGGGCAAGGGTAAGGCCAAGGAGTGAGCGGACTATGCTCCAATAGAAGACTTCATTTCCTTTTGACTTATGAATTTGTTTTCTGTAGACTCTTAGCTGTGAGACTTGATTAACTAGATTACTTATGTTCCGAGCTTAAGACTAGAAGTTTTGTAATGGATCTCTTTGAGAATTTATTTATTGCAAGACTTTCTAGTACTTAGTTTTTGGGTTGTTACACAAACCCATATTGATTTACATAAATTTTGGATTCCTGATATTTAAGATGAAAAAAAACCTTAAGGTTGTTTGACAGATATGATAGGTTGTATTGTCGTAGAAGGTTAAAAAAACATGTTACACATATTTTAACCAATGGTAGTGTCAACGGTGACACCAAGCTTATTGCCGGCATCGCCATGTTGTCGGTTGGTCACCAACTGGAATTTGCCGACCACGTCGTTGCTACACTTGGGGTTTTCTTAGCAGTTGCTATACCTGGGGTTTTCTTAGCAGTTGCTACATTTGGGGTTTTTCTCCTAAGGAGGAAAAGGTGAACAACAAAGAAAAAAAGGAATTATTTAAGATAGAGAGAATTTCAATTTTTATCTTTATGGTTTATTATTTTTCTTCATTTTGATCTTTATAAGATTTATATTACAAAAAAGAGTCATGATATGCAAAAATGTTTGATTTTGATCCACGCTAATGAAAGTTTGGTAAAATAAAAACGCTATAAACCAAAACCATTAGTTGGGTGAGTGTGTAAACTGCCGTAAAAGAAAAACAAAACAAAACAAAATGTCTCGTGTTAACGAAGACGTTTGGTACAGGACCATATCCGAAACAAAATATAAACCACAAACCCTCTCTTTGTAATAAGTAAAATTTAGAGACCAAAACCATAATTTACCAATAAACCTTTGGGAACCCCAAATCCAAAATCCCAATAAAAGTTCAAATTCTTTTACAAACCAACAGTCAAATCAAGTTTTTTGACCGTTTTTACCCTCTTAACAGCTAGTTTCAAGGGTCAATTTCGTCAAAAAAATATTTATTCTAACGTTCATATTTCTTTCAATCTTTAAATATTTTCACGCCTTTGCTTCTCCTAAACCCTAAACCCTTTCATTCTCTCAGGGCCTTTTCTTCCATATCATCATCATGTCATCATCATCAAGCTCAAATGGATTTCAAGATCCCAATTGGAGCTACGATCCATACAAAGCAATGGATGCCCAAATGAAGTGGCTCATCGCTTGCGGTCTCCCTTTCGATTTCTTGCATGATGATCTACACGACAGATTCTTCCAATATTTGCAACCGGAATACGAAAGGGTTAGTACTTCCACCCTTAAACGTCAAGCGTTAAAGCATTATCGATCCGCTAGTAACTACTTGATCAACTATTTCAAACGCTTCGAGGGAAAAGTCTGTTTAACTATCCGTAAATGGAACACTTCGTATGAGCTTTCGCCTTATATTTGCGTCTTTTGCCATTGGATCGATCCCGAGACGTGGAAGGCGTCTTATCGGGTCATCGGGATTCAGTTCTTCGAGTACCCGCTTGATGCTAAGGAGATTTCTGATTTCGTTATTTCTTCGGTTAGTGAGTTTAATGTCAAAGATAAGATCGTAACCATCGGTTTCGTTGATGACGATGATGGTGTTTTTGAAAATGTTGTTGAAACGGTGAAACGAGAGGTGAATCCGATTTCGAACGGTGTTCTTTTTCGTACGAAATGTGCGAGCGGGTTTCTGAATTCGATGGTGAAATCGACCCTCGATCATGCTTCTAGCTTCCTTTCGAAGTTTGAGAAAATGGTGGATTCGGTTTATTATACGGAAACAAGATACGGTTTCGAAGAATTTGTGAAATCGAAAGGTGCGAAATTCTGTTATCCATGGTCCCTTGATCCTGAAAAATGGAACACTACCTGGAGAAGGATGGATTTTCTAGTGAGACGAAGATCACTGCTTGCTGAATTCTTTACCAAATGTGGTAGTAAGTACGATATCGATGATAACGATTGGGAAAACATCGAATCGCTTCAGGGTATTCTCGAGGTTTTTCAAAGCTCGACTGTTCTTCTTTGCAATGCTTACAATCCTACAATACCCCTGGTTTTGGGACAATGTTTGTTGATTTCTGATATGTTTAAAAAACATAAAGAAAACCCCTTTTGGAAGCCGCTGATTTCCGATCTGCAATCGAAGTTTCTGAAGTATTTCGAAACAATGGCTCCGATCTTTTATTGTGCAGCCGTTCTAAATCCCGCGATCGGAGTCGGAGGAGTCGAGAATATCTTCGAAGATATCGAGGTAAATTTGGGTTTAAATGCGATCGATAACACTTTTAATCTCGCAAAATGTGGTGAGGTTTTGCGGGAAGTGTTCGATGATTACGATAAAAAGTATAACAGATCAAGATCTCGAGCACTGGTTCCCTTCGATGGTTCTTCTACTTCTCAAAGCATAATACGCCGGTCGGTTTCGCGAAAGAGTTCGAAGGCCGTAACGGTTTCGAACGATTTGGAGTTGTATGCAAAGACCGATTTTTCGAATCTCATGAGTGTGGATGAAGAAGATGAGGATTTGAATCTGTTTGAGTGGTGGAAGACCAAAGGGTGTAATCAGTATCCGGTTTTGGGTAAGATGGTTCGTGATATACTGACAATCCAAGCTAGTTCAGTGGCTTTGCAGTATGCCTTTTGTTTCAAGGGAAAGACTTTGGACGACACTACGACTTATTTGAGTACTAAGACGTATCGATTGCGGATTTTCTTGAAGGAGCATTTTAAAACAAAATATCAAACGAATTTGGTCGAAGATAGCTCGGGAGAAAGCGAGGATGACGATGAAGATGAAGATGAACTTGAAGATGAGTTTGTTAACACTGATGTGGATGATTCTGAATATGAAGATGGAGCTGAAGAGCCTATTGATCTTTCTACGTTAAGGCGAGTTGTACCCAGTGCGTCTGATTGTGATTTTTGATATGGTGAATCTTGGTACCATGTTTCTCTTTTGGTGGTGGATATATAGTTGTGGGGGTATTTTGAAATATTTGAAAGTATGGGGGTGGTTTTGGAACTTTTGGAAACTTATTTGCTACAAATGATTTCATATTGGGAATATATTTTGTTAAAATTGTTCGTCTAACTATTATATTTGAAAAAATTGATCTACATTCTATATCGTCTTTTTTTAACCCAAGTTAGGGGCTGTTTAGTTGTTAATTAACAGGCACGACCATAAAGGGTTGTTTATAGAGTACGTAGAAACTTTCTTGAGAAGATTTTGTCTTCTACACGAGGAACGTTTGTCAACCTCCTTTAATATTATTTAAAATCAAATACCAATTTGCTCTTGTTCAATTGAAGTTATTCTAGGTCTGTTGAGTTCCAAATAGAGATGGGCAAAAATCGGACCAGGCCGGGCTTTGACTGGGCCTTGAAAAGACAGGGCTTTTTGCCTTTTAGGCCTTTGTTTGATCGGGTTTTGACTGGGCTCGGGCCAGGCCGGGCCTTGAGTGTCATACCCGGGCCCGTTATAGGTAGAAAAAGCCTAGGCTTTGAAAAAACAATTTTTTTTTTTTTTCAAAATAGTATTTGTCATTATCTCATACATTAAAATACTATATTTATTTATAAACATATCGAAAGACCTCCGTTTGAGAACTTAATAAAACATTTGTGACTAGGTGCATTGTATGTAACTTTATAATGTTATGTTTACTATTTAGATTTAGCATATTGATTTGTGTTATAATATACTTGCTTTACATGCTTTTATTTTTAAATGCTAACATTTTTGTGTTCAAAGAATAAAATGATACAACTTACAAGTTAACGGCTATATTTCAAAAGTTCAAAAAAGTTACGAAAATGCCACTTAAAACGGTCGGGTTGGGTCGAGCCTTGGACCGGGCCTATCGGGCTTGTCGGCCCGGGCCAAACTTTTCATCGGGCTCTTCGTCGGGCTCGGGCTGAGCCCGGACCGGATGCCCATCTCTAGTTCCAAATATAATCTTGAAGCAACGGTCAAGCTAGCCAATAGATGACTAAGTTCATAGATTGAATGTGATGTTTGTACCTTAGGTGTTTGTAATTTATGTCCTGGGTTTGGATCATTACACCCCCCCTCTAGTCTATGAAGTGACATATTTGAAATTTCCTAGACAGTTTTCTACTATAAATAAGTTGACTTTTTTAATTTAAAATAGTATTTTTCAAACTTTTAAATGGTTTTGATTGATTTCATAGGTAGAGGGGGTATTGGTAACAACACCCTATGTCTTTTGATACCAACCTAATATGCTATAAGGTTGGATGTTGAATACATCAAATAATAACAACCTAATACCTCTTATCACAATGGTATTCAGATAGTGGTAAGTGGGGCAAGTTAGGTCAAATGTTTTGGTTAATATGAATCATACACTTACCTTTCTTGCGCACGAGAAGAAGCGACGACTTCGATTTGATGAGCTGTGGTGCAAAATTCCAACACAAAATAGAAGGGAAAAGAGGGTGTGTAATGTGAAACACAATGAGTCAATGCAAACTAAAATGACAACAACGTGCACAAGATGTGGCACCACTTAACCCGGGGGGGGGGGGGGGGGTAACTTGATGGACGTTAACGAGAGGGATGATCCATGCAAGCAAATTTAAAGGATGGATGCGATGTGATTTTTAAATTACAGTAATGATTAGTTGAATTTGTCAAAACCACATGAAATATTTGTGTAATTTACTCTTGAAACATAATCGATACATCTTTTGTTACTAAGTATACCGCAAATAGAATCCATGTATATTACCATGAAAAGATCTCATATTTATTCAGTTTATGACAATATGACATACATCTTAGATGATAAATATATATGTAGTTGTTTGGTTTGCCTCACTATAAAACATGTTTACAGTTTGAGTCTAACATGCATGCGTCATCATATGTTTTGTGTGAATACTTGTGCATATATGACGTCTAGTCATGTTCTATACATTTTATTCCAAGACACGTAATCTCATATATTATGACGAATTGATGGTTACAACTTCTACGTATCTTCAAAATCCATCTTTCTCAAAATAAACTACACAACCTTCAAATCTTTTTAAACAATTTATTTTATTTTATTATTTATACATATTTATTATTATTTATTATTTTCACTAAACAAACTTATGTATAAATTAACAAACGTTAGATTTTTCTGACTTTTCGTCGATAAAAAACCAATTAACTAATATTTGTCCATCTTTAATATTGAGGCTTAAAAACAAATAGGGCTAGATTTTCATATTTCATACATGAATTATCATTTATGGTATACTTTTTTTGCAAAAAAATTGATTAATGAACTTCCTAATTGGCCTTGTACATATAACCAACCTTGAGAGAGGGGACACTTTTTTACTCACGGGTTTGAGACTTATATTTGGATAAAATCCGATCAAAATCGTCGGATTCTCTTACCAACTTAGCTATATACCGAAGACATCATTTATTATTTCTGGATATGCAATGTTGAAATATTGAAAAATCCGTCGGGTTCTTTTTAAACTTTTCGATTTCAAAACATTTCTACCATAACAACACACCTTTTAGGCCAAAATGATGTATTTGATAGTTTTGCTAAGATGTAAATCTTGTTTGACAAGGAAAAAAGTCTACCTCTTACTAATTATAAAACCATCCGAATAATTTTGTATCTTGAAGTCAATGGCGTATAAGAGCATCCAACAACTTCTCCAAATTTTCTTTAAAATGGAGAGTTAAAAACCAAAATCTCTGAAAAAATTTGTATCCATCCCCAACAGCTTCCCTATTTTGGAGATTTCAGCATTGATTTTAATATTAAAATATTTATCAATTAATTAAAAAATTATTTCTCACTCTCTCAATTATTATTTTTTATAGATTTCTATTGGTTGTTTCAAATTGTAATCATTTTTGGAGTGATCTCCAAATATGGAGAAAAAAAATCTTTTCTCTCCAACTTTCTTCATTTTGGAGATAGGTTTGAGGAAGCTGTTGGAGCACTAAATTAACCGAAAATCTTCATTTTTCCGTTTTTCTCTATTTTAAAGATCTTGTTGGAGATGCTCTAACTTAGTGATAATGAATGAGAGCAAGTTTGCACAATATCAAATGGTCTTGGGTTCAAGCTTGAAACTGTTTAGTGAGTCACGAATATCATCCATACTAGTGATGGCCAAAACTCGGTTTCGGGCCGGGCCGGGCTAGGCCGAGACCAAACCCGGGTTGCTACAGTAAGTCGGTGACCCGTGTTTGCCTTGAACCGGTTCGGTTCGGGCCGGGCTACAAAGGGAAATCAGTAAACCGAACCTAAGGTTTTTTTTGGAAGAGGTATCCCAGACCACATTGGCCCAGACTAATCCTCGGCAATTTTGGGCCGAAGTCCGACTGCTAAAGCATGCAGCCCGGGGTCGAAGCCCCCGTACCTCCAGAATGCATCCCCCAAGGCTCGAACTCGGGTTCACCACTATGTAGTGCTCAAGTCTTACCACTAGGCTAATACTCCTTTGGTAACCGAACCTAAGGGTTGATAAACCGGAAAACCCAAACCGGTTCGGGCTGGGCCGGGACCCGGTTTGGGTATTTTTCAAAAAAAAATTGTATATTTGTTTGATTTTTTGTGTGTATACTATTAGTCTATTATTCTAATTAAGTAATTAAGAACTTAATTATTAAAACCACAAAGTTGATTGTATCACTAAAAATACGTATATTAGAAATACGATAACTAGAGAGCACGAGAACTCGAGATTAGATAATACGATAACTAGAGAACACGAGAACTCGAGAATCGAGATTAGAGAATACGAGAACACGAGAACTCGAGAAATCGAGATTAGAGAACAGGAAAACACGAAAATACGAGATTACGAGAACCGAAAAATGAGAAATCTTTGCGTTTTTTGCGTTTTTAAGAGTTGGGAAGTTGTGGTTTGTCCAATAACCCCCCACTAGCATTTACATACTCGTCTAGGCTCAAAAAACACCAAAAAAAAGGCAATATTTTGAAAAAGACGGTCATAAAACGGCTAGAAATTTGAATATAGGCGGGTTCGGGTTTGGCCCGGGTTAGGCCCAGTTTTTGGCCCGGTTCGGGTTTGGACCGGGTTGGGCCCGAAGATTTCTACAAATTGCAGGCCCGGTTTCGGCCTGCGGGTTGTAACCTGGGTCAGGCCGGGTCGGGCTCAAACCTGGGTCGGCTTCGGTTCGGGCTCGAGCTAACACGTCGGTTTGGTTTGGTTCGGTTTGGGTTTGTTTGGCCATCACTAATCAATACTATGGTATTGACAATCAATTATATAGTCTTATTGAAATTATTGAAATTATTGAAATCAACCTTTTACACAATTTTGGATCTTGGATCTTTTTTAACTATCTTTAACACCTTTGATTTCATTTGGAATCATTACCAAACCATTCAAATGACAAAAGTTCAAACATTTTAGTTTTCTTTGTAAGAATTTTAAGGCCCATTCCACATCACCATCAAAGAATCTTTCATATTCTTGAATAAAAGACAAAAGCTCAAAATAAACACAATTTGAAGCTCACCCAAAAAACATAAAAAACCAGAAAAACTGATCCACCACCACCATCATCATCTTCCCCAAACTCTCAAATCTTGAAAAAAAGGGTTCTTTCAAAATCTTCATGTCACCACCAACCACCACCATCTATCTCATCTTCATATTCTCTCTTTTCATCCCACCACACCCATCCACCGCCGATCAATCATTCATCTCCCTCCTCATAACCCAAAACGGCCTTGATTTCGTTAAAGATTTGCTCACATCGGAAGCCATCTCTATGCTCACACCCCTTTGGCTCAACCAAATCGAAAAGACTGTTAAAATCCCTTTAATTGGTAAAGTGCATATTGTTCTTTCGGACATCAGTGTCAATCGGGTCAAAATCGGGTCGTCATACATTAGACCCGGTGTATCCGGTGTTTCAATCGATGGGTCGGAGGTGACTTGTGAGTTGAGTATGAAATGGCATTATTCTTATGGAACTTCTTCTTGGATTGCCCCGATTTCGATTTCGGATAGTGGGACTGCTTCTGTTGAGGTATACTTTGCAATTTCAAGATTTTCTTGAAACTCCCAATTAAATGTTTAGGCTTTTGGGTCGGTCCATGGTCGTCGAGGATTTGTGGGGTGGCTGTATGGATTCCGGATACCTTGTCAGACTTCGTGTCGGGACGTGTGCGTGAGTTATCTGCTGTTCAAAAACATAATAATTTAGGCTTTAGTTTTGGGTAAGTTGATTGCAATCATCTTTGTGGATTGAAAATCTGTGAATTCAAATTTATGGGTTCAATTTGTAGACTTTGAGAGTGTATGAGATGTGATTGTGAATGTGATTGATCATAAGAATGAGACCCACAAGATGGAAAGTAGCTTACAATCTTAGTTGAGGTCAGATTCTATTAGTTTTGAAAAATTAATTGTTGTTATTGAATATGAGTCTTTTGACTTAGGCATTGTTTGGTAAACATAAGCTAGCTTATTTTTTGTGTACATGTTTGGATGGGAAAAAATTGCTTATAAGCTAGCTTTTTGTTAAGCTACTTGGAGGTAGCTTTTTTTGGAGCTTTTTGTACTGTTTTCCAATTATACCCTTATTAATATTAATTATTATACCACAATATACCCTTTTTGGTCATTTTACGTACCTATAAGCTAGTTTTTGCAAAACATAGTGTGTTCATAAGCTAGCTTATTAGCTACTGGCTAGCTTATCAGTCAACAGCTAGCTTATCGACTAGTTTGCCAAACATAGCCTAATCTTATGTGTGATGATTCTTGGATTTTGTTTGCTTGATGATTCTTGAAATTGGTTGTTTGATGATTCGTGTGAATTTGTTTTGTTTGATGGTTCTTGAATTTGGTTTTTTGGATGGTCCTTGAATTTGGTTTTTTGATGATCTTGAATTTGGTTTAGTTAGATGATTCTTGAATTTGCTTTAGTTAGATGATTCTTGAATTTGCTTTCGTTTGATGATTCTTGAATATGGTTATTTTGATGATCCTTAAAATTTGGTTTGTTTGATGATTTTGAATTTGATTAGTTTGATGATTCTTCTAATTTGGTTTGTTTGATGATTATTGAAATTTGTTTGCTTGAAACAACAAAGGTTTATTAATGAATGTTGATGTTTTTCGTGCTAAGGTTAATGGAGCGGGAGTTGATTTAACACTAGGTTTGGATAATGAAGAAGGATCTTTAAAACTTTCCACTGTCGATTGTAATTGTCATATACATGATATGGAGATAGACCTACATGGAGGAGCATCTTGGCTCTATCAAGGGTAAGTTACTCTTTTGATTTCATGCCATAATTAGTTTGTTGTCTATTGTTTCATAAGTTAAATTGATGCCTTTTTATCTTCAAAACTGAAAATTGGCATTATTACTTCACTAACGGCATCTTCATTGGAGAACTGTAAATATTTTGAGAACCGTGAGAACCAACAATTCATGATGAATGTTGTGAATGATGAAAATGCATGCTAAATAATGCGTAGTTGCTTCTCAAGACTCACAAAATATTTACGGTTCTTAATTGAAATTTCCCCTGCTCCATTATACAAGCAAAAGGTCGATAGTTACACTTTAAGACAAATAAGAAGCACTAGATATCACATCAACTTTGAAATGGGAAGTAGGATTCTTAAGTTTGACTTAAAAGTTAAACTTGGACTTTTTTAACCGGACAACTATACGATATCTTCTTTTCGTTTCCATTGAAATATACCCTTTTGCCTTCTTTCGCCATCATATAAGGTTGAGTTATCCTTGATGCTTTATCATGCAATTGCTTCCCCATTTAACCCCTTGTGGGTCCGTCACAAGCGATTGTTTTAGAGGAACAAGATGGGACTCGCAAAATGGAAAGTTGACAAAATTTGTTTAAAATGAATGGCATATTGCATGAAAAAGCAACATACTTTGATCTGATTCCTATTTTGTGTAAGATATGACATCTCAAACATTTAGGCATCTGGTTTACACATGAGAATTGCATGAAAATGCACACTTACTTTTGTTAGATTCCTATATTTGTATAACATGCTTTAATCTAAATGTTTGAAAATCACATCTGATAATGAAGGTTTTGACAGTACATTGCACAAAACATAAATCAAACCAAAGTACGGTGCTTTTTCATGCAATTTGCTCTAACTAAACGCATGCTAACCATTTTACCATCTTTCAGGATAGTGGATGCTTTGGAAAAACAAATAATGTCAGCCATAGAGAAAGCAATCACAGAGAAACTAAATGCCGGAGTTTCAAAGCTTGGATCTTTTCTACAAACTCTCCCAAAACAAATTCCAGTCGACGACATTGCATCGTTGAACGTTACATTCGTTAACGCCCCTTTCTTGAGCGACAATTCATTAGGGTTCGAGATAAACGGGCTATTCGTAAAATCTCAAAAAAACACGCCCTCGCTCCACAACGCTTTACGATCGCCCGTTTCTTGTTCAGATTCCTCAAAAATGGTCGCGATTGCGCTAGACCAAGCTGTTTTCGTATCGGCAGCGGCCTTGTACTATGACGTGAATCCTTAAACTCAGCATTCAGCCGTATTATTAAACGCATTTCATCTAGATCTGTTTCGTTTGGATCACATGAGCTTTTGCTTTTCAGGCTATGTTTATGCATTGGGTTGTGGATAAAGCTCCGGAGCAATCGTTTTTGAATACGGCTGGATGGAGGTTTATCGTTCCCCAGCTCTACAAAAAATACCCAAATGCCGATATGGATTTGGACATCTCACTGTCTGAACCTCCGCTTGTGCAGATATTGTGGCAGAATATTGAAGCCACGGTTTATTCAGATGTGATCGTAAATGTTCTTGAAGGCGATGAGACAATACCCGTTGCTTGTATCTCATTGGTAACACCTTTATTTTCCTCATATTTAACTCCATTTTTATGTTTTGAGAGGGAAAAGAAAAAGGTTGAATCGTAGCAAGATACAGATAATTTGTGTTCCTTGACATTGCGTTTGATAACGCGGGATAGTACAGTATAGAAAATGGATTTATGAGTATCTAAGTGTCAAGTTGTGGTGGGTTACCAATTACTTCCAACATAATCTTAAGTTGGATTCGAAGTTATTGGGTCAACCTGAACTGATGCTTTGGGCTTTACGGTGTTACAACCTAAGGTGACAGGACCCGAGTGGGTCCCACCAAAGCAGCAGGTGGAACAAAAATCTAGGAGATGCGCGTTCAGTCCTGTCCTGTCTGATTTACATGACACATTGGTTTTTTCTTATTGCAGGCAATCGCTGGCACCGGTTCAGTTGAAGTTATCGAAAATAATCTTGCCGGTCATTTGAAATTAGATGATTTCACGATGTCGTTGAAATGGAGCAAGATTGGCACGTTGCACATGTTTCTGATTCAGGTAATCAATCAAACAGATGACATCTGAATTTTGGTAATTTCTAAATCAAGTGCTTAATTTAAGCTAGCTTAACTAATTAATGTAGTGATGATGGGTGGCTCTTTAATCTTGATTTAGTTTAAATAATGAATGTCTGATCTTTTTTGCAGCCGGTGATGTGGACGCTAATCGAAACTGTTTTCGTGCCATATGCGAATGCACGTCTCGGGAAAGGATTCCCGCTGCCAATAATCAATGGATTTACGCTTCAAAATGCCGAGATAACGTCCTCTGATTCTAGAATCACGGTCTGTAGCAACGTCATTTATCAAAAAGAATCGTTTGATCGTAGCAGCATTGCTTCATGAACGTTGAAGCCAAACTTGTATATTATGTACATTGTTCTTGAATTTAACTTTTGAAACATAAATGTAAAAATTTCATACGGGTGAACGAGAAAAGTACTATGTTATTGTTCGATACCTTTGCAGAATGCACGGGAGGCATGGGTTCGACTTCGGATGCCATCCATCTGTTTCTGAGACGAATAATTTACCTTTCTTACGATGATCGCGAGACACTTTTGCAAAATTAGAATTATTTTGTTGTTATTAAAGAAGGCTATTTTTTTAAGTTAAGATTCATGTAAAACGTCATTATTTTATTAGATTCATGTAAATGGCATAATAAAAGTGACAAAAATCATGTAAAACGCCATTATTTTAAATTTTCTACTATATAAGTTTCATGTAAAACGCCGTTATTTTATAAACTAAAAGGGTGTTTGGGATTGCCTACGAATATGACTTATTAACTTATTTCATTATGAAAAAACAAATAAGTTGTTTTGAAGTGTTTGAATAAGGTATTTATTTGGCTTTCGAAAAGTTGATAAGTCATTTTTTTATAAAAACAAATTATTTTGACCTTTTGAAGAATAAGACAAGCTAATAAGTGCTTATCATGAAACACAATCCCAAACCCCCCCTAAATAAGTTCGGCTGCGAACACAAATTTTATTGTGAACGTGAAGATAACTGAGAGCATGTCACGTGTCATGTTCAGTTTGAATAATCATGTATTATTCATACCGAATAATACAACATTCAGTATTATTCATACCGAACAATACACCATTCAGTATTATTCAAACCGAATAATACAATATTCAGTATTATTCAAACCGAATAATACTTTATTCAATATGAAATGAGTTTTCATTTAAACCTGACCCTTCCTTTCTTTCCATAGAGGATAATCCAAGCATCTTTCCTATTTTAGACAAACAAAAAAGTTCTTTAATTAAGGTGGCTTAACACTTCAAAGTTCAAAGGTCCAAACCTGTTAACCTCATATAGTTTAAGGGGTAAAGTTTACTATTGACAGACCAACACAAGATAACAGAGAGCAAACAGATTACAAAACAAAACCTTTCTTAAACCCTCATTTCTTTCAAAGAAATCAAAGATATAATAACCCACAAAAAGCTATGCAATTCTCCATGGCACTCACAACCCCTGGTGGGTTCCCATCTCTTCCCCCATTTCACCAACCCATCTCACACAAACACCCACCAACAATAACCCTTCAAAGACCAACAAAACCCCAAGATTCTTGCATAAAATCGGTTAACAATTCTGGGTTTTTATCAGCAATTGGGAACGCAATTGAAGAAGAGGAGTATAGGAAGGCTAGGGCTGAGGTTATTAGAAAAGGAACAGGGTTAGAAGGTTACACAATTGAGGGTATTTCAATTGGGGGTCATGAAACTTGTGTTATTGTTCCTGAATTCAAGTGTGCATTTGATATTGGAAGGTGCCCAGCAAGAGCTGTTGCCATGAATTTCTTGTTTATTACTCATGCTCACCTTGATCACATTGTAAGCTTTTTATTATACAATTTGTTGTTTATGTGATTCTTGATGCAATTCTTGATTTGCTTTGATATTTTACCACTATTTTACTATTCTTGAAGTGATTTTTTTAGGGGAACTATTAAAAGATTTAGTTCTTGAATATGAAATTTGTCAATTGAACAATCTATATTTGGGATAACATTGTAAAGATTCAATGAAATAGGGTTTCTTTAAGTTTGTTGTAGTTTTTTGCTTTAAGAAAAATATGATATAATGCATCAAGATGCATTGAAGTTTCAAAAGATTTAATCAATGTAACATGGAACATATTATTCAAGGACGAACCCAACTCCACTGTTTCGAGGGATTTTTAGAGATTTATTGGTTAATTTAAAGGGATTTCTATCAAAGGGTGTTAGCTCAGTTGGATAGGTAACATCTCTTGGGGTTGTGGGGTGAAAGCACACTACCAGGGTTTGAATCCCACGGGTGACATTTCTGAAATATCCATGACTTTGGATGTGGTCCTTTGGCCGGGTTTGGGGCCGGTATGGGAGGATCCAGTCTATGGGATCCACTTCCCTGCCGGTCGGGTTCAGCCATAGGTTGGGCCGTGTCGCAGCGGATTAGTGGGATTGCCCAATTGGAGGCCCGATACCGCTTGAGCGTGTGTGTTATTAACCTGCCGTTCAATTTTTTTTAAGGGATTTCTAAGTTTCTTTTGACGATTTAGAGGGAGTTTTTCAATTTTTTGTTTGATTTTGAGAGTTCTTTTGGTTGATTGTGAGGTACTTTTTGGTGGATGGGGTCCAATACAAAAAATCAGTTGGAAACTATGGTAGAAATTTTTAAATTAATTGTCATTAACCTTTAAAATTGTCATTTTGCTTCAAGAAATATCATAAAACTACTTGAAAAAATTGTCATGTTGACTTTGTTACTTAAAACTGGTTGAATGCTGCATATTTTAGGGTGGGCTACCAATGTACGTTGCGACTCGTGGTTTGTACAACTTGAGTCCTCCAACTGTATTTGTGCCTCCTTCCATTAAAGAAGATGTTGAAAATTTAATGGAGCTTCACAGGAAGATGGGTCAGGATGAGTTAAATCTTGATTTGGTTGCATTGGATGTAGGTGTGGTTTTCTTCAAAGGCATCTTTGTATCATGTGATTATAGGACTTGATGTTTTGCACATCATAACATGTATGATTTCTATGTTTCCAGGAGAAACGTACGAGCTACGAAATGACCTTGTTGTACGCCCGTTTAAAACTCATCACGTAATCCCAAGTCAGGTATACTCTCGTGATCTTACATGTGTTGTTGTTTAGGGATTTTTTGGACCGCCATCGGCCATTTTATGCATTTTTGGAGTAAACAATTGATCGGGGGTATTCAAAGAAACATTTTTTTTATTTGGGTTTCTCTCTTTTGCACATTTTTCTCTAGTCAGGGGTATTCATGGAAAGAATCACTCTGCTCTTGAGGTAGAGGTCAGGTCTCCATACACTTACCCCTCCTGACTCCACATGATATATTGGGTTTGTTTGATTTGGTTGGTTGAAAGTGGTTGTATCGCTTGTCCTTCAAGATCAATTACGGAATTGCTCAAGGATCGACTTCTATGATAATTTTTTAGGGTTATGTTATTTACTCGGTTCGCAAGAAGCTAAAGAAGCAATATGCTCATTTGAAAGGAAGAGAGATTGAGAAAAAGAAGAAATCTGGTGTTGAGGTTTGTGGTTCTGATTCATCGTTAAATTAAATAGGAACTAAAAAAAATTCTATTACAGTTTGATGCATTTTTCTCTTTGGTTTGTGCTTGTAGATCACGGATATCATATTGTCTCCGGAGGTGGCATTCACCGGAGATACAAATTCCGATTTTCTACTTGATCCACGCAGTTCCGATGCCTTGCGGGCCAAAGTTCTAATAACTGAGGTACATGATTTTTGTCTCAGTATCTACATTACTCTCTTTCACACAATTTTCACAAAGAAGGGGTCTTCATGGAAACAGTCATTCTACTCTTTAAGGTAGAGGTCAGGTATACATTTTATACTCCCAGACCCACCTAAGGGGAGGACATATTGGGGTTGTTTGGTTTTGTTTATGCTACGGTTGTTGATTTCTTAACGTTGAAAATAATCTTGGATAGGCGACCTTTTTGGATGAGAAATGCGATATCGAGCATGCACGAGAGCATGGTCACATGCATATTGATGAGGTACCGTTTCCGTCTTATTATAAGAAATTGAAAAAACGTTGGTCATGTTTGTTTATGCGTTAATGAATGAATCAAAGTACAGATTACCGAGCATGCTAAGTGGATTAGGAACAAAGCAATTCTTTTGACTCATTTCTCCTCTCGCTACCATATCGAGGTAATCAGATAAACCCTTAAGTTAAGAAAGTTTTCCCTCGAGTTTTTGTTCTCTTTAGCGACTTTCTTTCGCGTCTGCAGGATATTCGTCAAGCTGCAGCAAAGTTGCAGTCGAAGATTCAAGGAAAAGTGGTTCCACTTACGGAAGGTTTTAGATCAATGTATTCGGCATAGACTCGTAGTCGCGTTTCAAATCTTGTGGGCATTTTTCAACCGTTGTGCATATGTAGAATCTTGAAAATTTAAGCAATGAAGCCGTTGAATTCTCTCATAGCAACTACCATTGTAAAAGAAAGGGCAAAACATGTTTTTTAGTTGGTTGCTATTTAGTGCAAGGAATATTATTTTTTCCTGTCAATAGATTTAATACAGTTCCAAAGTTTCTTATTTTGTTCAACTTGTAATATACTAATCTTGTAACATTTGATAACGTGAAAGTTTATTTGTAATACGTTAAATAGAGAATTATAGTGAGGTGGAATAGGTACAGACGGTCTGATGTTGTATGTTGCATTTTTTTAGGGGAAAAAATATTTATTACAGTAAATACAAAATTCGTTGCATTTTGATGCATTTTAACCTAAGAGAAAACATCTTCAAGGAATCAAGATCCAACCAGAAATGGTCGATAGTCGAATTTGACCTCAGTAAACTATGATTTGCTTGCTAATTGAACAAGGTTTTTGTCTACAAACTTGTATAAATCAAACGAACACAGTAAACCTCACAAAATACAGAGCCTATGAAGTAAATTAAAGAGACTGTTTTCGTGAAGACCCTGATTACTTTTTGTTAGGACATGGTTGCAAACAGAAGTGCAGCATTTGTTCCACCAAATCCAAAAGCATTTGATAATGCTGCTTTAATTTGCATCTCCTTTGAAGCAGTTAATGGCATGAAACCTTCTTTGAAAATGGGATCTGGGCTATTCAGATTGAGCGATAAAGGAGCAATTCCCTGCATCAAAGAAGAACAAACACCCCATTCATTATGAATACATAATAAGCGCATCAACTAAATGATACAATTAAAAGCAAAAATTCTGTAACCTACATTATGTATGGCAAGAACCGTGAATATTGCCTCAACAGCTCCAGCAGCCCCAAGAAGATGCCCAACAGCACCCTGAATCGTTTACCATAGTTTCAAAAGAATTTAGCCACAAGAAATCAAAACCGGAGTTATGATGGGGAGGTCTTAACACTTGCAATTTTCTAGTCGTAGTTCTTACATTTTCGCTCACACTTTTTCACAAGTTGGAGTTTTCAAGAAAACACCATTTGATATAAAGAAAATGTTTGCATAGATTTCACCCTCCCAAACCCTAGACCCTACTTTTAAGTGGGATATACTGAGTTTATTATTTGGTTTATAAAAGAAATTTTATAAGTTACCTTTGTGGAAGAAAAAGCCAAGGCACCAGATGTTGCATGTTCAGAAAACAGAGATTTAATTGCATGGGCTTCCACCATGTCACCTGATGAGTAAGATGTAGTTAAAATCTACACATCTTTGATAATTATTGGTACATAAATGCATTTCCAAAATGTCACGATATGATTTGTAATCAGAAAGGACTAAACACGAGTAAAATATGCGATCTGTAGAGAATTATAGATGAAAAAGATAGATATACCGAGGGGGGTAGATGTAGCATGGGCATTCACATAGTCCACTTGATCCGGGGAAAGACCTGACTGAAAGTCTCAAGAAAGAAAGAAAATTTAGAGAAATGAAAGCCATTCAAGCTGCAATAATATAACAATTTATCTAAATCTATTGAAACAGCTAATTCATACAGGACTTGACTTAATGAAAAACTAAAATAGCACTTTGCTAAGGGGCTGCTTGGTTGGTTTTCAGTTAAGTCCTGTATGGATAAAGTTGTCTGTGTGGGTTAGTTTGTCTGTTTTGGGAGGTTTTTTCATAAATGGAAGGAGCATGTTTTTTAATTGGGAGGGGCAAGTTTAGAAAACACTTGGCTTTCTACATAAAGCTTTCCACAAGAAGCTTGACTGAATAAGTTGCAAGTCCATTAAGCTCGATAAGCTACTTGCCTTTAGCTTCCAAAAAAAGTTATAGCTGAAGAAATCCTCAAGAAACACCATTTTTAGTAAAACTTAAAAAAATGGTTGTAACCATTGTAATTGCCTTTAGCTTTCACAGATACCAATATAGTTGCAGCAAAAATGTTCCTTAATTTCTAAATATAGTGTTTTATGGCATTTGTTTAACCAGAAGAACTTTTTCTAAAAGCTAAAGTCAGATATTAATAGTTACAAAGATGACCACTCGAAATCAAATAGAAAAACGACTTCAGTCCGATACCTGCTTTAAAGCCCGTGACATGGCCAAAATGGCACCTCGTCCATCCGCGTGTGGTTGTGTGATGTGATGTGCGTCACCTTAACAACAAGTGCATATGTTACAGATAGAAACACCAAAGTTAAAAACGACAACCAAAGCTCGACAAGTTCAAACCTGACATCCCGTAACCACGGAGCTCCGCGTAAATGTTTGCTCCTCTCTTTTCTGCATGCTCGAGTTCCTTTGACATATTAAGAATAACAGAAAAAGTAGAACAATGTCATTGGAGATAGCGGCTTTAAGCACATCTTTTAGTTATTGATTTGATTATTAATTTGCAAATATCCTATTTAGTACTAGAATTTCTAGACGCACAACGAAACAAAGTTTACAACCTAGAGAAATATCAGAAGACAATGAATATCAAATACTAAAAATTGGAAAGAAAATTATGAAATTAACCAATAAACCAAAAGGAATTCATTTAAAAACACGTCAAGCGTAAAAATGTACTGCTCAAAAGGTGAAGGTTGATTCAATTTGAAAAAGATTATGATTCTAAAAAATCGATATAATTGACTTTCCCTCCGATTAAACCCGCGACTTTGATCCAACTTAAAGGTGGACCCGCTCAAGAAAGTTCGTGGGTCTGCCACTGAGTGGAAGTGGGGTCTAGGAGGAAGTGGGATGTATGCAGACCTATACTCTACCCCAAGAGGTAGACAAGAGAGCGGCTATTTCCATGCAGACACCCACCTTGTGAGAAAAGTGTGATCGCATAAGAAGAGAATGACATTAACCGCTAAAAGCATGATTACTCACTTCCAAGACAAGAACACCAGCACCTTCTCCTATGCTGCATCAAAAAATGCATCGACTGAGCAATTCTATTTGGTCGTCACATACAAAAACTATATGCTACAATTATTAATTAACATACACAAATCCATCTCGATCACAATCAAAGGGCCGTGAAGCTTCTTGAGGGCTAGAGTTGTGCTTTGTAGCTAATGCTCTTGACCTGCATTTAATAGATTATATCACATCAGTCCTCCTAAAACCAACTGTCTAGGATCCTTCCTTTCTTTATACCCTTAAAGACATTTTGTCTTAAGTAAACTTGTTTTGAGATTTAGTAAGAATAGCAGACAGTATACTAGTCAGGTACTCAGGCTTTTTACTAGGATCTTACAAAGCTACATCTTATTAAGATCTCAAAGGCTTTCTTGCTCTTAAGAAACTCATTTGACTAGCAAGCATTAAGATAAGCCAGACCAGGTTTGTCAAATGGTAGCTAAAATAAGTATTTGAATATTACCTACAAAACCCTGCTATGGATAAAGCATCAACGCTGGCCTCTGTTCCTCCGGCCACCATAACATCAGCATCTCCAAACTGAATCATCCTAGCTGCATCACCTATTGAGTTTGCCCCAGTGGCACAAGCTGTCACTGCAGCATGGTTGGGTCCCTAAATTCAAAATTAATACCAGAATCTGCATTTGATCAAACGAAAACAGAGAAGGGTTCATGCTACGAACCCATATCTTACATTTTTACTACAAATGATGCATTAATCAATGATGGAAATCACCACATGTGGAATATTGTAAACGAGTGCACATATTGTGCAGGTAGTTGATCCTTTTTACACAAAATAACTTGCAGAAAACACAGCCTCGTGACCTTCCGCCCTGTAGATGCTAGGGTGCATTTGGTAAGCGGTATTTGGGACATGGTAAGACAGAACAAAATCTTGTTGGCCAAAGGACTAAGTGGGACAAAATGCCGAACAAAAATAAGAGAGATGCAACATGATTGGTAAATTACTAAACTACCCATATCAAATTAAAACCCTATCCACAATTCGTTCACCCGCCTACTTCACTCTCACCCATCCAACATGATTGGTAAATTACTAAACTACTAAACTACCCATTTATAGATTCTTTAACCACCCTTTATTTGAAATATAATGATAAATTCTTTAATCAAGGGAGAGTGCAAGCAACAACAATATCAAGCATACACACCTGGAAACCATACTTCATGCTTACGTGACCAGCTGCCATGTTGATCAATATCCGAGGGACGAAAAAAGGACTAAGACGGCGGAGTCTCTGGTTTAGAAAGCAGATATAAGAAGTCCTGATCAAAACATCAATAATCTAAAGAAAGAAGGAAAAAAAAAACCATGAACCGTCAGCTATTGAGCTTAAAACTGTACAAAACCAAACCTTTTCGCAGATCAATTGTGAAGCATCCAGTATATCACCAATGCTTCCAATTCCCCCACCTATAGAAACTCCCTGATTCCTTCAAGTTAGAAACGAAATGAAATAAACCGAAAGAAGGCAAAACAGCACGATCATGAAAAACATATGTAGTGCATACAGTTTTCTCCTTCTCCTCCTGCTCAGAGGGCATCCAGTTTGCATCTCTAAGTGCTTCATCTGCAGCGCATAGTGCATAGCTTATAAACCTTGCAATTGATTTACCATGCTGCAATCAAAACATCCGAACAGCAATTATATGATTAGTTACACTTGAGAAAGGGAAAGCTCAAATGAGAACCATAAATATTTTTGAGAACCTGGGACCCTACTATTTCATTTATTATTCATGATGAATAACCCTTTTATTCATCATGAATATCATGCATTTTCATCATGAATGATTTTCGTGATGAATATCTATCATTAATAATTCGTTCCAATGGTTTCAAACTATTTACTGTTCTCATTTGACCCTTCCCAAAATCATTAAAACTCTAAATTAGTGTCCACTACGTGATACCTTAGAATCGAGCCACATTGCCTCATTGAACTCGCCAGGTCCAGCACCACAAGGTACGATAGCAGCCACTTTAGAAGTCAACTGATCAAAAGTATACGATTGAGTATCTCTGTCAAATCCACTCATCTTCAGGTCTTCAATAGATAAAGCCCTGATACCACTTTCCCCTTTAATTAAGCGCTTCCATGTAGTTTCTACTCCACAACCCAAGGGTGTAACCATTCCTAAACCTACAACAAGCCCAAAGTAAACTCAATAATCCATTAACCCTATATAGGTAACCAATCATCATTATGGTTCCATGCAACCCCCAAATTCAAGTGCCCATTTTTAAGACCATGGATGTACAAGTCAGCCAAGGCATTGTTTGGTAAAAAAAAGGTAGCTTATAAGTCAGGTACGTGTTTGGATGGACCATAAGCTAGTTTTTTGGAAAGCTACCCTCACTAGCGTTTTAGTGACTTATGGGACTTATTTTTTTATTTATTACAAATATACCCTTCTATTTTTTTACATTATCAATTTTTAAAACATGCCTTTTTTGTCATTTTACAGTCCTAAGGTACCTTCTCAGCTAGTTTTTGCCAAACGCAACTTATTCATCAGCTACCTTATAAGTCATCAGCTACCTTATTAGTCAACTGCTAGCTTATCAGCTAGTTTGCCAAACATAGCCTAAGGCTGTGGCTATGTTTGGCAAACTAGCTGATAAGCTAGCTGTCTCGGGGTATAATAAATAATATTAAGTCAACTAAGGTCGGCAAACTCCTGAAACGCTACTCCATCTAGCGTTTCAATAAGCTAGCATATGGTCCATCCAAACATGTACTAGCTTATTAGGTAGCTTATTTTTGCCGAACACAGCCTAAAACAGCAATTTTAATCACATACATTTTTTTGTCATTACAAGAAATACAGTTCTACTATGAGAAGTGAACTCTCTTCCAATCATCAGAGTCCTATTCTATATATGTATAAAATCAAACCAAATACATCTAATATCCAAAATTGACATTAATAATTCTCTTTTTTTTTTTTTAACTTCAAACCAGTTTTTACAGATAACAAATCATCATTAAACTTTAAAATGTGCAAGAAATGGAGAGATGAAATTACCAGTGACGACAACTCTTCTTTGAGGCAAGAAGGGAGGGGATTTGAAAGGTTCATGAGAAACAGTTGAAGATGAGAAAGAACGATGAATTCGATAACATAATTTTGCAGATTTACTCCACCAATTCCTCTTCATAATCATAATTTTGCAGTGTTTTTGTTGCTTGGGGTTTTTCACAAGTTAAAACCCTGCTGCAGATTATGTTTATCTATTTATCTTGTTTGCGGCCCCTGATGTATGAATAGTTTGTCATCATTGGTGCCTAAACTATCAATTTTGACATATTTATCGAATCTATATCTATATATATATATATATATAAAAGCAAGATGTTGGAAGCATGATGTGGACACCCTATTTATTGAGTATTAGCCTATAGGATTTTTCTCATTGTTTTGAGTTTTTTATATATTAAATAAGTTAAAGACAATTCTACCCGTAAGTGAAAATTGGCTCTTCTATTATAATAAGGCTTCTTTGGTAAATAGACATCCAATTTAATTAGCTTTAACTAACAAACTATTTATCTTCCTAAAGACATTCATTTCACTCTCTTCATCTTTCAATTTATTAATTTTAATATTGTAAAAGACTTTTCTACCCTCATATATGGATGTATAATTCATTATCTACAAGGTTATTTTGATAATTTCACATATTTGCATGTAAGATAACTCCAAATAACCTCTTCATCTTCATCATAGTTAATTATTCATTAATTTTCATTAATTCATTGATTAGAGATAATCTTCATGATAAATAGACACATTCTTCTACATCATTGTAGTGGGAAATTTGTTCTACATCAAATTCAACTTCATAAATCGATATTCAACATCGTATCTATCAAATTCTTCGTCTAAGTTGGGATGTTCTCTTATCCTTAGTCCTTTTGGGAATATTATCAATCTCATAAAGTATTTAGTCATGTTCTTGGTTTAGTTTTCAATTTCTTAGATGCATTGCACAAAACATACGATTATGTTCATGATTTTTTGTTTTATTTTCAATTTTGACATTACAACATTCGATTCCCTTAATTTCTATTGAAGGTAAGAACTAACTTTGTTTTACGATTTTGTATTTGGGTTTTCATTTTTATGTTGTAGGTAAAAGTAGACGTTGATTTCGCGGTGACTGAAATGCCCATGAAGTAAACCTCGACTTATTTTTCTCTCCTTAAATCTTGCAGGTTTTTTTGTACTTCTATTTTGAAATTTAGGGGTTTTTTAATCACGATTTCGTCAGTTTTTATACGTTTTAGGGATTTCTTTTTGCAAGCATTCTTCACCAATTACCAACTCTTGATATGTTCTTTTTAGGTTTTTATAAGCCTTATGTTTTGTTCTATGTTCTATCTTATGAATTTATGGAATGTTTCATCAAAATCGATTTAACTTGGGTATATCTTATGTTTGAATTAGTTTATATGTTTTTTATTGTTTCACTTTGGTAGAATTTGTTTTCTATTGGTATTATGTTTTATAAGAGGTTTTCTTAATTTGGTTCACCAATATATTGTGGTAGTTTCTTACAAGTTATTTATATATTGTGTTGAAAATGATTATTATACTCCAAAGTGTGATTTATATTGGGTTTTTTACTTTTTTCTTTTTGTTATGAATAATTGAATACCCTTCTCATTCTTATATAATTTCATAGTTTTAAAGTTTGCGTTAAATAACAAATAACACCAACAATGATATGATATTTTCTAAGGTGATCACAATCCAAAAATTCTTCTTTAACCTCTCAAAACTTGCCCTTTTGAATTAATTTTTATAAAAATATTGATCAATTAAACCATGTCTTCTTTCTTTTCACCTAAATTTCTGCATTTATTTTATTTCACATTATTCTAATATTTTTATTTACATAATGTCTAATGGATGTATATATTATAACTTTATAAAAAGAATAGGACTTACACATGATCTCACAATCTAATATTTCAATACTTTGAAATTTTGAATTGTACTTTTGTTTTGATCATCATATATCCATGGAGAGATTATATGTTGGAGAATAGAGTTAAGTATGTAAAAAAAATTGTGCTATTGAAACGTGAAAAAAAAAATACATTTCCTAAATATGTTTTTTGATGCACCCTTTAATTTAAAGTACGTTATATATAAAAATCATTAGTGTGTCTTTGATAAGTAAAAGGTTCATTGACTAAATATCCTTTTAAGCCGACCCTTCTACATAAAAGGAAAATATTTATCCATATAATAAGTAAGTAGAAAAATAAAAAAAATCACAACAGATGTATGAGGTAGCATCGTGAAAAATGTTATTTAAGTTCAAATTTACCCAAATTTTGTTTTATTAATGATACATTTTAAGCTATTCATAACAAAAATTGATTAATATAATCAATATATGCAACTTAACCACTAAATAAATAAAACTTAAAAATAATTTAATATTTGATTAAGTATTTTAAAATAAAGAATGAAGATGTATTTTAAGATATAGCAACTATATGTTGCTATATCTCAAGTTACATCACGGGAATGACTAATCATACTTAATGCTGATAAAGAAATTGAGGATCAGAACATGATAAAAAAATATAGTTTATCATGAATTCTGTAACATCATCTCTGCAATCAATTCCAACTGAATAAATGTACAAATCTATGAAACTTATTATACATTCTTCCAATTTATATTCACATAATACATGTCTCGCTTAAATTGTTTTGTCACTTATTATTTTCCAAAAAAAAATCATTTATTATTAGTATTAATCAATATTTTTGTTATCAGTTGCAGAACATTGAAGTTAATTATAATGCAAGTTGCACATTCCAATTGTGGTATTCAGTTGGATTATGCAAAGCGGACTTAATGCCATATAGTTTCATTTTGTTATTTAAGTCTTTCATATCGCTACTTTACACTTTCAATGTTATTCTTATTTTAGTGATCGAATATTATTCCATTTAGTGGTAATCTATAAGTTAATCCAATCTCAATCAAGTATATAATCACTCAAACAGTAAGCATGTTAATTGTCATTGATTTATTTAGACAATATCATTCAATTATGCCAAAAAGAAAATAATTGATAGGATGATTAATGGTAGAGTATCTATATATAACGAATAAAACTTATTAAATATAACCAATAAACAATATTTTACGTTATTTTTTAAACACTGCGCAACGCGCGGTGCGGGCCACTAGTATATATAAAAGGAGGATGTTGGGTGTATGATGTGGCATCCTATCTTTTAAGTATTTGTCCAAAGGAATTTTCTCCTTTTTTTGTGTTTTTTAAATATCAATTAAGCTAAAGACTATTTTACCCTTAAATGAAGATTGTATGTTTTATGATACGAAGGACTATTTGGTAATTTGACTTAGGAATTTAATTAGCTTTAATTTTCATATTATTTAACTTTTAAAAACATTTATTTTACCCTCTTCACATTCTCATTTATTAATTATAAGAAAACCTACAACATAATCATCTATAAATTACAACTCAATGCTCCACCAAAAATGCAATCAACAACTTTTAGTTCTATGTTATGCTATTGAGTTCTTATGTTTGTTTGTTGTTTCTAATTTTTACAATTTATTTTCCATCAACATTGTTGCTCATCATTCGTAAAACTTCTAGGTAAGTTAACATTTTTTTATGATTTTTATGAGCTATATGTTGTTTGTGTGTGTCAATCAATATCATCGTTTTTCTGTTTTCATTTGTTTGTTGTTTCTAATTTTTACAATTCATTTTCCATCAAAATTGTTGCTCATCATTCGTAAAACTTCTAGGTAACATAACATTTTTTATGATTTCCGTGAGTTATATGTTGTTTATGTGCGTCAATCAATATCATCGTTTTTCTGTTTTCGTATAAAAATTCTATATTATTTTTATACGTTTTTGTGTATATTTCTTATTGTTATTATAAAAGTTTTTGGTTTTTTTTTTCCAAAACTTATTCTAATTGTTATATTTGTTTTTTGGTCTTCATACTCCTTAATTGATATTTATGTTAATAACTTTATTCTTCTAATAAAATTCAAATAATGTTTTTCATTTGTGTGTATTATACATCATTGTTAATAAGTTTTAAAGTTTTCATTTGTAATTTCTTTACATCTGTTTTTTATTGATGGTTTCTACTTGATATTTATGTTGTATGAGTGTTTTAGTAAGCCTTTTTCTCAAAAAAAATTTGCTTATGTTGTTTTGTTTTATATAAAAGATTTTGTTAACAACAATCAAACTCCTATGTTGTTTTTTATGATTTGTTTTTTTTTTTAAATTCTTTCTCATTCTTTTATATTTTCATAGTCTCTCAATTTATTTATTTTATTTTATAAAAAAACCATCAACAATGAGACGACATTTACTAAACATCTCAATCCTAATTTTTTTTTCATTTTCATCAAAATTTTTCCCTTTTTGATGTAGTTATTAATAAAATATTTAATTAATTAAATTATTCATCTTTGTTTATATGTAAACCTTTTTAATTATCTTATTTTACATCATTCTAATTTTTTGATTCAAATAACATTAAAGAACTCATTATCATATATAATTAAGTATGTGTTACTAAATTTTATAGGTTTTTTGAGTTTTTTAAATCTTAAATTTACTAAAGACGTTAATGCCCCTGTATAAATGATGTACTTTTTCATTCTAAGAAGGTTACTATAGAAATTTAGTTACCACTTTAATTAAGTTTTAATATATAAATTATTCAACTTCTTATAAGTCTTTTACTCTTTTTATCTTTTAATCATATTAATTAAGAGAATTAATTATATGATTTATTGCATTTATGTTAATTAATTATTTATTTACAATTTTTAATGTTATTAACCTTTCATTTTCCTTCATTTATTTCAAGTTAATCATTCATTTATCTTTTTTAAGTACAAGTAGTTTTTTTGTGTTTGTTGGAAATGCTATTGATTTTTCGAATCTTTGTCATACAATAATCTATCTCCCATTCTTTCTTTCTAACACATTTTTTCTTACTAAAAGATCATGTGATGGTATAAACTTTTATTTATGGTCAGGTTTGTTAGAATTATGTTGACTTCATATGATTTTTATTTTATGTTTTTTTGTAGTAAGTGATATTAGCGGAAACAAGTTCCAAAGATCATCAAATATGTGTAAGAGCATCATAAAGATCGCCACGATACACATAAATATTACGACATGTAAGGTCATTTCATTCAAGTACTCTTTAAATTTCAATCTATTCTTGATTTTCTAATGTTTATAGTTTTATGATGTATTATTATTATCTTAATTCTTTTTTATATTTCTTTTCTCTCATGAGCATAACCATCATGTAAAAACATACTTATGTATTATTTATTCAAATATATTACATTGTTACTCACAAAAAGATCATAAATCTATATATTTTTTTATATTCAATTAGTGTTTAATGTATATGTTAATGTATTTTGAGTGTTAGCTTTGAGAAATAGCAGTTTTATAAGCATGTAAATCAACTAATATTATCAAAGTTCTATAAATGATAAGATATGACTTAAATATTTCATGTGATGGCTAAATATTTCATTTTCACTTTATATAAAATAAATGAGTGTATAAAATACTTTTTAGAAACAATCTATTCTTTAGTATTATTATTTAAATATAACTTTTATTTGAATTTCCTTTACATAATCTAAAATTAAAGTAATGTAACTTCATTCAATTGATATATCATATGGGAAGATCGAAAATTGAAAGTTGAAAGTGTATAAATGAAAGGATGGATACATTATTTAGTAGCAAATCATGTTGTTAACTCAAGTAAGCAAACACATTTTTTACAAAATGTTTTCTGTTAAACTTTGAGAAGTGGTTAATTTACTTATTTAACATCAATGAGATAAAAGAAAAAGATTGATAGTTGAAAGAGTGTATATGAAAAGAGGAAGTCACTTTTATTTTGTAGCAAATGAGATAAAAGCAAATGATGTTGTTGGCTCAAATGAAAACGGAAGATGTTGAAAGTATGATGTGACACTCTTTAATAGTAGGATTTGGTTCTACAAATTAATTTTCTTATAATTTTGAATTTTTTTATAAACTGAAGATGTTGAAAGTGTGATGTGACACTCTTTAATAGTAGGATTTGGTTCTACAAATTAATTTTCTTATAATTTTGAATTTTTTTAATGTATTAAATAAATTAAAGACTATTCTACCCTTAATAAAGTTGTAAATTTTATTATAATAAGGTTTCTTTGGTAATTTAACTTACACATTAAGTAACTTTAACTTCTAAATTATTTAAATTAATAGATACTATAATTTACCTCTTCATATTCCTATTTATTAGTTAAAAGGAAAAACCTACAACAAACTCACTTATAAATAGAACTTAGTCCATCAACCTTGATGATCTATGTTATATTCTATTGGATTTGTATTCTTATTGTTTTTTTTTTTTTGTAGAATACATTTTTGCCGGTATTATACTCAATCTTTGTAAAATTTTCAGGTAAAGTAACACATTTTATTACTTATTTTATGATTTATGTAAGTTATATGTCATTTTAATTTGGGTGTGTATATGCGCTAATAAGTATCATTATATTTTTTTCCTATAAAAGTTCTCATATGTTTTTTGTATGTTTTGTTTACATTACATTTTGTTGTTAAACAAGTTTTTTGATTTTTTATTGAAATTTATTCATGATTGTTACCTTCGTTTTCTATTTGTTTTTCTTTTGTAGAATAAATTTTGTCGGTACTATACTCAATCTTCGTAAAATATTTAGGTAAAGTAACACATTTTATTATTTATTTTATGATTTATGTAAGTTATACGCTATTTTTTGTTGTGTATATGCGCCAATAAGTATCATTATATTTTTTTTCTATAAAAAATTCTCATAAGTTTTTTGTATGTTTTGTTTACATTACGCATTGTTGTTAAATAAGTTTTTTGGTTTTTTATTGAAATTTATTCATAATTGTTACCTTCGTTTTCTATCAAAATTTCAAATAATAATTATGCTTTTGTGAATTATATGTGACTATTAATAAGTTTTTTAGTTTTTATTTAGAATTTTTTTCACAATTCTTTTTTTTTTTTTTGTTTTTTTCTCCTTTATGCTTCCCATTTAATATATATGTTGTATGCATTGGTGTTTAACAAGTTTTTTCACATTGTTGGTTTTTTTGATATTCATGTTGTAAGCTGATTCTAGATGATGTTTTTTTCCCCCAATTTTTACTTATATTTTCATAGTTTTTTAACAAAGTTAATTTTCAACAAAAAATCAAACTCCAAATTCCAAAATATAATCTATGTGGTTTATTTACTTTTTGGCTTTGTTATGTATAAAAATATAATTGAAGATAACGATCAATCACGTTAATATAATACCTTATGACTTTTATCACTTATATTATATACATAAAACTCTTTATATATACATATTATTTGGAAAACAATATAACTTTTAAATGAACGACTATATAAGTTTTAATTAATTTTCTTACTACAACATATATATTGATATGTATTGTTTCAAAAGTTAAATATATGAAGTTTCAATTAACAAATAAAGTTTGAATGAACATAAAAAATCAAAAATATCATTATTATTTAAAATTTTATTAAAAATTAATTTGAAAATATAAATGACGTTATAGGTAATGTATATAAGAAAAGATTAGAATGAATATATAATCAAATATTTATTATCATTTAAAAAGAACATAATTGATAGGATGATTGATAGTAGAGTATCCATAGTCCAAGATGTATATCATATAAACTAAGATGTATCTACATAGGACAAACGAATAAAACTTATTAAATATAACTAATAAACAATATTTTATGTTATTTTCTGAACACCGCGCAACCGCACCGCGGTGCGGACCACTAGTATTTAGTTATTTTATGACATGAAGCCTCTTTAATATGGGTGGTTAGAGGGTCAGGTTTAAATGAAAACTCGTTTTTTTCTTTGCGAACATGAGAACAGCCGAGAGCGTGCAACGTGGCATATTCATTTCTGAATAATCATGTAGTATTCAGAGCGAATAACACAGCAATCAGTGTTACTCAGAGTGAAAAGAACACAACATTTTATATTATTCAACATTATTCGCTGTGAATAACATTGAATGATGGGTTATTCACTCTGAATAGTACATGATTAGTCAGAGTGAATATCCCACGTGAGACGATCTCAAAGATCCTCACGTTAGCAATCGGATTTGAGCTTTCATTTAAACTTTTGTCTTGAGCGATGATTTTTATCAAACTTGATGGTTAGTATCAATACTTAAACAAGTAGTCCAATCAACTTAAATCAAACCAAAACAAAACACAATTTCATGTTTAAAAACAGAACTTAGAAATATAATTCAAAAAAGTAGAGCAACTTCATGCAACCAAAAAAGAAAAATCACCCCTGAATAATTAAGATGATTATTACATATTTTACAATGGCGATGATGACTCAACAATGTTCAAAGCCATTAATGCAACCAATGGTTTTTCAATTGGTATTACAAGAAGCCCCTTTATATGCAAATGATGTACAAATTCAAATACTCCAATATCTCTCTCTGTACATATGCAACTGAATCACTGTCTTTATCTTTAACAATGGTCTAGAAAGCAATGCATGTCTCCAAAGAGGATTTGGCCAGCCACAACAAGCCTGGATCATTCCTCTTCAATACCAAATAAGATTCAGCTCTCCCAATCTCATCTTGAACCACATCTTCACAAAAACCAATCAAAAACAGTATCTCCATTGCACCTGCAACAACAACACAAACATGAAATCAAACAAAGTCCTAATGCTGTGGCTTCACACAAGAATCACCATGACATCATTATTATGTTCAGAAATTTTGCTAATAAACCAACTAGCGGCTGAATCAGCTAGCTGATAAATTAGTCATATTTGGTAAAGTTAACCAATAAGCTAGATAATAATGTAAAATAACATATTGAAAAAATCATTAGGAAATATAAGAGTTTATTGCTAACTAAACAGGGTTTATTTCAATAAGCTCAAAAAATAAGTGGGCATATGGTTGCCAACCATGCCTTTGAGTTAATGCAACTGAAATCAGAAATGAAGAAAGATGCTTACCATTGTAACTTGCTATGTTCTTCTGGATTACAGGGTTGGCCTGCAGATGAATTCACCGGAAAAATTATGAGTTTATTTAGTGATTGTAATAAGAAAAATGAATCTTTACAACAGCAGATTTTGTTATCACAAACCTTTCGTAATTTCTTGAACTTTGTTTCATCAGGGTGTTCGATAACATTCCTGACTATCTTAACGAGAGTCTGAAAAACCATGGCGGCCTCAGAGGGACTGACTTCGGATTGCAGGGTCTCAATGGACTTCTTCAGACGATTACAAGCAACCATAACAGGATCTTGAATTCTCTGTAGTTCTTCATCATGTAACATATCATCTGAATCATCAGGGTCTGGCTCTGCGCCTGTCTTTCTGTCTAAATGAGAATCATCAGGATCAGGTTCGTTGCTTCCGCTCTCAACTTCATTTTCAGACACACTCACCAGAATTTCTTCAGTTTCCCCATGATTGATCTCAGAAGTAATACTGTTTTCTGTCATTTCTCTGCATGGTTCAGATTCCATGGCTTCATCGTTTATATCATCATCCGGGTCAGGCTCATAGTGTTCGGCCAATACTTCAAGATCATCAGGGTCAGGTTCATAAATTTGTTTTTTCTGACCTTCGGTCACGTCCATAGAATCATCAGGATCAGGTTCTGTAAGGGACTCGGGTGTTTTTGATGGATTATTCGATGCAATCACTAGACGCTGGTAAGCAGCAGCAACTGAAGATGCCCGAGCATTAGCCAGTGAATCTAACGATGAGCTCCCCCCAAGTTTATGAGACGAGCTGCTATTACTACTACCATCAGAAACATGAAACTCCGGTTCATGTTGTTGATACTTCTGGGCCCCGCTTAAGGTGTGTCCCGTGGATCTAGTCCAGTCTAGAGCATCTGCCTCCCGGTTAAGCTGCTCATAATGAAATAGGATTAGCAAAAAGTGTTATGATTAAGAGTTCTGTTATAGAAAAAGAACGATTAGTGGATGCTAGTCTTACCTGTTTATCTAGGGCATAGAAGTTTGCATCATGTTCCGAGAAAACCATATGGGCCTGAAGAGAGAAACGAGTGAGTGAAAAAAAAAACCTTTATAAGTTACTAAAAATAGCATAATTTGTTCTGATGAGAATATATTATGCAGTTGTAGTTACTGGAAGAAAGAAAGTTAAAGGATGACATAAAAGCTTACAAGTTCATGCAAAAGAGTCTTCTTAATGCTCTGATATTTTCTGAAACCCTTAAGGTCATCAGTTCGAAGACGCAAAGATATCTCCTCACCTTTATTCTGTACCACCACATCATAACCGAGGATGGTCAGAAAAACAAAAACAAGGAAACCGATATTTCTTTTTTCCTATGATCAGAAGTGAATTTTACCTTGTTTAAACCAAGGATGCACACAGGACTTACGCCCACATACCCCTCCGGGGCCATCTCAGTCATGATTCCCACACGCCATTGATGCTTTGCATAGACAAAAGGAGATCACAATCAGAAACATAAGACACAGCATCCCAGTTTTTGTTCAATATTGATTAAACTCAAAACTATTTTTATCACCAGAAATACCTTATTCATGACAGCAACAATTCCTCGATCCGCAGCAAGAGTGTGCATTAGTCTCAATGCCTCTGAAGCTGGAGGATTCAACTATAAGGCACATATAATCAAGTCATCTTTCATGAGAACTTTGTCCTACCACAGTTTAGCAAAAGAAAAAAAATAACATATGGTTCTACTTCTTTACATATGGAAACTTATCAAGAGAACATCGGAAAAAACTTGCATTTTTAGTGTTTTGCCACAAAGTTTTCATACATAAGGTCACATAGCCAGAACCAAGAACCAGGAAACATTATCCTAGGTCCCAGCAACCACAAAAGACTAATAATATGAAGACATTAGAATATTCAAACTCCCTCTTCTAGTGAAGCACAATCTAATCTAAGAGATAATGATCATGTACATCCTGCCTACCTACGAAGGTTTAATAATCTATCTACTCTGTGTATCTCAAACCATTTCAGCTAACGACCGAAGCAGAATCATAAAGGTAGAAACATCTTTACTCATGTGATCCTGGCACCTAAGCTAGATAAAGCTAAATGTATAGAGACTCTTCAGTATATCTACATGAAACTTGATTGAATGATGAGTACATAAATCAACAAGTTTTCTCATACAAGAGTCAGTAAGTACCTGAACTCCTGGAAGATCGAGTGTTTTAAAACCACCAAAGATATAATTTCCTTGAGGAAGCTTTAGTGGGGTATCAAACCCATTTGACATTCTTTGCCTCATTCGCTTTTCCTCTTCATCAAATCCAATAATTCTCATGTCCGTCCTTGCACTTTTTTGAACTTGATCAACCTCTTCTTTCAGTGCTCCCATCATCCGTATAGGTTTTCCCTGAAAGTAGAAAGTAAGCAATCGACAATTCAAAATCCAAGATATAATAGAAAAACTGGACTGTACATTTTATTTTACTATAAGCAAAACACTCAAAAGAAAATATTGGCACCTCAGTAATGGATGTTTCTTGCAAAGTGAGATGAGAGTGCTCATTGGAGAAAGGGGATAACAATTTCGACATTTTATAGGATGGAACGATGAGCTTCAAAGTGTCTTCTTTCACAGCAGTCAGTTTCTGTAATTCAAGCCCCAATTCTTCAAGAGTGGCACCTAAATCCATAGTCACAACATACTTCTTCCCCCTCCATGTAACCGATATTTCATGGAAATTACTTCCGTGCTCCATTTTTACCTCCTGCAAGAAGTAGGTGGCTATTACTAACCAAAAAACTTGAATTTCAATGCATCAACTTTCAATGCATTACCAGGTTACTAAGGCTATGTTTGGCAAACTAGTTGATAAGCTAGCTGGTTGCTGATAAGCTAGCTGATAGCTGATAAGTTAGTTGTTGACTAATAAGCTAGTTAGTAGCTGATAAGCTGGCTTATGAACATATTATGTTTGGCAAAAACTAGCTTATGCGTATGTAAAATGACCAAAAAGGGTATCTTAGGGTATAATAACTAATATTAATAAGGGTATAATCGGAAAAGGCTACAAAAAGCTCCTGAAAAAGCTACTCTAACTAGCGTTTCAATAAGCTAGCTTATGGTACATGGTTGGATGGACTAGCTTATTTTTGCCAAACGCAGCCTAAGAGGTCAAATCCAAAACAATAATCATGTAATAGACATTTGGAAGCCAATTTGCGAGTTCCCCAAAATTCAAACATAATTTGCAAGCTACTGCACCGGAGATCTCCATAACTATCTAAAAGTGCTACTAAGTAACATCTTAACCATATCAAACTTATCCTAGGGTTCCAAATTGTACCAAAAGAGACCTACATACGACCTTAACTTCATATACCAATCAACCACAAAATTAAGGCTTCGATCATCAGAAATGCATCAAAACACACAACATCTAGAGCAATAAGCAACAGAATTCTGTAACTTAGATCGCAATTCAAACGATTAACAAGAAAAAACACCGAATTCAACAACATTCAACCATCATAAACACCAAAAACACAAGGAAAACAAGAGATTATCGCTAAATTACTTGTAAGAGATACCCAGGCATCTTTAATCATGAAATTCCGAAAGGGAGATATATCTATCAAAGGCGTAAACATCATTTTTCTCTAAAATTAACAAACCAGAGTGAAAGAATCGATCTACACAGAGATTGAAAGAATAATCGAGAGAAAAATTACCTTTTATTGGTTGTTACAATCACGATGAAAACTGCGAATTATAGGGGAAATCGTTGGTAGGGGCAAATTATGTGTGTGTGTAATATGGGGGTGAAAATCGTATGTATGAAATTTGGCTTGAGGAAGGGGCAAATTATGGTTAGTTGGTGACATAGACGCTGACGCAACAAGGATGATTCTAGATGAGTTTGACTTTGACTTCTAACACGTGTGGTTTTGTGCTTATGTTGTTTTAAGGGCTGTTTGGTAGTTGCCGAATGGTTTGGAACTGAATGGTTGAGAGGCTCTGTATGATATAGTGTAGAATGAAAAATATTTGTTTGTTAATGATTCTGAATGATCGGTCTAAATGACAACAAATGACTATTTTACCCCTCTATATAAATTTCAATGATTGAAAAACAGTTATAAAATCCATAAACAAAAACCATAAACAATTTTGAAATCCATGTTGGAAATCCATGAACATATTTTGTATTCCATATTGGAAACTAATATGTTGGGAAAAACAATATTAAAAACCAAACACAAAACCCACAAGCATATTAAAAACAATATTACTCACCCTTGTGCTTACGAACACAATAATGAAATCAGTAACAAAAATCAATGGCCGATTTGTTGGGTTTGAATTAATGTTGCAGAGTTACTATTGAAGGGTTACTGCTGCTGGCTTCTGATCATTACCACTGAAGGAGGTTTTGGAGTTACCTCTGCCAATGTAAAGGTTACCACTGCTGAATCAAATTACCACTGCTAGAACAGAATTACCACTGATTCTGTTTTACCACTGCTGGGAGAGTCAAGATAAGGAAAGGATTCTGTTGATGAAGATATGGGAACGATTATTTTGGAGATTATCTTGTTGATTTACTTTCCTTGTGTTTATCGTGTAACTCGTATATATAGCTGATAGGTTTTAGATGTTTAGATTAACGAGTTCATTAAGTTTTCTGTATTAGAATTTGGAGCCTCAAGATTGTTCTTGAATCCCTGCAATTGAGAAGATTTGCACGTCTGGTTTGAGTCTGTTCAAATCAGATTGGGGTTTTGGTTTGTAATCATTAAACTTGTGATCAATACACAACTGTTTTGCTAATTCATTGTTTCATTCAAAGTGTTATTCCGCAAACTTCTTTGAATTGTGATTTATAGTTCTTGTCATTAATTCGATCCTGTCAAGTGGTATCAGAGCTTGTTTTATTCAGAAAATCAATTAACAATGGATACTCAGGAAACTGTCTTGGTCTCTAAAGTCCCCATGCTCAAACCCAATGAGTTTGACATGTGGAAAATCAGGATCCGTCAATACATGCTTCTCACAGACTATGGAATGTGGGAGGTTGTTGAAAACGGACCTGGTACTGATGAAGAAGCTGCTGAAGGAGGTGCAAGACCCCCTCCCAGATCATCTGATGCAGACAGAAAAAGAAGGCAAACTGAGATGAAGGCTCTAAGTACCCTGTTGTTGGCTATTCCCAATGAATACCAACATCAATTTAGTAGCTGCACTGATGCTAAAAGCCTCTGGGACTGCTCTAGAGAAGAGGTTCTCTGGAACCAAGAGTACAAAGAGAAACCAGAAGGTCATTCTGAAGCAACAATATAACAACTTCACATCTCTGAAGAATGAGTCCATGACTCAAACTTTTGATAGATTCAACAAGCTAATTGGAGAACTTGCTACTGTGGATGTGAAGATGGACAAAGATGATGTGAATAGAAAGTTCCTCAGATCTCTTGGAGAGGAATGGACTATTTACACTGTCTCATTCAGACAAGGGGATGACCTAGATGACAAGGAACTTGAAGATCTCTACAATGATCTAAGGATCTTTGAAGCTGAAGTGGAGGCTAAGAAAAAACCTATTGGATACTCTCACAATACTGCTCTTTTTTCTGAAAACCCTAGCTCTTTCAATACTACTGCTTTTACTAATACCACTGTTTCCTATAATAATATTACTGCTAATGATAATATATCTAACAAGAACTCTTATGCATCTCAGGAATCCAATGATGATACTGTTTTGGAAGCCTTTATAGCAAGTCATGTTAAATCATCATTGATCCATGATGATTTGGATCAAATCAATGCTGATGATCTTGAAGAGATGGACATCAAGTTGCAGATGGCCATGCTCACTTTGAGAATGAAGAGATTTATCAGAAGAACTGGAAGAAACAGTTTTGATGTCAAGACTGGATTTGACAAATCAAAGGTCAGGTGTTACAAGTGCAATGAACCAGGGCACTTTGCTAGATAATGCAATGGAGGATCCACAAATCATCAAAACACTGGAGGTGGTTCTTCACAAGCCTCTAGATTCAACAACAAAGGAAACAACCCTAGTTCATCTCAAGCACTAGTTTCACAAGAAGGACAAGGCTTTGATTGGAGTGATCATGCAGAGGAAGTTGTTCAGAATCAAGCACTCATGGCTGAGATCAAAGAAACTGAAATCCCATCTGAGGTAACTTCTAAACTTTGTTCGAATTCTTGTTTGGAAACCGTGAAGAAGTACAGGGATCATAATCAGACCATGAGTGATAGTATTAGGAAGATGGAGAGAGAGATGAGAGAATATATGGAAGATCAAATCAAGGCTTACAAAGCCAATGAACTCCAGTTTGAATATGATCACAATTACTGGAAGTGGGAAAAGAAAGAGTATGAGAGAAAGTTGTCCAAGGTTAGGGAGGAGTTGGATTGTGTTAGGAAAGAATTAACTACTACTAAGGATGACTTAGAAAAGTTTTCAAAGTCATCTAAAGCTTTAGAGTCCATCATAAAAGCACAAGTCCATGATGACTTGAAGAGGGGAATAGGATACAATAATACCCCTCCACCCTATAACCAGAACTATATTCCTCCTACCACTGATTTGCTTGATAGGATGGATAGAGGAGAATTGAAAGAAGGATTAGATAGAGTAGATCCAGTGGACACTGAGGAGGAATCTGATGAGAAAAGCACAACAGAGATCATTCCTGATGATAACCACATTCTAACCAATGAGAAGGGTGGTATGCCATTTGTTCCTAGCAAACAGGTAGAGACCTCTAGGAAAGACAAGGGAAAAGAAGTGATGTCCTCAAAGAAGGAAAAAGGGAAAAAGGCCGAGACCAAAAGAAAAGAGAGTAGGAAGGACCACTTCACTCAGAGGACTGTAGTTGATCCTGGTACTTCCTTACAGTCTCAAAACAAAAAACATCCAAGAGGGAACAAAAGAAACTGGAACAATCAATGGGCACAATGTCATGGTGTTGATCTAAACAAAATAAACAGACCAAAACCATGCTTTATCTGTTGTAAGCTCAATCATCTAGCAAGAGACTGTTACTTCAATCCAATTAACCAAAGAAACAGTTTTCAAAGATCAACAGGTGATTGGATTGGAGGGTCTCAAACTAGAAGATTTGAGTCTGCACACAAGAGAGTTGTTCCTAATCAGAACAGGCCTATTCAACCTAAAAGAAAAGTTCAAAAGAGAAAGGTTGAAAAGAAGTTTGTCAAGATGGTTACAAAATGGGTACCAAAAGCATCAGCAAGTAATACTGCTGCTTCTGAATGCAGTGGTAATGACTGCAGCAGTGTAGAAGTGAATACTGCTGCTAACAATAACTAGTAACTCCAACACTCCTAAAGATAATACCACTGCAGGACCTTTGAAGAGAAAACCCATTATTGTAACCACATATTCCAGTCATGAGATTCCTAGCAAAGATTATCTTTTGAAACTTAACAGATTGGCAGAGTTCAATTATGTTAATGAGAAAGGTGAACCCAAGACCATATTGGCTTGGGTTCCCTTAAGACACTAACTTTTTCATTATATGTGCAGAGCAACCAAGGAAGAAGGAGCAGTCTTTGGCATGTGGACAGTGGTTGCTCTAGGCACATGACAGGTATCATGTCCCTACATGAAGACTTTAAAAGGTTTGAAGGTGGACATGTTGCCTTTGGGGATAATCCAACAGGAGGTAAGATAAGTGGAAAAGGTAAGGTATCAAAAGGTAAGATGACCTTTGATGATGTGTACTATGTGGAGCAGTTGAGATACAATTTGCTGAGTGTATCACAAGTGTGTGACAAGAAGTTTGGTGTATTTTTCACTGATACTGAATGTCTCATACTTGCTCCAGGTTTTAAGATTGATGAGAGTCAAGTAATGCTTAGGACTCCTAGGAAAGATAATGTTTACTGTTTGGACATTGAGGATGCTTCTTCTTTATCATCTTTAAATTGTCTATTTTCAAAAGCATCTGTGAGTGAATCATCACTGTGGCATAGAAGGATGTGTCACATGAATTTACTTGTAAAAAACAACCTTGTAAGAGGTTTGCCTGCAAAGGAATTTTCATGTGATGATCATTGTGTAGCCTGCCTCAAAGGTAAGCAACACAAATCCTCTCACAAGTCCAAAGAAGTAAACACTATCTCATCACCTTTACAATTATTGCATATGGATCTTTTTGGTCCTACCAATGTGATGAGTATAGGCAAGAAATCCTATTATCTTGAGATAGTTGATGATTACTCTAGATTCACTTGGGTTTACTTTCTAAGAACAAAGGATGAGACAAGCGGACTGATCAAACCCTTTGTGATTAGAATGGAAAACAAGACAAATCTAAGAGTGAAAGTCATTAGATCAGACAATGGCACTGAGTTTAAAAATGCTGATCTAAACAGTTTTTGTGAGGAAAAAGGTATTGAGAGACAATACAGTGCTCCTAGAACTCCTCAACAGAATGGTGTTGCTGAGAGGAGAAATAGGACACTGATTGAGGCTGCAAGAACTATGTTGGCTGATTCCAAACTTCCAATTACTTTTTGGGCAAAAGCAGTTAACACTGCTTGCTATGTTCAAAACAGAGTTCTTATAGTCAAATCAAAAGGCAAGACACCCTATGAACTTTTTGAGAAAAAGAAACCCTACATAGGATTTTTAAAACCTTTTGGGTGTCCTTGCACAATTCTTGATACCAAAACTCACTTAGGCAAGTTTGACAGTAAATCTGATGATGGATTTCTTGTAGGATATTCTTCTCAAAGCAAAGCTCTTAGAGTGTTCAATAACTCTACCAGAATCATTGAAGAAAGTGACAATGTCAAATGCAATGAGAACGCTCCTAACATACCTGGAATGGTCCCAATTGGTTGTTTGACATTGATTTACTAACTAACTCTTTGAATATGAGCAGTGTAGTGATTACAGGTTCTAGTACAACACAGATCCAGGAAACAAGTCCTCCATTTGTCATGTTTCCCATGCCAATTGCAGATCCTAATGATTTCTGTACCACTGATGAAGTAGAATCTGAGCAGCAAAAGGAAGTTGAGAATGTAGAGAAGAGTGATGATCAGCAAACTGAGGAAGCTTCCCTATCTGACAACATTGAAGGCATATCCTCTACAGATGGGGAACCTCAATGGGATCAAGAACCAAAGGTGAATGATTCAAATTTAGGGGTGGATTTGCCAGAGGAACCCTTGCACCTTACAAGAACTCAGAAGAATCATCCACCTTCATTAGTGATAGGAGATATTCAATCTCCAATGATCACCAGGAAGCAAAGCAGAACTTTAACAGATCCACACTCTGGCATGATTTCTGTTTTTCTCTCACAAACAGAACCCAAGAAGGCACATGATGCAATGAAGGATCCTAGTTGGATTGAAGCCATGCAAGAAGAGCTGTTGCAGTTTGTCTTGCAGCATGTGTGGGATCTGGTGGATCTACCAAGAGGACACAGGGTGATTGGCACAAAGTGGATATTCAGAAATAAGACTGATGAGAGAGGCATTGTTATTAAGAACAAAGCCAGATTGGTAGCCCAGGGATATACACAAGAAGAAGGCATAGACTATGATGATGTATTTGCTCCAGTTGCCAGAATTGAAGCCATCAGGCTGTTTTTGGCCTTTGCATCTTACAAAGGATTCAAAGTCTACCAGATGGATGTCAAGAGTGCTTTTCTATATGGCACAATTGATGAAGAGGTGTATGTCAGTCAACTTCCAGGGTTTGAGGATCCTAAATACCCTGATAAGGTTTATAAGTTGAGAAAAGCATTGTATGGTCTTCATCAGGCACCTAGAGCTTGGTATGATACTTTGTCCTCCTATCTGTTGGAGAACAAATTTGAAAGATGTGTCATTAATAAGACCTTGTTCATCAAGAGAACAAAGACTGATATGCTTCTGGTGCAGATCTATGTAGATGATATCATCTTTGGATCAACAAGGGATGATATGTGCAAGGAATTTGAGGAACTGATGCATAAGAAATTTAAGATGAGTTCTATGGGAGAGCTCACCTTCTTTCTTGGTCTACAGGTCAAGCAGAAGGCTGATGGTATTTTTATCAATCAGTCTAAGTATGTGGCCTCAATGCTTCAGAAGTTTTGAGGGGGAGGAAGTTGATGTTCACAATTACAGATCCATGATTGGGTCCTTGATGTATCTTACAGCTTCCAGACCTGATATTATGTTTGCTGTTTGTGTGTGTGCTAGGTATCAAGTTAGGCCAAAGGAGTCTCACTTACATGCAGTCAAAAGGATATTCAAATATCTCAAGGGTCAACCTAGGTTGGGACTTTGGTATCCTAATGACTCTTTTTTTGATCTGGTGGCCTATACTGATAGTGATTATGGAAGAGCAAACTTGGATAGAAAGTCTACTTCAGGAGGATGTCGATTCTTGGGAGGAAGATTGGTCTCATGGCAATGCAAGAAACAAACTACAGTTTCACAGTCAACCACAGAGGCTGAATACATAGCTGCATCCCAGTGCTGTTCACAAGTTCTATGGATTCAGAATCAGATGAAAGACTATGGTCTTTCTTTCTTGCAGACACCAATCTACATTGACAATAACAGTGCTATCAGCATTGTTAACAACCCTGTCAAACACTCCAAGACCAAACATATAGAGATCAAGTACCATTTTATCAGAGATTGTAATGAAAAGAAGTTAATTCAAGTTTTGAAAGTCCACACTGATGATCAATATGCAGACCTTTTCACAAAAGCCTTTGATGTAGGCAGGTTTACATTTTTTGTCACAAGTGTTGGAATCATGAACTCTGAATAAATCTCTTCTTGTTGCATTTATCTTTGTACTATCTCTGTATATTTTTCTTCTTTCTTATTTGTTCTTTTTGTCTTTCTATAACTCAGGGTGCATTTAATGAGGTTGTGTATGTTTCAGATAGCTGGTGGAGTCATCAGATTGGTCAAAGAAAGCAGAGTGAAGTTACCACTGCTCATTTGAAGTTACTATTGCTTGCAGTGTTAATACCGCAAAGCATAGTTTCTATCGCTAAGCCTTTACTACTGCTAATTTAGACCATTACTATTGTTCGCATGTTACTACCGCTAGCTGACCATTACCATTGCTCGCAGATTACCACCGCTGGTTGAAATTAGTGTTGCTAGTATTCGCCACTTACCACTGCTTTTATGTTAATACCGCTAGTTACCATTGCTTGAGTGCTTACCACCGCTCGCTTTAGTTACTACCGCTTTTAACTTTTTCATGCGCGAATTACCACCGCTTACCAGTTACCACTGCACTTAAATGTTACTACCGCTTTTAACTTAATGTTGCTTGCATTACCACTGCTTTTAACATTACTGTTGCTAGTGTTAGTTATTTTTCATTACCACCGCTTTTAACTAATACTGTTGCTAGTGTTAGTTACCACTGCTTATGGTTTGTGTATAAAAACCCTAAATTGACCGCCTTTTTCACAAACGACTATTTCGAACTTTTGCTCTCGAAACTCTTGCGATTCTTGCGATTTCTGAAACCCTAACTTCTTGCTAAATCATCTGTTCTTCATCTCTATTGATTCCTAAATCTGCACTACAGTTTTTCTAATCAGTCGACAATGGAATCTCTTCGTTTCGTTCAGGATCACAACAAGATTGGCTATCTCACTAAGGATAGTAATTCTGAAGGGTTTGAAGACATAGTTGATTTCTTGGCATCATCAAACATCGCTTATGCCGTAACCATCGACCCCACAATCTACATTCAGCATATGCAAGATTTTTGGGCGAATGCGGTGATTGAAGAATCTGAAGGGGTCAAACTCATTCAGACCACCATCTGTGGTCAATCTCTGACTGTTACCCCTGTCAAAATCAGACATCATCTACATCTGAATGATGACTCAAGTATTACCATGCTTTCACCCTCCACTATCATGGATTCGTTTTTAAAAATGGGGTATGCAGGCTCCCAAACCTCTTCAAAATATCTCAAGGGTAAATTCTGCCCTCAGTGGAGATTCTTTGTGCATACCCTATTACACTGCTTTTCAAAGAAAACCACAAGTTGGAGTGAGTTCAGTAGTACCATGGCATCTGCCTTGGTTTGCTTGGCCACTAAACAGATTTTCAATTTTTCTCAAATGATCTTTGATGATCTTGTTTACAACCTTGAGAACATGAACAATTCTAAAGTAAAATCTTTTTACATGTTCCCAAGGTTTGTACAAGAAGTTATAACCAGGGAATTGACGGATGTACCATTGGATGGAGACACTTATAAGAGCTCTGCTCTTGGTCATAAAGTGTTCTCAAACATGAAGAGACCTGCACAAGGCTCTAATGACCAATTCACCCCATTGTTCCCTACAATGATGGGTGTGAACCCCCCTCAAGGTGAGGCATCAGGCTTGCAGCCTTCACAATCAAGCATACTGATAAGTGTCCATTTGTTGCCACTTATTATGTCTTTTTATTAGCTTTTTAGAGTTTTATTTTGCCCAAAAGTGTCTCTTGAATCTAGTTTGCTTTTGTTTTTGTTATAATTTAGTTACTCATGACTTATGTGCATATTATTATTAAATATCTGTCTAAATTAGGTTTTTATTTATTGTTTTGCAGAAATGACGTTATACAACAGACTGTTGCAGATTTTTGCTGACTGTTTCCGGCTTTTGAAGAAAGCTGCTGTTTTTGTAGGGCTTACCTCATCATGATGACATCATGTTGCTTGTTGCCTAAGTTTGTTTTAGTATATATAGAAGTCATTTGTAACCTAATTTAGTGTGTGTTTTACACCAACTTAGTTACATCTTCCTAATTTCTCTCCCAACCATTTCTTTGGTTGGGAGAGAAATTCACTCTCTAGCACTTTACGTTCGGTCTTTTGTTCTAAGTTCATAGTCGGTTACTTTTTGAAACATTTGCAAGTTAAGTTTTGCTTAGGAATTTCGCGAATCCTTAGCATTATTTTACTTGCCGTTACTATTCCGCTCTTAATATAATTTCTCGAAGCATTTTAGTACCTTTCGTGTTCAAGTTCTTAAGTTACCTTCTTCATATTATGTTATTTCACCATTGTACGTGTTTTTAAAGTCTTACAAATTCTCAAAGTTTGGTTTTTCACACTCACGATAATTCATCATTACTCGAAGTGGTTTTCGAATTTAATCATCAAGATTTTCGGTTACACCCAATTTGAAAGTATTTCATCTTTTCATAAATTTGAAAGTCTTTCATCTTTTCAACAAGCTTACTTTTCACTTTCAAGTTTTTGCATCGCAAGTAATCATTTTCAAAAGATCCCCGGTTACTTAAAACAACGTTTTTACTAGTACACGTTCGAAACTTGCATTGCAAGTAACTTTCTTTTCAATTTTCCATCTCAAAGTTCAAGGACTAGTTAAATCTAGACTTTTGTACTTAGTTGTATTTTCCTAGTACCTTCCAAAGACTTTTAATCTTTTTGTTACTTTCCTTCCAAGCTAAGCTCTTTTATTGAACTGTTTATTTACTGTTCGTTAATTACTGATCTGTTTATTGTTGTCATTTAGATTTCTGCTCTTTTGGAATTACTTACACTCTGTTTCTCTCACAGAAGAGAACGTATTGTGTAGTAATTACCAATCTGTCATATTATTATTTATGCAATTTATATTTATTGCAATTTACTTTACAGCAATTTTACTGGTCATCTTTCCAGTGTTTAATTTCCCGCATTTCTACTGGTCACATTTCCAGTATTTACTTTCCTGCTCTGTTACTGGTCATTTCATCCAGTATTTATTTTCCAGTAATTTACATTACAGCAATTTACCTGCTTTTATTTTCTCGGGGTTATCTACACTCTGTTTCTCTCATTGAAGAGAACGTATTGTGTAATAACTACCAGCTTATTTTATTTCAGCAATTTAATTACTCGCAATTTAATTTACAGCAACTCTACTGGTCATAATCCAGTGTTTACATTCCAGCACTTACAGCTTTCATTACTGCTTTCATTTTATTTGCCATTTAAGATTCCAGTACTCACATCTTTCGCGAGAAGAATCCGAGCCATGATGGGCTAATTGTTTTAGCTTGGGGTGTGAGGAAATGTTGAGACCGCTATCGGTGTGAAAGTATATCCTGTGCTTTTCTGTTGTAATCTAATTGTTTATTGCGGGTGTTTGACATTTCATTGAAGATTGTACCTAGTTGATTGACGACCAATTTAGTACATGAAAGTGCACTAGCTTTCAGAGTTAGGATTTATGTTAAACATCTGTAATAGACGTGAGAAGGCTAAAAGTAGCTTTAGTGCTTAATTGTACTATACTCATCTAGTAAGATTGGTAACACTGTGTTGTGCTAGGATTCGTGACTAATATATCACCTCTGAATGCACGTTGACCTGTGTGTACTCTTGGGAGGCCGGTCAAACCAGTAGTTGGACCTTCAGTAAGCATAGGATTATTTCTAGATCACCTGTGTCTCATCAGACCCTTGCACCCTGTGCTTCTTTCTCTGATAGATAACCAATCATTCACCCATTTGCTTAAACAGCATCGGCCAAAATCCTCGAATTCGCCATCTGAAATCATCTTTTACGAACTAGACTTTTTGCTAAAAAGACTTTTGCACAAAACCTTCCCTGAGGATCGATATCTGGTATTTACTTACCATTATTACTTGTTACGGGACGACAGTAGTTCAAGGTGTATACTTGCGCCTGGTTCTATTTTCTAGTTGAATCTCACAGTTCACGGTCGTTTTTGTTTTCCTTGCTCTTGGGCAAGGAAAACTGCCTAACAAGTTTTTGGCGCCGTTGCCGGGGAAGGTAGTTAAAAGTCTCTTCAGTTTAAGTAAAGTTTTTAAGTTTTGATTTTTCTACCACCTTTTTCAAAGAAAAAAAAAGTTTATGACAAGAAAAGTCCGCGGAGAATTTTTTGAACTAGATCCGGAGATAGAACAAAATCTCCGTTGGCAAAGAAAAATACAAAAAGATCGTTAAAAAAAAATTCTCTTATTTCCCTAATTTATATTTGTATTAGTAATAATATTATCTATTATTTTTTTAGGTTACATAAATAGTCAAAAACAAAAAAAAAATTATTAAAAAAAATATTTAGCCTAGAAAGAAAAGATTTCAAAAAAAAATAAAAAATAAAAAATAAAAGTCTACTCTCTGCATGTTTATGTATATATCTGTTTATTTGTTTTAAATTTTCTGTTTTTATACACTCTTGCACTCAGACACAGTTTACATATAGAGGCAGTCCCTCTCTTGCACTTGGCTAAACTGTGGTTCACAATGAGTAGAGGCAGTCCCTCTATCTCACTTGGTTGAACTGAGATTCACTTATCACAAAGGCAGTCCCTTTGTGACCCTTGGTGAAATTAAAATTCATTCACTTAGAGGCAATCCCTCTACCTTCATATCTCATTCAGCTATATGGTGCATTGTGGTCATTATTAGTATAACTTATCCCATGGCATGCTTACTTTATATGCCTATTTTTGGGAAATTCGCTGCATTTTAGGTAATTTAAGTCTTTTCTTAGTTCCAAACATAGTCTTAAACTAAGTTTGAGGTTGTTAAGTCTTTGTATATTTTCTTATAATTTGCTGAATTTTAGATCCTGACTCAAACATTGTCTTAAACAAGTTTGAGGTTGTTTTCTTTATTGTCTTTTTAACGATTTTTCAAACTTGAATGGTGTACAACATTTCAAGTTTGAGGTTGTTATTTTTAGGTTAGTAGAATTGATGGAGATGTAACCTTTTGGGGTTCATTCTCCTCTTTGCTTTTCTGTTTCAAAGTAGGTATCATAGTTGTTAAGTTGAGTCTTAATCCATGATTAGTGCACACACTGGTTTGTTTGGATAACTTTGCTGAATTTTAGGTAAATTTTGGTCACTAAGTCATGATAGTGTAGACTTTGAGTCATTTTAGTTGTGTCTTGCAATAGAAAGAAATGAAAACAGTCCCATTCTCTTCTTTGCTTTTCTGTTTCAAAAATTGGGAACTGATTTTTTGGATTCACTCATCTGTGTGTACAACATAATCCACTTTACATGCTTTTAATTTCCAAATGATCTTATAGCCACAATAATCCCATGTGTGATTTCCCTTTAAAAGATGGTTGTTAACACAGAAATGGTCCCGACAGTTTGTTAGAAAGCTAGGTTGAGTAATCATATTGCAAGCCATTCTTGGGCTTTCACTCATATATTTCAAGCCCGAAAGACCTTTCTTTGATACAATTGGGACATTGCATCCCACAAGTTTGAGGTGAGGAGAATGCCTTGCACATACACTAACCCCCTTTCCTCACCTCATTAAGCCAAACACATCAATTAAGCCACTAAAAGCCAAAGCCAAAATACCACTAAATTTTTTTAGTGCAAAACTGTGTTAAAGAGACACAGTAGGCTTAAAAGAGACCTAAAGGTCCAAAAATACCTCAATATGAGAAGAATGGTAATAAAATCATACCATTGAGTGTTGTTAAGAGATGTGTGAAAAAAAAGGGCTTAAGCATACATAGAAAGAAAAAGCCAATATGCATTCCATGATAAATATAAATGCTTTGATGACTCTAGGTAGCTTGACAATAGACGTAGGACTAAGTATGTGTTGCATCTTGAAATCAGGAAAAGAACCTAAGTTTATGAAGGGCTATCTGTTTCAGTTCATCTATATATGTTTGGAAGGATTTATGTGTACATACTTATGAAAATCCAACCTTGTTAAAATTTTTCTAGAACTTGAGTCTTTATTTTGTTTTTCTAGTTGTTTGGGGGACAAACAACAGTTTAAGTTTGAGGTTGTGATAAGTGTCCATTTGTTGCCACTTATTATGTCTTTTTATTAGCTTTTTAGAGTTTTATTTTGCCCAAAAGTGTCTCTTGAATCTAGTTTGCTTTTGTTTTTGTTATAATTTAGTTACTCATGACTTATGTGCATATTATTATTAAATATCTGTCTAAATTAGGTTTTTATTTATTGTTTTGCAGAAATGACGTTATACAACAGACTGTTGCAGATTTTTGCTGACTGTTTCCGGCTTTTGAAGAAAGCTGCTGTTTTTGTAGGGCTTACCTCATCATGATGACATCATGTTGCTTGTTGCCTAAGTTTGTTTTAGTATATATAGAAGTCATTTGTAACCTAATTTAGTGTGTGTTTTACACCAACTTAGTTACATCTTCCTAATTTCTCTCCCAACCATTTCTTTGGTTGGGAGAGAAATTCACTCTCTAGCACTTTACGTTCGGTCTTTTGTTCTAAGTTCATAGTCGGTTACTTTTTGAAACATTTGCAAGTTAAGTTTTGCTTAGGAATTTCGCGAATCCTTAGCATTATTTTACTTGCCGTTACTATTCCGCTCTTAATATAATTTCTCGAAGCATTTTAGTACCTTTCGTGTTCAAGTTCTTAAGTTACCTTCTTCATATTATGTTATTTCACCATTGTACGTGTTTTTAAAGTCTTACAAATTCTCAAAGTTTGGTTTTTCACACTCACGATAATTCATCATTACTCGAAGTGGTTTTCGAATTTAATCATCAAGATTTTCGGTTACACCCAATTTGAAAGTATTTCATCTTTTCATAAATTTGAAAGTCTTTCATCTTTTCAACAAGCTTACTTTTCACTTTCAAGTTTTTGCATCGCAAGTAATCATTTTCAAAAGATCCCCGGTTACTTAAAACAACGTTTTTACTAGTACACGTTCGAAACTTGCATTGCAAGTAACTTTCTTTTCAATTTTCCATCTCAAAGTTCAAGGACTAGTTAAATCTAGACTTTTGTACTTAGTTGTATTTTCCTAGTACCTTCCAAAGACTTTTAATCTTTTTGTTACTTTCCTTCCAAGCTAAGCTCTTTTATTGAACTGTTTATTTACTGTTCGTTAATTACTGATCTGTTTATTGTTGTCATTTAGATTTCTGCTCTTTTGGAATTACTTACACTCTGTTTCTCTCACAGAAGAGAACGTATTGTGTAGTAATTACCAATCTGTCATATTATTATTTATGCAATTTATATTTATTGCAATTTACTTTACAGCAATTTTACTGGTCATCTTTCCAGTGTTTAATTTCCCGCATTTCTACTGGTCACATTTCCAGTATTTACTTTCCTGCTCTGTTACTGGTCATTTCATCCAGTATTTATTTTCCAGTAATTTACATTACAGCAATTTACCTGCTTTTATTTTCTCGGGGTTATCTACACTCTGTTTCTCTCATTGAAGAGAACGTATTGTGTAATAACTACCAGCTTATTTTATTTCAGCAATTTAATTACTCGCAATTTAATTTACAGCAACTCTACTGGTCATAATCCAGTGTTTACATTCCAGCACTTACAGCTTTCATTACTGCTTTCATTTTATTTGCCATTTAAGATTCCAGTACTCACATCTTTCGCGAGAAGAATCCGAGCCATGATGGGCTAATTGTTTTAGCTTGGGGTGTGAGGAAATGTTGAGACCGCTATCGGTGTGAAAGTATATCCTGTGCTTTTCTGTTGTAATCTAATTGTTTATTGCGGGTGTTTGACATTTCATTGAAGATTGTACCTAGTTGATTGACGACCAATTTAGTACATGAAAGTGCACTAGCTTTCAGAGTTAGGATTTATGTTAAACATCTGTAATAGACGTGAGAAGGCTAAAAGTAGCTTTAGTGCTTAATTGTACTATACTCATCTAGTAAGATTGGTAACACTGTGTTGTGCTAGGATTCGTGACTAATATATCACCTCTGAATGCACGTTGACCTGTGTGTACTCTTGGGAGGCCGGTCAAACCAGTAGTTGGACCTTCAGTAAGCATAGGATTATTTCTAGATCACCTGTGTCTCATCAGACCCTTGCACCCTGTGCTTCTTTCTCTGATAGATAACCAATCATTCACCCATTTGCTTAAACAGCATCGGCCAAAATCCTCGAATTCGCCATCTGAAATCATCTTTTACGAACTAGACTTTTTGCTAAAAAGACTTTTGCACAAAACCTTCCCTGAGGATCGATATCTGGTATTTACTTACCATTATTACTTGTTACGGGACGACAGTAGTTCAAGGTGTATACTTGCGCCTGGTTCTATTTTCTAGTTGAATCTCACAGTTCACGGTCGTTTTTGTTTTCCTTGCTCTTGGGCAAGGAAAACTGCCTAACACATACCCACTGATGACCTACCCACACCTTCCACTACAAAAGTTCCTCAATCCCTTGAATCAACCCCCACCCCCTCACTAAAAGGATATACAAGAAAGAACAGGGGAGCTCCTTCCTCCTCTGGTTCTAAACCCAATGAGCATATTAGCCATCAGTTGGAGCACTCTCCTTCTGATTCATTCCAAAGGGATACCCATGGAGTGTCTCCCCACTCAAGTATAAAGAAGGTGCCCTCTAAGGAGAAGGATGGGCATGTGGTTGGTGAGGCTCAGACTACTGATGTTGCACAAGGTGTGCATCAGGAGAGTCTGAACATAGCTAAGACCCCCACCACGGCAACTCTAGTTGAGAAATCAATAGGAGGTCCTAGGTGCCAAGAAACCAAGGGGGCAGCTAGTGCTTCAGCTAGGCTGAAGACTTCTGTCAAAAAGCTCAAAGATCCAGTCAGGGAGGTAAACACTCCTAAACCTGGTGAGGGCTGGTATAACTACAATGATTTGATAGCAGATTTAAAAGTTATTGATGATGATCTGAAGGCACATGATGACAACTTTCAGAAGCATGATCAGAGGCATGACTCACATGAAGAGAGATTGGAGACATTGGAGGAATTGGTCACTACTCAGCACAATTTGATCAAAGCTCATGTTGCTCAAGTCTTAAATAGTCGAAGATCATTAAAGCTCAAGGTGCTCAAATGGCTTGTATGCAAATGAAGATTTCTGCTCTTCAGAGAAGATATTCCACCTTGGTCTCATTCACAAAGGGGAGAGATCAAAGATTAAGGGGGAACAGAAGAAAAGAAGAGTTAAGGATGCAGTGCCTGAAGTTGTGAATGAGGAGCAAGAGAACAGGGGGTGTAAATACTGAGGCTGATATTGCTGAACCAGAGGTTGTTGTGACTGAAACTGAGGCTGGTACTGGAACTGATATGCCTGAAGCTGTTATGGATAGTACTGGAATGGAACAAACTGAAGCTGTTGCTAAGGGGGAGACTGTGAAGGAGACTGAGAAAGAGTTTGTGAAAGAAATAGAGGCTGGCTTGGAGGTGAATGAAGATGAAGTCACCATTGCTGAATTGCTCTTGAAACTACCTAAGGTTATTCCAACAACCAAAGGTGTAGTTATCAAGGAGTCTGAAGTTTTAAAGAAACAGGATGCTGAGATAGATCCCAAGGATAAGGGAAAGAGAATTATGGAAGAAGAACCTGATTCAGACTCTGATGGAGATGAAAGAATAAAGCCAGATGTAGATACAGTGGTTGCAGAACAACTTTTTAAGGCTTTCATTCAGAAGCTGACAGAAGAGGGGGAGAGGCAAAGAAAAGTAGAGATGGATAGATTAATTGAGAAAGATAGATTGGCTGCTGAGGAATTACAGAAGAAGTTAGATCTTGAAGGAGTCAAAGAGGCAAAGAAGAAACCTGTGAAGAAAGCATCAAAGAAAGCCACTCCAAAAGCAGCTACAGAAAAGAGAAGGATAATGGTGAGGTATCTGGCTGGTGCTCTTGGAAAACCAGTTCAGTACTTTGCAAAGTGGGATTTGGAGAAAGTTGAACAGAAGTACAATGCTACAAGGGAAGTGATGCATCAACAGGCTGTGGAAGAGCAAGAACAAGAACAAGAACAAGAAGATGAACCCTTGGTGCATAGAAAGAGAAAGAGAGATCAGATTACCACTGTGGAAGATAATACTGATAGTACTGCTGTTGGTGCTGCTGCTAATCCTATTGAAGAAAGTAACCCTGATCAACAAGTCAATCCAGAAGATGCAAAAGAGGTTGTCAAGGAAGTTGATGAGGAGATTGGAAGTGCTGAGAAAGAATCTAAGGCCCAAGTGCAAAAACCAAAGAGGAAGAAGTCAATTGCTAAGAAAAAGCAAACGGTGAAAAAGGTAGAAGAGACTTCAGATATAGTAAATTGGATATACTTTGAAGATAAGGAGATTGATGTCTTCAAAGTGTTCAGAAGAACTGGAGAGAATGAGGTTTTTGCTAGTGTTGCTGGAATCTTCAAAAAGCTTTCAAGGGCAAATCTAAAGAAGATGTATGAGATAGGGTGTACAAAGGAGGATGAAGTTTTTGAGGAGACAAAGCTGTTAATTGAGAATTTGCAGTTCATGTTTGCATTCTCAAAGGCAAGGGAGGATATGAAGAAGAAAGGAGCTAGAGATCAAGATGATAGCATTGGTGAAGGAAAGGTTGTCTCATGGAGTACTTACAACAACAGAGTGTTTTCAGTCACTTTTGAAAAGGGAAGACAAAGTTATTTCCTTATTGACAAAAGGTATGACTTTGAGCATGTCCTGATGGAGAGTATACTGAAGACAAAAGATCAAAAGTCTGGACTCACTGATCTTGACAAGGAGTTGTTGGAGAAACTGAAGGAACAACTTCTGGACATCAATGAAAGATACTTTGATGTTCAGATTGTTGAACAAAGACCTAAGAAGGTGACATAATGGGGTATTTCTGAAGAATTGAATTTCTTTGTCAGATGGGATGATGGTTCTGAGCAAAGTGATTCTGTTTGGTTCAAAGTTCTAGAAGTCTGTACAAGAACCAATCTGAAGGAGATGTATGAACTTGGTTTAAAGATGATTGATACAGCTGTGGATGACAGTGCTGGTTCTGAGAAGATTGTGAAGATGAAAAATGCTATGGAATGCGTATTTTGGTTGTTTGAACCATCTAGGATTTCAGATTTGCAGAATCAAGCATGTGAAGTGGTTAATGAATGGAGATGGTTTGATAAGAGCAGGGTATATAGTCTGACAGTTAATGGTACTAGCAGAGAGTATTACTTGGATGAGTGTGATACTGATGTGCTTGATATTCAAAGATTACAAGGCATGGTTAATGTTCAACTAAGCACAAATCGAGAGCCTACTAAACCTGCAAGGTTGCTGATCAAGAAGATAAAGACTTATTTGAAGATCAAACTCAAGAACTTAGCTCCTTATGTATGAAAAGCTAAGTTAGGGGGAGATTGTTGGGTCTGAATTAATGTTGCAGAGTTACTACTGAAGGGTTACTGCTGCTGGCTTCTGATCATTACCACTGAAGGAGGTTTTGGAGTTACCTCTGCCAATGTAAAGGTTACCACTGCTGAATCAAATTACCACTGCTAGAACAGAATTACCACTGCTGCTGAAGATTACCACTGATTCTATTTTACCACTGCTGGGAGAGTCAAGATAAGGAAAGGATTCTGTTGATGAAGATATGGGATAGATACGATTATTTTGGAGATTATCTTGTAGATTTACTTTCCTTGTGTTTATCTTGTAACTCGTATATATAGCTGATAGGTTTTAGATGTTTAGATTAACGAGTTCATTAAGTTTTCTGTATTAGAATTTGGAGCCTCAAGATTGTTCTTGAATCCTGCAATTGAGAAGATTTGCACGTTTGGTTTGAGTCTGTTCAAATCAGATTGGGGCTTTGGTTTGTAATCATTAAACTTGTGATCAATACACAATTGTTTTGCTAATTCATTGTTTCATTCAAAGTGTTATTCCGCAAACTTCTTTGAATTGTGATTTTCTGTTCTTGTCATTAATTCGATCCTGTCACGATTCAAGAACAAATCAGAAACAGTTGTCTTTACGAACACAGTTGGCCGATTTCAAGTAATCGGTAATAATCAATGGCCGATTTCAACCAATCTATGGTCGATTTCATCAAATCAGTGGTCGATTTCAAGAAATCCATGGCCGATTTCAACCAATCTATGGTCGATTTCATCAAATCAGTGGTCGATTTCAAGAAATCCATGGCCGATTTCAACCAATCTATGGTCGATCTCAACAAAGCAGTGACAGATTTCAACAAATCAGTGGTCGATTTCTCAAAATCCGGAATTGAGTATACCCGAGAGGTCGCCGGAGTGAACGTCGGAGATGACCGAAGAAGCTTCTGGGAGCAATGGAGAACGACGATTCCAACAAAATAGTGCCCGATTTCAACAAATCGATGGCTGATTTCAACAAATCAGTGTCCGATTTCACGGAAACAAAATTCTAATTATACATAGTCGGTCGCCGGAATGAACGCCGGAAAAGTTCTTGGGGGCAATGGGGAAAGGCGGGCAAAGGCGTGGAAAGTGTTGGGAATCGCAGACAAAAACATGCACAGCGGAAACTAAAAACGATTCCCAATCAAGGATCCAATCCTAACCATAAACAGATACAATTTAGCGAGGTTTGACGATTTACCTCTTGAGAATAAAATTCCAGAAGGCTTGTAGGGGGTACACCGCTACTGACACGTCTCGAGGAACAGTTGCTAGACCACCAAGGATTACTATTCAAAACGAGAAAATTTCGGTTCTCGCCTTCTTGCTTTTGGTCGCCGGCGGTAGAGAGAGAAAGAGAGAGAGAGTGATTTTTTGTGAATTATCAAAATCAGTTATCATTCAATCAAACCTTATGCCTTTATTTATATTAACTAATAAGGCAGTGTTTGATACCATATGAAATACCCTTATAATTATCAACCTGATAATTAAATATATTCCATATTTATCTCTTTATTAATTAATTCATCTAATTAATTAATTTAAATAAATAATTCAGCTAATTATTTATTTCCTTCTCTCTTCTTTTATAATTAATAAACGATTAATTATTTCTCTCAACCAAGTAATCCAAACATCCTCTTGTTTAGTGTGCAGCGGTGTGACCTACTAGTGTCTTATAACATTGGATATGATAACCCTGTTACTGTCTCGCACATAATCCTAACAGACTCCCACTTGTGCTAGACATGTAACTATGTCTGTTACCATTAGCCTAAGGAGGTCCCTAGCCAGACACTTAGGTTAACCAGGTTATAAGATCTCTTACATCCAGAGATACAATTCTCGACTGAATTCGTACACAGGTTCATTCCTTTTGCACACGATATTTCTAAAGTGATTTAAGACATGGAGTGGAGGATTCATTTCTTAAAATCAAGTATTTCTTGACTCTGATCTCGATTGCCTGCAGTAACGGATATTACTAAATAACCCCTGTTATTCTATCCGAGCGTGGCCACGCGTTTTCTGCCAATCTTAATCGTCAAGGGGCCCGGAAATATCTCTCTTTTGAAAGAGGTGCAAATCCCTTCTTGACTACTTGCATTTGGATCCACGGCTTCCGCTGCATCTAGTCACGTCCCGTATAGCCACCCAGTTACGGTGCAGCGTTAGTACGTGCTAAGAGTACAGTGGTCCTCGTGTTCCCAAACCAAGTATCTCAGGTCTAAGGACAACCTATCAAGTCAGTGCCTATGACTAAGGCTCCATGAAGCAGACTTGATTACTGGTCACTTCCAATACCCAAACACTCTGATGAGTATCTACAAATACTTGGTCACATCACTTGTGCTTTTATTCTCTGCTTTGAATAAATCATCAAGTATTTATAATAGCGTTAAACTCCCTATTGAAATTCCCATTTCAATAAGTGGCTACGGAAATTTAGATTTCATACAAGGCTTTGTAGAATCAAGGACACGTTAAATATGCGAAAAATAGTTAATTTAGAACAATCATGAAATTAAAACCTCCATTTATTTCCAACACACTGTGAAATAAAACTTTACATGATTACATTGTTTCTAAATTAGACTATAGTAATAATTAATAAACTAAGTACTAGCTACTGGCTTCCAGGTACTGCATCCCAATGGAATTCGCATGTGCTTCATGCTTTGCCCTTGCTAGTGGCTTTGTCAGCGGATCTGCGACATTGTCTTCTGTTGGAATCTTGCATATTCTTACATCTCCTCTTCCAATGATCTCTCGGATGAGGTGATACTTTCTGAGCACGTGTCTCGACTTGTGATGCTCTCTAGGTTCCTTTGCTTGCGCCACGGCTCCTGAGTTATCACAGAATATATCTATCGGTCTCGAGATACTGGCAACCACTCTGAGATCCGATAGAAAATTCCTCAGCCAGACAGCTTCCTTTGCCGCATCACATGCTGCAATGTACTCTGCCTCTGTAGTTGAGTCTGCAATCGTGTCCTGCTTCGAGCTCTTCCACGAGATTGCACCTCCGTTTAGGGTAAAGACGTACCCTGACTGTGACCTGAAGTCATCTCTGTCAGTCTGGAAACTAGCGTCAGAGTATCCTGTGACACTAATTTCATCCTCAGAACCTCCAAAGACCAAGAACATTTCTTTCGTTCTTCTCAGATATTTGAGAATGTTCTTGACAGCCACCCAATGGGGCTCACCTGGATTCTGTTGGTATCTGCTCGTAACACTTACTGAGTAAGCAACATCGGGCCTAGTACATAGCATGGCATACATAATCGATCCAATTGCAGAAGCATATGGGACCGATTTCATTCTGTCCTGATCTTCACTAGAAACAGGACTCTGTGTTTTACTTAACACTATGCCATGTTGCATTGGAATGAATCCCTTCTTGGATTCATCCATCCTGAATCTTTTCAGGACCTTGTCAATGTATGTACTCTGACTAAGTCCGATAAGCCGCTTAGATCTGTTTCTGTAGATCTTTATACCTAGTATATAAGCGGCTTCTCCAAGGTCTTTCATCTGGAAATATTTACTTAACCATTCCTTAACACTCTGTAAAGTTGGTACATCGTTTCCTATGAGTAGTATGTCATCTACATACAAGACCAGGAAGGTTACTATGCTCCCACTGAACTTGGTGTAAACACATGGCTCGAACTCACTTTTAGCGAAACCAAACTCTTTGATTCGCTCGTCGAAGTGTAAGTTCCAGCTTCGAGATGCCTGCTTTAATCCATAAATAGATTTTAGCAGCTTACACACCTTATTAGGATTCTTAGGATCTTCAAACCCCTCTGGTTGTTCCATATAGACGTCTTCTGTTAACTTTCCATTTAGAAAGGCTGTCTTGACGTCCATCTGCCAAATCTCGTAGTTAAAATATGCTGAGATGGCCATGAGAATCCTAATTGATTTTAACATAGCCACTGGTGAAAAGGTTTCATCATAGTCAATGCCATGAGTTTGCGTGAATCCTTTTGCAACCAGTCTGGCTTTGAAGGTGTGTACGTTCCCATCCATGTCGGTTTTCTTCTTGAAAACCCATTTGCGTCCAACAGCCTTACAGTGTTGTGGCAAATCAGTCAACTCCCAAACTTGGTTGTCGTACATGGATTGCATCTCGGCCTTCATGGCTTCCTGCCATTGTTCAGACTCACTGCCTGACACAGCTTCTCCATAGGATGTTGGTTCATTTAAGTCTTCACTGTCTTGAGAGACTAGGAACCCAAGATACCTATCTGGTTCTTGTCTTACCCTACTGGATCTGCGAAGGTCCTGTGTTTGCACTTCCTCAACCGGCTCTGGTTGAGGTTCAACATTGTTATGTTGAATATCTGGCTCAACAACTGGTGTAGTGCTTTCTTCGTCTACTATCTGTAGATCTACATCCTTTCTGGTGTTCTCTAAACTGAGAAACTTTTCTTCCAGAAATTTTCCATTTCGAGCAACAAACACTTTGTTCTCTTCAGGGTTGTAGAAATAATATCCCACGGTGGTCTTGGGATATCCAACGAAGAAACACTTGTCGGATTTGGGTTTGAGTTTTTCTGAGGTAGGTCGTTTGACGTAAACCTCACAACCCCAAATTTTAAGAAAAGATATGTTGGGTTTCTTACCCTTCCACAACTCGTATGGAGTCTTTTCTACCGACTTTGTTGGCGCTCTGTTCAGTATGTGTGCTGCTGTTTCGAGCGCGTGTCCCCAGAATGATACTGGCAGCGAAGAATGACACATCATCGTTCGTACCATGTCTAGTAAGGTACGATTTCTCCTTTCTGATACACCGTTCATCTGAGGTGTATACGGAGGTGTAAGTTGGGATACAATCCCACACTCCATCAGATGATTGTCAAACTCATCACTGAGATATTCACCACCACGATCTGACCGTAAGAACTTGATCCTCTTGTCAAGTAGATTCTGTACTTCATTCTGATATTCCTTGAATTTCTCAAAGGTTTCAGATTTATGTCTCATCAAGTAGACATATCCATACCTACTGAAGTCGTCAGTGAAGGTAATGAAGTACCGGTATCCTCCTCTTGCTACATGACTGAAAGGTCCACATACATCTGTGTGGATTATTTCAAGCAAGTCAGTAGCCCTTTCATTCTCACTGTTGAAAGGTTGCTTTGTCATTTTGCCAGATAAACAAGATTCGCAATTATCAAAAGGTTTGTAATCGAAATTGCCAAGAAAACCTCCCTTTAGGAGTAGTTCAACACGTTTCTTGTTTATATGGCCCAAACGACAATGCCAGAGGTAAGTCTGATCCTCAATATCCTTGGATCGCTTACTTATATGATAGATTTCACTATTGTTGTCTTTAAGATTTACAGTGTATAGACCATCCACGGGTGTAGCTTTAAAATAGAAAATATTATCTTTAAAAACCGAAATCATTTTATAAGAATATTTATAGTAAAAGCCTTGGTCTACCAACAAATCAAAAGACAATACATTCTTAATCATATTTGGAATATAATAACAATTATTCAGTTCCAAAACTAGACCCGAGGGTAAACTAAGACTATAAGATCCCACGGCTTCAGCAATCAACGGAGTGCCTTCGCCCACTCGTAGGTTCGAACGGTCCTTCCTCAGAGTCTTTCTTCTAGTGAATCCCTGTAAATGATTACAAATGTGGTTACCACTGCCTGTATCAATTACCCATGATTCATAAGAAGTGATTAAGCAATCTATCATAAAGATACCTGGAGTATCGGGTAAACCGATATCCATCTGGTCGATGTTCATCGAGTGCTCGCAAATATCCTCGCTGCCGCACTCTGGGCAACTCAGATCTCCCAGCTCATCTATTATGTCAGTGTCCATGAGATTCGCAGGTTCGCGTACTGGCTCTAGACTGGCCAGGATATCTTCATGAACTTTATCCACGTCGCTCTTTGGTTCCTTCATGTAGGCACTAGCTGTGTCCTGAACTTCCTTCGTGAGGGAGAACCACATGAGATACACTAACTCTTCCTGAGTCATCTTGTACCCCAGACGTGATAAACATTTAAAAAGCCTTCTCATATCAACAAGATGGTTTTTAACTGACTGACCCTTCTGTAGCTTCAGGGAGAGAATCTCTTGCATGATCAATAGCTTTCCCGTGTGCTTGTAGAGACCTAACTGGTTCTCCACATCTCTCACAACCTCATGACATGATTTAACTCTTAAATCTCCCGTGAACTCGGGTGACATAGAGAAAATCAGAATGGACATTACATCCGATTCATCTGTCAAGTATCTAAAATACTCAGCAAATTCCTCTTCAGGGGCATTGCTTTTAGGTCGTGATACGGGTTTGTTGATCACATAAAGCTTATCCTGGGCACATAAAACATTCCTCAAGTGTAACTTCCAAACTGGAAAGTTATGGCCCGTAAGCTTCCACTTGCCCATAATAAGGCGAAGTGACTCTTCAGGTGAATAAAACGGAATACTAATTTGAGACATCTACAGAAGAATATAAAATTCCAGCTTTAGTTTATAATTATATAATTCTAATAAATTATTACCCTTAAAATAAATTTATTAGACTAGAATCCATATTTCACATGTGTCGGGAAGCATGTGATCATGTCATACCGACTCATGCGATCTATGGTAGGTAACACTATACCAATCGTATTCCCTATCTGAAAATACGACTTCTAGATCGTCGGGACATCGGATATTAATAATCCGTGCATATTTAGTCCCTCTAGTGCATTTTGGCCTGGTACCACCCAGTGAATAAATAATTACCAAAATAGATTGCACCACCCGGGACCTGGACAAACTCTGGCCGGTACCACCCGGAGATAATTCACAGAGTTTTATCTCCTTCCAGTTTCGGTTTGAACACGGGCGTTCATAGTGTGTGCACTTTCAACGCCCTATGTACCTTACACCGGAAGTGCCCCTAAAGTGGGTTGCACTTACTAATCTATGATTCTTAACAAGGGTCTAAATTGCCAGTTTTCTATTTTCAAAAACTTTGAAAAACTGGATCCAAACACTAGCTGTATTTGTATCCTTTTAATTTTTAAACAATCCGTTCAAAAAGGGGGCAATTTATATTTAATAATAATTACGTAAATTAAACAACCACGCAATTTAAATATAAACAGCATAGTCATAGCTTAAACCCTTAAACTAATGTTGTTTTGTGAGCCAACACAAAACAACGGTCTCAATCCCTAAGTGACAAAAGTCTTCAACTTCTGGCACTCCCACTGGCTCCGAGATCCATGGTCGTCGTCTTGTCTCCGTCTTGATGTAATTAAAATAATTATTACAAAAGGGTTAAAATGGCACGCAGGCCTCCCAACTAGTCTAATAAAACATTAAAATTACAAGAGGGTTGTAAATGGCACGCAGGCCTCCCAACGAATAAAACGGATAAATAAAATAAAACACAACCACGGGTCCAAAAGGGTTCAGCTATGACTTATCATATAATTAAATAAATTAAAACACATCTGAATTTTAATTTAATAACCATATAACTAATAATTAATTTAAAACTTATCCTGAATCGTTTTAACCTAATCTGAAAAACGATTCCTTTTTCGAAATCTATCCGGAAACAAATCCCAACTGAGACTTGTTAACGATAAACTATCGGAACGAACTATGACCTCGAATTATCACCGACCGCCAAAACTTGGTCAACAATCGGCGGTTTTCAATGCCGGCGATGATGATGACTCGATCGCCACCACCACCGCCCGGACTACCACCGCAACCGCCGCCGGCAGCGGCGACTTCGATAGTCACCACCGCCGCGGCACCCACCGCCGTCACTTAATTCAACTGGCGACGGCAGCAGCTAAGGAGCCACCACCGCCGCCTACCACAATAACGATCATCGGCAACAGCAGCGGCTGGAAAGCCACCGCCGCCGCCGCGATCGATCGAAAAAGAAGCACTATCGCCGCCACCACCACAAATCGGTGGTGTGGCGGTCGATATGGAGAACGACGACAGCAGTAGTAGCTTCTACCACCATCGCCGCCTCCGGCTCTATGGACGAACACCACCACCGTTTGCCATCTGCGGCTACGGTGGTTTGGACCACAACCGCGTCGCCACCACACGGCTGTGTGGTGGTCGATTGATCTAACAGCCGCCGCAGCCACCGCTTGGCGGTGCAGCGGGCCTCGGTGTTATGGCCGGCGACGATCGACACCACCACCACCACAATCGGTGGTGTGGTGGTGGCTTTGCGGTTTTACTTCGGCCGACGCCACAACCACCAAGCGGGTGGTGTGGCCGGCGACTATCATGACGGCCGGTACCGCAACCACCAATCGGGTGGTGCGGCCGGTAGAGAATCGACGGCGATTGGCCTGGAGGTCCGGCCGGCTAACTGCCGCCGTTCCGCCGCCAATCGTCGTTTCGTTAGGTTTACAAAAAAAAAGATTTTTAATGATTTATAAAACCTAATTAATCGAACAAACAATTTAAACCTGATCCGTTAGGTTATAGGAAGTGGCTCTGATACCACTGTTGGGAATCGCAGACAAAAACATGCACAGCGGAAACTAAAAACGATTCCCAATCAAGGATCCAATCCTAACCATAAACAGATACAATTTAGTGAGGTTTGACGATTTACCTCTTGAGAATAAAATTCCAGAAGGCTTGTAGGGGGTACACCGCTACTGACACGTCTCGAGGAACAGTTGCTAGACCACCAAGGATTACTATTCAAAACGAGAAAATTTCGGTTCTCGCCTTCTTGCTTTTGGTCGCCGGCGGTAGAGAGAGAAAGAGAGAGAGAGTGATTTTTTGTGAATTATCAAAATCAGTTATCATTCAATCAAACCTTATGCCTTTATTTATATTAACTAATAAGGCAGTGTTTGATACCATATGAAATACCCTTATAATTATCAACCTGATAATTAAATATATTCCATATTTATCTCTTTATTAATTAATTCATCTAATTAATTAATTTAAATAAATAATTCAGCTAATTATTTATTTCCTTCTCTCTTCTTTTATAATTAATAAACGATTAATTATTTCTCTCAACCAAGTAATCCAAACATCCTCTTGTTTAGTGTGCAGCGGTGTGACCTACTAGTGTCTTATAACATTGGATATGGTAACCCTGTTACTGTCTCGCACATAATCCTAACAGAAAGTTTATGAGAAGGACAAATGTGGAAAAGAAAACCTCTGAACCATACGCCTTCACCCCTCATACAGAATGGTGCAGAGGCATTTGTCATGGTTCAGAGTAAATTACATATTTTGCTATTGAGTTCTCCAACTCCAAGCCGGTTGGATTGGATGGTTTATAACACTGCACTCTCAATCCAATCAACTCAATTTATTAGCGTCATATCAACTTTTTATTATTTTATCTAAACCGATCCAATCTGACTCAATCTATCCATAATGGTATATTCCCAAGTCCCAACTCAATCTAAATAAATAAAATAATAAATAAAAGAAGAAAGAGGTAGAGAGAAAGGAGAGAGAGGGTGGGGTGGGGGTGGTGAGTGTCTACGTGATCAGCAAGGGGAAGCCGATAGGAGGGGAACCTGATCGGCCATAACGGTGTTGCCGATGGACCTGATTGGCCCGATGGCAAGCCGAACCCCCGGCTGCAGATGGTCTAACATTTATACAATTCAACCCAATTATAACAAGGGTTAATTACACTCTTGTTTCTTTAAGTTATCGTAAAATCACAACTTTAGACTTTTGTTAAAAAAAGTTGTAAAGTTAATCATTTATTTTGAAAACTTTTATATCCACCATTCTTTATTTAAACGGTCGTTGATTGGCAGGGTCGATCCTAAAGTTTTTTATGCCCAGTACGAAAAACAAAAAAAATGTTCTCACAATGTAAAAAACAATTTTCGTTAAATGTTATACAATCATACGTGTGACTTAAGCAGTGAAAGCACTCAAAAATAAAACATAAGCATTTACAATCTAAAATGATTTTGTGTAACTTTTTAAATAAAAAGATCAACTATTTTATCATGATAAATGTTTGTTAAAAAAATTATTTTTGATATCGAGAACAACAAACATTCAGCAAGTGTTAAATATACCCAACAATTCAATTATAACTTTAATATTATATAAAAAACTAGTTTTGTTCCCGTGTATTACACGGGATAATTTCAAAAAAATTAAATCATGCCAAAAACCTTATATTACAAATATGAAAATGACCATAAATACAAAGTTACATACGAGAAATCAACAACTCCAACTTGGACTATAAACATGAATAGAATCATTATAATCATATCATCATGTGTAGGAAAAAATAAAAATTAAAAAGCGTTTGATTAATTACCTTTGTGTGTGTATGTGTAATTGGTAGTGACTTAATTAAGAGAGTTGCAACAATTGATTGAGATTGAGAGATTGAAAGGGGTATTTATAGATTGATATTGAGAGATTGAGATTGAGGTGTGTATTTTTGGATTAAATCTGTTTGATTTAAGGGTTTAGTTCCCCAAAATGTATCCAACTTGTCACCTTTTGCTATTGTATGTATCCAACTTTAAAAATTACCATTTAATACATTAAACTACCAACAGTTACCATTTCATGCATCATGAAACTTGTTTAGCAGGTAGCCGGTCATCATCTCCGGTCATCTTCTCCGGCGAGATTCCGGCGACTGCACTATTTCCGGCGACCCATTTTTTCCGGCGACCTCAACCATTTTTCCCGACGATTGTTTTTTCCTGTGTCCCGGGGCCCGAATACATCCACCACCTCAAGAAGTTCATCTCGATCGTTGAGAAATCACTATCTCACCGCCACAGCAGCTCCCGGAGGAGTACCGACCACCACTTCGATCTCCCACGGAGGAGCACCGATGTGTTCGAGACCTCGAGAAAGAGCACCGATCAGAGAGAAAAACCCCGGAAAACAACCACCATTGTCGTCACCGGTCGGAGCACCAATGTCGCCATCGCCGGCGACAACAATGGCGAAAACAACCACCATTGTCGTCATCGGTGGCCTTGCGATGACGGCAGCAGCAAGCGCCACCAACACTGCCGTAGCCGACGCCATTCAAAAAACTGGAAAAAACAATCGTCGGGAAAAATGGTTGAGGTCGCCGGAAAAAATGGGTCGCCGGAAATAGTGCAGTCGCTGAAATCTGGCCGGAGAAGATGACCGGATGGCCGGAAAAGTTGCCGGAGAGGGGTGGCCTGCTGGTAACCTTTGATAGCAGGTCACGATGCATGAAATGGTAACTTTTGGTAGTTTAATGTATTAAATGGTAATTTTTAAAGTTGGATACATACAATAGTAAAAGGTGACAAGTTGAATACATTTTGGGGAACTAAACCCTTGATTTAATTATGTAGAGGATTTTTGAAAGTGATATTTATCTTTTACATTATTTAATTTATTGTTTTCATATTTATCTATAGTTTGGATTAAAAAATGAAAATTTTTAAATAGCTTGAGTATATTTTTTTGTTCCAAGAAATTATATGAAACTTTCTTAAGAATTAAGAAATAGGAAAAGTAAGATTTTTCAACTTTGGAAAACTCTTAGAAAATTGTACTTTGAAAATAGAGAGAATATTTTTAATTCTTTATATCACCAATGAAAAATAATAATACGTGTATTGATTATATTAAATATTACACTAATATATGTAGAGGATTTTTTAAACCGTTTGATTTAACTATGTATTTTTGAAAGTGGTATTTATCTTTTACATTATTTTATTTATTGTTTTCATATTTATCTATAGTTTGGATTAAAAGGTTTGATTTAAATATGTAAATGTATTTATCTTTTACATTATTTTACTTATTGTTTTGATAATCGAAACCGGCTCACCAGAACGCGACACGTGGCAATTCGGCTCACCAGAGCACGACATGTGGCAAACCAGTTACTCTTTTATTATATATAGAAGATATATATAGAACCATAATAATGAAAAAGGAATATAAAAGAAAGTTATATTTATTAAGAGAAAGTTAACATATAATTTGTTATCTTGATAAAATCATAAAACAAAAAGATTATTTTATAATATACTTATACCGTACTTTTATATTATTATTTATCTTTTAACTTTATGTAAAGAAAAAAAATGAAAATAAAATTTAGCAAGCATAAATTTTACTTGTTATCAATGAAGAGAAAAACAGGTGATTAAAAAACATATTGTATTTTAAAAACATTTAAATACATTATAAGTATGCATATTAGATGAGATAGGAATCATAGGATTTACATGTGGAGGCATGAAACCTAAACTCTATTGTTACTAACTTTCATTCTCTTATTAATTAGCATATCACGTTAATAAATGTACCTTGAGGTATAGGATATTGATTCCCTGGGTTTAGGTGATGCCCAGGGCAGTCGCCCTCATTGCCTTGAACTAGGGTCGGGATTGTCAATTGGAAACGGGAATGCAAGGGCAAATATGTTTTTATAGTCTTAAAGGACCAATCGTGGTTCGTGTGATCTACTCTACATTATATTTTGATAAATGACTAAAGTTGCAATTTTACAATAACTTAAAAGACCACATTTTAATTAACTCTTATATTTACTCTAACTTAAAGGAGCGACGATGTAATTTACTCTAATTTGAATATTCATCTTCTTTAAGAAGATGATGGCGATGCAAATTTGTGTGTATGAGAGACAAAGAGAAAGTGATATAGAAAAGAAGGCCATTTGAGCCCATTATTTCATCCCAGACTATTGACTCCACAAATATCAATCGAGATTCATGGTTGTTGATCCAACTCTCCTAAGACCTGATGAAATGATAATGATCCTGTTACTTTACTTAGTGAATAGGTCTTTGCTTCTAGTTATAGCTTGAGGAATTATCACTGAGATTGTTCAGTGTTATTCCATGTTAATTATGCTGTAACTTGTATTTATAATTATCAGGATCAGGATCAGGAGATGGACGAGTCTGTTCTGAAGTCTACTGATCCTGACCATCAAAGTGAAGACCTCCTGAAGACATTAAGATCATACTCAAGAACCATCAGCGAAGTCGAAGAATTAGCTGATGACAGGAACAACATGCTCGTGATCTGAAGACGGAACTCAGTGATAGCAGGCTGCTCAATTTCGTATGACATCCTAAAGACTCATCAGGATACAGTGACCCCTGATCAACATCAGTATCAGGGCCTTCCTCACTGATCAGTATCCTGATCCTGAAGGATTAGTGTAATGTCTTAATCTAATGCACAAAAGGATTATACGCCTTTACTGACACAAAAAGTACACAAGGACGGTCACTTTTCTGTTCCCTCCGTACTTATCAGACCTCAAGGAAACTATTCATATAAGCTCTCTTATACACCATGCAAAAGATATTGTTTATAGTAAATAGTACAAATGACCACTTAGAGTGTGACACGTACACAAAAGTGAGTCTGCGTGCATTTAATGCATTGGGTTTAAATTGTTAGGATTGTGTGCGAGACAGTAACAAGGTTACCGTGTCCAATGTTATAAGACACTAGTAGGTCACACCGCTGCACGCCAAAATGAGAACATTTGGATTACATGAGAAATAATTAATTAATTATTAATTATTTAAAGAGAGAAATAAATAAATAATTAGTTAAATTATTTATTTATAATTAATTAATCAGATGGATTAATTAATAGTTAAATTATGGAAATTATTTGTAGAGATAATTACCAAAGAATTTTATATGGAAACAAACTCTGCTAGGTTTATCCATATAAATAAGGGTTAAGGGTTTATCAGATCATAATTTAATTCAATCCCAGAACTCAGAAAAATCTCTCTCTCTACACCTAAAACTGGTGCCTACATCCAAGGAGGGTGGTGGTCGTTTTTCGGGTAATCCTCGGTGGTGGTCTAACAACTATCTCAACCGGTGTTAGTAGCGGTGTATTCCCTACCTGCGTTTCAGAGTCTTTCTCGTGTTAAAGGTAACCCTAAAACACCTTTTGATTGTGTCTGTATGGTTTAGGATTGGATCCTTGTTTGGGAATCAGTTCAAGTTTTGTATTATCCGCTGCGCACCGTTAGTGCCTACGGTTCCCAACAGTGGTATCAGAGCCACTTCCTAAACCTGCAGATCATGTTTGTTTAATATTTAGGTTTGCAAAATTTTGATTTTTATATGCTTGATAATTGTAAAAATTGATTTTTCGAAAAACCTAATCGGCGGTGGAACGGCGGCAGCTAGCCGGCCGTACCACCAGGCCGATCACCGGATTCGGACCACAGGAAACCACCGCGGCTACACCACAGCTAGTGGTGGCTGCCGGCGTCGCACCCAAAGCCAACCGCACCACAGCTAGTGGTGGCGGCGATGGCTGTCGACCGCACCACAGAGCCGTGGTGGCGGCGGCTGTTAAACACGAAAAACCACCACACAGCCGTGTGGTGGCGACGATGCTAGGGTAAAACCACCGCACCACCGATTTGTGGTGGCGGTGGAGGTCGAATCGAACACCGCAGCGGCGGTTGTGGCCAAGGACGACCACCGTGCCACTGATTCGTGATGGCGGTGGTTGTTTGCTTGATTTAATTGCCGCACGGCGATGGTGGCGGTGTTCGTACCGCTACTGTCGCCGGTAACTACCAACCACCGATCGACGACCGTCAGGCGGATCGGTGGTGGGAGTCAAAGGCGATTAAAACCGCAACCACCGGCGTAACGGAGGTGACGTTGGTCGCTATCGAGAACCGCACCACAGTGATGTGGTATCGGCGATTGATCGGTGTTCAAACCGCCGATCGGCGGTGGTGGCCATCGCCACTGCCGTTGACGGTGGTGGCGGCGATGGTGATGTTTTTAAAATTGTCGTTGACGGTGGTGATTACTACTGCTGATGTCGCGGTCCAGGACCGGTGGCGAGGGTGGCATCGATCCGGCGGTCGATTGCCGCCGCAAAGGGGCATCGATCGCCACTGATTTAGGTTTTGATCGAAGGGGAGGACGGCGATGGTGGCTTTTGGGCTGCTGTCGTCGTCAAGCCTCTATTAACCAGCTCGCGCCGCGAGTAGAGCCTTCACGCCGCGAGCAATGACAGAAAGTTGTTGTTTTCGGTTCACGATCAGCATGGTTAAGTTTCGATCAGCAAGGGTTTGAACCAGATAAGGTTTGAGACCCTAGGGATTAAATTTGTGTTTGTTTTAATTTAGTTTAATTAATTTTAGTTAAATTAAATTAAAATCTAGATAAGTTTTTGTTTTGATGTCATAAGTCAAACCCTTTGACCCATGATTACTTTTCGAATGTTTTATTTTATTGTTGGTTACGGGAGGCCTGCGTGCCATTTACAACCCGCTTTTTGTTATGTAATTTTTAATAAAATAACCGAAGAAACCCGAAGACGGAGCCAAGGAGACAACCATGGAGCTTGGAGCCAGTGGGAGCACCGAGAAGACTTGTCCCTTAGGAATAAAGACCGTCGTTTTGCGTTGGCTCACAAAACGACAATAGTTAAGGGTTTTTGACTATGACATGTTTTTATGCGTGGTTGTTTATATTTATCAGTTATAATTGCGTGGTTGTTTTAGTTACGTAATTTTTAAATATAAACGTTTTTAAAAATGTTTTTAAAGATAAAATTGGATACAAATACAGTTTGTATTTGGATCCAAAGTTTTTGAAAACTGGCTTTTATGACCCTTGTTTAAATCATAGATTAGTAAGTGCAACCCACTTTAGGGGCACCTCCGGTGTAAGGTACACAGGGCGTTGTAAGTGCACACACTATGAATGCTCGTGTTCAAACCGAAACTGGAGGGTGATAAAACTCTGCGAATTATCTCCGGGTGGTACCGGCCAGGGTTTGTCCAGGTCCCGGGTGGTGCAGTCTATTTTGGTAATTATTTATTCACTGGGTGGTACCAGGCCAAAATGCACTAGAGGGACTAAATATGCACGAATTATATATCCGATGTCCCGACGATCTAGAAGTCGTATTAAAATGCGATTGGTATAGTTTTACCTACCATAAATCGCATGAGTCGGTTTGACATGATCACATGCTTCCCGACACATGTGAAATATGGATTCTAGTCTAATAAATTTATTTTAAGGGGGATAATTTATTAGAATTTTGTAATTATAAACTAAAATTGGAATTTGTTCTTAATTTGTAGACGTTGAAATCTGTAATTCCGTTTTATACCCCTGAGGAATCCCTAAGACTCATCAACTGTAAATGGAAGCTTACAGGCCAAAATTTTCCAGTTTGGAAAATGCACCTTGACAATGTCCTGCGTGCACAGGGTAAGCTGTATGTTTTGGAAAAACCTGTTTCACGACCAGAGAGTAATTCTCCCGAGAGGGATTTTACTCAGTATTTTAAATATCTGGCAGACGAATCGGATGTAATGTCCATTCTGATTTTCTCGACATCACCCGAGTTCACGGGAGATTTAAGAGTTAAATCATGTCACCAGGTTGTGAAAGATATAGAGAACCAGTTAGGTCTCTATAAGCACACAGGTAAACTTCTGATCATGCAAGAGATTTTTTCACTGAAGCTGAAAAAGGGTCAGTCAGTTAAAGACCATCTTATTGAAATGAGAAGGCTCTTTAAATGTTTATCGCGTTTGGGGTACAAGATGACTCAAGAAGAGCTAGTGTACCTCATGTGGTTTTCCCTCACGAAAGAGATTCAAGACACAGCTAGTGCCTATATGAAGGAACCAAAGAAAGACGTGGATAAAGTTCATGAAGATATTCTGGCCAGTCTAGAGCCAGTACCGGAACCTGCCGATCTCATGGATACTGATGTGATTGATGAGCTGGGAGATCTGAGTTGCCCAGAATGCGGCAGCGAGGATATTTGCGAGCACTCGATGAATATCGACCAGATAGAGATCGGTTTACCCGATGCTCCAGGTATCTTTATGATAGATTGCTTAATCACTTCATATGAATCATGGGTAATTGATACAGGCAGTGGTAACCAAATTTGTAATCATTTACAGGGATTCACTAGAAGAAATACTCTGAGGAAGGACCGTTCGAACCTACGAGTTGGCGAAGGCACTCCGCTGATAGCTGAAGCTGTAGGATCTTATAGTCTTAGTTTACCCTCGGGTCTAGTTTTGGAACTGGATAATTGTTATTATATTCCAAATATGATTAAGAATGTTTTGTCTTTCGATTTGTTAGTAGACCAAGGTTTTTATTACAAGTATGATTACAAAATGATTTCTGTCTTTAAAAATGATATTTTCTTTTTTAAAGCAACACCTGTGAATGGTCTATATACAGTAAATCTACAAGACAACAGTAGTGAAATCTATCATATAAGTAAACGATCCAAAGACATTGAGGATCAAACTTACCTCTGGCATTGTCGTTTAGGCCACATAAACAAGAAACGCGTTGAACTACTCCTAAAAGGAGGTTTTCTTGGAACTTTCGATTATAAACCTTTTGATAATTGCGAGTCTTGTTTATCTGACAAAATGACAAAGCAACCTTTCAACAAAGAAAATGAAAGGGCTACTGACTTGTTAGAAATAATTCACACAGATGTGTGTGGACCATTTAGTCATGTGGCAAGAGGAGGATACCGGTACTTCATTACCTTCACTGACGATTTCAGTAGGTATGGTTATGTCTATCTTATGAGACATAAATCTGAAAGCTTTGAAAGATTCAGAGAATTTCAGAATGAAGTACAGAATCAACTTGGCAGGAAGATCAAGTTTTTGCGGTCGGATCGCGGAGGCGAATATCTCAGTGACGAGTTTGACAATCATCTAATGGAGTGCGGGATTGTATCCCAACTCACACCTCCGTATACACCTCAGATGAATGGTGTATCAGAAAGGAGAAATCGTACTTTACTTGATATGGTACGAACGATGATGTGTCACTCTACGCTGCCAATGTCATTCTGGGGACATGCGCTCGAAACAGCAGCACACATACTGAACAGAGCGCCAACAAAGTCGGTAGAAAAGACTCCATATGAATTATGGAAGGGTAAGAAACCCAACATATCTTTTCTAAGAATTTGGGGTTGTGAGGTTTACGTCAAACGACCCACCTCAGAAAAACTCAAACCCAAATCCGACAAGTGTTTCTTCGTAGGATATCCCAGAACCACCGTGTGATATTATTTCTACAACCCTGAAGAGAACAAAGTCTTTGTTGCTCGAAATGGAAAATTTCTGGAAGAAAAGTTTCTCAGCTCTGGGAACACCAGAAAGGATGTAGATCTACAGGTAGTAGACGAAGAAAACACTACACCAATTGTTGAGCCAGAAATTCAACATGAGAATGTTGAACCTCAATCAGAACCGATTGAGGAAGTGCAAACACAGGACCTTCGCAGATCCAGTAGGGTAAGACAAGAACCAGATAGGTATCTTGGGTTTCTAGTTTCTCAGGACAGTGGAGACTTAAATGAACCAACATCCTATGGAGAAGCTGTGTCAGGCAATGAGTCTGAACAATGGCAGGAAGCCATGAAGGCTGAGATGCAATCCATGTACGACAACCAAGTTTGGGAGTTGACTGATTTGCCACAACACTGTAGAGCTGTTGGACGCAAATGGGTTTTCAAGAAGAAAACCGACATGGATGGGAATGTACACACTTTCAAGGCCAGACTGGTCGCAAAAGGATTCACGCAAACTCATGGTATCGACTATGATGAAACCTTTTCACCAGTGGCTATGCTAAAGTCAATTAGGATTCTTATGGCCATTTCAGCGTACTTTAATTACGAGATCTGGCAAATGGACGTCAAGACAGTCTTTCTGAACGAAAAGTTGACAGAAGACGTCTATATGGAACAACCAGAGGGGTTTGAAGATCCTAAGAATCCTAATAAGGTGTGTAAACTGCTAAAATCCATCTATGGATTAAAGCAAGCATCTCGAATCTGGAACTTACATTTTGACGAGAGAATCAAAGAATTTGGTTTCGCGAAAAGTGAGTTCGAGCCGTGTGTTTACACTAAGTTCAGTGGGAGCATAGTAACCTTCTTGGTCTTGTACGTAGATGATATTCTACTCATAGGAAACGATGTTCCAACTTTACAGAGTGTAAAGAGTTGGTTAAGAAGATGTTTCCAGATGAAAGACCTTGGAGAAGCCGCTTATATACTTGGCATAAAGATCTACAGAAACAGATCTAAGCGGCTTATCGGATTTAGCCAAAGTACATACATTGATAAAGTCCTGAAAAGATTCAGGATGGATGAATCCAAGAAAGGATTTATCCCAATGCAACATGGCATAGTGTTAAGTAAATCACAATGTCCTGTTTCTAGTCAAGATCAGGACAGAATGAAATCGGTTCCATATGCTTCAGCAATTGGATCGATTATGTACGCCATGTTATGTACCAGGCCCGATGTTGCTTACTCAGTAAGTGTTACGAGCAGATATCAACAGAATCCAGGAAAACCTCACTGGGTGGCTGTCAAGAACATTCTCAAGTATCTGAGAAGAACGAAAGACATGTTCTTGGTCTTTGGAGGATCTGAGGATGAAATCAGTGTCAAAGGATACTCTGATGCTAGTTTCCAGACCGACAGAGATGATTTTAGATCACAGTCGGGGTACGTCTTTACCCTAAACGGAGGCACGATCTCGTGGAAGAGCTCGAAGCAGGACACGATTGCAGATTCAACTACAGAAGCAGAGTACATTGCAGCATCAGATGCGGCAAAGGAAGCTGTCTGGCTAAGGAATTTTCTATCGGATCTCAGAGTGGTTGCCAGTATCTCTAGACCGATTGATATATTCTGTGATAACTCGGGAGCCGTAGCGCAAGCAAAGGAACCTAGAGAGCATCACAAGTCAAGACACGTGCTCAGAAAATATCACCTCATCCGAGAGATTATTGGAAGAGGAGATGTAAGAATATGCAAGATTCCAACAGAAGAAAATGTCGCAGATCCACTGACAAAGCCACTAGCGAGGGTGAAGCATGAGGCACATGCAAATTCCATAGGGATGCAGTACCTGGAAGCCAGTAGCTAGTTTTTTACTTTATTAATTATTACTATAGTGTAATTTTGAACAATACAGTCATGTAAATTTTACAGTGTGATAAAATAAATGGAGGTTTTATTTCATGATTGTTCTAAATTAACTATTTTTCGCAATATTTAACGTATCCATGATTTTTTACAAAGTTTTGTATGAAATCAAAATTTCCGTAGCCACCTATTGAAATGGGAATTTCAATAGGGAGTTTTACGCTATTATGAATACTTGATGATTTATTCGAAGTAAATAATAAAAGCACAAGTGATGTGACCAAGTATTTATAGATACTCATCAGAGTGTTTGGGTATTGGAAGTGACCAGTAATCAAGTCTGCTTCATGGAGCCTCAGTCATAAGCATTGACTTGATAGGTTGTCCTTAGACTTGAGATACTTGGTTTGGGAACATGAGGACTGCTGTACTCTTAGTACATCCTAACGCTGCACCGTAACAGGGCGGCCATACGGGACGTGACTAGATGCAGCGGAAGTCGTGGATCCAAATGCAAGTAGTCAAGAAGGGATTTGCACCTCTTTCAAAAAGAGAGGTATTTCCGGGCCCCTTGACGATTGAGATTGGCAGAAAACGCGTGGCCACGCTCGGATAAAATGACAGGTGTCATTTAGTAATATCCGTTACTGCAGGCAGTCGAAATCAGAGTTAAGAAATACTTGATTTTAAAAAATGAATCCTCCACTCCATGTCTTAAAATCATTTTAGAAATATCGTGTGCAAAAGGAATGAACCTGTGTACGAATTCAAGCGTGAATTGTATCTCTGGATATAAGAGATCTTATAACCTGGTTAACCTAAGTGTCTGGCTAGGGACCTCCTTAGGCTAATGGTAACAGCACAGTTACATGTCTAGCACAAGTGGGAGTCTGTTAGGATTGTGTGCGAGACAGTAACAAGGTTACCGTGTCCAATGTTATAAGACACTAGTAGGTCACACCGCTGCACGCCAAAATGAGAACATTTGGATTACATGAGAAATAATTAATTAATTATTAATTATTTAAAGAGAGAAATATATAAATAATTAGTTAAATTATTTATTTATAATTAATTAATCAGATGGATTAATTAATAGTTAAATTATGGAAATTATTTGTAGAGATAATTACCAAAGAATTTTATATGGAAACAAACTCTGCTAGGTTTATCCATATAAATAAGGGTTAAGGGTTTATCAGATCATAATTTAATTCAATCCCAGAACTCAGAAAAATCTCTCTCTCTCTCTCTCTCTCTACACCTAAAACCGGCGCCTACATCCAAGGAGGGTGGTGGTCGTTTTTCGGGTAATCCTCGGTGGTGGTCTAGCAACTATCTCAACCGGTGTCAGTAGCGGTGTATTCCCTACCTGCGTTTCAGAGTCTTTCTCGTGTTAAAGGTAACCTTAAACACCCTTTGATTGTGTCTGTATGGTTTAGGATTGGATCCTTGTTTGGGAATCAGTTCAAGTTTTGTATTATCCGCTGCGCACCGTTAGTGCCTACGGTTCCCAACATAAATAGGACGTGAAAAGATGTTCTCCATACCTCTTCTTCACCTATCTTATTACCCAAATCCTTTCTTTCTTTATCCCTCTATTTCTCATCTTTTCTAGTCTTCTCACTCTAGTGCATAGTGAAAGAAAACTTAGATTGTTTAGTTTAGACTTTAGTCTTTTCTATTTTCGCAACAATCTGTAAATTCAAAGTGTTAATAAAACATAGAATTTTAAAGTGAAATTTGGTGTGATTATATTCAACCCCCCCTTCTATAATCCCATACACCATTCTAGCTTGAAGGTCACCCCTTGGGACCAACAATGGTCTCATTCTCTCTCTCTCTTTCTCTCTCTCTCTCTCTCTCTATATATATATATATATATATAGGGAGGTCCATACGAAAAATATAACTTTTTAAGAAAATGCAAGAAGCAATCTCAACCACTCATCTCGGTCAACAAAGGCGGCTTTGACCGGTCTCCCCCTTTAATAATCTCTACCCTCCCATGAATTGCGTCAATCCTTCGTGATCTGTCCATCGTAACCGCAAGATGAGTGGCTAAGATTGCTTCTCACTTTTTTTTAAACTGACATGCTTCTCGTTTGAGAGAGAGAGAGAGAAGGGTTCAAATGAGAAGTGCTAAAAAAATGAAGTAGAGAAGCGATTACGGGGGATTGACGCGATTCTCCTAGGAATGAGGGAGTCACAGAGGTGCCAGAAGGGGCAAGTGAGCGTGTGATAGAAGGTGGGGAAAACAGGCCACCTAGAGTAGATAGAAGGATAACACATGACCAGCCTCCTACAAAGAAACACAAAAAGATAAAGGATAAAAAGCCAGAAAAGGTCACAGAGGAAGTCACAGAGGAGATGGTCACAGAAGCCCAGCCTTTGAAAAAAAAACATAAGAAAAAGAAGGCCAAGAAAACGAAGGAGATTGTGGCTAAGTCTCCCTCTCCTGTTCGTGATCCTACTCCTCCAGGTCACCTTTCACCCATTCAGGAAGAGGCCGCACCCTCTCCACCAAAGAAGCTTAAACGTTTATGTAAGCATTTTCATCGTTAACTTTAATTTGTTAATGTAACGAGCAACTTTTTGATCGTAAGAACCTTCGATTTCATTCCATTCAGAAAATTCTAGGAACTCCCTAGTGTAATCAGGTACATATCCCATACCTTAATTGCATTCAAGGTACATCTTGTATAGAATCTGCTCATAATCTTCCTACAGGAGACGTTCTAATATGAGTTACTCTAATGATCGCAATGGTCCTTTTCGTTGTGGATAATATTATACTATGAGCTTAACCTATGAGACGGCGGCAGTGCTTTTGAGGCGAAAAAAAACTATATTTATCTATTTGCTTTTGCAGATCTCCATGATCTCGAAGAATTGATCCACTTCAATCTGCCAATCGAGGAACTCTTCTACTCCTATGGTTTCACAGATAAATATTGATGTATGCTTTCATCCAGTAATCATGGTTGTTTCTTCTCAGATTGTTTGGTTCTTCTTCCTTCTCCTCTTTGGATAGGTTGATCCAGTTATGGTTGCTGTCGAGCATAACCCTAATCGGCTCTATGTGTCTGTCACTTCTCTAGCGCTAGCCGTTGTTGTGTTGGGCGAGGACTTGGGTGACAACCGTTATCAAATTTTCTAGAGACACGGTAATGGCCGCAGTCATCTTGACTCGATTTGTTTTGATTTACGGTTGTTGATCTGCCATGGTTAATGAAAATGACAGACGTATGCCGCTCTGATACCAACTAACACTATGTATGTTTGCGGAAGGATCAACAAGCATCTAAACCCTTTGATAGGCGATAATTATGAAGCATAAAACTCAAAAAATTAGGAGAAAACTCTTAAAGCTCTTAAAGAGAATAATAATAAAACTTTGAAAAACAATAGAAACAATACTTCTATTTATAATTTTGACTAGAAAAGATAACTATGAAAGTTATAAACTTAATCTAACTAAAAAACTAAATAATAATCTTAAACTAAAAACATGTAATTATAAATTTTAAATATAATCTTTATTTTATAATTAAAAAAGGAATTCAAGAAATAAAATGAAAAAGATAATGACATATAACTTAGAATTTAATTGTGGAAATGCATGAGATGGTCAATGAAGGAATTAAGCCATAGTCAACAATGGAGTGCTAGAAACAAACACTAACCTTAAGCATAGGGGTTTTATTGTTGTGGGTACGATGTCACGTTATAAAAAAATATCTTAAAACTCCATTTATGATATAAGTTTTTCTTGATAGGGTTGATAATTTTTTTAGAGTTAATTACATATTTGGTCCCTGTGGTTTGATGGTTTTAACACTCTGGGTTCCTTGATTGAAATAATTATGGATTGTGTCCTTGTAATATGCATTTTATAACGCTTTATGTCCCTCACCTCTAAATCCATTAAAAACTCTGTTAAGAAAATTAAAGGCAAAGGTATTTTAGTCATTTAATATTTCTTTTATTTTCTATTAAAATTAAAAAAGACCAAATGTAATTTACGTTATTATATATTAATATTAAAATAACAATAGCAATGCTTTTTTTCCTAAACCAATCCCTATTCAACCACTGACCCCTCCACCCACCTCTACCACCGGCTGCAACACTGGACCTCCATCATCGACAAAACAATCTCCTCACCACCGCCGTGTCCACCTTTCACCACCACCATCAACCACCCATCACCATCATGTCTATCTTTCACCACCACCATCAACCAGCCACCATGTCCACCTTTCACCACCGCAATCATCCACCCACCACCAACTGTCCATCTTAACTTCAAAAGTAAGAGATTAATCCTAAATACACACCAAAACACTTTCAAAAACCCATAAATTTCTTTTTCATATAAAAATTTCCAAACTAAGTAATCAAAATCCCAAATCCAAATAAAACCCAACAAAAAATCCTAAATTCTAAACAAGGAGAAACTAAAGAGTTTTCATAAAAAAATCGAAAAATGCAAAAAATGGAGGGTTTGACGGTGGAGAGATGTGTTCGTTGGATCTGGAAAGATGGAGGGAAGATCGTGATTTGCCTTCAAGTTCTATGGCGATGGATCGTTGAGTGGAGGAGATATGCTTCTTGGTGGCGAAGTGTGGGAAGGTGGGCAGTGGTGGAGAGGGGAGATCTCTGGTTTGGTTTCAAAAGATTAGTAGGAAGAAGACGAAACAGATCCGGCGAAGAAACCGGTGAAATCGCCATCGATGGTGATTTGGTGAGTGGTCGTGCGAGTTGGAGAATGGTTAAGGCCTAAGGGTTTCGTGGCAGCAGCAGCGAGGACGTGGTGGCGGAGGGTTCCGACGCTGGTGAGGGCTTCGCCGGATGGATGTGGAGATCTGTGGAGATGTTTGATCCATTTGTTTATGCTGATGATGAACATTATTTCTTGATAATGATGATAGGGGATGAAAATGGTGATGTTTTGCAGGTGGGGATGAAAAGGGGATGAAAATGGGTAGAGGTGCACAAAAAAACCGAAAAATCGAAAAAAAAATAACCGAAACCGGTTTCAAAATAACCGGTTTTTTTGGACCGGATCGGTTTTTGTGTAAACCGGTTAACCGATCAGTTTTTTATTTGGGACCGGACCGGTTTGGGTACCGGATAAAAAACCGGTTTCGGTTTGAAACCGAACCGATTTCAAAAAAATAACCTATTTGGTGGATAAAAGGAGTAATATATAATCTGAAATTTTGTTATAGGCCATTGATATAAATTATTTATATCAGTTAAAATATTAGGCCCAACTTCATTTTAATAGCAATTTAGATATTAAGCCCAACCTCATTTTTTTGTACATATATAATACCTTTGATCAAACCCTAATTTCTTTAAGAAGGAAGTTGCCAACGACTTTTCTCTCCCCCCCTACGATTTATGTAAGCAACCATCATCGGAGACCATAGATATCCTTGACGGAGTCGAGATATGTAAGCCTCGTTCGAATTCTGTAAGCTACCTTCTTCTCCCACCTTCTTCTCTCGCCTTCGATCCCATTTCCCATATCCCAACTTCATCTTCTTTTCAACACCTCTCTGATGGTTGCTTACAGCCACCGAAGTTCCAGCAAGGGAGAGGGCAAAGATGAAGACTAGCCTATCATTAGAGACCATGGACATCCTTGATGGTGTCGATATTAAAGTGAAGGAATACAAACCGAAATTTAGATTTTAAGTTTTTTGGCCCAAAGATATTCAAATCTGATTCATAGCTTAAAAAATAACCCAAAAAGTGGACTGGTTTTGTTTAAAACCGGTTAAATAATATCCGGTTTTTTTCAATCCGTAACCGGTTACACCGGATACAAGTTTTTCTTCAAAAACCGGTTACAATCTGATCCAGTTTTGTCAGAAACCGGTTTTGTCAGAACCTCAAAAAAACCGGTTCGGTATTAAACCGATCCGGTTCGGTTAAAAAACCGGTAATGCACACCTCTAAAAAGGGGATGAAAACGGTGATGTTTTTCTTGATGATAATGATGATCTTTTGTAGGTGGGTAGTTCAAAAGGGGATAAAAATGGTGATGTTTTAAATGTGGATATGATGGTGGTAGGTGGAAAGTTACAATTTTCGTCCTTAGATTTTTAATAATAATAAAGGGAAATTACACATTTGGTCCCTATAAATTTAATTGAAAATAAATATTATTGTTAAATGACTAAAATGCTCATCATGTGCCGTGCACATGATGGGCCTAACGTCACAAAGATAGAAGGCGTCTACCATAGGGACCTATAGCGTTATAAAATGCATACCACAGGGACGCAATCCATAATTATTTCAATCGAGGGACCCAGAGTGTTAAAACCATCAAACCACAGGGACCAAATATGTAATTAACTCTTTTTTTTATTATGTAAGGTTTGTGTTCAACTTCTGTTATAATTATTGTTTTTTTAAAATTTTAGTTTTAAATTTTAGATTTGTTTGCGTTTATATAAAAAGTTGTAGTAACAAGGTTTGAACTTGAAACTTTACATTTGAATATCTATGAACCAACCATTAGTAACTAGACCAACATTGATTTTGTGAAAATATTTTTATATTTGTTTCTTATAATGAATTTGTGCCACCGTTTAAAAAAGATTAGGTCGTTCCTAAGCTTAAGCGCATGGGATGTGGTTCACCCGCAAGCCACTCGCAATCAAAAAGAAACTTCTCAAAAGTTGATAATCAGTTAATTAATACAAGAGTTAATTAAATATATGGTCCCTGTGGTTTGGACGAAATTACGATGAAGGTCCCTGAACCCTAATTTTCATGGGTACGGTCCCTATGGTTTGTATTTCGTTACGATCGTGGTCCTTGCCACTAACTTCTGATAAAAGACTCCGTTAGGTCAGGGGTATTTTGGTCATTTCATTATTTTTCATTTTCTATTAAAACTTAAATGGTGAAAAATAATAATTTATTATTTATATTATATTATATTAGATTTAAAACTTATATTTTAATAGAGTAAATTACAACAAGTAGCCCCCACCTACCTTAAAACCCACCTACCCACTTTTCATCTTTTTCTTTCTTCCACAAGACCACCCACACCCCATGTTCATCTTCTTTTTTTCCAGCAAGAAAACCACCACCATCAACAACCACCACCATCAACCACCACCACCACCTAACACCACCAAAACCCACAACTACAACCACCAACAACCTCCCACCACTACCCCCTAATACAATACCAACACCTACCAACACCCACCACCTAATACCACCAACCAATACCACCAACAACCACCACCAACAATCACCACTAACACCACCAACAACCACCACTAACACCACCAACACCCACCACCTCCACCAAAACCCACAACTGCAACCACCAACAACCACCACCACCTAACATTACCACCACCTTCAACCCACCAACACCAACAACCACCAACACCCACCCACCACCAGATCTGACCACCACCGCTGCCGACATTGAGATCCGACCACCGTCGCCGTCGACCATCAGATGCGACCCCCGCCGTCGTCGACCTTCAGATGTGAAATCAGACCTCTAAATCGATTTGGTATCTCTGTAAAATCGATTTTCCTCTTAAACCTAGATCTATGAAATCGATTTTGCTCTTAAACCCATGATAACACCAAAATTATACATGTTTTGGTTGAGCTTAATTGTATGACTTTACCCCATTTCTCACCCATTTCTGACCTAATTACTCACCATTTGGACTTATTATTGCTTTTGTAGGATTTGGAGGCCGTGGAACGGAAAAGTACGGAAAAAGGCGAGACAACGTGAAAAATGCACAATCTCAATCCGGTAGCCTTTTGGCGATCGCGAGTTTTCAAGTTTAGCGCCGCCAAGTTCGCCAAGTTCGAAATCCAGGGTTTGCCCTAAGTACTTCGCGCCGCGAAAGGGCCGTTTGGTGAACGCGAAATGGGCACTGATCTCTCCTTTTAAATACCAGCCTCCTCCTTCAGTTGTGATATACACGTAGAGAGTCGAATTTGTATTGAGTTCTGAGTTCTGTAGTGTTAGGAAGAGAGAGGATTATTGTGCCGATACGCTGCGAGGTTCGATCTTCGATCATCCGTCGTTGTACTGTCGGTATAATGTCTGTTTCTTTTCTCATATTTTCTGTTTTTACTATGTCTAGTGAGTAGTCTTTTATAGTGGTACTTATTGTGGTCGATGAACCATTGTGGATGATGATTTTGTGATTTAATGTTTATTGGTTTGTTTTTGGTTAATTGAATGTGTGTTATGGTTCCGATCTGATTCGTATTGTTTGGTTATTTGAACTCGTATAGTTTTTAATCTTTTAATTGCTTTCTTAGTTCTTAGTTAGTTTAATTGTCTTTTTAGTTATTAAACCTTTTTCATAAAAACCTCCCAAAGCTTTAGGTTAATTAAACTAGTCAAGATTAACAGTCTACGATAACTTGACCGTTCTCAGTGGTAGATACGATACCTGGACTTTCCTACACTATATTACTCACGATCAGGTACGCTTGCCTGTATATGTGGTAAGATAGTGGCTAGGCATTAGAGGTTAAAACTTGTTTCGCTTTTTATATACAATAATTACCGCATCAACCCAGATCTGAGTTACAGATCCAGTTGGAGATGGTGGTTGCCATGGAGGTGGGAGGCGGCAGTGGAGGTAGGTTAGGGTGGCCGGTGGGATTTTTACTTGGTGTTGGTGGCTATGGGTGGTGGTGTTGGTGGGTGTTGGTGGTTGTGGGTGTTTGTAGTGGTTGTTGCAGCTACGGAGGCGGGAGGAGGTGCGATGGTCGGAGATGGCGACGGGAGGCGGGAGGAGGTGCGTTTGTCGGAGATGACGACGGTGGAGATGGCCGGTGTGGAGATGGCCGGCGGTGGATGTGGTGGTTGTAGGTGTTAGGGATTATGTGCAGAGTTGACAAACCAAGTAATTATACATCCAATGTTACAAGACACTTGAGGGTCACACCTGTGAGGACCTATAAGTCGAACAAGTTAGATGAAACCCAGAAAAGGAGAGTTAGGATTTATAATAGTGTATTATAAATCAATTGGGTAATTTCAGTAAGAATTACCAAAGTTGGAGGGTTATTAATTAGGAGATTGTATATTTATTTGATAAAATAAATATATAATAGTTAATTAATAAAGTGATTTATATATATTAGATAAATATATATTTATAATTATCATATGCAAATTCTTTTCCAGTCAATAAAAGGAAAAGATTTGAGATAATTATAATATGGAAACTGGATTCTATTCAAACTGTATTTTTCCTCCATATAAAGGGGCTTATGGGTTAAGGAAAAAAACTAAGCTTTTGAGAAAACACAATTCAGTTTCCAGTTCTCTCTCCCTCTCTCTCTCTCCCAGCCGGCCCCACTTTCTATCCCACTCGGAACGCCAGTTTGGTTTTTCAAGTGTTCGGTTTCATTCGGTTCAACGAGAAGAACGTTCGTAGGTCAATCACCGGTGGATTAAATCTCAAGCAGTCCAGGTAAATTGATCTAAACTTGAACCATTATGATTAAACAAGAAACGATTAAAGATCAATAGGCTTTAAGGGTTTTTGCTTTTAAACGCTTCCGCATAATAAGATCGAAACAGTTTGTTTCTGATCGCGTAGGTTTTATCAGTTTGATTTTAAACCTATGAGATTTATCAAACCAGTAAGGTTCGTTAAATCCGTGTTAATTCTCGAGTCAGTTTGATCCGAGGATACCCACAAAAACCCAACAGTGGTATCAGAGCCATTGTTAAAATCGTTTTAGATTTATGTGTTTATCTGTTTATGTGTGATCCATTAAAATCTGTTTCTTGCGTAAAAGTCTGTTTTTATTGTTTTACATAAATTTCGATTGTTATTCATACGAAAACCCGGAAAAAACCATCACCAGATTGGTGATGGCTGTGGTTGTGACACCACCACCGCACCACCAGCGTGGTGGTTGCGGCTGGTTGCCGTGATCGATCGCCGGACCGCACCACAACATGTGGTAGCGGCCCCTGGCTGCCGTACAAGAGCTCACGCCACCAGGTGGGTGGCGGTGATCGGCGGTTTTCAGGCAAGAACGACGGCGCAGCGGCGTCGTATGATGTGAGTGATGATGGCCGGTGTTTTCAAATTAGTGGCCGAACCACGGTGATCGCCGAATGGAGGACGAATCAAACCACGATCGCGGCTGCACCACCGTTTGTGGTGGCGATCGTGATTAGTGGATATGGCGGCAATTTCGTGACTACACGGCCGGAAACCACCGTAGAGGTGATGGCGGTGTCTGGCGTTAGCAATCGCCACGGCCAAAACCACTAGCGAGGTGGTGGCCGACGGCTGTTTAATCATTAATCAGCGGCGATAAGGCGGTGGCAGCGTTTGATGTTCGCAATGGAAACGTGGCCAAGACGAGGCCACACCGCAACCACCAGAAACCGCGACAGCGGTGGTGGATGGCGGTGTTCTTAACCGTCGACGCCGGTTCTCGCAATCGCCGGCCAAGCCGCGCAAAACGGTGGCGGCGACTACCGTTTAAACCGTGGCTGACCAAAACCACCGTGTTGGTGGCGGCGGCAGCTGATGGTGGTTGTAATCACCAAACAGAGACCACCAGAAACCACCTTGGTGGTGGTGGTGTGCGAACCGGCCACCGCTGGCTGCCTCACGGCCGCGCCAAGCCGTGGCGGTAGTCGATCAACCGGCAGATACGACCGCCAGAAGCCACCATGGTGGTAGTAGTGTGCGGTGTTGCACTCGAGGAAATCACGGCGCAAGCCGCGCTTTCACGACACGAACCAGACTTCTGATCGACCTAGGGTTTTTCGTATAGTTGGGCCTAAATGATGCCAGGCCCAAAGCCCAGTTCTTTGGACCAAGTTATGGCCCAAAAGAGTTCAAGCTTTCTTATCCAAAAATTATTTTAATTTTTAATAAAATTTAGTTGAGTTGTTTTTCGGGTTTGATAAGAAATTAAATTTTTCACCGGTTTTTCAAATAGGCCTAATTTTATGTTTTTACTATTTAATTAAAACACTAAGGGACAGTATTATAAAATTGGATCAATAAAACCCGTTTGATATAATTTTTGGGTAAATGGATTGTTTTAGATAAAATGGTTTTAGTTTTTGTAAAGTAGGATTTATTGTTTATAAACCTCAGTTTTAAGTAAAAACCATTTTTCAACCTAAAATATTTTTGATTCATAAAACAGTTTGTTTTTCGAATCGGTTATAAAACCAAGTTTTGCGATAATTGAGACAAGATAATTTTAACGGATCCAGGTTTTATTTCTCGTAATTATAATGTTGCTTTTGTTATATTGCATATATATATAATTGCGTGATTGCTTGAGTTCTATATATGCATCTCAGTTTGAGTTTGTATTTATATCTATTATAGTATTTGTCAACCTAGACCCTTGACATATTTACGGGGAGGCCTGCGTGCCATTTACAACCCCTTATGTAATAATGACCTTAGGATAGATATTTGTTTTATTCTTTCGAGATGACGAGGCCAGTGGGAGCTACTAAAATTCTTCATCTTACCGGAGTACTAACAGAACATGGCAAGGCCAGTGGGAGCTACGCGAGTTTTGAAGCTTTTAGTAAAATAGGTCATTATTGGTCCCTAGGAAACGTTGGCAAAAACTATAATTAGGTACTATGTGATTAATTATTGTTTAATTGCATGGTTGATTGATTATTTGTGATATCTTGCATGTTAGTAGTTTTAAATAAAGTTGTTATTTTAAAACTAGGTAATATCACAAAAGGTATATAGGTTTTATTATTATTAGTTTCTTCAAACCTTTCAAAAACGATAGTTTTTGTTTTAAAACCTATAGATGATTGTTTTATATAAAAGGCAAAGTTGACAAAACAGTTAGTTTTAATCAACTAGGTTTGCTATTAAAAACAGTTAGTTTTAATTAGCAAGTGATTTTAGAACAGTTGGTTTTAAAATTACATGTATGTTTGGAACAGTTAGTTTAAAACGTAAGTAGCCTTTATAACAATCAGTTTTTCAAAAGCCTGGAAGTAAAATTTTTCAAAACCCCGAAAATCATAGATCAGTAGTGCAACCCATCTAGGGGCACCTCCGGCGTAAAGTACATAGGCGTTGTAAGTGATCACACATTCAACGTCTGTGTTCAAACTAAAGCTGGAGGGGTTACATAACTCTGCGAATTATCTCCGGGTGGTACCGGCCAGAGTATAGTGATCAGGTCCCCAAAATGGTGAGATCTGTTTTGGTACTATAATGTTCACCGGGTGGTACCGGGCCAAAAAGCACTTAGAGGGACTGAAACATGCACAGGTAGTTGCCATGGTCCCAAAAAGATCTAGGAGTCATGTCAGTTAGACATGATTGGTAAAAGTCCTTACCTACCGAAATAAATACGGGTTTGGTGGAGCAAGAACATTACGCACATCAGGACGTATGAAATAAGGATCCTAGTCCAATAGATTGATCATTTAAGGGTTTATTGATAATTATTGGAATTTAATCTATTTACAGTTGCTAAAAACCAAAAGTTTTATTTTGTGTAGATGGCAAGCACTGTTACCAGCACTAACAATCTTTCCCTCCGCTCTATCCTAGAGAAGGATAAGCTGACCGGCTCTAACTTTCTCGACTGGGAGCGCAATCTGATGATTGTGCTCAGACATGAGAGAAAATGGTATGTTCTAGAAGAGCCTCTTGGGGAGGCACCTCCGGCAAATGCTCCGGCTGCTGCCAGAAATGCCCACAAGAAGCACTCTGATGATCTACTGGATGTTGCCTGTCTCATGCTTGCAACAATGAGCCCAGATCTGCAAGCAGGGCTCATAAATACAAATGCTTATGACATGATCCGCCAGTTGAGGGACATGTTCCAGACCCAGGCACGTACAGAACGCTACGATGCCACCAAAGCATTTAATGAGTGCAAGATGGTAAAAGGGACATCAGTAAGTGACCATGTCATGAAAATGAAACGGCACTTAGATCATCTGGAGAGGCTAGGTCATCTTGTTCCGTTGCAGCTGGCAACAGACACCATACTCAATTCACTGTCAGAAGACTACAGGCCCTTTGTAGTCAATTACAATATGAATAACATGGAGAAAACAATAGCAGAATTGCACTCCATGCTTAAGACAGCTGAACTGAATATGGGGAACAAGAACAAGACCAAGGATGTCTTGATGGTGAAAGACGGAGGGGTGAAAAAGAAGAATGGGCATGCTAGCACCAGTAAAGGGAAAGGACCAGTCCAGGCCATCCAGAGTGCACCCAAGAAAGGCAAAGGCAAGGGCAAGGGCAAGGGCAAGAAGGTTAAGCCAAATAAAGCTAGGACCGAGAACCGCTGCTTCATATGCAATGAGATCGGTCACTGGAGGCAAAACTGCCCTAAGCGTCATGAAGCAGGTATATAAACCTCAGAAATTTATGATTGCTTTATTTTTGTCACTTCTATACTGATACCTAGAGCAAATGGTTATTGCAGGAGGTCAGAAGTGAAGTGAAGTGCCTAGGAGTTGCTGAGGATCTTAAGTACAAGATGATTTAAGTCAAGACATTTTGAATTTATAGTTTTAAAAACAGTTGTTTTTGGGGATTTATGTTTTAAACAATTTTTTATACTTTATAATTTAATGGTTCTATTTACAAAAATTATTGTCTTGACATTGAAATATCTGTTTGTGCTTAGTAATCCGTATGATCCTAGTTGTTGCCTGTTATAATTACTTTAATACAAGTAAAGTAATTTGTATAAAAACTATCAAAAACACACGAAATTCTATAGGAATGTGTTTTAAGAATAAGACATTTATGAATAATTGTTTTGTGATCAAATTTTAAAAGGGAGAATATAGGATATTAACTCAGATAGCGTTAATAACAGTATTTATAAAACTAGAAAGATTCCAAGTTCTGGAATTAGGATTTGACCAAATCCAGTTGAGTTTTATAAAAGAAATTCTCAGAATTAACTAATCAAGTTTGATCAAGTTTTATTATTCAAATGTTCTAAAAAGAGAATTTAGGATATTAACTCAGATAACATTAATAACAGTATTTATGAAACTAGAAAGATTCCAAGATTTGGAATTAGGATTTGACCAAATCCAGTTAAGTTTCATAAAAAGGAAATTCTCAAAGTTTATTACTTAAAATTAGAATTGACTAATCAAATTTTGACTAAGTCAATAGTAGATTTTGAGTAATAGTTAGTTTTTATATAAGTAAGTGGGAGCCCAATTTATTCTCTATCCAGTCTGAGACAAAAGAATAAAAGATGCAATTATTGAAGTATCTCGGAATTCATAAATCCAGGTAGGATAAGAATTCGTAAGATACAATTTACCCTTTTAGTCAAAAGGATAAAAGTTTCAAGATACATGAAACAAAGGTCGTGACTGACTTTAAAATCAATAATTAAAGTGTTGGATTAAAATATAGGATTCCAGTAGATTTGCCAGTACTGCAAATGGAATCTGACTTCAGGTAGAAATCATTCATCTACACAACAACTAAGGAAAGTTGTAGTCTTACATATTCAGGAACTGGAAGTTAGTCCAGGTCTCCTAGTTCATGGAATATGATAAAAGTCTAGTTATTGTTTTGAAAGGTGTTTGCAAAAACAATAAATAGCAGATACAAGTAGATCGACTTGTATTATTTGGTTGTCACTTTGATTAGATTGGTAAACTTTAATCAAAGGGTTTAAACTGAAGATAGGTGATACTTCATTTTAGACCAGTATCTAACAAACGTTAAATAGATATTATGAAAGTTGTTAAAGAAAAGACATTCAATTTTGTTATTATTACAGCGTGTAGTATGGACTATACAAAATTAATTTCTTTATCACTTTCACATTTTGCATGTTTTAATAAATCCAGGAATGAAACTAGTTTCAAGTTTTCATTCAAAAGTTGTCCGTGACGACTTATCATTGTGGGAACATGATAAGGTGTTAAAGTCATTGTGAACTTTTAGGTAGTTATGATCAGATGCTGAATAACAGCTACAAGTGTTGTAGACTAAAAGTTGCACAGATATTTGATAGAGTAGCAAATATCGGACGTGATCCGCGGTTGAGATTGCTTCTTGGAGTAAGTCATAAGTGAATCTCACAGTGGTTGTCCCTATCACCTGAGGTATCTGATTTGATATCATGAGGACTACTGAATTCTTAGTGCACTCAACCGCTACGCCGTAATAGGGTGGCTATAAAGGGTGTAACTAGATTCAGCGGAAGCCGTGGTGTTAAAGGCAGATATGCAAGATGGGATTTGCACCTCTTCTCAGAAGAGAGATATTTCTGGGCCCATCTTGACTGACTAAGTATACTGATGAAGTGCATGGCCATGCCCAAACGAACTGATTAGTTCTTTGTCGTTTACCTATCAGTAAAAGTCAAATAATCAAGAAAACAGAATCTTGAGTATTTAGAGTTGACACCTTCCAAGCTCATACTCACAGATGAAATATCGCGATGCAAAGGGAAAAGCCAAGATATACCCAATCAATGAACAGTAGCTTCATAGATACTATTTCCTTACGGAATGTTTATATCACCTGTCTGGGTATAAGAGTTCTTGTAACCTGGTCAGCCTAAGTGCCTGTCTAGGGGCCTCCTTAGGTCAGTGTAATCAAAGGCGGTATTGCCAACTTGTACAAGTGGGAGTCTGTTAGGGATTATGTGCAGAGTTGACAAACCAAGTAATTATACATCCAATGTTACAAGACACTTGAGGGTCACGCCTGTGAGGACCTATAAGTCGAACAAGTTAGATGAAACCCAGAAAAGGAGAGTTAGGATTTATAATAGTGTATTATAAATCAATTGGGTAATTTCAGTAAGAATTACCAAAGTTGGAGGGTTATTAATTAGGAGATTGTATATTTATTTGATAAAATAAATATATAATAGTTAATTAACAAAGTGATTTATATATATTAGATAAATATATATTTATAATTATCATATGCAAATTCTTTTCCAGTCAATAAAAGGAAAAGATTTGAGATAATTATAATATGGAAACTGGATTCTATTCAAACTGTATTTTTCCTCCATATAAATAGGGCTTATGGGTTAAGGAAAAAAACTAAGCTTTTGAGAAAACACAATTCAGTTTCCAGTTCTCTCTCCCTCTCTCTCTCCCAGCCGGCCCCACTTTCTATCCCACTCGGAACGCTAGTTTGGTTTTTCAAGTGTTCGGGTTTCATTCGGTTCAACTAGAAGAACGTTCGTAGGTCAATCACACCGGTGGATTAAATCTCAAGCAGTCCAGGTAAATTGATCTAAACTTGAACCATTAGGATTAAACAAGAAACGATTAAAGATCAATAGGCTTTAAGGGTTTTTGCTTTTAAACGCTTCCGCATAATAAGATCGAAACAGTGTGTTTCTGATCGCGTAGGTTTTATCAGTTTGATTTTAAACCTATGAGATTTATCAAACCAGTAAGGTTCGTTAAATCCGTGTTAATTCTCGAGTCAGTTTGATCCGAGGATACCCACAAAAACCCAACAGTAGGGAAGAAGGGAAGGGAAAGGGTTTGGGGTTGGGGAAGAAGGGAAGAGGGTTATATAAATATTAAGGGCATTTTCGTCTTTTACCCATTATTTAACAACCATTTTTAACAGAAGTTAGTGACAGGAACCACGATCGTAACGAAATACAAACCATAGGGACCGTAGGCATGAAAATTAGGGTTCAAGGACCTCCATCGTAATTTGCCCCAAACCACAGGGACCAAATATGTAATTAACTCTTAATACAATTTTGATCTCTATTCTAATTAGTAAATACTATTCACACTCTTATTTTGGAATACATGATAACTAATGTTACTTTAAGATGATTATAGGGTTAATTACATGGGTATCTATCGAACTTGTCACGTTTTATCATGATATGTACTCAACTTATAAACTTACCATTGTATGTATCGAACTTTCTAAAATTGCCATTGTATGTATCCAACTTTATCAAAACCTATCATTGAATGTATTCTACTTGTCACGAAAGTGTATCGAACTTGAGGTTTTGATAAAGTTGGATACATACAATGGCAATTTTAGAAAGTTCGATACATAATGGTAAGTTTATAAGTTAAGTACATACAATGATAAAACGTGACAAGTTCGATACATACCCATGTAATTAGCCCTATTTATATTATCCGGATATTTTGCTAAGCATTATAGCAAGATATTTCAAAATGATGTTTTACAAACAAATTAATTATGCTTTTGGTTGTGGAAAATTCTTCCAATTCTTTAAGAAAAAATTTCAAGGAAAATAAAATTTTTAAAAACGCATTTGATTCATTTATTTTTCAAAAGTTTTCCAACAAAATGAATGTTTTCTATTTTCAAACTTCCATGTAAATTAGAAAACTGAGTTTGGTAGTTTTCCAAAATTTTCTAAACCAACTGAATTTCCTAAAAGTTTTAGAGAAAACTGAACATAAATACTCAATTCCATTTTCTAAAAATATTTTTCTAGGACAATGAAAATAACTTTTCACAACGAATGGCAACCTAAAGTTTTCCTTTTCTAAATTAAGGGTCTGTTTACTAACGACTTAATGGGGCTTAATGGGATTAATGGGCTTATTCGCGCAGACGTGAGGGTGTTTACTAAGAGCTTAATCGGACAGCTAGGTGCTTAATTTACACAGCCACCAAATCTCTCTTGTCCCTATTCAGCCATGTGGTGGACAAATATGCCCCTTATCTTTTAGAAGGGTTAAAACAAAAACAAAAAAACCCTAGCATATAACTCACGCCTCTCCCTCTCGATCAAAATCAACTTGCAGCCCACCCTCTCGCCGGCCACCATCACGCCGGCCACGACCCGCCGCCGTCCAAGCCACGAGCTGTCGCCGTCCACCCTCTCACCTGCGTTCGTGCGACCCTCTACGACCGTCGCCGGCCACCTGAGTTCGTGCGACCCTTGCCGGCCTCCCACACCCCTCGCCGGCCACCCTACTTCGAAGGTACGTATTTTCTTCATACTTCCATTTGAAACTTCTGATGTTAAATTCCATGTTAAAAGTATTAGATTTCATTTGATACTTATGGATTCCATGATAAAAGGTTATGTATTTGGTGTTCTGAATGAATTTGGTGTTCTGAATGAATTTGGTGTTTATAACAGTGGGTGAAAACAGTTGGGAAGAAATAGGGGTAAAATGGTCATTTTTGACATTCAGACAGTTGATTTAGATAAAAAGGTAAACACCAGCATCAAATTATCCAGACAGACAAATTTATCCATAAAGACATACAGACAGGATTTGGTAAACAGCTCCTGAGTGATATCTGATATGCTTGAGATATATATTAGAGTAAACCAAGTTATGTATTTTTGGTTTTATGAAAATTGTTATTTTCATTTAATCCATGGTTAAGCTTTTTGTCCCAATGGTTGTATAATTTGTTGTTTTTTTTTCATATCTGTATTTTATGGTTATTTTTTGTAGTATGCTATGATTTACAATTTATTGTTATTTTTATTCGATATACTTAACGGTAAATCACTCATGGATTAGCCTTATAGACAAAAACAATGAAATCTGAAACTCTTGGAACGATAAAAAAAAGAGGCGTAGGCAAGGGGGGCTCGCCGGTGCTTAGCCCCCCAAACCCCATACATGCTATTTTATATATATGTATTTTAATGTAAAAAAATACATATTACAAAACTAAAACAACTGGTGGGCCCTCCCTAATGTCAAAGCAATTCCCAAGTCCTTAACAAATTAAAAAAAGCCGATTAAAAATTACCATAGTGAAGTAAATTGTCAAAAAATAATACGTCAAACACACTGTTTATTCTCTTTGGCGGCTGCAGTTTCTCAGAGTTCAACCTTTTCTTTTTCATTCTAATTCCAAGAGGTATCTCATATTTCTAGTTTTCTACTTTAATGTAAAGACATGATGTATTATATTAATATATTGTTAATAATAATTATATGTTTTGATTTATTTTTTGGTAAATATAATAATATTAGACAAATTTAATTATTCAAACCCTAGTTAATTCTTTTAATTGAGGCTTTATATTTGTCGAATATTTATAGTAATTTCACTAATTTGTTCTAAAGTTTGAATGGTGTATATATATAATATAAATTGTAGTTTGTTTGAATTTTGAATGACGAAGTTTTTAAGTTTTATGATCATAGGTGTAATAATGAGCAAGAAACGAACAATCGATTCCTTTTCCAAGCAAAAAGAAGTCGTTAATGATTCGCAATTACATTTTGTTTCTGAGGATGATTATCATGTTGAAATGTAGTTGATATGGAGACAGTTAGGGTCAAATCTGAAAAGATTGACGGATCAAATGTGAGAAAGGTCACTATAGATTCTTTGATTCGTGATCCGGACGCACGGATAAGATAATAGACGATTTCTATTCGTTGAAACAAAGATGTGTCCAACTAAAAACACACCAGATACAATTTCTTATAATTGATAACTTTTTATGTTTTAACCTATGTTTGTTTGGCATATATGTCTAAGTTCTAACTAGTTTTTTTATTCCAATAAGAATAGTCAATGAGAAAAAGGATCGACAATGCTTATAACCATCAGAAGGTTCATGTGTTAATCTAGGATGTAAGTTTCTTTGCTTAATTGTTTTGTTAGATTATAATATTATCGATATTATTTTTAATAAAGTACAATATTGAACGTTGAACCCATCCTATCTTAAATTCCTGGCTATCTGTATAAAAATTAAAATTCTTGAAACACGATTGCTTACAAATAAATGAAGTGAAAGCAAAGGAGAGACTATTCAAAATATCAAGTCAATGGAAGGTAGGTCCCAGCTCCTCACCAATCAACTAATTTGCAATTAAATATAAGCTCTGTAAATCCTTCTATAAATAGTGAAATGTAACATATTGGTTTCTTCATCCTAAAACTAAGTGAATATGGCTTCAAAGAATTCCTGCTTATTGCCCTAACTTTTGTTGTGTTCTTCTCATGAGCTCCCAGACCGCTGCTACTAGTGAGTAACGTTCAACTGTTTTCGAGATCTTTATTAATTTTGTATTTAACGTTTATAAATTTCATCTTAAGTTTAATTTGGGAATCATTTAATTTTAGAACACAAAATTTTTTTACAACTTACAAATCTCAGAATGTTGCATTATGCAAGGATTAATGTTATAAGTTTACGAGATGATGCAGGCAAGGTAGGAGATGCAAAGTATGGCAGTGAAGGGTACAACGATTACAATCCACCTGTATACAAGACTGACCCTCCATTGTGCGGGTATGGTTGCTGTGGTGCAGGAGGTCACTACAATGGAGGGTGCAGCCGATGTTGCAGCACTTCCGCAGAGGCAAGTGCATACAAACAAGCTCATGAGGCCCAGACTCACAACTGATCGATCTATTTACTTATAGCTTCTGCTTTAATATATATGCAACGATGCCGGTGTTTGTATGCTATTTACTTCTAGCTTCTGCTTTAATATGTGTATGCTCGTTTTCTATATATTTTGTCTTAATTAATTTGTGTACAACGTGCTAAATCCAAGGTCACCAAAACTAGAAACTTATGTATCTCTATGAATAACCGAAATTTTAATGAAATAATGAATAAACAAAAGTAGATAAAAAGGTGTATGTATATGTATTTTATATCTCAAAATTCTTATCAAAACAGAAACCAACTACCTTGAAAATGGATGATAGAATCTTCCACAGTTCCACATGGAGACTTGCAAAGCAATGTGATTAAGTAGAGTTTTGATTCTACTCGTACAAATATCTATATCCAAGAGGTATCCTTATGTATCCATAAAATGAATCCTTGTGGGAGAAGAACCAGAGAATTCTATTGTGAAGAAGAGTCACGAAATACGAAGGGAAAGACGAATATATATATATATATATATATATATATATAGAGGAAAGTTCAAATGTGAACCACTTTTTGGTTGTGAACGTGAGGACAACCGAGAGCGCGACACGTGGCGGCTTTGAGTGTGGTCCCCCTCTTTAATTCAATGCCCTCCCATGAATCGCGCCTAGTCATCCGCCGTGGACTTGACGTGGCGCCTAGTCATCCACCGTGGACTTGACGTGGCACCTAGTCATCCGCCACGTGTCGCGCTCTCGGTTGTCCTCACGTTCACAACCAAAGAGTGGTTCGCATTTGAACCCACCCCTATATATATATATATATAGGGAGGTTTATACAAGAACAACCTTATTTGTAGGAACAAAAGAATGCACTTTGAGCCACATGTTATGTGGGACCCATCATTAAATAAATCATATATGATTTAATGGTGGGACCCACTGAATCATATATGATTTTTTATTATGTGGGACCCACATCACATGTGATCCAGAATTGTCCATTTGTTCTTGTTTGAACCTACTTCTATATATATATATATAGATATATATAGGGAGGTTCAAATGAGAAGTGATAAAAAACTATGAAGTAGAGAAGTGATCATAGCCTTCTATTTATTTGATCAATGATTATTAATTAATTGGTGCAGCAGATTATTAAGGGAGTACCATAAGTTTTGTGGAATACGGAAGGGTATTTTGGTAATTATTCGAATAATTCATATATGAATCATTCCAATTATTCATATATGAATCATTGTAGTGTGAAGATTCATACAATGATTCATATATGCATAATTGGAATGATTCATATATGAATTATTCGAATAATTACCAAAATACCCTTCCGTATTCCACAAAATAGAAGGCTATGATCACTTCTCTACTTCTCATTTATTTAGCACTTCTCATTTGAACCTAATACTATATATATATATATATATATATGGATCTTTAAGAGAAAACAATTTTATTAGTGAAAAGTTGAGGACTGGTCTAAGTCTTTTATATGAAAAGAGCATGATCGTCATTTGGTAATAATAAAATCATAATTTATTCACTATATGAATATTCATATTTCATATTCATATTATGAAATTTCAGATTTACTAGATGAATAATCATATTAATCTTATGAATTTGAAAATTCACCAAAAGAACATATAAATTCATTCACCAAATAAATATTCATATTCACCATATCATATTCATCATATTAATATTCATATTCACCATATGAATATGAATATTCATCTTATGAATCTTCAGATTCACCGGATGAAAATCATATAAATTCATTCAACACCTTATGAATACAAAACAAAATATCCATTACATTTATATTCATAAGTAAATAACAACTAAACAGACATACATACATACAGCCATAGCTCTCATCTCTCTCTTTTCGGCCACTACCACCATTAAATCCGGCGACCTCACCACCACCACCGTTAAATCCGGCGACCTCACCACTACCACCATAAATCCAACCACATCTTTCAGTGGCATTTTATCGAACACCTTCAGTGCATACATACAACCATGAAAAATAAAAATAAATAAATATAAAAATTTGACATGTTGTTACAGAGATATCCATGTTCTGATGGCTTATATGTTATTAATTGAATGATTGAAAGTAACACCCTGTTCAATGATCTCGTAAGCACGAGAGGAAACCTGTTCAAGTTCAACGATCTCGTTAGAAGAGCCAGGAATGGTCCCATCCAACTGTAACGCCTTTTCAACCTCCTCACCCTCTTCCTCTCCCTCTCCCTCTCCATCTCCATCTCCTACATTTTCGACGACGTTCAATTTCCTGATCACAACACCGAATCTGCTTCCACTAGGTTTCAGCCTAGGGTTTGAATTTGAAACCACAACGGCGGATGAAAATGAAATAGAACGAAAGAGATGATGGCGGTGATCTGGATGAAAGCATGAGACGGAAGGAGAGGAGGATGATCGGAGGTCGATTCTTTGGCGGTGGTGGTGGTGGCGATGGCGAAGGGGAGTTAAGACGATTGAGGTGGATACGGAAGAGAAAGATTCCATCTGAATAAAGGTTGTTGTTGTTGCTTTCACGGAGTATTGAGGCGTGTAGTGGTGGTTTATAGAAAGGGGGAAGGTAGAAGAGAAGAAGCAGGTGGCTATGGTGATGGTTTAAAGATGAAGAAACGTATCTGATGAATTAAAGATGGGGAAAGAGAAAGTCGTTGGTGGACGGCGATGGTGGCGGTGGACGGCGGTGGCGGTAGCGGCGGTAGTAGACGGGTGACGTATAAGGCAGATGTGGAAGATGGGTTAGGGTTTGTTTTGGAGAAGAAAAGGGGGTTAGGGTTTATATTTGAGAAGAAATAGATATAGGTGTTAAAATGTCTAGATTGCCCTTATGGGGTTGTAATCAGGTGTGGAGCATCTCTTTATAACAAAATTACAAAAAGATGCCATCAATTTTATTAGCCATTGATTAAGATTGATGAATGATCTAGATTGGTCCTTATGGTTCACACAAATAAAGTGGTTTTTATTTGATTAAGCCTCTATATATACACACAAAAGTTCAGCTGCAAACTAAATTTTCATTGCGAACGTGAGGACAGTTGAGAGCACGCCACGTGGCATATGCAGTTTGAATAATCATGTATTATGCATACTACATATATAACACAACACTTAGTATTATGCAAGCTGCATAACACTGTATGATGTGTTATGTAATATGCATAATACTAAATCTTGTGTTATGCAGTTTGCATAATACATGATTATTCAAACTGCATATGTCACGTGACGCGCTTTCAGCTGTCCTCACGTTCACAATGAAAATATGGTTCACATTTAAACCTGACCATATATAGAGGGACTTTCATTTGTGAATCAATATTTTTGGTGTGAACTTGTGAACCATATCTTAACCGTATAGTACATATTCAAAATCAATGGTCAAGATCAATCATGGAATATTCCTAAAATCATGGGTGGTTATTAAGATAAACCATGGAATGAATCTTAACCATCAAAAAATGATTTGAATGGCTAGGATTAAGTTCACAAGTTCACACCAAAATATTGGTTCACAAATGAAAATCCCTATATATATATATATATGTGTGTGTGTGTGTGTGTGAAGGATCTTACAAAAAGTTAAATATTTTATAAGAATGTGAGAAGTTTAAATATAATACACACATATATAAGAATCAAAAATCAATATCTCTAATAAAAAGTAAAATTATAACCATTTCCAAGAGATTATTTATCTTGGAGACGTTAATATTGATTATGATATTAAAATATTCATCCTCTATTTAAAAACTATTTGTCTCTCTAACTTTTTGTTTTAAAAATTTCCTATTGGTTCTCACATTGTATAAAAGTATCTCCAACAACATCACCAAAATGGAGAGAAAAAAAATGGAGAAGAGCTATTGGAGATGCTCTTATAAGTTTAAAAGTTTCAACATAACTCAAGTTCAACATTATAAATAAAATAAAATTACTTTTATATTTAAATTACGTTTTGTTCTCTTATATATAGTTATTTAATTTATTTCATATCTTTTTTTTAATTACGTTTTTATCATATTAACATATATAATCTTATGTTAACTATGATTATATTAAAAGTACTTTTTACAAATTATACAATTATAATCATCAAATCAAAACTTTCAAATTAAACTTAAATGTTATGTGTTTGAATACCCACTATCGATGATCCGTGCAATAACACGAACGGGCACACATCTTGTAATAGTTAAATAACTGAAGCTTTATACAGTATGCATAAAGCTTAGTCGCACTCTGGTGCGGATGACTTAGCGTGCGGGTTAGCTTTATTCAAGCTTTATTCAGTTTGCATAATAGTTTTAAGCGGTATGAATAAAGCTTGAATGAAACTAACCCGCGGGCTTTATGCAGACTGAATAAAGCTAAGCCGCTGAAGTCAAATTGTCACATGTTGCGCTCTGTGTTGTCTTCACGTTCACAACTAAAAAGTGGTTCATATTTGAACCCACCCTTATATCTATATCTACTAGTTAATGACCCGTATATTATACGGGCATTTGAAACATGTTATTTTAATTTTTAATAAGAATAGACATTTACATGACAATTGTCATTACTCAATACCATTTAAATACTTATGTAAATTATATGTTATACGATAATTTCCATTATAATTGCTTATTACAATAGATATTTTAGTTATCTAATAGCTGTTAAAATTTTAAAAATTGAAAATTAATTATTCTTTTGTCAAAAGATTTGAATTTCGTGAATGATTTTAAAACTGAAGGGATTCAGAAATAAAATATGTGTAGTGTTTTGATTTGTAGGATTTTAAATAAACTAAAATATAATTATTTATAAATAATCTACAAAAATAGTTAGATTAAAAAGATAGAATCTTTAAATTTCAAGAATATTAGCAATTGAGTTTTAAATAAATAATATTTCATTACTTATAAATAATATATGAAAATAATTAGGTTAAAAAGATGAAATCTTTAAGTTTCAAGAATATGAAGAATAGAATTGTAATAAAATCTAAACAAATTAATTTATATTTATTCTTATAACGGGAGGGATTCAAAAATAAAATATGTAGTGTTTTTTATTTGTAGAACTTTAAATAAAAAATTAATTACTTATAAATAATCTATAAAAATAGTTAGATTAAAAATATATAATCTTTAAATTTCAAGAATATCAACAATGGAGTTTTAAATAAAATAAATTTTAATTACTTATAGATAATCTATAAAAATACTTAGGTTAAAAAGCTAAAATCTTTCAAATTTCAATAATATCAAGAATAGAATTGTAATAAAATCTAAACAAATTAATTTATATCTAATTTTAATAATGTAGTTAAACTAAAAAAATATTCAATATTAAACTCATTTTGAAGGGAATGTATTGTCGAGACGATTATAATGGTATAATTTATTAAAAAGAAAAAACAAAAATTTTAATACATTTTAATTAATACATATTATTATCTTAAAATGATAAGGATGTAAAGTGAAAGATGAGAAACTAATGGATAAAAAGTAATCTAATCAAATAATTCTAAGGATAAAAAATGTAAATTATAAAGATAATTATGGTATTAAAATAATAAGAATAATTGATGACATCATGATCTGATGATTCTTTTTTAATTGGCCAATCAAATGGCTCAATTTCATAATCATGACATCAGCAAAAACCTTTCTTTAATATATAATATAGATATGACTATATCTATACTCCTTTAATAGGCAAATTTACCAAAAGTCTTAAAGTCTTAAGTACAAGCTTTTTATGCATGAAGTATTAAAGTCTTAAAAAAGTACAACACTCTAAAACATAAATTTTAAGGCAAAGAAGCAAGTAAATGTTATTTCAATCGTTTCATTCAATACTTCATCATGTTATTATTGTTAGTTTTCTCTACTAGAGAGAGAGAAGGATATGGACAAATTACTAGAATACATAATTTGTTGTTGGTTTATGTTAGGTTAATAGGATATGTTATTGGTGTTGGTGTTCATATCCATATTCATTACACTATGTCTGATGCACTTTGCTTTTCAGGTTTGGGTTCAGGTATATTTAGACAGACTTTGAATCTGAATCATGGCTGATGATTTTGTCTATTATAATTATAGGTCATCTTTTTACACTATGAGCTCAAAATATTTGATTTGGCTGCTTTTAAGTTTTTTGCATTGGAGGTTGAATGCCCCTTTCTAAGGGTGTAAATGAGACGAGCAACTCGCGAGCTACTCGAGATTGACTCGGTCAAAACTCGGTCAACACTCGACTCGAATAGGCTCGACTCGAACTCGAGCTCGGCTCGCCATACTAACGAGTCGAGTTGAGCTACATGATACTCGACTCGATAAGCTCGTGAGATACTCGAATAAATTTTATATATAATTTAATATTATTAGTTATATATAATATTAATTATAAAAACTTTAAATTGAAATGTGACTTATTATATATAAAGTTAATTGAAAAAGTTATTTTAAAATCTTGTAAAATTTTGTGAATTACGGCTCCTATCCTTACCGCCTAAAACTAAAGTAAAATTGAAAGGTAATTTTAAAATTTTAGAAAAGCTAAATTACTTTTATTCTTTTAATAAAAGTTTGGTAAAACCCTAATTCCCAACTCTCATCTTTGGAAGCCGACACCCATCACATAGCTTCAAGCCTGTGACTTCACCAAAAAAATTGTATCTGCTTCTTCTTTCTCAGGCGCCGGCGACTGCAGTCCTCCACGGCGGCGAGTGACAACACTTCCTCTCTCAGACGACGGCGGCCCTTCCCTTTCTCCTTCCTCTCTTTGTTGATGTGAGTTTCGTCTTTCTTGTGCCATAGAATTTATCTTTTGAAGGTTATTAAATCTGATAGTTAACTTCTAAGTAAAAGTATGATAGTTAGATTATTATAAGTTGTTAATCTAATAGTTAAATCTGATTAATCTAATAGTTAAATCTGATAGTTAAGTTATTAAAGTTGTTAAATCTACCATTATGTATTTCTATAAATGCTTGAAATGTATAATATTTTAACTATTTGAATATGTGACCTCTTTGAATGTGTATCCATATTTGTCTAATATATGAAATATTTCAACTCTTTTAGTCTTAAAGATGTCTAGTGGACCGCAACAATCGTCAACTTCAGTTGGTATTATGAAGGGAGATTTTCCCATTAATGTTGATGAGGGATCACATGAAGATGAGGCCATAGAGGTAAATGAAGAACCTTGTGAACCCCCTCTTAATACCACAAGTAAGGAAGCCGAGACTACTACTAATCCCTTTCATAACCCTAAAAGACCAAGAAGATCAAAGGAGTGGGATGAGTTTCTTGAACCTGAAATGATAAAAGCCCAATGGAAAGTGAGATGCAAATATTGTAAAACTCCGCTTTCTCTTTTGAAATCTAAGAGCACTACCCACATGCATCGACATTTGGAATCTTGTGTTGCGAAAGCAAAACACATGAGACAACAAAAAATGATAACTTTTTGCCGTTTGATTCAAGCACCGGTACAAATCCATCTAGATTTGTTAGTGCCTTGCATAATGGAAAACTTGACATGTTAAAGATGCGAGAGGGGATAGCACATTGGATCACTATGCATGAACATCCTTTTAGTATTGTTGAAGAGGAAGGGTTTAATTTGATGATGAAAAGGGGGATGCCTGAATGGAACCGTGTATCTAGAGTTACTATTAGAGCGGACAGTTTCAAAGTTTATGAGTTTGAAAAGAAAAAAACTAAAAGATTTGTTCAAGAAGGTGGAGCGAATAAGTCTGACCACAGATTTGTGGAAGTCAAAGCCACAAAAAATTGAATACATGGTCATTACCGCTCATTTTGTGGATCTCGATTGGAAGCTTCAAAAGAGGGTAATTAACTTTGTTCACTTGCCTCCTCCACGTACTGGTGCAAACATAGCCGATGGCATCTTAACATGCCTAAGAGAGTGGGAAATTGAGGACAAAGTAAGTCTTGGATTGTTTTATTTTATTTTATTTATGTATTTTATTTTACATATGCATTTTATTTTATTTACGAATTGAGTACTAATAAAATCTTATTTGTTGTTTTAGGTTTTCACAATTTCCGTGGACAACGCATCTGCAAATGATTCTTGTATTGGAATTTTGAAGGAAAATTTTGAATCAAATGGGAGGCTTGTTTGCGGTGGAAGATTGTTTCATGTCCGATGTTGCGCGCACATTCTCAACATTATGGTTCAACATGGTCTTCAACAAGTGAAAGGGCATTATTGAGAAGATTCATGATATGGTTGATTATTTGAATTCAAGTGATGCACGTCTCAAGCGTTTTGTTGAACTTGTAAGCCAATACAACATCACTCATCGAAAGCTAGTTATTGAATGCAAGACACGTTGGAATTCAACATACGACATGCTAGATTGTGCCATCAAGTTTAGACAGGTATTTCCTCGATATACCTTGCATGATCGTAATTATACTTATTGTCCTAGTGAAGCGGAGTGGGGTAAAGTTTCAAAATTGCTTGATATATTAAAAGTGTTTAAAGATGCCACCAACTCGATATCTGGATATGAATATCCAACTTCTAACTTGTTTCTTGCTGAAGTTCAAAGGATTAAAGTTATGTTGGATAAACAATCCGAGTCACCTGATGATTTTGTTAAGAGTATGGTAACCTTCATGAAAGTGAGATTTGATAAATATTGGGGGGAATGTAACATGTTAATGTCAATAGGGACTGTGTTAGACCCTAGATTGAAAATGAGGGCTATAGAGATTGCTTGGCCAAAAATGTTTCCTTCAAATGTAGCTCGAGAAAATGTTCGTAAGGTCAAAGAGGTTATGTATGAGCTTTTTGATGAGTATGTGAGAATGTATTCTTCTATTTTGGATGAAAGTGGACAGAGTGAATTTGGATCAAATACTCGTGAAGAAAATGGTGGATCTAGTGGTTTATCTGAACTTTTGTTAGATGTGTTTAGTGGGGAGACATCGGTAACTCATGTGAAATCTGAGCTTGATATGTATCTAGAAGAGGGGTGCTTTTTTAGTCAAGACTACAAGTTTGATGTCTTAGCTTGGTGGAAGGAGAAATCAAACAAGTATCGGATTTTGTCTAGAATGGCCGCAAATATCTTGGCGGTTCCAATCACTACTGTTGCTTCGGAAGCAACTTTTAGTGCCGGTAGTCGTGTAATAGATGATTATAGAGCTTGTCTTGCTCCGGAAACGGTACAAATGTTGATATGCACAGGTGATTGGTGTAGATCCCTCCATGGAGTGAAAGGGAAAAACAAGGTAAATGTAAATATGTTTAATTAACTATCTTCACTTCTTCACTTTTATAAAATATACTAATTTGTTTTTGTTTTTGTTTTTGTTTTTATTATAGGAAAGTGAAGAACAACCAAAGGAAATCATAATTTCAGTATCGTCCAAGGAACCCGCATCCGGGCCATCCGACATTTGAACTGAAATTAAATCATGTTTTGCTTTTAGTATTGTACTCTTTCGAGTTTGTTTTGATTTTGGTTGGAAGTTACGACTAGTGTGGGATTAATTTTAGTATTTGGTCAATGGGTTGTAAACTTTAAATTTTCTGGATTTATTTAGTTGGTAATTTAGATTTGTTTCAAATTTATAATGCTGTTATAGCTCAAACGAGTTCGAGCTTGATTCGAGCTCGAGTTCGAGCTTGAAACGAGTTCGAGTTCGAGCTCAGAAATCTGATTTCGAGTCGAGTTTGAGTTTAGATTTTGACAACTCGCGAGTTTTCGAGTCGAGTTCGAGCTCGAGTATTGCCTTTCGAGTTTGAGTCGAGTATACTGATACTCGAGCTCGACTCGCATCATTTACACCCCTACCCCTTTCTCATTATTTAACATGGGCTTCTTATAATATAGGGCCCGGACTAAAACCGGGGGAATAATGATATTGACTAGTTATTACGAGTTGGGTTTCACGCCGAATTATAAATTATGATAAGTTTTACTAAAATTTGAAAGTTAAATGATTTATGTATTCAAAATAAGAAATTTTAATTATTTTTCATTTAAAAAAATTTAATGAGAAAATTTAATGTTTTATTCTTAAAAAAAATAGTTTAAGAACTTAACAATTTAAAACATAATAGTTTGTTGGTTTTATTGAACTTTCCCTTATTTTAATGATTTTTTTTATAAATAGTGAAATTCAAATTCATTTAAAAACCAATAAACCAAATACATAAAAGGATTTAAAATCCTCCCAAATCCAAGTACTTCAAATCTAATATGTACTTGAAATACAATTTATTTCATTTCATTCCTACAAATCAAACACATCCTAAACACACCCTTAGGAGGCGTTTGGTTCGCATAATGGAATTTGTTAGAATTTGAATTTATTCAAGGAATTTGAATTTGAATTCATTCAAGGAATTTGAATTTGAAGGAACCATAAAGGTGTGTTTAGTAAGCAAGACAAGATAGGACATGACAGAATAGAAAAGATTTGACCCATGTTTGGTAGACATCTATGTCATGGTAGGGTCTTCGTACCTGTCAACCGAACCCGCCGGAAACTCGAATATAACCTTTTATTAATATTTTTTGGAACTTTTTATGTAATTCTTTGAGGTGTGAAGCTTATTTTTATTAGTTTAAGTGTTTTCTATTGAATTAATTTTAATCTTTAAAGATTAAGCATGTAAAACAAAGGCTTAAGATTAAATTTATAACCATTATATACAATATAGGAGTAAAATTTTCAATTGATAGTTTTTTTATTAAAACTTTGTTACTTTAAATATATATGTTTATCTTTAAATTTTTGTTGCACGCCATTTCTATTTTCTACTAATTTTATGGGAAAAGAAAAGAAAAACATATATTGTTCAAACCCGAGCCCAATTAAATCCGTATCCAACATGGTTCGAAATGCTTCACACCCGATTAAACTTTTATTGCATACCATTTCTATTTACTACTAGTTTTTTTTTTTTTGTTAACTTTTATTTAGAATGACTATCAGGTAAAAAAACACTAAAATTCTCATCAGGGGTAAAATGGTCATTTAATCAGCCTTATTTTGTCCAATCCTACCTTGAAATGTCTTACCAAACGCTAAACAGTTGTTCCGTCCTGTCCTGTTCTGTCATGTCGAATTTGACCATGGGATTGGTTGGTAGGAATTCAATTTCTATACTTAAGCCAATGAATAATGATTACGTAAACTGTGGAATTCAATGGAACTTAAGGGATTTCATTAAGTTCATTCTCGCATCACTAAGGAATTTGTCAATGTAACTTTTCATTTCAATTGCATCAAATTACATTAGAATTTGAATTCCATGAACCAGACATCCCTTTAGGCTCTTAATTTGGTGAGAATGAAATTAAATAGTGTGACAAACAGAGTACAAAAGTGGAATTTTGTAAAACCCTCCATTGAAGATGCTCAAATAGATATAAGGGAAAAAAGCTTCAAAATGTTACTCCAGCTAAGATTTCAGCAAACTAAAATAAGTTAGTATATGTTTGTCAAATCATATCTACCTATAAACACAATACTTTTAAAAATATTGAATTTCACTAAAGCTGTACAAAATAATTAACAGGAAATTAATAAATAAAATGAAAAAGATAGATAATGACAAAACTTGGAATTTAATTGTGGAAAATGAAGGAAGCCCATAGTCCAGAATGGAGTGCCGGAAATGTGAGGTTTTTTTGTAATTAATGCTCCAAGTCTTGTTAGGGTCGTTTTTTAAAGATTTTACCTTTTAATTTCCAACTTTTTGTGGTTATAAAAAAGTTATAGTATTAACTTAAACTTAAGATTTTACATTTGACGATTAATAGACCAACTAACCAAGATAATATTGATATTGTGAAAATATTTCTTATAGTGAAATTGTGCTACCGTTTGGGAAAAAAAATTGTCCCCCACTGAGCTTAAGAACATGGGATGCGGTTCACCGGCATGCCATCACAATCCCTTGTTTTCGGTTGTCGCCTTGTTATTCGATGCCCATCACAACTCTGCGTATCGCAACCTCATAGGTGAATTAAATAGAAAAGAAATTTCTAAGAAGTTGATAATCAATCAATCGATACCATTTTGATCTTATTTCAAAATACTATTCACGCTCCTTTTATTTTATAATACATGATGACTAATGTCTTTAAGATGATTATTTAATATTATCTGGATATTTTGCTAAGCGTTATAGAAAGTTATTTTTATAGTATGCTACGGTGTACAATTTATTGTTATTTCCATTTGACATACTTAACGGTAAATCACTAATGGATTAGCCTTGTAGACGTAAACATCAATGAAAACTAAAACACTTGAAACAATAAAAACTAAAATTCTTGAAACACGATTGCTTAAAAATAAATGAACTGAAACCACATAATTTATAACCATACTAAAACACAATATATAATTCGTCTTAATCAATGACTAGTAAAGAAGAGACTATTCAAAATATCAAGTCAATCAAAGTAGGTCCCACCTCCTAACCAATCAACTAATTTGCAATTAAGTATAAGCTTTGTAAATCCTCCTATAAATAGTGAAATGTAACATATAGGTTTCTTCATCCTCAAACAAGTGAACATGACTTCAAAGATATTCCTTCTTCTTGCTCTAACTTTTGCTGTTGTTCTTCTCATGAGCTCCCAGGTCGATGCGACTCGTGAGTAAAGTTTAACTCTTTTCAAGATCTTTATTAAATTTGTAGTTAACGTTTAATTTTATCGTAAGTTTAATTTGGGAACCATTTAATTTTAGAACACATAAATTTTTACTACATACAAATCTCAGAAGGCTGCATTATGGGATTAATCTTATAAGTTTACGAGATGATGCAGGCAAGGTAGGAGATGCAAAGTATGGCAGTGGAGGGTACAACAACGATGACTATGGCTATGGTTGCTATTATGGTTGTTGTGGTATAGCACGTGGCTACGGTGGAGGGTGCAGCTGTTGCAACACTTCTGCAGAGGCAACTGCATACAAACAAGCTCATAAGGCCCAAACTCACAACTGAGCAATCTACGTGATCCAGCCATCTATTAATTTACTTCTAGCTTCTGCTTCAATAAATATCTATTTTTTTTTAATTAATCTTTGTACAACGTGCTAGAACCCAGGTCACCAAAACTTGGAACTTATGTATTTGTATTAATATACGAAAATTTTAATGAAATAATAAATAAACAAAGTAGATAAAAAGGTGTACGTATATGTATTTTATATTTATATATCTCAAAAATTCTTATGAAAGCGGAAAACAACTGACTTGAAAATTGATGATAGAATTTTGCTCTAGTACCCATGTAACTATCTATCCAAGAGGTATATATCCTTGCAATTGTATACATATAGAGGCACCTCCAAATGTAAACTTTGCAATTATTTTTCACCTTATAAACCAATCTCAACCATCCATCGAGTCTAATATATATCTAGTTTCATAAATATATTGATTGTTTTCTATTATAAAATGTTGGTCATAATTAATAAACTCTAATAATTTCACATAAATAACTAAATCATAATAAATGAACCTTAATCATTTTCATAAAATATACTAATTCATTGTTCTGTAAGAAACACTCGCGTTAAGTGAAACTCATGTTGACCGAAACCCATAATTGTAGGAAGGAACACCATGAATAAATGACGATAGGAGCGTTTCATCGTTGGAGGAAATACTCGTGTTGACTGAAACTCATATTAACTAAAACCTATAATTGTCGAAAGGAATGCGATGAGATTAAACTCATGTTGACTAAAAAATTTCTTCGCCATGATCGCGACATTTCTATTACTTCACCCAAAGAGGAAATAAAAGAGCAATGAAAAAGAGTGAAACCCACATTAATATCCGACAATAATCTAAAAAACAACTTCATAATATAACTACTATAAATAATTGCTTTGACAATATGCTTCAAAATAGTATTCAATCAAATTCTTTATTTTTACCTTTTTATTATTATTGAAGATTCCTTATTTTTAGGAATCAAATCATGCACATCGCCCTTATCTACATTATATAATCATTGAAAAATCAATTTGTATACGTATCAATTTTAACCGCACAACCCAACCCCAAATGAACTACATATCCTTACAATTTAATTTAATAAAATTTAAAATGAATCGATACCAAAACTTTGTTGGGCAATCATCAAAGAAAGGCGAATGGCAGGAGGTGACAAGGCGCAGCAAGGGATTTCCGGACCAGTGGAATGAAGAGGCTCTCTACAAGATGTTTCAGAAATATCGGTCAGGGACGGACCTAGAGAAATTTTCAAACGGTGGCACCACTTGACTATAAGATGTTTCAGAAATATCGGTGTATCTTGCAAGGAAGAGAACGCATCAAGGGTAGAGATTTAGTTTCGTTACATTCTCAAGGGTTTTGAACATTGGAAGCCTCGAACACGATCTTCAAAGCATTATGAATTTATGATCAACAGGGAAAAATATTGATTAATCTCGCAAAGTATCAACTTAATCATAGAATTTCTTGATTGAATTGGGTTTGTCTTACTTTTTGTTTTTGTATATGAACTAATAATTAATAGCCCGGGCTTCGTGCCGGTTTATAAACTATGATAGAGTTTATAACAGGGTAAAATATGATTTAATCCCTAAATTTTGCACTTAAAAATTGTTTAACCCCTAAACTTTTTTAGTGAATGTTTTAATCCCTAAACTTGTTATAATTAATTGTTTTAGCCACTTGACCTGCTACAACAGGTTACTACACTTTTAAAATCCACTTTAATTCCTAAACTCATGAATAAAATATGATTTAACTCTTAAACTTTTTATTTAAATGGTTTAACCCCTAAATTTTTGTAGTGAATGTTATGATCTCAATTTTTTATAGTATTTGATTAAATACCTAAACTTGTTTAACCTAATTGTTTTTTTATCTCAAATAAATGTTTAACCTTAGTTTGAATTACTTCCGAAACACATGATCTTGAATATCTCTAACCTGCATTTCTTGATATTGATATCCTTGATCGAATGTAATCAATAAAAATATAGGGTACGAAGCAACAATAGACTAATGAATCAAATTTACCAAAAATTTAACAAAACTAAATAATCATAAGACGCTTGGTGATTTTGTGTTCATCGTGATGCAAATTTATCTAAAATTTAATGCGTAGATTTCACGGCGAACTTCAAATGCGCAACAAGTCAAGCACATAAATGAAAAAAGTGAAATCAAATGAAATGTATCAGCGAGTTTAGAAAACAATTATTGGCGAAGAAGATCGATTTGACCGAGTTGCAAGCTGTAGTGGGCCGGAGATGAATGGATGTACGGTTTTTTCCAATCGTGAATGGATGGTATGGGGGTTAGCCGGTAGAATGTTGTATTGAATTATGTTAGGAATAAAAATAATTAGGTTCAACAAGTTTAGGTATTTAATCAAATACTATAAAAAAATTTAAGATTATAACATTCATTAAAAAAGTTTAGGGGTTAAACCATTTTTAAATAAAAAGTTTAAGGGTTAAAACATATTTTATCTATAAGTTTAGGGATTAAACTGACTTTTATAAGTCTAGTAACCTACTGTAGCAGGTCAAGTTGCTAAAACAATTAATTATAATAAGTTTAGGGATTAAAACATTTATTATAACAAGTTTACGGATTAAAACATCCACTAAAAAACTTTAGTGGTTAAACCATTTTTAAGTATAAAGTTTAGGGGTTAAATCATATTTTACCTTTATAATAAATAGTAACATGGATTTATATAAAACATAAAGTTTTTACATATGTTGTCATACGAAAGGTTTAATAAATCAAAAAATAAAAATATTAATTTTAAAAGATTTTAACCTAAAGCATTAGAAAAAAATATCAAGTACGTACTAATAGCTTAACGATATTATTTGTACCAATTGTTTAATGAAATTATTTGATTATATATGTTTTTTTATTAAGTTATAATAATTTATAATTAACCATTAAAAGAAAATGCCTTAATAAAATTAATAAAGAAAGTAAAAAGTATCAAAATGTGAATTATGTAATTTGAGAATAAAGAAAATATAAAGATGGTATACTATAAGAATCAAATATGTAATTGTTTGGAGTCAACAATGTTGTGGCGGATTGGTTATCGTTCGGGATGTTCATAGTGCCTTAACCGAGTTCGAGTCTTTCCGTGCACATGCCTGGTGACATTTAAGTGGGACCATGTTTAGCCCCCAAAATTGCCGAGGATTAGTCGGGCTTTAGCCTGGACACCCTTCCAAAAAAAATATGTAATTGTTTGGATGAGTTAACTACTTACTTTAACAATGTTGGATGAATGGATGAAAATGGAATAAAAACAAAAACTATAAGGATTAAAAAAACATTTTTTAAAGATGGAGTATGAAAGGTGTTATACATATAATATTGTAGGGACCAAAAATGTACAATAATTGTCAAGTAATTTATGCTTCCTAGTAAATGTTATATATTATAATTTCTTGATTTTGTATTGTTTAGAATCGAACCCGCATCGTTAGCTTGGAAGGCTAGGGGTTATAATAGTTGACGTCGATTCATCATAATAGTTGACGTCGATTCATCATTTTTTAACGTATCTAATTCAAAGCCAAACATGTAGATTATATGTTGCTTCAAATTCGATTCCAATTTGCAGTTAAAGAACTTCTAATTTTGGCAAAGATTTTACGAAACTAATGAACCAATTAGCAGTGAGATATTGGCTCAAAGGCAATACTCTAGCTTCACATTCTTATAACTTTTGTATAGTTTACTATAAAGCCATAGCGTTAGCTTTGCTTTTTAGTTCCACAAATGTTGTTCGATAGAATTCTTGCAAATCCTACAATTTTTCATACAGGCCAAATGACGATTAATGATGATTTGGATGTTAAGGGAGGGTTGCTAGCATTACTCTCAAGCAATAGAAATATGAAAAGAGACAGAGTTTGGTTTGAGTAGAATATCGACATTTATAGGTTCTTTCTTTGTGTCTTTAGTTTTGCTTTCAACTATTTTTGCATTATTTATGTATAACATAATAACGGGTTGTTCGGTTGTGGCTTAATGAGTTGTATAGACCATATAACTTATTCGCTCAGCCATATATTGTTGTTCGGAAGTGGCTTATTGGCTCAGAAATGAGCTTTTACGCTCAGCCAGGCAGAGAGAGTCATATACACTCAGCCACTCACTTTCCATCTCTACCCCTCTTTGATAAACAGTAAAAAGAAAAAAAAGACGCCACCCTTTACATCAAATCTGCTTCTTTGTGCGATTATTACTTGAATCCAATAAATCATGTCTGCACTTTGCTCCTCTGTGATCGATCAGGGTCTTTGAAATCGATCTGCTCCTTCTCAAATCGACCCCAATCAAAGAAATCACGTCTGCTACTCTTTGATCGATCTGGTCCTATGAAATTGATCTGCTCCTTCTCAAATCGACTCTCTTTACCTCTAAAATCGAACATCTGAACATTGGGCTTACATCTTTGAATCTGAACGAAGGTCACAAGAAGGAGGAAGACAACCACAAGGCTTGTGGCGTAGCAGTAAGGCCTGTGTGGAATGTGGATGGTATCCCATCCCAGGTTCGAATCCCCTTGTGCGCATCTTGTGGCCAGGCTTAGTCTCAGACGGTCGAATTTTCAGTTTCTGTTCTATATTGCCAAGGATGTAGTCTAGGCAAAGCCTAGATGAACCTTATAATAAAAAAAAAAGGAAGACAAAGGAAAAACAAAAGGAAACAATTTTGTGATTCTCTCTTCTCACATGCTGGAAACCCTAAATTTTAGGTGGAATCTTTTATGATGGGCCTCATTTTTGTTTTGTTTGTTTTTAATCCCTTTCATAATTTTTTTTACCGACAACTTGATATGATGAAAAGTAATTATAATCGTTAAAAGAAAGTGGAAAATAAACTTAAGATTAATTTATTTGTTTACAACTTAAAGATTGAAAGAAACATAAATATAGACAAGGGTAAAATGGTCATTTCTGATACTCAGACCGTTTATTTAGCATAACAATCGAACAATAATTTATCTGTTATCACACAGACAACTATATCCATACATTAATAAAAAATAAACCGAACATCACCTAAGTGAATGAGTCTTTGATCCTAGATGTGAGAATATTGTTTTGGTGATAATTCGTTCATCCCAATATTCAACTTATGTCTTATTGATTGTTTATGCTTTTGAAACGGATACAACATGTAGACTTCGGGGCTGTTTACTTGTTGCTTACCGAGTCAACGTTGCTGACCGAGATTTGACCAAGTATGAGCTCTGACCGAAATCTGACCAAGGATCTGATCGAGCTCTAACTGGGCAAGAACTAAAATGATGCTTACCCGGGCCAGATTTGATTATTCCATGTTTGCCCCCTTTTCCCCCTCTCTTTCTTATAACATCCAACTATAAAAATGTTAATTGGATTCGGGCCCATAACCATGGGTTCCAATGCATGAGATCTTGTAGCACTTACCAATGAGGCCCTATCGATTAGTATTACACAGAAGAAATCAAATAGTTTTTTTTTAAGTACTTACCAAAAACATTTGGTTAACACTCTTATCTACACAACACTTACTCAGGACAACACTTTATCTGAGTCAAGACTCTTACCCAGGTCAGTACTTACCGGGTTAGACCAAGTAAACGACTCCTTAGTATTCATTTCCTAAAAAGATTGAAATTGATTGTTGCTTTTTAACTTAACGTGTTCTTTTTTTTATGTTGGTCTTTTTGATTTGGCAAAAGGCTTACCATTATATTACTTGGACCACTCAATTACAACATTAAATGTGTATTGCTTTCATTTTCATTTGTATATGAAATCTTCTCTCATGTCTTAATCAATTGTAAAATCCTATCAAATAACTAAATGGCTTACATTTTTTGAGCTTCTTTTATGCTTTCTTGGGCCTAAGTCAACAATCATGTTTTTATGGTTTTAATTTTTTTATGAAAAAATTTACCTGGGCTTTGCTCAAATTGTTAGGAATATTTGTTAATTGTATCAATTTGTAATCTCCTTAAAGTTACTTTCTATTTATTTAAATTGTGGATTAAGCCCATTGTTTAGGGCCCATCCATTTAAAGCCCTTTAAGCCTTTCTAGAGTAGTATAACACTACTAGAAAAATGGGCATCAGTGACGATTTTTTGTGACGGACTATTTCCGTCGCTAATTAGCGATGGATCAGCGACGGATTAGCGACGGAATAGGCCATGGCCATGTTCCGTTGCAAATCCGTCGCTAATCCAGCGACGGAAATAATCCGTCGCTAATTTGCGACGGATTTGCGACGGAATTAATTAGAAAATAAATAAATATTGAAATAATTAATTCCGTCACTAATCCGTCGCTAATTAGCGACGGATTAGTGACGGAATTAATTATTAAAATATATAAAAAGAAAATAATTAATTATGTCACTAATCCGTCGCTAATTAGCGACGGACACGTGATTTCCGTCGCTAATCCGTCGCTAATTAGCGACGGATTAGTGACGGAATTATTATTTTTTTTTTGTTTTTTTTTCTTTTTCAAGGTTTATATTTTGCTTATATGTGTAAATATTCATGTTATATATATATATATATATATATGTTTGTGGGCATGTGTTGTTTGTTAACGATAATTGATGTGTATTAATTAGTTGTTTGAACGACGTATATGTTGTGTGTATGTCATATCCATTAAGAACCATGGATCAAACTTGTACGTGTCAAATTCATTAAGAGTCAACCAATACCTGTTATGTTATAATATAGCTTAGTATCGATCATTCACAATATCCCATGCTTGTATTTACATACATGACCCAAAAACATAGCTAACATACTTTATTTAGGGTCGCTACATCCTGTAAAGAGCTAATCTAACTATTAAGCTGTAATCTGGTTTGTCAGATTGTATTCAGGTTTATTAGACTATAGTTGAGAATATTTGGCTTTATTCGATTATATTCGACTTTATTAAGACCTTAGTCGAATGTACAATTCCTTAAGAATCACCCAAAACCGTTATGTTGTAATACATTATGTAAAGATGTAATATGATTCATTGCGGATGGATTCGGCTTAATTCGGCTTTACATGAGTTCATTATTTGAATATATTGGGCCTAATTCGGTCTGAGTAAGCTTTATTGGGCTTTAACACCTGTAATCAGCTTTACTAGGTTTTAAAAGGTTTAGTGAGCTTTATTGGGCTTCAACACGTTTAGTCAGCTTTACTAGGTTTTAACACATTTAGTCAGGTTTAACTGGGTTTTAATTGGCTTTATTGAGCCTATTTCGGTCCAAGTTGGTTTATCTGGGCCTTGACCGTGTTTATTGGGCCTAATTCAGTCCAAGTTGGTTTATTTGGACTTTGACTGTGTTTATTGGATCTAATTCGGTCCAAGTTGGTTTATCTGCGTTTATTGGGCCTAATTCGACCTAACAAACTTTATTTGGGCTTTACCTAGGTTTATTGGGCCTAATTTGGTCCAATAGATTTATTTGGGCTTTAATTGCATTTATTGGGCCTAGTTATATCAAAATGGTTTTTATTAGGTACAATTCGATGTTAATAGGTTTTATTAGTTTTTAATTACGTTTATTAGGCCTAATTTGATACGCTAGTTGTTAGCTGATAAGCTAACAGTTGATTGATAAGCTAGCCTATAAACAAATTATGTTTGACAAAAACTAGCTCATTAGTATGTGAAATGACCAATAAGGGTATAATTGGAAAAAGCTACAATAAACTTTTCATAGGTTACTTAAAGTAGTGTTTCAAAAAGCTAGCTTATAAGTTAACTTCCGATACATGTTTGGATGGACTAACTTATAAGCTAGTTTATTTTTGCCAAACACAGCCTCAAAACCAGACACACATGATATTAATTAAATTAAATATTTAAATATAAAAATAGTATTTGCGACGGAAATTCCGTCGCAGATTCCGTCGCAGATGGTGGTGTATATAAAGAGGGGACCACACTCACAAAAAGTCAAAAACCCTAATTGGAAGCTTTCTTCCTCTGCTGGCTCCACGCCGACAACACACCCACGCCTCCCACCCTCCATACCGCCGGCCGCACCACACCGCCGGCCGCACCACACCGCCGCCTGCCCTCTCGTCCCATCTTCTTTCGTCTCCTCTATCACAACACAACCACCGCGACGCTGCTACCACCACCACTGCCGGCTGTCACCGGTCGCCACCACCACTGCCGGCGTCACCACGGCACCAACACCACGCTGCTACCACCACCACTAGCACACCACCACTGCGGTTGTCTCCCGTCGCCACCACCACTGCCGGCTGTCACCGGTCGCCACCACCACTGCCGGCGTCACCACGACGCCAACACCACGCTGCTACCACCACCACTAGCACACCACCACTTCTGTATGTATTTCTTTCTTTGGGGGTTATCGATTTTCTGGTTTGCTCACCTGATACAATTTGGTTTCAATTTTTGTTTTGGTAAATGAAAATTACTTGTTATTTGGTATGGATTTTGGATTTGATAAATGATAAACCCCTAATTAGGATTTAGGCTATATGGATTTGATAAATGATAAACCCCTAATTAGGATTTAGGCTATATGGATTTGATGAATGATAGTAACCTGATGTTAACTTGACATCAGAAAATGAATATTTATAAATGTAGTTAAGGTAAGCAGCACCATTTCAAGCTAACAAATAGGCTTAAAATGGTTTGCAGAAAAAGGATTGTAAGCATCACTTTGCATATAAGGATGATAGTATGATACTAGTTTCATTTATCTTGTTTCTTTATCAAAACAGATGTTAAGACCTATACTTGACAACATTGAGAGACAATTAACAACCATTTGGATTTTTAGGTAGATAAATAGTTTCCTTTGTGAAGATGTAAACATCATCGTCTGTATATAAACAAAGAACTTATATATGGAGTGAACACATTGTTATATCTTGTAGTCATTGTTAAAATTAACTTGTATTATAAAGTATTTAGGCTATATGCATTATAAAATATAAACACACAAGTATTTATCTTAATTGACTCATAAAATGCTAATCTTTAAGTATTTATATATGCATTTAATATGTATCATGTATGTGTATCACAAAGACTGTGAAATTGTGTCACAGAGACTGTGAAATTGTATTGGGAAATGGTCATTTTATAGTCGTTATGCCGTCAAAATTTCTAAAATCATTTGTTACACTTTGGCTTTTAAAGTCATTCCAAACCTCGCTAACGTAACGGTTTGACCTTCAAGTAGTCAAACCGTTACACTTAGGCTTTTAAAGTTATTTCAAACCCCTCTAATGTAACGGTTTGACCTTCAAGTACTCAAACCGTTACACTTAGACTTTTAAAGTAATTCCAAACCCCTCTAATGTAACGGTTTGACCTTCAAGTAGTCAAACCGTTACACTTAGACTTTTAAAGTAATTCCAAACCCCGCTAACGTATCGGTTTGACCTTCAAGTAGTCAAAACGTTACGCTTAGGCTTTTAAAGTTATTTCAAACCCCTCTAATGTAACGGTTTGACCTTCAAGTACTCAAACCGTTACACTTAGACTTTTAAAGTAATTCCAAACCCCGCTAACGTAACGGTTTGACCTTCAAGTAGTCAAAACGATACGCTTAGGCTTTTAAAGTTATTTCAAACCCCTCTAATGTAACGGTTTGACCTTCAAGTACTCAAACCGTTACACTTAGACTTTTAAAGTAATTCCAAACCCCGCTAACGTAACGGTTTGACCTTCAAGTAGTCAAAACGTTACGCTTAGGCTTTTAAAGTTATTTCAAACCCCTCTAATATAACGGTTTGACCTTCAGATAGTCAAACCGTTACACTTAGACTTTTAAAGTCATTCCAAACCCCGCTAACGTAACGGTTTGACCTTCAAGTAGTCAAAACGTTACGCTTAGGCTTTTAAAGTTATTTCAAACCCCTCTAATGTAACGGTTTGACCTTCAGATAGTCAAACCGTTACACTTAGACTTTTAAAGTCATTCCAAACCCCGCTAACGTAAAAGTTATGTCGACTAACTACCTGTTTCTCTGATGTAGTTATATAACATGTCGAAAAATAGGGAATGGATGTACAAAAAGAATGACAATCAGGGGTGTCTTAGTAGGGGCTTTGTGAACGCATTAGAGGGTTTTCTAGACTTTGCCTATGCCAACGAAGGTACTGTTGAAAGGAAAACCATGCTTGGGATATATGAAGTCCCGGAAACTGTTAACGATGTTGAGGTTGGTGAAAATATGGAGGGAGAGCAATTCTATCAAATGAACGAAAGGGTGACTCATACACCGTCTGTAGGATTAAACAACGATCTCGATTTCGTCAATCTTGTCACAGGGGAGGTAATTCTAGTTGATGCTCCCAACGACGATGACGATGACCGTAACGACGCCAACGAAGATAGCGAAGAAGAAGCAGAATTTGAAGATGTGGATGATGATTTAGATGACGAAAATGAACCTATTTTGTCTGATCATTCTTCTGATGAGTAGCTTATCTTTTGTATGTTTATATAACAGTTGATTAAATACTTAATTGTGTGCCCACATTTTGTTTTATAAATAATTGTTTTGTTATTTTTTCAGACGATGCCACCACGCAGTAATCGTGGCAAGGGTACGGGGCAAATGGGTAGGGATGGGGGTAGTAGTAGCTCAGCTGGGCGTGGCAACGAGCGAGCCGACGACTATGATGAGTTTCGGGGAGTTACCCCCCCCCCCCCGAGCGTTGGACGAGATGACAGGAGAAGTCCAACCTTCAAGTGCTTCTGTGTTAAGGACGAGAGGACCCAACAGGTCAATTGGTGTGCCACGGAATCCATCTCTGAGAGAGACTTTGGTTATTAGCGCATCGGGCAGGTAAGTAGATGTTTTTGTAAGGCCTTATATTACGTAAACAAATGACACAAATAACTCTTGTCTTGTACTTTTTTTACTTGTGCAGGTTTGAAAATATAAAGGCCAAGGCAGCGATGTTTACGATCTTTAAAGCCAACTTTTGTGGCCCGTGGACCTCATGGGACAAGGTCCCTCAGGGGCAACGCGATTGTATGTTCAAGATGTTTCAGGTTTGGTACATGAATCACATTTAAATTTATTGTACAAAACATACAAGAAAGTTATGTTTTTAACTTACAAGTCTTGCGCGTGTAGGCAAGGTTTCAATGGCACGCAGATCAAGACGCGGAGGTGTATCTTATATGGACTAGTGTGATGCAGAACAGACATAGAGAATGGATGAGGAATGCGCGTAAATTTGCTGCGAGACAGGCCCTCGAATTAGATGGAATAGAGTAGGACAGGGAGGACATGTCTGTCATTAGAGGACACCATCCTATTTGGATCCCGGCGGAGTATTGGCATGAGATTATTCATAAGGTTTGTATGTCTTTTATTTGGTTTGTGCATTTTTTTGTTCTATATTATACATACTTAACAGATGGCGTCTTTACAGGTATGGTCCAAACCGGGTTGGTTAGCTTGGTCAAAGTCTGGTACATGCAATCGAAACACGGAGGATGAGGGGGTGTCGTCTAGGCACACTGGCGGTTCGATCCCGACCGATGAGCATCGAAAAAGAATGGTAAGTCTTTTTTCTTTTCTGCTTGTGTGATGAGATTTTTATACGTGTTACTAACTTCACTTAAATTTTCTATTGTAGGCAGCTGATTGGGGTCGTGAACCCACTTCCCTTGAGGTTCATGAGCGAACTCACTGCTCGAACCGTAAGTATGCCCCAGGTGCGACCGGCCCCCCTGACGATGATCCCATCTACATTTACCCTAAGGCGGGTAGAGCAGCTGTAAGTTTTCTAAAACCATCGATTTGTTTTATGTATGCATGTGTTGGTTGCTAACCGCAATATGACTTATGTATTTTTTTGTTGTAGTCGCGCTTTCGAGAGATTAGAGATGTGGCGCAGTCGACCCAGACTCCTGACGACCCACCGATTGACGAGGTCGCTCTATGGGAGCAGAGTGTTGGGGGACGGAAAAAGGGCCGTCTTTTCGGGTTTGGCACGAGCCGTGATCCCAGCTATGCCATTACTGGGCGGTGTAGTAGCAGCGACGCCACTGGCGAGTCGTCATCTGAGGTATAATTAAACTACGATTGACTATTTTATATGTCTTACTTGTAACTTATGTTTTGTTGACACAAGTTGTTGATTATGTATCGAATGTCATATGTTACAGATAGCTGATCTGAGAGAGCAGTTGAAGACGATGGAGCAGCGTCATCAGGAAGCAGAAGAGCGTCATCAGAAAGCGGAGGAGCGTCATCAAGCCATGTATGACTGGTTGCGTTCGTCGGGGTTCCATCCTCCTTCTCCCACTCCCACTCCTACTCCCTCTGCCCCTTCCCCTCCTTCGGGTCCACCACCCCTCTAGATTATGCGTTATGGATTTGATTAAACTGTTTTTTTGGTAATATACTAAGATTTAGAATTTGTGGTGCACTTGATTAAACCGTTTTTTTTTATATGGAATTTGGATTGTGGATGGAATTTGTGGTTGGATTTTGGATTGTGAATGGAATTTGTGGTTGTGAATGGAATTTTGGAAATTCTCTTTTTACAGGAAATTCTGTTTTTTTTTCTAATTTTGCATTTATTTTTTTAAATTTTCTTGACAATTAGCGACGGATTAGTGACGAAAATTCCGTCGCTAAAGGTAATTTAAATGAAATAAAATTAAAATAGTATCCGTCGCTAATCCGTCGCTAAAAATCAGCGACGGATTAGTGACGGATATTCCGTTGCTAAAGGTATTTTAAATTAAATTAAATTAATATAATAGCCGTCGCTAATCCGTCGCTAAAAAGCATCCGTCGCTGATAAGCCGTCGCTAATCCGTCGCTATTTTGGTCCGTCGCTAAAAGCCGTCGCAAATCATATCCGTCGCTGATCCGTCGCTAAAAGCTGTCGTCGCAGATCCGTCGCAGATTTGCGACGGATTTCCGTCGCTGAAACTATCTTCCACGCGACCAATGGTGACAGACCATCAGCGACGGATCAGCGACAGATCCGCCTTTTAGCGACGGATCCGCCTTTTAGCGACGGATCAGCGACGAATATTTCCATCGCTGAAGGCCGTCTGTTTTGTAGTGTAAATAGTTGTCTTTTACTTCATTTGTAGTTGATTCAACTTCCAACTTTTCTAATCATTTGAGAGATATTTTGTGTTCATACTTGGTGTTGATTTAGAACCTACAAAAGTAAAAAAAAAATATACATATAAAATGTGGAGAAGAAAACTTAGTTATGTTTCTACTGATGTAGATCAAAAAACTAAAAAAAAGTAATTAAGCAAAAAGCCATAAATCAGGGGAAAATCAAACCGTATGATTTATTTCATCATAAGAAAAAGATCACACAAATTTTCTTACCATTCTTCAAATAATTGCAAAAACAAATAACAAAATAATTTTATGCACGAATGTTCTTGGAAAAAGGGGTTGACGAACTTACCTAAGACGATTGCAAAAAGAGTAATGGAGGAACTTGAAAAATTAAAAGGGAAAAGGTAAGGTTTATTAGAATTTGCTTAGTATTTAAATATCAATTTAGGGAGGAAGATAGAGATATAGATGACTTCATACCAATAGATAGAGATAAAGTTTGTTATATTTAATAGATAATTTTGGATTAATTTTTAATAACTTTAAATTTTGAATCAGTGCCATGTGTCAACATATGACACATGACACATATGCATATGATGTGGCAAATAGTGATAAGTAAGCAAAATGAATGTAGACTAAAAAAGTGTCTAGGTTCATGTTTTGGCTGGAAAAATAGAAATTCGGCTCACCAGAGCGCGACACGTGTCAGCCACTTACTCTTTTATTATATATAGATTAATAGGTGTTACATAATGTAGAGGATTTTTGAAAGTGGTATTTATCTTTTACATTATTTTATTTATTGTTTTCATATTTATCTATAGTTTGGATTAAACGGTTTGATTTAATTATGTAAAGGATTTTTTAAAGTGATGTGGCAGACACATGCATGACATGTGCGAAAACCGAAACCGGCTCACCAGAACACGACATGTGGCAACGGCTCACTAGAACGCGACATGTGGCAGGCTAGTTACTCTTTTATTATATATAGATTTACATGTTTAATAAAAATAAAATTATTCATTATATATATATATATATTTGTTATATTTTAAGACATTTGTTAGCATCAACTAAATTTTTTAGAGGTAATTTTCTAATTTATTTTATTGTTGAGACAATTTATAAAATGATGTTTCATAATATGAAATTTGATCCAGAGGTTTACTATATATGGAAGTCTTGATATTGGTTATCGGGAATTAAAAAATGTGGAATTATGTTAGGTGGTCTATTCGTTTTAATCTTAGTGTTTTATTTGTTTGGCATTGATGACTTGACGTGAAATTTCTAATTTATTTATATAATAATTAGTTTTTGGTTTTTATCGGATTAGTTTGTATTTTGTAATAGACTTAAAATTACATTTTTAGTGTATAAAATGTTAAAAAAACATAAATTAAAAATTTACACTGGGTATCCGGTAGCGGAACCGAAACCGAAACTGCCAGCTCCGAAACCAATCCCAAAATATAAAGAATCGATGTAAACGGTTCCAGTTTCGGTCCCTTCACTCCAAGAACCGTCAATTCTGGTTTCAAGACCACTTTCCTAAAATTTGGACGGTTACATAGATTCATCCCTATATGAAATCCTCTGTCATGTTTTAAATTAATCAATTGTAAAATCCTATCAAATAACTAAATGACTTATCTTTTTTTTTGTGTTTCTCTTTATGCTTTCTTGGGCCTAACTCAACAATCATGTTTTTATGGTTCTAAATTTTAAGCACTTCAATTTATCATCCATGCATATGCCTAAAAATGAATTGTTTGTTGTTATCCTTAAAATGCTTGATTTCGACCACAAATAATTTACTATTCATGATGTACCCATTCCCCCCCCCCCCCCCCCAAACCTTGATTCCTGACGTAAACGGCCGCTTTCTTGGAACTACGAGAGGTGCACTCGTATGCCTTTCGAGGCTTCCCCCTTGGAAAATAAAGAATTCTGTCACTTCAAGAAAGAAGGAAGGAATTCCATCAATAATTGCCGTATCGATCAAGGCGAAACTTGAGTTTGATTTCTATTCCTCGGTAAGCGGACCGTAGGAGCATGGGGGGCGGTATCCCCCCCCCCCCCCCCTCATATCCCATATTTGGTGTCAACAATTTATTAAGTTCTTTTTCATATTCGTCATCAACAACTTCCTCATTTTTCCATTTTTTATTAAAGTACAAATTAAGTGGTGGCATCATGTTGGTTTATTGTTACGTATTGGCATATCACTTTTTTGTTGCATTCAGTCATCTACTTCCATTGAAAAAAATCTAAAAATCTTAAATATAGTTACTTTTTATTAATTAAAAAAAACTAATGATACCCTTATACATTGCTAAATGTATCCCTAATCGACCTGATTTTACAACAATAAGGATGCCAATAGCATTGTGTACTTTATTCTCTTGTTTAATACTACTAGACCATGCGTACCATGGCTCGGACACATGCGGGTTCCAAGCCACCTCGGTGGGTTCAAGCCCGCATGTGATACCCGGGGGGAGGGGGGGGGGTTTCAAGCCAGTGGGTTAGGGTGAGGGTTTGGAAACTCATGTGATACTGAGGGTTCAACTTTCAAACCAACTGGTTAGGGTGAGGGTTTGGAAACCTATGTCATACTTTCTAGATCTCTCTCTCTCTCTCTCTCTCTCTCTCTCTCTCCATATATTATGTTTAAAATAATTTTAAAAAAGGGTAAGAGTATGAGGGTATGAAATGTTGGTGGTACTCCACTTAAGGATAAGATGAGGGTATGAGGGTAGAAAAATGGAAAGCTTGCACTGCACCCGCTTGCCCAAGCTCGCCCATGGTACAAATAGCCTTATGCACTTTTCTCATCTTTGTTAACGCAATTCTCAAAATTTCAAGCATGAATTATATTCACATAACGGATATATTACTACAATATTTTTATCATATGATATTGTGATACGACCTTTACAATAATATTATTACATGCACATAATTTATCAACATATTTAAAATTATAAACATGAACATTAAACATTAAGTCCTATTAATTATTAAACATTGAATATTATAGACATGAACATTAAACATTGATTCCTTTTTTTTTTAACGGCAAAGAGGGGAACGAAAGGTAAGGAGCTTCGGCAAGGCCAACACCCCCGCCACACGAACCTAAAAGAAACTTTATTACCAGCAAGGCGCTAGAAAAGAGTTACAAGAGGGAAACAAAAAACAAAAAAACACCAAGGAAAGAAGACCCCCGCAAACTCATTAGAAAGAGATGCTTAGAGGATTACAACACCAATTGCTCCAAGAGAAGGAAAACTCCTTGAATTTTCTATGTTTCATCCAAAAGAAGGTCAACGCCCGTAATAGATTTGGGATATTCTGATGAGCTACGGGTTTGTTGAACCGCTTTGAATTCCTAGCGCCCCAAATAAGCCAAAGGTAAGTGTAGAGCACGCCTTGAAAAACCTTTTGCTTCTCATTGCCAAGCTGCAAGTGATTCCCCCAACAAAACAGGCCATCCAAAGTAGGGATGTTGGTAGGATCAATGGACCACCAATATCAAAGGTCCAATAGGATTCTCCTTGAGAAGTTGCATCCCAAAAATAAATGGTCTTCTGTTTCAACGTCGTTGCCGCAGATTGAGCACAGGTCAGAAATGATTGGAACGCCTCACTTGGATAAGTTTGCGCACGTGGGTAGTCTCCTGCAAAGAACTCTCCAAGCTGTCAAATTTACCTTGCTAGGGATAAGATTGACCCAAGATAAGGGTGTGTAACCATCATGTTTAGCATTCATTTCTTCATAAGCGTATCTGATAGAAGCCACAGTAAACCCATTCAAAGTGTCATAAGCCCAAGACCATCGATCATTCACCCCACACAAGGAATACGTGGTACACATCCGAGATAACTCTTCCAGCTCCCGCCTCTCCTCATCAGTAGTTGGATAGCGACGCCAGCTATTTTTCAGTCCAATACAAGAGTTATTACTACCCGTGATCAGTTTCTCCGAGATGCAACACTTCTTCTTTTCCTCGAGAGAATAAAGGGTTGGAAATTTATCCTTCAATGGTGAGTTGCAGATCCAAGAATCCCACCAGAATGCCAAAGTAGAAGCACAACCGATTTCCCTTTGAAATAAACTATCGAGGGGAATATTAACCAGTTCAAAATCTGAACTCACCTTAATAATATTTCTCCAAGGACCAGTGTGTTTCCCGAATTTGTTTAGTGAATTAAAACCACCTTCAGCAGCATGTAGGGATTGAATAACCATCTTCCATAGGGAGTCGAGTTCCGTGCGAAACCTCCAGCGCCACTTTGCGAGTAATGCCAAATTTTGAGCCATGAGACTTCCAATTTGCATTCCGCCACGATTGAAAGTAGAGATCACTTTCGACCAAGAAATCCAGGAAATTTTCTTTTCGCCATCACCCATACCCCAAAAGAATTTAGAACAGAAGCTTTCCAATTTATTATAAACCTTCTTTGGGACTTTAAAGATTGAGAAGAAATATAAACTTAGGCTGCCAAGAATAGTTTTGCAAAGCAATCTTCTTCCACCGGCTGATAAAGAGGAGGCCTTCCACCCGGATAGCTTGGAACGAAATTTGTCTATGATGGGCCCTAGTGTTCCAATCTGTTCATGCTAACTCCAATTGGCAAACCAAGATATTTCATGGGAAAGAAACCAACTTTGCAATTAATAGTGAAAGCTAACGAAGAAACCTCCATGTCGTTAACACAGACACCGAACAGGCTGCTCTTATGAAAGTTGACCTTTAGCCCAGAAGAGAGGTGAAAGCACCTTAGCACTCGAGTGATGTTTTTTGCGTTTGATGTAGACCAGTCGCCAATGACAACGGCATCGTCTGCGTATTGCAAATGGGAAACGATCGGCCCTCCGTTTGGAAGTCTACAACCGTGAAACACCCCCTTCTCTATTGCCTCTTTTAGAACGGCATTGAGGCCTTCCGCGGCAATAATGAAGAGAAAAGGAGCCATGGGATCCCCTTGCCGAACCTCTTTGAAAGGATGAAATTCATGCGAAGGAGAACCATTAATGAGACAAGAAGTGGTAGCGGACTGAAGACAACCTCGAACCCAACCCCTCCATTTTTTGCCGAAACCCATTTGATCCAGAATTTCGTCCAGATAGTCCCATCTAAGAGAGTCGAACACCTTTGCGAAATCCACTTTGAAAATCATCATCTTACGCTTTGAGTGTTTCGCCCAGCTGATCAACTCATTGAGAATTAGAGGTCCGTCAAGGATGCTCCTATTTTTTATGAAAGCCGATTGTTCTCTTCCAATAAGGTCATCAATCACCAAACTAAGCCGATTAGCGAGAAGCTTAGTGATCACTTTATAGAGAGAGTTAACAAGGCTAATAGGTCTGAAGTCCGCAAAAGAGATTGGTGAAGAGCATTTAGGAATAAGAGAAATAAAAGAAGAATTGCACCCATGATCAAGGAGTGCATTCTCCGCGAATCCCTGTACAACACCAATAAGATCATGTTTAATTAAAGGCCAGAAAGATTTGAAAAATTCAGCAGTGAAACCATCTGGACCCGGAGCCTTATCCGCTCCACAGTCCCAAACCGCCATCTTGATCTCCTCTTCCGAAAAGCTTCTCTCCAAAAGTAGTCTTTGCTCAAGAGAAAGAGACTTCAGTTTGCTGCTCCTGAGGGAGGGTCTACTTTGAGATGGAACAACAAATTTAGTGGAGAAATAATTAAAAACAGCTGCCTTGATCACTTTGGGATCAGATATCTACATGCCATTATCGCAGATACCTTGCACCATATTCCTTCTCCTTCTATGATTAATCATTCCGTGGAAGATTTTGGAGTTCTCGTCTCCGTCAATTGCCCATTTAATTCTAGCCCTCTTCTTTAAATCCAACACCCACGCTTTTTCTAGATCAAAAATTTTAAGATCGGATTCAATTTTCTCCGTCTGCTCGTCTCGAGAGAGATGGCCATCTTCTGCTTTTTCATCAAGAGATTTGACCCTAGCCTTTAATAAATCAAGGGTGTCATCTTGGGGTCTCTAAGATTCCTTTTCCATTGTTTAATGAGATTCTTAGTATGTCTAAACTTAGACATAAACAAAGCAGCTTTTGAAACCGACCTTCTCACAACAAAAGAAGACCAAGCATTATTAACCACCTCCACGAGAGAAGGATCATTGAGCCACGAATTAAAAAACTTGAAATAAGAGTAACCGAAATCTTCCGCGATGGCGTCAAATAAAACGGGGCAATGGTCTGAGAAGCCGCATGGGAGGATCGCAGCTTTAGGGGTCGGCCAGTAGTTGAGCACAGATCTCGTGACATAGAATCTGTCAAGGAGACTAAGTTTGCTGCCATCATTGTTGTATCTGGAGAACTTTTTACCCCCGCTCTTGATTTCGTGTAACTCTCCTTCGTGAATGAAGTCATTGAACAGATCAGCACCCCTGAAAGAAAAATGAGTTCCTTTCCTTTCTTCCAGCCTCCTGACTTCGTTGAAGTCTCCAAACACGGTCCAAGAAACATCGGATCTAGAGGATAAAAAAGAGAGAATGTCGTTCCACAAACGAATTTTCCTGCTACGAGACTGAGGGGCGTAGATGTTGATGAAGCCACAAACATGGAGAGGACTTTGCCAATGACCCCAGACAGCAATAAAGTTATCTCCTTTAACGACATCGATTTTAGAGAACCGAAGTTTATTCCAAGAGATGATGATTCCACTTGATCGCCTGGTAGCATCAATAGTTTCAAAGTCGAAATCACAATTACTTCAAAATTGTTTGACCAGTGAGGAATCAGCCAATTGGGTAAGGGATTCTTGAATACCAAGAACGTCCACAGTGTGCGTCTTACAAATGTTTCGAATCCAACCCTGCTTTACGGTGCAGGACACTCCCCTTATGTTAATAGAGAGAATCTTCATTGATGACAATCAGCAGCTCCTTTTTCTGAGATCAGCTTCCTGACCTCACTTTCGAAACCTCCCATTTGAATGCCCAACATTTGTCCAACCTCCAAAGTGTTACGAATCTCTTCGGAGATCTCAACGGAGTCAGAAACTCTCGAGAAAGAATTCATCTCTGAGACGTCCACCCTTTGCGATTCAATCCGGTCTGAATCAGGAGAACTAACCTGCAAAGAAGAGTGGAGTGAATTAGCCAATTCATTCAGATCAATGATTGGCCTGGCAGGTTTTTTGTGCTTCTTTCGCTTCTTCTTTCTCTTTTTAGGTTCGTCTTCGTAGCAAAATACTTCGTAAAGTTGAAAGCCCAAATAAGGCTCTCTTAACTCAAATCATACAAATCTATAAAATAAAATCAAGAAGTACATACACTTCAATTAAATGATTTGATGATAATTTCTATATTATAGCATTAAAAGCTTTATCCTATATAAATACCTTTACTTGAGACTTGAGAGCAGACTCTAATTTTCGTTCTTAGGTTTTAATCAATGTTCTAAAAAACGTGTTATGGTGGCGTTATGGCGCGCCATAACGTCGAGGCACGCCCTTGCCGCCATGTTATGCCCGTGGCGCGACTCAAAAGCGTGGCGGGTTATAAGGCGCGTTACGGCAAGTTATAAGGCGGGTTATGGCATGTTATGGTGGGTTATAAGGCGGGTTATGGCGGGTTATAATGTAATAACCTGAATTCTAATGTAGGTTAGTAGTTAACGTTAACTGTGACCTAGTTTGTGAAATCTTTTGTGAGGAGGGACCATTAGTGTCAATCTTTGAAACTTATGATATTTGTTGGGTTCTTAACATGTTAATGGGCTTGGCCTTATAGTCCAAGGTATTTAAGGAGTAAAATTATGGTTTTTACCAATTTGGGAAAACTTTTAGTGTGTGAAGTGTGTGTTTTGGGAGAAAAGCTGCTATCATCATCATCCTTTCCAGAATCTCATCACCTTGTGAGGTAAGCATCAAATCCACCATTTAAGTTGTTGATTATTTGATTCCAAGTTGGTTTTAGCTTAATTTATGCATTTATAAGTAGAGTTGAAGTGTGATTGATTGATGGAGTGAAGTTTTGGGGTTCTGCAATCAATCTCCTTGGTTCAACCTAGAAAACTTCGGTTTCCCGTATCCATCTCCTGGAATACGGCTTATTGGCTAAATCCCACACTCATATCGGCTTTCTTCCCTCCCAATGAATCTAAAATCGACTTTTGGCTACACAACACCATTAATTCGGCTTTTTACACACACTAAGTGTGTGTATTCGGCTTTTCCACACACACCACACATCAATTCGGCTTTTGTACTCCTGCACATACTTGGATTCGGCTTTTGATGCTTGAATACGGCTTATACACTTGAACTAATCCGAATTGGATTTTCCCACCTCATGAAATCGGCTTTTGCCTTATACCCTAGCTAGATTCGGCTTTTGGTACTTCCATACAAACTCATATCGGCTTTTATCAAGGCTTGGCATCGGCTTTTGCTCACACTACACTCAATTCGGCTTTCAATCTTACTAGGATTCGGCTTTTAGCAAAATCCCACATCAATACGGCCTTTGCCTCATCCAGGCCAATTTGGCTTTTGTCACACCTTGGAATCGGCTTCCTACAACTCTCAAATTCGGCTTTTGTGTTTTCCCATAGATACAAATCGGCTTTTGTATGTGTTGGTCATAATTCGGCTTTTGATCTTTGAGAATCGGCTTTTACATGTGAACATGAATTCGGCTTTTGCTAGGGGTCAAGATGGATTCGGATTTTTGACACTTGCATCACCCAATTCGGCTTTGTTCTTACCCCTATTCGGCTTTTGTATGTGGATTGGGATTGGCTTATGAAACTTCTTCAAAGATGATCATTGATTGTTGGTTACGAAACCCTAGTTATCATTTCATGTGGGTTTATCATTTCATGTGAAATGAACCTATCATTTTATGTGAGAATAAGTGTCATTTCCTGATAATTACTTATCATTTCATGTGAGGATAATTGGCATTTCATGTATCATTTCATATGAATTCGATCGTCATTTCATGTGTCGTCATCCCTTAAAGTGAAACCCTAGTTTCTATCATTTTATGTGAAACCCTAGTTGCTAGGTTGAGAAACCCTAATTTGTTGTTTCATGTTGAGTTCGGGTCGGATGATGATGGGAGCTAGGGGTCGATAGCTAGGGAAAGATCTTCCTAGTGAGTTAGTAATGAACTAATTGGGATTAATGTATGTAGGTGCGGATAAGGGAGCGCTTAGCTCAGTCGAGGTTGAATCAGGTGAGTTCCCTTACCTGAAAATGAATGGACTGCTTTTATTGCTTTTAACTACATCCCTTCGATTTGCGAAATGATTTGTTCTGATTTTATGAACTGAACTAAACTACAATGCTTTACATGTTTTTATTGTGAAATTCCTTAAATCCTTATGAATGCCACATTGATGATCATCGTTATGCATACTACTTGATATCTTTGGGATTGCATCGTGAGTAATGAGTACCATGGGACCGTACATCCCTTGGGAGTAAAAGTGGTGTGAGGCACGAACTATGTTCGCCACTCCTTAATTGAGTATCCGGGGGATCCGGCCACGAGAGGTTTATTGTGTTAGGATTATGTGCGAGACAGTAACAGGGTTATCATATCCAATGTTATAAGACACTAGTAGGTCACACCGCTGCACACTAAACAAGAGGATGTTTGGATTACTTGGTTGAGAGAAATAATTAATCGTTTATTAATTATAAAAGAAGAGAGAAGGAAATAAATAATTAGCTGAATTATTTATTTAAATTAATTAATTAGATGAATTAATTAATAAAGAGATAAATATGGAATATATTTAATTATCAGGTTGATAATTATAAGGGTATTTCATATGGTATCAAACACTGCCTTATTAGTTAATATAAATAAAGGCATAAGGTTTGATTGAATGATAACTGATTTTGATAATTCACAAAAAATCACTCTCTCTCTCTTTCTCTCTCTACCGCCGGCGACCAAAAGCAAGAAGGCGAGAACCGAAATTTTCTCGTTTTGAATAGTAATCCTTGGTGGTCTAGCAACTGTTCCTCGAGACGTGTCAGTAGCGGTGTACCCCCTACAAGCCTTCTGGAATTTTATTCTCAAGAGGTAAATCGTCAAACCTCGCTAAATTGTATCTGTTTATGGTTAGGATTGGATCCTTGATTGGGAATCGTTTTTAGTTTCCGCTGTGCATGTTTTTGTCTGCGATTCCCAACAGTGGTATCAGAGCCACTTCCTATAACCTAACGGATCAGGTTTAAATTGTTTGTTCGATTAATTAGGTTTTATAAATCATTAAAAATCTTTTTTTTGTAAACCTAACGAAACGACGATTGGCGGCGGAACGGCGGCAGTTAGCCGGCCGGACCTCCAGGCCAATCGCCGTCGATTCTCTACCGGCCGCACCACCCGATTGGTGGTTGCGGTACCGGCCGTCATGATAGTCGCCGGCCACACCACCCGTTTGGTGGTTGTGGCGTCGGCCGAAGTAAAACCGCAAAGCCACCACCACACCACCGATTGTGGTGGTGGTGGTGTCGATCGTCGCCGGCCATAACACCGAGGCCCGCTGCACCGCCAAGCGGTGGCTGCGGCGGCTGTTAGATCAATCGACCACCACACAGCCGTGTGGTGGCGACGCGGTTGTGGTCCAAACCACCGTAGCCGCAGATGGCAAACGGTGGTGGTGTTCGTCCATAGAGCCGGAGGCGGCGATGGTGGTAGAAGCTACTACTGCTGTCGTCGTTCTCCATATCGACCGCCACACCACCGATTTGTGGTGGTGGCGGCGATAGTGCTTCTTTTTCGATCGATCGCGGCGGCGGCGGTGGCTTTCCAGCCGCTGCTGTTGCCGATGATCGTTATTGTGGTAGGCGGCGGTGGTGGCTCCTTAGCTGCTGCCGTCGCCAGTTGAATTAAGTGACGGCGGTGGGTGCCGCGGCGGTGGTGACTATCGAAGTCGCCGCTGCCGGCGGCGGTTGCGGTGGTAGTCCGGGCGGTGGTGGTGGCGATCGAGTCATCATCATCGCCGGCATTGAAAACCGCCGATTGTTGACCAAGTTTTGGCGGGTCGGTGATAATTCGAGGTCATAGTTCGTTCCGATAGTTTATCGTTAACAAGTCTCAGTTGGGATTTGTTTCCGGATAGATTTCGAAAAAGGAATCGTTTTTCAGATTAGGTTAAAACGATTCAGGATAAGTTTTAAATTAATTATTAGTTATATGGTTATTAAATTAAAATTCAGATGTGTTTTAATTTATTTAATTATATGATAAGTCATAGCTGAACCCTTTTGGACCCGTGGTTGTGTTTTATTTTATTTATCCGTTTTATTCGTTGGGAGGCCTGCGTGCCATTTACAACCCTCTTGTAATTTTAATGTTTTATTAGACTAGTTGGGAGGCCTGCGTGCCATTTTAACCCTTTTGTAATAATTATTTTAATTACATCAAGACGGAGACAAGACGACGACCATGGATCTCGGAGCCAGTGGGAGTGCCAGAAGTTGAAGACTTTTGTCACTTAGGGATTGAGACCGTTGTTTTGTGTTGGCTCACAAAACAACATTAGTTTAAGGGTTTAAGCTATGACTATGCTGTTTATATTTAAATTGCGTGGTTGTTTAATTTACGTAATTATTATTAAATATAAATTGCCCCCTTTTTGAACGGATTGTTTAAAAATTAAAAGGATACAAATACAGCTAGTGTTTGGATCCAGTTTTTCAAAGTTTTTGAAAATAGAAAACTGGCAATTTAGACCCTTGTTAAGAATCATAGATTAGTAAGTGCAACCCACTTTAGGGGCACTTCCGGTGTAAGGTACATAGGGCGTTGAAAGTGCACACACTATGAACGCCCGTGTTCAAACCGAAACTGGAAGGAGATAAAACTCTGTGAATTATCTCCGGGTGGTACCGGCCAGAGTTTGTCCAGGTCCCGGGTGGTGCAATCTATTTTGGTAATTATTTATTCACTGGGTGGTACCAGGCCAAAATGCACTAGAGGGACTAAATATGCACGGATTATTAATATCCGATGTCCCGACGATCTAGAAGTCGTATTTTCAGATAGGGAATACGATTGGTATAGTGTTACCTACCATAGATCGCATGAGTCGGTATGACATGATCACATGCTTCCCGACACATGTGAAATATGGATTCTAGTCTAATAAATTTATTTTAAGGGTAATAATTTATTAGAATTATATAATTATAAACTAAAGCTGGAATTTTATATTCTTCTGTAGATGTCTCAAATTAGTATTCCGTTTTATTCACCTGAAGAGTCACTTCGCCTTATTATGGGCAAGTGGAAGCTTACGGGCCATAACTTTCCAGTTTGGAAGTTACACTTGAGGAATGTTTTATGTGCCCAGGATAAGCTTTATGTGATCAACAAACCCGTATCACGACCTAAAAGCAATGCCCCTGAAGAGGAATTTGCTGAGTATTTTAGATACTTGACAGATGAATCGGATGTAATGTCCATTCTGATTTTCTCTATGTCACCCGAGTTCACGGGAGATTTAAGAGTTAAATCATGTCATGAGGTTGTGAGAGATGTGGAGAACCAGTTAGGTATCTACAAGCACACGGGAAAGCTATTGATCATGCAAGAGATTCTCTCCCTGAAGCTACAGAAGGGTCAGTCAGTTAAAAACCATCTTGTTGATATGAGAAGGCTTTTTAAATGTTTATCACGTCTGGGGTACAAGATGACTCAGGAAGAGTTAGTGTATCTCATGTGGTTCTCCCTCACGAAGGAAGTTCAGGACACAGCTAGTGCCTACATGAAGGAACCAAAGAGCGACGTGGATAAAGTTCATGAAGATATCCTGGCCAGTCTAGAGCCAGTACGCGAACCTGCGAATCTCATGGACACTGACATAATAGATGAGCTGGGAGATCTGAGTTGCCCAGAGTGCGGCAGCGAGGATATTTGCGAGCACTCGATGAACATCGACCAGATGGATATCGGTTTACCCGATACTCCAGGTATCTTTATGATAGATTGCTTAATCACTTCTTATGAATCATGGGTAATTGATACAGGCAGTGGTAACCACATTTGTAATCATTTACAGGGATTCACTAGAAGAAAGACTCTGAGGAAGGACCGTTCGAACCTACGAGTGGGCGAAGGCACTCCGTTGATTGCTGAAGCCGTGGGATCTTATAGTCTTAGTTTACCCTCGGGTCTAGTTTTGGAACTGAATAATTGTTATTATATTCCAAATATGATTAAGAATGTATTGTCTTTTGATTTGTTGGTAGACCAAGGCTTTTACTATAAATATTCTTATAAAATGATTTCGGTTTTTAAAGATAATATTTTCTATTTTAAAGCTACACCCGTGGATGGTCTATACACTGTAAATCTTAAAGACAACAATAGTGAAATCTATCATATAAGTAAGCGATCCAAGGATATTGAGGATCAGACTTACCTCTGGCATTGTCGTTTGGGCCATATAAACAAGAAACGTGTTGAACTACTCCTAAAGGGAGGTTTTCTTGGCAATTTCGATTACAAACCTTTTGATAATTGCGAATCTTGTTTATCTGGCAAAATGACAAAGCAACCTTTCAACAGTGAGAATGAAAGGGCTACTGACTTGCTTGAAATAATCCACACAGATGTATGTGGACCTTTCAGTCATGTAGCAAGAGGAGGATACCGGTACTTCATTACCTTCACTGACGACTTCAGTAGGTATGGATATGTCTACTTGATGAGACATAAATCTGAAACCTTTGAGAAATTCAAGGAATATCAGAATGAAGTACAGAATCTACTTGACAAGAGGATCAAGTTCTTACGGTCAGATCGTGGTGGTGAATATCTCAGTGATGAGTTTGACAATCATCTGATGGAGTGTGGGATTGTATCCCAACTTACACCTCCGTATACACCTCAGATGAACGGTGTATCAGAAAGGAGAAATCGTACCTTACTAGACATGGTACGAACGATGATGTGTCATTCTTCGCTGCCAGTATCATTCTGGGGACACGCGCTCGAAACAGCAGCACACATACTGAACAGAGCGCCAACAAAGTCGGTAGAAAAGACTCCATACGAGTTGTGGAAGGGTAAGAAACCCAACATATCTTTTCTTAAAATTTGGGGTTGTGAGGTTTACGTCAAACGACCTACCTCAGAAAAACTCAAACCCAAATCCGACAAGTGTTTCTTCGTTGGATATCCCAAGACCACCGTGGGATATTATTTCTACAACCCTGAAGAGAACAAAGTGTTTGTTGCTCGAAATGGAAAATTTCTGGAAGAAAAGTTTCTCAGTTTAGAGAACACCAGAAAGGATGTAGATCTACAGATAGTAGACGAAGAAAGCACTACACCAGTTGTTGAGCCAGATATTCAACATAACAATGTTGAACCTCAACCAGAGCCGGTTGAGGAAGTGCAAACACAGGACCTTCGCAGATCCAGTAGGGTAAGACAAGAACCAGATAGGTATCTTGGGTTCCTAGTCTCTCAAGACAGTGAAGACTTAAATGAACCAACATCCTATGGAGAAGCTGTGTCAGGCAGTGAGTCTGAACAATGGCAGGAAGCCATGAAGGCCGAGATGCAATCCATGTACGACAACCAAGTTTGGGAGTTGACTGATTTGCCACAACACTGTAAGGCTGTTGGACGCAAATGGGTTTTCAAGAAGAAAACCGACATGGATGGGAACGTACACACCTTCAAAGCCAGACTGGTTGCAAAAGGATTCACGCAAACTCATGGCATTGACTATGATGAAACCTTTTCACCAGTGGCTATGTTAAAATCAATTAGGATTCTCATGGCCATCTCAGCATATTTTAACTACGAGATTTGGCAGATGGACGTCAAGACAGCCTTTCTAAATGGAAAGTTAACAGAAGACGTCTATATGGAACAACCAGAGGGGTTTGAAGATCCTAAGAATCCTAATAAGGTGTGTAAGCTGCTAAAATCTATTTATGGATTAAAGCAGGCATCTCGAAGCTGGAACTTACACTTCGACGAGCGAATCAAAGAGTTTGGTTTCGCTAAAAGTGAGTTCGAGCCATGTGTTTACACCAAGTTCAGTGGGAGCATAGTAACCTTCCTGGTCTTGTATGTAGATGACATACTACTCATAGGAAACGATGTACCAACTTTACAGAGTGTTAAGGAATGGTTAAGTAAATATTTCCAGATGAAAGACCTTGGAGAAGCCGCTTATATACTAGGTATAAAGATCTACAGAAACAGATCTAAGCGGCTTATCGGACTTAGTCAGAGTACATACATTGACAAGGTCCTGAAAAGATTCAGGATGGATGAATCCAAGAAGGGATTCATTCCAATGCAACATGGCATAGTGTTAAGTAAAACACAGAGTCCTGTTTCTAGTGAAGATCAGGACAGAATGAAATCGGTCCCATATGCTTCTGCAATTGGATCGATTATGTATGCCATGCTATGTACTAGGCCCGATGTTGCTTACTCAGTAAGTGTTACGAGCAGATACCAACAGAATCCAGGTGAGCCCCATTGGGTGGCTGTCAAGAACATTCTCAAATATCTGAGAAGAACGAAAGAAATGTTCTTGGTCTTTGGAGGTTCTGAGGATGAAATTAGTGTCACAGGATACTCTGACGCTAGTTTCCAGACTGACAGAGATGACTTCAGGTCACAGTCAGGGTACGTCTTTACCCTAAACGGAGGTGCAATCTCGTGGAAGAGCTCGAAGCAGGACACGATTGCAGACTCAACTACAGAGGCAGAGTACATTGCAGCATGTGATGCGGCAAAGGAAGCTGTCTGGCTGAGGAATTTTCTATCGGATCTCAGAGTGGTTGCCAGTATCTCGAGACCGATAGATATATTCTGTGATAACTCAGGAGCCGTGGCGCAAGCAAAGGAACCTAGAGAGCATCACAAGTCGAGACACGTGCTCAGAAAGTATCACCTCATCCGAGAGATCATTGGAAGAGGAGATGTAAGAATATGCAAGATTCCAACAGAAGACAATGTCGCAGATCCGCTGACAAAGCCACTAGCAAGGGCAAAGCATGAAGCACATGCGAATTCCATTGGGATGCAGTACCTGGAAGCCAGTAGCTAGTACTTAGTTTATTAATTATTACTATAGTCTAATTTAGAAACAATGTAATCATGTAAAGTTTTATTTCACAGTGTGTTGGAAATAAATGGAGGTTTTAATTTCATGATTGTTCTAAATTAACTATTTTTCGCATATTTAACGTGTCCTTGATTCTACAAAGCCTTGTATGAAATCTAAATTTCCGTAGCCACTTATTGAAATGGGAATTTCAATAGGGAGTTTAACGCTATTATAAATACTTGATGATTTATTCAAAGCAGAGAATAAAAGCACAAGTGATGTGACCAAGTATTTGTAGATACTCATCAGAGTGTTTGGGTATTGGAAGTGACCAGTAATCAAGTCTGCTTCATGGAGCCTTAGTCATAGGCACTGACTTGATAGGTTGTCCTTAGACCTGAGATACTTGGTTTGGGAACACGAGGACCACTGTACTCTTAGCACGTACTAACGCTGCACCGTAACTGGGTGGCTATACGGGACGTGACTAGATGCAGCGGAAGCCGTGGATCCAAATGCAAGTAGTCAAGAAGGGATTTGCACCTCTTTCAAAAGAGAGATATTTCCGGGCCCCTTGACGATTAAGATTGGCAGAAAACGCGTGGCCACGCTCGGATAGAATAACAGGGGTTATTTAGTAATATCCGTTACTGCAGGCAATCGAGATCAGAGTCAAGAAATACTTGATTTTAAGAAATGAATCCTCCACTCCATGTCTTAAATCACTTTAGAAATATCGTGTGCAAAAGGAATGAACCTGTGTACGAATTCAGTCGAGAATTGTATCTCTGGATGTAAGAGATCTTATAACCTGGTTAACCTAAGTGTCTGGCTAGGGACCTCCTTAGGCTAATGGTAACAGACATAGTTACATGTCTAGCACAAGTGGGAGTCTGTTAGGATTATGTGCGAGACAGTAACAGGGTTATCATATCCAATGTTATAAGACACTAGTAGGTCACACCGCTGCACACTAAACAAGAGGATGTTTGGATTACTTGGTTGAGAGAAATAATTAATCGTTTATTAATTATAAAAGAAGAGAGAAGGAAATAAATAATTAGCTGAATTATTTATTTAAATTAATTAATTAGATGAATTAATTAATAAAGAGATAAATATGGAATATATTTAATTATCAGGTTGATAATTATAAGGGTATTTCATATGGTATCAAACACTGCCTTATTAGTTAATATAAATAAAGGCATAAGGTTTGATTGAATGATAACTGATTTTGATAATTCACAAAAAATCACTCTCTCTCTCTTTCTCTCTCTACCGCCGGCGACCAAAAGCAAGAAGGCGAGAACCGAAATTTTCTCGTTTTGAATAGTAATCCTTGGTGGTCTAGCAACTGTTCCTCGAGACGTGTCAGTAGCGGTGTACCCCCTACAAGCCTTCTGGAATTTTATTCTCAAGAGGTAAATCGTCAAACCTCGCTAAATTGTATCTGTTTATGGTTAGGATTGGATCCTTGATTGGGAATCGTTTTTAGTTTCCGCTGTGCATGTTTTTGTCTGCGATTCCCAACATATTGTGGGGTAGTGTGAGGCACGAACTACATTCGTCACTCCTTAATTGAGTATCCGGGGGATCCGACCACCAGGTTTGCCACGAGGTGGCTTTTTATTACTCATGATGCTACCCTGGGGCTTATGTGATAAATGATTATATCGGCCGGCGGGCCGAAACTGTTGTTTAAACTGTTTTGAGGGAATTCACTAGACCTCTCGGTCTAACCCTCGTTTTCAAAAATCTAAAATTTTTTCAGGGAAAGATCGAGTTGCTAGAGGCAAGGAGAAGGTAAACGTCTAGAGTAGCGTTGCCGGTCAGAAATAGTATATTTTTTCCCTAATAGAATCTCAGCTGTGGAGGGATGTTCCGCATGCACTCTTAAACCATTACTTTTGAGATTAAGATTTTATGATATTGCGAACTAGATCACTGAGAATTATTATTGTTATGCTTGTTTTATATTGCTTGGGTTTGGGGCGTTACATATAAGGCGTGATCTAATTTTTTATATGGATTATGAAACCATTTTTATAAGCTCTGTATATTTGTTATCAAATAATTAATGTGTGCATCTTCTTTTGTTTATAGGTCTAATAAACTTTAATGATTATTGTTCAATACACCGAGACACATAGACATCTGAATATATATACTATATATATATATATATAGAGATTTGCCGCCTTAAGTCACGCCTTGAAAAACGTCATATCCTCGCCGTAACTCGTAAGGCTTGAGGTTTGACCTTGCCGCCACGCCACGCCCCACGCCATTTAGAACCTTGGTTTTAATTAAAAGTATAAAATTGAGACTTGAACAATGTAAGTTTAGAGATCATACTTGTGGTTTCTATTTTATTATGAAAGTGGTTCCTAGCCATTAACTTCGTTAAAGATGTTTGTTAAATAAGTAGTTTAGTTTTATTTAGGGGTGAGCATCGGACGGGTTTAGACGGGTCAGGGTCCGAAACTCAAAACTCCGATTGGGTTTCGGTGGAATTTGGAGGTCCCGAAATCCGACATTCGGGGGTTCAGGGTTTTCGGATCGGATATCTGGATCACCCGATTTTTCATTTTTTTCCCTGTTTCAAAGTTCAAAGTTTAAAATACAAAATAAGCAAACCAAAAATACCAAACTAAAATTTGATTGAAATTAACATCTAAAGTTTAAAGTACCATCTTCAAGATTTGAAATACCAAAATACCAAATTACGGATTACCAAGTCTAAATGTCTAATACCAAATTACTAAATTGCAAATACCAAGTCTAAATGTGTAACTTTTAATACCAACTACCAAGTCCAAACATCAAACTATGAAATCACAATCAAAATACCAATTGTTCACTTCAATCGCGGATTTGTCATAACTCGTGTTTGTATCAACTTTCTTCGAAATCCAAATCTACTGTCTCTTTTAAAGCCACAAACAGAAACTTTCAGTGTTTAAAATGAAAACATAATAAAAAGAGTAAAATACATTTTTGGTCCCTGTGGTTTGACAAAAGTCTCACTTTTGGTCCCTACAATTTAAAAAATACACTTTCGCCACTACAATATGCATTTTCGTCCAATTTTGGTCCCTCTGACTAACGGCTGTTAAATGAAGCCGTTAGTTCGGGGGTAGTTTCGTCTTTTTCCACTTTTTTGTCTTTTTCTTTTAATAATAAATTAGGGACCAAAAGTGTAGTTTACTCTATTTATTTTATATATATATATATATAAACCCTTTCTCTCTCATCTCTTTACCCACCAATATTACCACCATCACCATCACCACCACCACCATCCACCCACCCTCCCTAAATGAAAGAACCCTATTTCGTCATCTTCACCATCGCCACTGCTCCTCCACTCCTGTTGCTACTTCGCCGCCGCTTAACGCTACTACTCCGCCGCCGCTGCTCCTCCGTCCCCTCTTTACTTGGTGTTTAATTTCTACATTAGGGTTTTGGGTTTAATTTCTCTCTTAATAACTAGTTTAATTTCTGGTGGTGTTTAATTTCTACAATTAGGGTTTTGGGTTTAATTTCTGAGTTTAATTTATTTTCCATGGTGGTGGTGTTGGTGGTGGGTGGTGGAGCATAAAAACGGTAGTGGGTAAAATCCGGTGGTGGTGGAGAATAAAACGGGTTGTGGGTAAAATGGGTGGTGTGGTGGTCGGGGTAAAATGGGTGGTGGGTGGTGGTGGTAAAATGGGTGGTTGGTGGTGGTGGGTAAAATGGATGGTTGGTGGTGGGGTAAAAATAGGTGGTGGGTGGTGGTGGGTAAAATGGGTAGTGGGTGGTTGGTGGTGGTGGTGGGTAAAATGGGTAGTTGGTGGTGGGTGGTGGTGGTGGGTAAAATGAGTGGTTGGTGGTGGTAGTGGTGGGTAAAAATGGGTGGTTAGTGGTGGTGGTGGGGGGTAAAATGAGTGGTTGGTGGTGGGTAAAAATAGGTGGTGGGTAGTGGTGGTGGTGGGTAAAAATGGGTGGTGGGTGGTGGTGGTGGTGGTGATGGGTAAAAATGGGTGGTGGGTGGTGGTGGGTAAAAATGGGTGGTGGGTGGTGGTGGTGATGGGTAAAAATGGGTGGTGATGGTGGTGGGTAAAATGAAGGGTGAGGAAGAAGATTATATGAGAGAGAAGAAAGAGGAAGAAGAAGAAGAGATGAGAGATAAGAAAGAAAAAGACAAAAAATTAGGAAAAGACAAAAAAGAGGAAAAAGACAAAAAAGGGTAAAAGAGGAAATTACCCATGAGCTAACGGCTTTCTTTAACGGCTGTTAGTCTCAGGGACCAAAATTGGACGAAAATGCATATTGTAGTGGCGAAAGTGTATTTTTTAAATTGTAGGGACCAAAAGTGAGACTTTTGTCAAACCACAGGGACCAAAAATGTATTTTACTCTAATAAAAATTAAAAGGGGGGGGGGGGTGTTAGGCAAATATATAAAAGAAACAGTTTTTTTTTAAATCGGATTTTTCGAACGAGCTTTTTGGGTTTTTGGTGGTTGATTTCCCACCCAACCCACCCCTGTTAAACCAATGGGTATTTCAGGGACCAGTCGGGTCGGGGATTTCAGGTCCCGGGTTTTTTTTGCTTACCCCTATTTGTTATCTTTTTTTTTTTTCTTTTTTCTATTGCATCTTTTACATGTTAATTATTTCTAAATTTTCCAACTAAAAACATAAAAAATGATTATCTAATATTAATGTTTTAGTATTATAATTATACATCTAACTTTACATATGATTCAATTTGAATGTTTTGCTTTCTAGATATGGTTATTTGTTGGTTGCTTCTAGTATGGCTATTTTAAGGCCACCCCATAATTTATACTGTGAATGTGAATTTGCCTCTGTTTGTCGTCCTCATTTTTATTTGAAGTTAGGGGCTTAGGGCTAGCAAAAAGTGACTTAATCTATCAATTCAATCTCGACCCAACCTAATAGTAGCAGCTTGAATTGAGATTTTCAACTATTTACATCCTGATTTCAACCTATTTTAATTAAAATAAAATTATTTTGTTATATATCATTATTATCTGTTATATAATTTAAATTTTATTCAAATATAATATTCTAATTATCTTTCACGGCTTATCTCTAGCCGCTTCAATTCTAAATTTCTAATACCACGATTTTGAATCAGAAGAGAGATTTCAAGAAATGGCAGATTTATTCACTCTATCAATAACCGAGCCGGATCTGGTGTATCATAAGAGATTTGCCTTTTCTATTGATTCCTATGGATTGGATCCAAAACAATTCTTGAATGGGGTATTCAACTCCAGGTATGAATGGAAAACGACATCTTTATTGGTTTTATTGGTTCTACATTTCCTTGTTTCCTTACATCGTTTCATTTTCATTCTTTTCATTCCGGTGACAAGTGTTGTTCACATGAAACTTTTCCCCTCTTCGGCCTTCAAAGTTCATTTGAATATTTAAACATTGTTTTTTGCATTTCAGTTATGTTTTATTAACACTTAAAAATTTTTATTTGGATTTGTCGTTTTATTAAGTAGTTTATTTTATTTAAAGTTCACTCACAATCTATGGCTCACATAAGGCTAGAAAGATATAAAAAAGTAATAATAATAATAAACCTTTATGTGAGATGCCAAGTATTCTATAGTTTCTTCCCCAAATTTAAGTTAAATGGGTCAGTTCAGGTTAACCCATTTATTTAACAGGTTGGGCTAAGATAACCATAAACAGGTCAACTTGCTACCAATCCATCAACCCAACAGGTTAGGTTGGGTTGAAAATCTCATCCCATTTACTTAAACAGGTTGGGTTGGGTTGGGTTGGGTTGAGATTTTCCACTAAATTAATTAATATGGTTATATGGGTTGAATCCGAACCCAACCCAACTCACTACAAGAGAAAGGACTTTTAGAGAAGGAACTTTTAGAGAAGCTTTTAAAAGTGTATCTAAATGTAACATTTAGAGAAGGAATTACATGACAAAAATAAGAAGCGTATCTGAAAGTTGAACCATCTTTAAGGAAGGTTTCAAAAGATAATTAGAAGGTTTGGAAATTGTTTGTATAAGCTTTAGAGAAGCTTTTGTTGAGAAGCCTCTCTAAAAAACAGAGTAAGTTTTAGTAACCCTCTCTTAACCTTCTCTAAAGATTATGAAATAATATTTTTTTAAAGTTAAATAGAAAGCGTTAGACAAATTTTTTATAAATATATTAATTTAAAATAAAATAAAATAAAATTATGTTAAAAGAGTTTGAACGGATGCTTTCAATGGAGAAGCCCTAATTTCACGATCCTCAAATCGACGAGCCTTCACGATCCTCAAATCGACGAGCCCTAATTTCACGATCTTGATTGCAAATCGCTCGCTCATAGTCGCTCAATCCCTCATCCTTGATCCAATCGCTGCATTGTTGAAGTATTGCTCAATCTCTCAATTGCTCATTCTCGATTGCAAACGCTCAATCGCTCAAATATCGCTCGAATTAGGATTGTTGAAATCACCATCGTTCGATGGAAACGCCATCAGGTTCGTTTTTTAGGTTTAAATCATTTGCAAAAATAAGTTCTAATGAAAACCTGGTGTTTTAGTAGCCTTGAGAGTTTGATTGACAAATCTAGGGTTCTTAATTCTTATATTGGAGCTATGCTAATTGTTTGATTTTGTTTATAAGTTACGATGCAGTTTTGGAATTGAGCTAGCATGTGGTAGTGTTGATTGTTGAGGCTACTTGCTGTCTTCAAGCAAAGGTTTATCTACAACTAGAGGTATATGTATATATATATATACACATAGTTAAGCTTATTGTGCTTTAAATTCTCTTTCAATGAAGGTCAGTAGACATTCTAGAATCTAGAATATTCATATGTTCATCTACAATATCGATATTGAAAGTATTGTGATTATGATAAGTAAAATGATAAGCTAGCTGGTAGATGATAGCTGATAGCTAATAAGCTCGTTATTGACTAATAACCTAATTAGTAGCTGATAAGAAAGTCAATTAATAGTGATTATGTAACTTATGCAATATCGATATTGAAAGTATTTGATTATGCAAGTAAAATGATATAAGAAAGTCAATTAATGGTGAACCTTAAACCTGTAAGATGTGAACCTTAAACCTATTAGTAGTCTCTCTTTTTTTAGTTGGTGATATATTCTGTTGAAACTATTGCACAAGTCCACATTTATATCAATACGAAGTTAGTTGTTTATTTTCTAATTTACCCACATTCATTTATTGCTTTAACAATTGCATCAAAGCCTTAGGCTTTGGTTCTGAATTGTGCATTGTTCTTTTGGTTTCTAGTCTGCTAAACTCTATACCATCTATTGCCTAGAGAGAACTTACATTGTGTTCTATAGAAATGATACTTTGTTCAGAGCCTGTTCAACACACGCTTTTCATTTCTCTGGCTATTTTGTATAGAAGTTAAATTGGTTATATAAGCCATTCTCTATAAACGAAAAAGTTGATGCCCTGAAAACTTCTGTTTTGGTTTAATTGGCTGCTTCTTTACTTCAATTGAGCTACAGTCTCAAGGATGATATTCCTTCTTTTCTTGCAAATTCTGCTGAAACCATTTTAACAACCAGGAAATATTTAAATGTCATGAGAGAATGTGGGCACAGTGTTCAGGTGCTTCTGTGACTTCTGATTATGGCTGACAGAAGGGCTAATATTTCTTATTCATTACTTAATGCTCTTGTGCTAGCATGTCCATGTAGGTCCCTGCATTAGAGAATTCAAAATTGATGAACTTTGGGTCCAATGATCACTATCTTGAATGCATCAAATCTGCTTATGATTTTGCCAGTGGCGAGTTACTAAATCTCATGAAGGACAAGGTGCATTTTTTAGTTCTAGTTATGGATAATGGTTATTAGCAACCATTACAAATCTTATTCCTGTATCTTTTAGTACTTCTTTCATCTTCTAGTGATTGATTAACATTTGTAATGTTGATAGTATGGTCTCATTGGGAAGCTGTGTTCTATTAAAGCATTATCTTCTTCTAGATCAGGTATGAATTACTAAAGTCTTACTGAAATATTTCGAATGATGCTCTGCCTTGTTCAGGTTTTTTGATTATAGAGTCAGGTTAGCTTGGATAAGTATGGCTGAAATAAAAGTAGTATCACATCTAAACAAGTCTTAGTCATTTCATACCTTCCTGGAATCTAAAACCTCTTTAGAGAACTATGAAATAAAGAAAATAATGTTTCATACCTGTTTTTTACATTCATCATTGTCAACTTCTTGGACCTCTATTCTGTTTTTTTAGATCAAGTCAATGGGACCCATGAACACCTTCTCTTATAAAAGATAAACAAGACTAGCAAATAAATATCTTAAATATGAAAAATGAACGGAATTTGAGATCCCGCTTTTTTAAGCTTGTCAATCGTTATAGTGGTGTTTACTTGTTGACTTAGGAATTTTTTTTTGGACTCCTGTTTTGACTATGATACTATCCTGTTTGCAATGTTGGTTGACTTACAGGGTGATTTCTTGGTTCACTTTATGGATATTGCCCGTGATGAACTTGCTAAAACACCACATGAAATCTCCGTTGAGAAGCTTCAGGTCTTTATCCACCTTTCTGATTTTATCTTATAAAGTTATATTCATTGTTTGTTGCTATTCACTTGTTGCCATGTTCATGGCTAATCATAGCAATCCCATATGTATTCTTAGGCATAAGAGTTATTTTGAGTTATGTTATCTTATAGGTCTTATGACGTTCATATTTGTTTTCAATGATTTATATAACTTTGTTTATAACTGGTGCTTTTGTCAATGAATAACATCTAATTCTGATGAAATGTATTATCATGGTTTATCTTATGCTATTAGGACATCGGTGTTACTTATTCAGATCACTTATTCTCTTCTAAGAGAATAAGTGATACACAATCAGTAAGGGGTCTCTTCTTTAACTACATCAGGGCTCAGGCAAGGGGATACACAATCAGTGCTAGGGCACATTCTAACTGTAGAGAGATTTGCTAATGGATCTGGTGGAGGCAGTGGTAGAGGCACTAGAGTGGGGATTTATCTCCAACCAGAATGTCATTAGTGCTAGGGGGCATTCCAATTGTGGTTGTTCAGTTTAGTTAGTGGGCACATGCACATATCGCTTCTACCTGAGATTCCCTACTCAGCAAGGAGTTACTCAACTTTATAGAGTCCTATCCTATCGTGCTTCTAGGGGAAAAACTAAGTCAAATACTTCTACTTCTCTTTATTCATACAATTTATCTTTGATTGTAGGTTTTCATTCTTTGTTGTGATAAAAAGGTTTTTCCATATATCTGAAAGCCAAAGTTCATATGAATATTGAGATAGACCCCGATTTTTTCATGAGAAGTTGGTTAGCGTATCAAGTGAACTATCAGGTATTAAGCCTGTTTGGGTCCCTCAAGAGACCAACTTGCCGACATCTTCACAAAGGCACTTGGAGGATCAAAGATTAATCGTATGTGGGACAAGTTGGGGAATCATGGACATATATGGTTCAACCTGAAGTGTTGGAGATAAGGGTTAACCCGAGTTATCCTTTATCTTTTAGACTTTATCATGTTTATGTCTTATCTTTGTTGATTCATGCAACTTATACATAGACGGGCTTTTGCTAACAAAAGAACACATATCTTCTCTGAATTATATTGCTTCATATAGCTTTGATAGACAATAGCTCATGAAGTGTGGAACATTTTAGGTTTACATTTTGGTTTTAATTTTTAGTCGCTCTTGGACCTTGCACTGTGTTCGACTGCAGCTGCAGCAGATCCTTTGCATGAGGATGTCACATGTTCTGCGTTCGACTGCAGCTAATGTGACATGACATTTCGCTTCCAGGACACTTGTTCTTTGCTGAAGAGATTGAGCACTCTCAAAGATCTTCAAACGGGTGAGGCAGTGCCGGAGACTGATGCCTTAGAAGAGTCCTTAAGTATTACTGGCGTGGAAACGTTTTCTGTTAATTACAAGGTACGATCTCCACATCCTTGACGTTTCTATCTCTCTATATCTATCGCTATCTCTGTATCTATATCTATATATCTATATATATATCAATGTGTATATCGTTATATATGTATACTTACCGGTGAAAATGTTCAGTGAAGCTTTTGGAGGTTAGCAGCTATGGCGGACGGACGGTGTTAGTAACGGCGGAATGAATATCGCCGGAAGGCCGGTTTTAGAGAGAGAAAGTTGTTCATTGTAATTCTAGAGAGAGAAAGAATAAGGTGGGTGGGGGTTTTAAACCTTTAAAATCGGAGATTTTACTTTTTTTAAGGGTTTGGATCTGTGCCACGTGTCGTGCTTAGGGATAGGCGGTATGGAAAGCGTGTGGTGGTTGCTGTAACAATAGCGTTGTTGTCATAACGTGCAGAGCAATGACCAATTAACCTTGTTGGTGAATTTACCTTTTTGCCCATGTGCTTTGTTAATTGCAACTTTTTGTTCTTTGAAGGGTGTTTGGGTTAAAGTTCGACTAATCTCGGCAATTTTGAGGGCTAAACATGGCCCCAGATATGTATACTAAAAACTTGAACTCGGTTAAGACGCTATGAATCTTCGAGCGATAACCAATTAACTCATTTTCATGTTTATGGAATTACAGTTTTTGTTCTTATGATTTGTAATCTATTGTTGTTTTCGTCTATAAATTAACTCTCTTAGTGGTTTGCATTTGTGTATGGTGGATGAAAAGAACAATAAATTGTAAACCATAGAAACATAAGTAATAACGAATCATGAACTATATGAACAAAAAACAAAAATAAATTGTAAACTACTAAGATGAGAACTGTAATTCAGATAACATAGGAACGAAGATAGTAATTTTTAACAAACCCAAGTTGCAAAAGATTAGTTTCCTTTGTAATTCTTTTAACATACATCATATACGTCTGAAAACGTGTCCTCATCTTACATTGCATATATATAATTATATATGAATATGCAGCTGAAATATAAATTCAAAAATATATATAAAAATACCCTTTAGAGAAGGAATTGAATTTTCGAAAGTGTAACTAATGATAACTTTTAGAGAAGATTTTAAGGTATTGTATCTAAAAGTTACATTTAGAGAAGGTTTTGTATGTGTAACTAAAGAGGACCTTTAGAGAAGCTTTTAAATAAGAGTAACAAAAGCTACTATGTTTAGAGAAGCTTTTCCTTTACCTTCTCTAAAAATGTCTTTTAGTAACCTTTTGAAACCGTCACTAATCCTCAAAAACCGTCACTAATAGATACCCTTTAGAGAAGCTTTTTAGAAGAAATTGAGTGACCTTTAGAGAAGCTTTGAAAGCGTATCTAAAGCCTTATAAAAGTGTCCCTAAAAGCCTACATAAATGCACCCTCTGAAAACCTTCTCTAAAAGTTTCTCCTACCCTTACATAGGGAAGGTCCTTGACGGAAATGAAAACCTTCTCTAAAGGCTTTAGAGAAGCTTTTAGGACTTTTAAGTACAAAACAAAACCTTCCCTGAAGGTCATTTCTCTTGTAGTGACTTGACCTATTACCACCCCTATCGCAAGTGAGTTCTCTTTCTGCCGACTTCTTGTGAGCCAGTAACATAAAACACATACAAAAACCCACCACCAACCATGTGTGTGTGTTTCTTTTTTCTTTAATGAAGACTTATGGTGTATGCAGTGGCGGATTCCGGATTTTTGTCTAGTCACTTTGAAGGTAGATTAGAGGCCCAGAAAGTCCGTCCAATATGCTTTTAGCCTAATTCCACCAATTCGAGTGAATTTTAATGTGTTTTTGGTTGGTTTTAAGAGATTTTTATATTTTTTATTGCTTTCGAGATTTTTCCCCATTTTTTGGTTGATTTCGAGAGCTTTTTATTTTTATTTTTGTTGATTTCGAAGTATTCTTATTGTTGATAGGGGGCCTCGCAAGAAAACATTAAGAGAACTATGATAGAAAATTAACGAAAACCAGCGTTTTACCTAGAAGATGGAGTTTTCATCCTCTATGAGATGGGAGATGAGACATAAGGTGGTAGGTAGGTAAGAGCTACAATCTGGTTTTAAGCTTCAATTTGAGTTTGAATTTCGATAGGTCGATGTGAATTTTGATATTTGTTATAGCTTTCATGTAGTTCCACTTTCTATTTTGGCCAACCCCACCAGTCCACTAGTAACAAGATTGAACTGCTCCTTACGGACATTGTTTGATGAAGTTAGTAACTATTGACCATTTATAAAATAGAATAAAAGCTACATTGATGATTGTTAGACTTATCAAAGTTCATGTTTCTCGCTCAGATTTTTTACTAAACCTGATTAGGAAAAAAAAATTAGAATTTGCACCATTACTTTAATATTTACATAATCTTCAACCAAGTCATCATTATTTAATTACTTTTTTAAATAGTTATTATGTAAGTAGTTGTAAGTTTAAATTAGGTTCCTAAATATTAAAAAAGGAAAAAGAGAGGAAATCACCTATTTATGATGATATCTTGAAAAAAAAATATATTCATAACTAATAATATTCATGTTATTTATTAATATTCGTTATACATGTTACATAAAATAGGTGAGGTGGGGTTGCTTAAACACGAAGTTGATACTAACGATTTTAGTGACAAATGGTTTGTTAGTGATTATTCATTACTAATGGCAATAGATGCCATTGATGGCAACAGGAAGTACTAATAGTTGGGAAGGCTAGGAATTTACAATTTATACGTTTGGTAAAGTGGTTGATGGTTGCTAAGCTAATTATAAGGTGATAGGTTGGTCGATGAATAAATCATGTTTCACAAAAAATAGCTAATAAACTAGATGAAAAATGTAAATTATACAAAAATAACGTTTTTAAAGAATTACACTATTTCATAATATAATTAAAACAGATCTTTAATAACACGATATGCTAATTGATACAATCAAGATAATAAAAGTTATAAGAGCATTCCAAAACAAGGTTTTTAGAAGCAAGAAGTGTAGGCTCTTGGCGGAGAACCACTTGGAGAGAGTTCTAGTTTACAAGAACGAGTTTTTTTTTTCACTTTTAATGTGAAACTCAAAAAAATTAGCAAAAATACGGTCATTTTTTTTTCAAAAGTGTGGTAATCGGGACTTAGAGTCCCGATCTTTCTTCATATCAGATAAAGAAATCGGAGTTTAGAGTCCCGATCCCTTTTGCATCGTTTGACCAAAAAGTAACCTAAAAGAAATCGGGGTTTAGAACCCCAAACCCTTTTCTTTTGTTTTTTTCCCATCAGGTGTCATCCATGTACCTAACTATGCATGTATTGAAGAAGCAAAAAAACAAAAGAATAGGATTCGGGGGTTCTAAACCCCGATTTCTTTTAGGTTACTTTTTTGTCAAACGATGCAAAAGGGATCGGGACTCTAAACCCCGATTTCTTTAGAAAGTTTTCGGGACTCTAAGTCCCGATTACAACACTTCTGAAAACAAAAAAAGAATGACCGTATTTTCGCTTATTTCTTTTATTTTCACGTTAAAAGTGAAAAAAAAACTCTACAAGTACCTCACATCCTTTGAGTTCTTGTGTAGTAATTTTGGTTCTTAACCTTAAATTGGTTATTCTTTTATATATTTAATTGATTTAGTAATTATCATTGATGTTAAGATAAATACATAAAGCAAAGAAAAAGGGCTATTATAAGAATTGCCACCGTGAAATTTGATTTAGGGTCCTTTTGATTAGTCGGAATTAGGGATGGGAACGGGGCGGGTTTGGGGCAGCCGGGCAGGTACCCCCTTACCCGTCCCCGCCCCCGGTTTCGTATCAGGAGACCCGGCCCCGGTCCCCGGCGGGTACGGGGATTGACCACCCGGCCCCGGTCAAATTTTGGTCAAACCCCGGTCAAAACCCGGTGAAACCCAGGTCAAGACCCGAAACCGGTTACCCGACCCGATATGATATATATTTCCTAAAAAAATATTAAACAACACAAAAAATTAATACACTGTTTCAAAACTTAAAAGAGAGTTTAAAACATCAAACATCAAATACGAAATATTAAAAGTTACAACCAACATAGTTTAAAAAATCAAACATTGTTCCAAATTCAACTAAACTCCAAGGTATTCAACAATCCACATCTTCATCGTATGCAATCGTCACATCAAATCCTTCCGGTTCTCCATCTTTTGTATCTAAAATTAAAAATAATACAAGTTAGAACAATTATATATACAAGTTAGAAAAATTATATAATGTACCATATAATAATTTAGATAACTATTACCTCTAATTTCTTTCCTCAACCAACTTTGGGAGCACATCAATGCCGCAACTGTTTCCGGTTTTAGCCGACTACGTGTTTTTGTTATCTTGTTCGCACACATGCTAAAAGCCGATTCCGAGGCTACCGAAGAAATAGGAATGGCCAAGACATCTCTAGCAATCTTTTGCAAGATAGGAAATTTAGCACCATTGCACTTCCACCACATTAAAATATCAAACCCATCTTCATTTTCCGCCAAATAGTCATCCAACTCCATGTTTTCAAACACATCATCCTCGGTAATCATATTCTCAAAATCTAATTCCCATGAAGCTTTATTCAAAGAATATGCCCCCCATCCGAGTGAGTAGTGCTAGATTTTCCTTTCCCTTTGTTGTGATCATGCTTCCTTTTATACTCCTCAAACAATTCATTACACATGTTACGTATCTTCATAACCTCATCTTTTGCATCCAAGTCATAAATCTTTGGGAAGAAATAATTTATCAACTTGAGCTTATACCTAGGATCTAAAACGATAGCCACACTCATGACATCATGTATGACTTCCCAATATTTATCAAATTTACTCATCATACTTGATGCCATGTTCTTAATAATGAGATTGTCAGTATCCATCCAACTCCTAATAGATAATTTCATCTCACAAATCAAAGGGAAAAAACAAGTTTGAAGTGGGATATTTTGTCCCAGAAAATGTCTCGGTCACACGGTAAAATAACTTCAACTTTTCACAAACATTTGACGCCATTTTCCATTCATCTTCGGTAGGACAACTAACATAATGCCTATCTTTCTTGATCAAAAGAGTAAAAACTTCTTTATACTCTAAGGCAACATTCAATATCATGTAAATGGAATTCCATCACGTCTTACAATCAAGCACTAACTCCTTTTTGCGGTTTTTCACCCGTCCCCGTCCGGGGCGGGTAAGCGGGGTTCCCCACCGGGTCGGGTGAAATTCCCATCCCTTGTCGGAACGGATTTGGGTAAGATATGGTATTCAAATCTATTCCAATCTCATGTTTGGTTCGTAAGATTTTCTGAATTTAAAATGTAACACCCCAAAATTTGGAGTCAACAAAAACTTTCATTAACGAAAGGTGGTAATACAAATTACGCCAAAGCGTGAGCTCTTCCCAAAAATGGGGTATAAAGTAATGTACGATTACGATGTTTGTAATTTAAATGAAGCGGTATAATAACCAACAAGTCTAATTCCTAACAAGGAAAAAGACTACAAAAGGGTCATAGTTTCTACTATCAACTCGCGGTCTAGATGACCGGTCTCTTCACACGATCCCCCAAGCTCACTCTAAACCTAAACATTTACTTTGGAGCGGCGCCACTAGCACCTGAGAGACACATCGACACCATGCAACTGTTAGGCCAAAAGAGCCTAGTGAGTTGTACCAACAAATACGATACATATAGAATCATGTTAACACATATGATGTATACATGAGGGTATTTAAACAACATAATCAAAGTATACTTTTACGGGTTATCTTTTATCTTCGGAAACAGTGGGAGCGACCCACCTCTATCAACCAATAGCCATCACTCGTTACTTCCAAACACCTCGATGCCATATCTACCATGACACCATCAGAGGCCCGCGCACCTCGGAGCAACCCGAGAGCCGGCGACATAGGGGCATTCCTATTTTAGAACCTCCCAAGACTGTTTGGTGTGGAAATATTGCATTGGTTCGTCCATTGTTATTTATATAGCCGTATATCCGTCGCCAGTCCCATCACTCGTTACTTCCAAACACCTCGATGCCATATCTATCATGACACCATCCACAGAGGCCCGCGCACCTCGGAGCAACCCGAGAGCCGGCGACATAGGGGCATTCCTATTTCAGAACCTCCCAAGACTGTTTGGTGTGGAAACATGGCGCGGAATATACTTAATTACACACAAACGTGTTACGTATTTTCACCCTGTCTAAGAAACCATTCTATACTGTGTACCTCGATGCCATATCTATCATGACACCATCGGAGGCATATACGTACTGTCTAGAAAGACTCATACAATTATCTTAACCTTTCATAAATATTAATCAAGGGTCTCAAGCCCTTCATTCATTTCACATAAGCCAACATGTTCGGGATTTAATTCCTTCACATCATTCTGTGGCATGCATAATAACACGTATTTCTCATAAATACATTCATCATATAGTCACATGGATATAACTCATGCATTAGTAGCACACGATAATCTACTCCACGTATACAATAATCCAAGTCAAGCCATTCATACAAGTATCATTACTCATTCATTTCATGGCAATCCTTAAACCTAAAAATTTAGGCATTTCATCCAAAGATCATGTTTATTCACAATAACCAAGCAAGATATGTAAATCAAACAAGGTGATGTGTTCTCAGTTTTAACAAAAAGGGTTTAGCAACTCACTTTAGGGCTTATAAAGCCAAAAGCCCCAAATTTCACCAAGAACCCTAGCTTAAAGCTTGAGTGATCACCTATGGTGATAAGAGATGAAAGTCTAGATTAGTACAAAATCTACATCTCGTAAGCTTAGATCTATACTTAAAACTATAAATGGAACTCACCTCCTCAAGATCTTGGGTGAAAACCCCAAGATGAAGAACCTTCAACAATGGTGGAGAGGTGGTGGAGAAGATGAATCCATAGAAGTCTCCACCCTCCAAACTAGTAGATCTAGCCTCCAACACTTCCCAAAACATGAAATCCACCTAAAACAACACTAGATCTAAGACAAGTATGGAAGAAAAGGTTTGGAGATGAAAAACCCCCAAATCTAAGCTTAAACTCGAAGGAGATGATAAGATTACTTACATCAACGTTTTTGAACCATCAAATACTTGAAATCCATTGATGTATTCTTGAAGAGCTCAAAAAATCGAGAAGATAGCAATTGAATCACCAAAATCGGAGTTGTAGAGAGAAAGATATGAAGAAATGAAGAAGATGGCTTAAAATTGCGTTTTTCAGGTCTGACCAGCGGTAACGGCGGGTCCCCACCCGCGGGTTGACCCGCGGCTGACCCGCCCTTACTCTGAAACCCGCCTGAAACCTGTGCGGTTCACTGTTTTGGCCATAACTTCTTCGTTATAGCTCCGATTTCGATTCCGGAAGAACCGTTGGATTCGTATTTCAATTTCCCATCCAACAAGACCATAAAATCTAGGTTTTGATCAAAAGTCCTATTTTTCATATTTTCTTAAAAGATAAGTTTTACACAGATCTGGATTCGCATTTGTCCAAAAATCACGGGTGTTACATAAAATACTAAAATTTCTTTGAAATCCTTCAAGCGTAGAATTTTAATATCCCAAATAGATGAATATGTTTGTATTAAAGTGTTGTTGTTCAAAAAAAATATGGATGATTAGGATTTCAATAGATTTCGTGAGATTTAATAATATGTTAAAAAATATTTGTTTTTAATAAAAAATTAATTTAAATTAACTTTCTAATTTTGTATAATTTTTAGTGATTCTTTTTATAAATAATGAAATCAAATTAATCCCTTTCAAATCTTATAAATCAAATACACAAAAGGATTCCAAATCCTCTTTAAATCCCTACTTGAAATTTAATTAATTTCATTTCATTCCTACAAACCAAATAGACCCTTAGGCTACGCATACCCAAACCCTTTCAACCCTACTGTTACATCAGCACCACATCAACTTTTCCATAAACCCACAATAAGTCATCTAAAGCCCTCCCTTATTAGTATCTGAACCCTCCTAACCCTCTCACTTTTTATTATAAAACACACCACACACACACACAACACACACCATACACACAACACACACAGAAGGGACGAATCCAGAACATAAAATCACGTGGTTCCCTAATTAAGTTCAGTCGAAAAAAATAAGAGTGTTAACTATACTTTTGTCGGCTCAGGTCATTAAAATTAAAATAAAACATTAAAGTCGTGGTTTTTTTGTTTGGTATTTAGGCGAGACTTAAAATTGTTGGGTCTTAAACAAAAAAAAATTGGTGTGGTTTCTTTTGTTTGTTATTTGGGCCAAACATAAAATTGATGAGCTTTAAACAAAAAAAATTAGAAAAATAATAATAATGTGCACAAGCAGAATCAAACCTATGACCTCTCGTACAAAATAAAGGGTGTTTTCCAACACACCACCAGAATCTTTGTTACCCTTTAACTGCGAAATAAAATTTTCAAATGGTTCCTCTAAACTTTTTAAGGTAGGTCCCAAAATAAATTCTATATAACTTGTAATAGAAATAAAAAAATTAGGTAGGTCCCGGGACCTACCTATGGTACACATAAATTTGCCCTTGACAGAAACTCAACGTTTTTTAGCGGTGTGGACACACCGCGTGACCCCGACGCCTCCCAGCCTGCCGATGGCGTAGCCGAGCCTGCCTAGCCCGCCGAGCTTGAACCCGCTGAACCTAACTCCTTGGTACGCACGGCCTTAAAGACATTTGGTTCACCTAAGAGAATTTGATGGAATTTTAATCCATTGAAGTAGTTTGACTTTAAAAGAATTGTAATGTAATTCGACCACAAGTTATGTTGGTAGGAATTTAAATGATTCCATCAAATTCATTCTCTAAGCTAAACACCACTAAGAAATTTATCAGTCCAACTTTATCAAATTCCTTTGAATTCTGCAAAGCCCCTTAGGTTTTTAAATTGTTGAAAAGGAAATGATATGGCAAACAAAAGTACATAATATGGGTTATTATAAGAACCTCCATGGAAGATGCTTTAAGAGAAAATAATTATTTTGCCCCATCTTAACTAGGTTTCACCTCCTACCTCATTTCTCTCCCAAATTCACCATATACCCCACCGGCCACTATTCGACGATCCATATTTGCTACTCATGGCGTTTTCCGGCGACCGCCGCTACCGGACCCCACCGCTATTAGCAGTCTCTGGCCAATTTTGTTATCCCAATGGCAACCCCTAAATAGCAACCTTAATTAAAATGGCAACCCCAATTAGCGATCCATAGTTAACAATTTTGTTATCCAAGGCAACCCCAATTAGCAATCCATTTCTTTACCCCTAAATAGCAACCCCAATTAAAATGGCACCCCTAATTAGCGCTCTATTTCTTTGCCAAATAGGGTTTAATTGAGTGGTGCAAGTTTTTGATAGTGATCCATTTCTTTGCCGATGGTCTTGGCCGTGAGCCACTAATATGGGTCGCCGGATAGTGGTCGGTGGGGTATATGGTGAATTTGAAAAGAAAATGGGGTAGGAGGGGAAACCGATTTATGAGATGGGACAAAATAATTATTTTCTCATGCTCTAATTGATATTTGGACAAAAAGCTTCTAAAATATCACTCTAACTAGATTTCGATAACCAGGGACGGACCTATGATGGTTTTCAAACAGTGGCACGATATAAGAAGTTTTTGGTTGATTTTGAGAGATTTTTTCTTTCGACTTTTTGGTTGATTTCAATGGACTTTATTGATTTTTTTTTGGGTTGTTTGATTGACTACGAAAGAATTTTTTTGGTTTTTTAGTTGATTTTGAGAGAAATTTTAAGTTTTTTGTTTAATCTCAAAAGAATTTTTAGGTTTTTTGGTTGATTTCGAGAGAATTTTTGGGTTTTTTGGTTGATTCCGAGGGAAGTTTTTGGTTTTTTTTGTTGATTCTGAATTAAATTTTTGGTTTTTAGGTGCACGCTTTCAAGTTTTGAAAACGATACGGTGGCACCCTTCGAAATAATATGGTTGCACCTTCATAAAATTCGAAAATTTTACACTTCGGCGCACAAATTAGACGGTAGCCCGTGCCACCATGGCCACCATACCAAGTCCGTCCATGTCGATAAGCTAAAAGTAACTTATCATACCTTTGCCAATTAATATTTTCCTAGAGATGACACATTTTCTTAGTCGTTTTTGTTTTGCCTAAGAGGTGCAACATTTTCTTTTCTAAGTATTATTGTGTGTTATCTCTACAATAAGGCATTAGAATTTAGAAAGTGGTCGATATCCACAACTTTGTTAAATCACAAAAAAAATCAATAGCTAATCATACAAATAACAATTAATGAATAAAGTTTTTAAATTAAATTGTCGGACACCTTATGACGAAAAACTTGGTTATTTTGATAAAAATAGAAAAAAATTGGTTAAAAGATGAATAACGTATTTTTAGTTGATTAGAATAACTAATTTCTTTAACTAAAACAAATAAGTCTATTTTCTTTTTCTTTTTTTACTAAAAGCTACTTTTCAAGCGAATGAAAAATACTGTAACATTATTATTATATATTTTAAATTAATATTAAATTTATTTTTATTTATTATGATATGAAAAGATTTTAATTTAAAGATTTTGTTAAATGTCAATTAAAAGCTGTTGGAAATTTGGGATCTGAATTTGAAGCTTTTTTGTTTATAGAGTGGGAATGGAAGACAGCCAAAAGTCAAGACAATGGACTTTAATGACGGATGTAATACGAGCCTCAGTTTTAGTTGGGAAGGAAGCTTTCAATTCATTCTTTATGAATTTCAAAATTTATATATTATATAATGTATTATGTATATATAGAGAGATAAAGGGAATTTTACTCTTTCTAAGCATAAGAATTTGAACTCTCAACCTTTCACTCTTATATTAGCCTTACATCAGTTTTTTACTTTTCTATCCTCATAACTTTATCCTTAAATCTCGTACCACCAACCTTTTATACCCTCTACCTTATTATAATTATTTTATATATTAAATAAACGAGGAGAAAGAGTGCGACTTCATTGGGTTCACAAACCCTCGTCGAACCCGCATCATGAACACCCCCCCCCCTGGCGGCATGAACCCGGCAAACCCGCTCAACCCATAGTCGTGCTACGGAAGGCCTTAAGAACACAAACTGGTATGAACTATGCACAAGGCGACACTTATTTTATTTCAGGATTAATATTTATCATATATAAACATTTATGATGTTATTCATAGTAAATATCAAAGTATTATCTATCATAAATCAGATATTCATGATAAATAACACATTCATCGTATTCAATTTATATTTATGGATATGTTCAGTTAAGAACCTAACTTATGTTGTGAATTAGTAAATAAGAGAGCATGTCTCAAACATTCGCGAGATATCATATCCATCATTAATAATATAAAATAAATGTTGTGAAAAATTATTCATCATGAATTGGAACAAATATGGACACATACTGTGGTCTCGGTACATTACGGAGATTAGGTTTGCAACTAAACTTTGAACTTTCTTCTCTCTCTCATATTGTGGTCTCAATAACATATAGGTAACATCTAGAGAGGACCATTTTATTATTGAAAACTTGAGGACTGATTTAAGTCTTTGATCTGAAAATGGCATGATCGTCATTTGGTAAAAAAAGATTCGCAGTTCATTCACTATACGAATATTCATATTTCATATTTACCATATGGATGTTCATATTCACCTTATGAATTTTCAGATTCACTAGATGAATATTCATATTCATCTTACGAATCTGAAAATTCACCAGATGAAACATATAAATTCATTCACAAATGAATATTCATATTCATCTTATGAATATTCACATTCATTATAAATTCACCTCATGAATACAAACAAAATATATATTACATTTAAATTTTCCTAATGAATTCAAATATATATATATATATATATATATATATATATATAAATTCATCTAATGAATCTTCTCATCATCCACTTTAGCCTTCAATAATACATGATGAACCTTCAAGAACAAAAATGATGAACATCAAGAACACATGATGAACAATCAAGAATACAACTTCAAAAACTCTAATTTTTCAAGATTTATTTTCTAAAATCTTCATAAAAAATGTTAAAATGTTTCCATAGTTTTTATACCATTTTCATGCATTAGTTAGTTGGGTTTTTCTTAAGTTTTTCATAGGTTTCATGCATTTTTACTTATCTTTTACTCTTTTATCAAATTGTGAGTTGCTAGTGCGTTGATACGGTTAATCGAGTGGTTTCAAGTGTTTTCTACAGGTTTTAGGTGCGGTTGGTGACGGTGTGAGAGATGGTGGAGTCAAGATGGGACGAGATGGCGTGGTAGTGGACGAGGAAGATGACGAAGAGGACGAGAAGAGGGCCGGAAAGGAAGTTTGAGAAAAGGTCAAAGCAGGAAGAGTCAAAGCTAGAAAAAAGTCAAAAGTAGGAATTTTGTATGGCTAGCGATCGCTAGCCTTGCTAGCTAGCGATCGCTAGCCTTGCTAGCTAGCGATCGCTAGCGGCGCAAACCCACCCGCGTCATTTTGGGATTTTTGCTTCTTTTGTCATTTTGTCTTGGTATAAATACTTCTTTAGCACGTGTGTTGGACCGGTTTGATTTCATTTTTCAGTTTTTCAAGTAGTTGCACTCCAAATTAGGGATCTAGGTTAGTTACTTTTTCATTTCCATGGAGGTTGAAGTTTACACTTGAATGGAAGCTTTTTGGCTATGGAGTTTTCATAAAATTTAGATATGTTGTTCAAATCAAGATTACAAACATCAATCTTCAAAATTGAATCAAACTAACCTAATTTTGACAAAAAATCTCAAGAACCCTAGAAATTGGGTTTTTTAGTTAAAAAAGAAATTACCAGGTCTAGTTGATGAACGGTCGGTGGTGGAGGACGATGACGGTGGTGGAGCCACGATGGCAACGGCGGCGATGGCAGCAACGGTGTCGGCGGTTACGATGAAGAATCCGACAAGGGTGACGAATCTGGCGATGACGAAGAATAATTAGGCAGTGACGAAGAAGAATCCAAAACTAGAAGGTGAGAGAGATCTTTTTAATAAGTGGTAAATGGTGGTGGTGGCGGTGGTAGCGGCGATGGCGGTGGTAGTGGCCGGCGAGAGGAAGAAGATGAGGAAGAGAAGAAGATGGAGGAAAAAGTGCAGGTGGTTTCTTTTACTTGCTTAATTCTCAAGCAAGATGTTAAATTGTCAAAAATACCCCTTTAGGGTTATAATCAAGTGTGACTCATAAAAATGAAAAGATTGTTACCATGACCCTTTTCTATTATCAACCATTGATCAAATGTGATTGATGGTCTAAGATTGGTTTTCAAGTTTTCACTAATAAAATGGTTTTTATTTGATTATTCCTATATATATAAGGGAAGTATCAAGTGCAAACCAGATGATTCTTACAAACTATGGAAATCAAATCTAAACCATTCATTTTTCCAATCTACGGTCATGATTAAAGTAGCGATTAAGTAGCGGTTACACCAACTAATAATGGATAACCAAGCTATATTTGTGAAACCAGTGAAACCAATACTTTACACATGAAATTTTACAGCAAAACACTGTAAGGTAAAAAAAATTCGAACATTCATAGTGAAAATGTGAAGGTACAAAAAATCCAAACTTTCACAGAAAAACATTGTGAAGTAAAAGGACGTTTATTTTTTATACAAATTATATCATTATACTTCTATTGTCAATACTTTTAAAATAAATTAATCATTAGATATTTTTGAATTTAATAATCCTGTAAAGTGTCATAACTATGTATGAATCTATACTATATTGTAAGATACCTTAAATCATTATATATTATAAAAGTCATTCTGATGTAGCGTGTGTGGGGATAAACAAAGATCAAAATACGTTGATTCGATGAATACCGTATTCAATCTCTTCCAAGGCTTGTTGATTCGTAGAATACCAAACCCTAGGCTTCAAAACCTGAACCCTAATTGAGAATTCAAGAATTGGGAATAAACGAAAATTCTATAAATTCATAAACTAAAAACTGATTTACAATGAATGATAATAATCCTATTTATAATCTAGCCTAACTAAAAGATAACTATGAAACTGAAAATTTAAACCAACTATAAAACTAATAGATAATTAAAAATAAACTAATAATAATCCTTAAATATGAAAAAGTAGAATTAATATTTATCCAGGTTTGTTGCATTATCATTATCTGGATTTCTGCATCACATTCTTTGGACATAACTTGACAAATCAAAAGAATGTAAAAATTCTGTCTTTATAGGTACAAGTTACCATAAACACCATTAAATCTGACTTTCATATTTTAGATTAACATTAATTGGTATTCGTTTAAGGTTGCGTTTGGGACACATAGTCCATGGGTTAACAAACCAAACCAAATTATCCCGAATTTTAAAATGATTGAAACAAGGTCACAAGTGGTATTCTCAATACTGAAATTAGAGATCTTCATGTATAGGAGTTATCCTTGGAACCTGAGTCACAAATAGGCCTATGGAGTGCCATTCTTTAGATATTTTAAACGATTTTGATTGTTTAATTTTATCGTTAAGCAAAAAAATTCTCAAATTTTGAGCATGCAGAACTTTGTGATTGTTATTTTGGATCTTACTAAAAAATCAAACCAAGTAATAAATTTTGAGCATGTAGAACTTTTTTTTGACCATATTGATTTTGAATTTTGTACATCCAATATGCGATTTAAAAGCAAATAAATTTGGCATCATGTGATGCAAAATAAAACTGAACAAGAAACAAAATTATTTTTTCAAGTTCTCAACTTTATATTTGAGAAACTTTGCGTTGCATCGCAATTGTCTAGTACTTTTATATATAATTAAAATTACTTTATAAATCATTAATTAATAATTATGGTATAAGGAAAACTACGCATAATGCATAATATGATTTTTTTTTGAAGAGCAAAGGAACGCAAGGCAAGGAGCTTCGGCAAAGCCATCACCCCCGCCAAGCAGACCAGAAACTTTATTGGAAACAAAGCTAGCAAGGCGCTAGAAAAGAGAGTACAAGGGGAAAAACGAAAAAACCCAACAAACAAAAAACCTCAACGAGGCGAGAAACCAAAACCACCACCAACAACGAGCAAAAAACAAGACAACTACCTACCCCTCGGCGAGGAAAACCAGTTATCAAAATTTAAGTTTAAGTTATTTGCTTTGTTCCCGATCCAAAGCTTCGACAGGGACTGAACGGAGGGAAAGAGGTCCATATAACGTTGCCTAGCGATGGTAGCTTCATCCGCATGAAGGATGTCATTCCTCCGTCTCCATAGTTGCCAAAGAGCTACCGCACAAACCGCGACGATCACCGATCCGAAGCTGCTGATGGTTCCCGACTGTTGTACAAAATTGTGGAAGTCCGAAACCGAAGAAAGACGGGGCAAATTCAGACCCCACCAAGCCCAAATTTTTCTCCATAAAGAGCTAGAAGACGTACACGAGAATAAACAATGATCTGTCGTTTCCACTTCATCCTCACAAAAGATGCAGGCTGGAGAATTAAGATGAACACCTCTTTTCTATAAATTAAACCTTGTTGGAATAGCTTTTTTAAATAACCGCCAAAGAAAGATGTTAACTTTCAACGGAATAAGAGGGTTCCAAATGATCTTCTCCCCACTTTCTCCTCCAGGGTCATAATGCATAATATGATTGATGAAGATAAAAATGGCATATTTAATCAATTGGATCGATGAAAAGGTAGATAATTCGGAAAAAAAATTCAAGGTTTCACTAATGGATTACAATAATATTCTTCAATGAAATTGTACTAAAATGACGTTCATTATCAACTCCACTCTAACTTAGTTGAACATATTTGGTCAAGTCGAAATTACAAATGATATGTATTACCATTTATTATTTAGTGTTAGTTTTTATAAAGATTAATATTTATGCAATGTTGCACTATTTTTTGTTGTAGTGTTAAAATCATATTTACGTTACAAATGTTTTTCATATATGTTAACAAAATTAAAATTAATATAAAAAGTAAATATTAATAAACTATGTGTCAATTCTTTTTTTTTAATTTTAAAATATATTATATGTAAAAATATTAGTGTGTGTATATTTCAGGGATAAGCCTGCATTGGTTCTCATGGTGGCACATGTAACACCCCAGATTTCCATAACAATAATATAGCATAGGTAACAAATAAATCCCAATGATCTAAGTCGCAAATATCATAACGTACTAAATTCAAAATAAATGGTTTAGAGTGCATGCGGAACATCCCTCCACAGCTGAGATAACAAAGGTTAAAGTACTAAAATTTAAGTCAGCTACGCTACTATAAGCGTTCACCTTCTCTTTGCCTCTAAGAACACGATCTTTCCCTGAAAAGGTTTTAAAAGTTTGAAAACGAGGGTTAGACCGAAAGGTCTAGTGAATTCCCTCAAAACAGTTCAATGATAGTTTAATTACGGCCCGCTGGCCAAAAGTAAAGTCATTAAGCACCATTTCACTAGGGTAGCACCATGAGCAACGAAACACGTCACCTCGTGACTAAACTGGGCTACTCCAGACCTTTCACTGTAACGCCCCAAAATCCTTAAGTTATTATTTTATATTGATTGGGTTATTATTATTGTGTTATTAATATTAGTTAATTAGAGTTTTAAGAAATTGGATTTTAACTAGAAATTTAGCTTGTGGGCTTAGGATTAGGAGTGGGCTTGGCCTAGGAGAAGGATCCGGCCCGGGTTTATAAATACCTCAAACCTCCTAACTTCTCCTCACAATTATACATTCTAACTTGGAGAGGAAGAAAGAGAGAGAGAAACCGAGAGAGAATGAAGAAGAAATCAAACCCTAGTTCTCTTCCACTTGATTCAATTCGAAGCAATCATCACACTCGTTGGAGTCATCGGAGGCCTTAGATTCGTTGTTGAGTTCCGTCGATCAAGTAAGGTATAATCATAGTCCCTTTCGTTAGTGTTGGTTTTTTTTTTTGTTCAATATGTTTAGGGTTGTGTGGGATGATGAAACGATCACCGAATCGTTGGGTTGTGTTATGATTTGTGTTACCAACGTTAGTATATGTTTTGGGGAACGTTTTACTTGTTGAATTCTCGTCAGAAAGTCGAATAATGAGTTTGGGATTGATTTTCGGAATTGCTGTCAGGATTGCGCAGCCGTGGGAAATCGGCTCGTTCTCCCTCGTTAACCGTCGGATCGTCGTGAAATTTGTACAGCGGCTTCACGACTCATTGTTCTTCAATCTGACCGGAGGGATCGAACATCGGAGGCTCCAGTAAGGAGCAGCAACTAGTCGAAGTTGGCTGATTTTCCAGGAAAACCGAATTCGGTAATTTGGATTATTAAGCGGTGTGTGCGATTCTCAAAGGCAAACGACGGAGAATCAAGTGTGGTTGTTAATTGATCGCAAGGTAAGAATCTTAAGCATGTTGTTGGTTTAATTGAAGTGATTATCGAGTAATCGATAGGCTAGGGTTTAATGTTGTTTTTGAACCGTTAATTCGTTGCTAGAAGTCGTTTAATGTTGGTTTTTGGTATTGGAATGGATAGGGATGTTATAGGATAGCAATGTGTGAACTTTAGGGGCAATTGGACTAGTCTAGCTACGTCTAAGACCCTTGTTTCGGTATCGAGTCTTCGTATTGATTTGATAGTAAGTAATGTGCTTTACGATTGAATTGTTTAGGTAAGTTAACTTGCTATCGTGAGGATACCGAGGAGTACCCTAAGCTGCTATAAGGTGAGTTACACTGTGCTTGTTTTATATTGTTTCGTGTGTATGTATGCATGATTTGGTTGAGTCACTTTTATAATTGTGAGTGGGTTTTACGTTCGTCGTATTATAGCTTGCTTATATGTATGTAAGTTGATGCGTTTGATGAGGCCGGGTCGTGGGACGATCCGAAGAGCGAGTAATCGCTAAGGCCGGGTCGTGGGACGATCCGAAGAGTGGGTAACCACTAAGGCCGGATTGCGGGGCGATCCGAAGAGTGGGTAACCACTAGGGTCGGGTCGTGGGACGATCCGAAGAGTGGGTAACCACTAAGGCCGGATTGCGGGGCGATCCGAAGAGCGGGAAACCGTTAAGATGTGGATATGATGTGATTGGTATGTGTGATTGTGATGGCACCGGTTGTGGTATGTGCCCGCGTGGCAGTATGAAATAGGCATAGTGCTAGCTCACTAAGCGTTTTCGCTTACCCTTTCGGTGTTTACCTTTTTTTCAGGTTCTGGTTTAGAAGTGGATAAGGGCAAGGCCCCAGCTTGATTTTCCTGTGGATGACGGTTCTAGCGACACCTTGACATTTATTTGTGGGTTTTTATTTTATAATTAAATGGGATTTTTAGTTACTTATTTTTAGTTGGAATTTATTGAGCCGGTTCGCCGTGAAAACGTATTTATTTTGTAATAAAATTATTTATTAAATTCTTTTTATTTAAAACCTTTAAAAAAATCCCGTTTTTGAAAATTGGATGTTACAACTTGGTATCAGAGCCTAGGTTTAAGAGAATCAGCACACATGCTTGCGAGTGTGTGTGTGGTTGGACTTAAACTAGGAGATTTTAGGAAAAAGATGTTAGGAATTATGTGCAGAGTTGACAAACCAAGTAATTACACATCCAATGTTACAAGACACTTGAGGGTCACACCTGTGAGGACCTATAAATCGAATAAGTTAAATGAAACCCAGAAATGGAGAGTTAGGATTTATAATAGTGAATTATAAATCAATTGGGTAATTTCATCAGAATTACCAAAGTCAGAGGTTATTAGTTAATTAGATACAGTTATTAATAATTATTTATTAGATAAAATAATATATATAATAGTTAATTAATAAAGTTATATATATTAGATAAATATATATATATATATAATTATCATAAGCAAATTCTTTTCCAGTAATTAAAAAAGGAAAAAGATTTGAGATAATTACTATATGGAAACTGAATCCTATTCAAACTGTATTTTTCCTTCCATATAAATAAGGCTTATGGGTTAAGGAAAAAGCTAAGCTTTTCAGCTAACAGAATCAGTTTCAGTTTCTCTCTTCCTCTCTCTCTCCAGCCGGCGCCAAACCCCCCCCCCCCCCCCATTCGGATTCCAGTTTTGGTTTTCGGTCTTCGGGTTTTCATTCGGTTCAACTAGAAGAACATCCGTTGGTCGATCACCGGTGGACTAAAATCTCAAGCAATCCAGGTAAACCATCGAAACCATATTAGAATTAACTAAACTAAATTGATTAAAAGATCTGTGAGCTTTTAGGGTTTTTTTGCTTAATCGCTTCCGCATTATAATCAAACCAGTGTGTGTTTGATAGCATAGGCTTTTATCAGTTCAGATTTTAACCTATGGGATTTATCGAACCAGTAAGGTTTCGAAGATCCATGGTGATCCTTGAGTCAGTTTGACCCGAGGGATCCCACAAAAACCCAACAGTGGTATCAGAGCCACGGTCTGTTCGTTTTAATTAACTCGTTTGATCCGTTAAAATTGTTCGTTTAATTCTCGTTTTAGTTTTGTATATAAAGTTTTATTTATCGTTTTTAATCGCTTCAAACACACCCAGAACACCCAACCGACGATCGGCGGTGGAATGGCGGCAGTTAGCCGGCCGGACCGCCAGGCCGATCGCCGGCTATAAAATCACACCACACGAGCGCCGAGCCGCACCACCCGATTGGTGGTGGCGGCGTCGGCTATCGCTATCAACCACCAAGCCGCACCACCCGATTGGTGGAGGCGGCGTGGGTTGTCGAATCGCACCACCAGCGACAGTGGTGGTGGCCGACGTGTTTGGTAATAGGGAAGGCTGTTCGATCGCCGGCCAATGGAGGACAACGGTGATGATTCGATCGCCGACCGAAATCAACCCCACACCGCACCCGACTGTGGTCCGGATGCGGATCGTCTACGGCTGCACCACCAGCAAGGTGGTGGCGGTCCTTGCAATAGCCACGGCCAAACCACCAGTCAGGTGGTGGCCGGCGGTTTCGAAACAAGTTATGGTGGCGGCGGTGGTATTCTTGCTACCGTTGTCACCGGTAGATAGACGGATGGTGGCAATGGTTGATGGTGGTTACGCGGTGGCCAAGTGCCACGCACAGAGGACCGAAACCGCACGCGGCGGTAGCCAAAACCACCGGATTGGTGGTAGCGGCGATGGTATCGATCGCCAATCGAATCGCCACCAGATTGGTGGTGATCAATGGCGTTGGGCGATGGCGAATCCCGGCAGCGGCGGTAATCGATCGCCACCAGTGTGGTGGTGATCGATGATGTTGATCAACGACGGCTAAACCGCCGCGCGGCGATGGTGGCAGCTGCCGCTATCACCAAACGGCGGTGGGGGTGTTTTTGATCTTGTTCGCCGACAACAATCAACCACCAATCGACGGTGTTGTCGATGATGGCAGCCGCGGTGGTGGAATACGATCCGCACGGCGATGGTTGGCAACGATGGTGTTGTTTGTTTTCCCAAAAGTCAACGGCGACAGTGGTTGTTTGCCTTCGCCGTCATGAAACCGATCAAAGGGTGATTGTTTGTTACTATCATCGGATTTAGTATCAATTGTTTTTCGAAACCCGAAGCGATAAGACGGGATTAGGATTTTTCGATCCTCGATAGTTTTTCGAGCAAATCGCGAAACCCTAATGGCCCAAGATTACCAGTTTGGTAATGGGCCTATACGCCCAGTTTTTGGACCAAGTTTGTGGCCCAAATAAGTTTTGTTGGTTTTAGACCCATTTACCCAGATTAACTTATTCAAGTAATTTTATTGCTTTAGTTTTTCATTAAAATTTTTATAAACCGAATAGTTAATAGTCAAATAGGCCTAGTATTGTATTTGATCAGTTGGTCGAATCTAGATACAGTTTTAAGGCCAGTATTGTGTATCTCGACCAGTTAGTTCGAAATACCTGTTTTTCGATATTTTTGGGTAAAAGGTTGATATTTTTAGATAAAATGGTTTTAGTTTTATAAAATAGGATTTATTGTTTATAAGTCTCAGTTTTTAAGTAAAAACCGTTTTTCAGCTTAAAATATTTTGGTTCATAAAACAGTTTGTTTTTCGAATCAGTTATAAAACCAAGTTCTGCGATAATTGAGACAAGATAATTTTAACGGATCTAGGTTTATTTCTCGCTGTCATATTATGCTTTATATGATTGATTGCGTGATTGCTTGAACTTCATATATGCATCTCAGTTTGAAATATATATATGTGTGCCTAATATAGAGTTTTGCCAACTTAGACCCTTGACATATTTCCGGGGAGGCCTGCGTGCCATTTACAACCCCTTATGTAATAATGACCTTAGGATAGATGTTCGGGACAGCAAGGCCAGTGGGAGCTGCTAAAGTTCATTCTCTTACCAAAGTACTGACAAGCATGGCAAGGCCAGTGGGAGCTGCTAAAGTTCATTCTCTTACCAAAGTACTGACAAGCATGGCAAAGCCAGTGGGAGCTACGCAAAGTTTTTGAAGCTTTTAATAAAATAGGTCATTATTGGTCCTTAGGAAACAAACGTTGGCAAAAACTATAATTGGCTATTATGTGATTAACTGTTATTTAATTGCATGATTAAATGTTTATTTGTGATATCTTGTATGTTAGTAAGTTTTAAATAGTTTCTTTTAAAACTAGGTTGTATCACAAAGTATATAGGTTTTTGTATTTAAAATTACCAGTTTTTCAAACATTTCAAAACGGTAGATTTTATTTTTAAAACCTATAAATGATTGTTATATATATAAAAGGCAAGTTGACAAAGACATTTAATTTTTATCAACTAGGTGTGCTATTAAAACAGTTAGTTTTAATTAGCAAGTGATTTTTAAACAGTTAGTTTAAAACATCTGCTGCCTTTATAACAATCAGTTTTTCAAAACCTGGAAGTAAAATTTTCAAAACCCCGAAAATCATAGATCAGTAGTGCAACCCATCTAGGGGCACCTTCGGTATAAGGTACACGGGCTTTATGAGTGATCACACCTTCAACGTCCGTGTTCAAACTGAAAACTGAAGGGGTCACATAACTCTGCGAATTATCTCCGGGTGGTACCGGCCAGAGTATAGTGATCAGGTCCCCAAAATGGTGAGATCTATTTTGGTACTATAATGTTCACCGGGAGGTACCGGGCCAAAATGCACTTAGAGGGACTAAAACATGCACAAGTAGTTAGCGTGGTCCCGAAAAGATCTAGGAGTCATATCAGGTAGATATGATTGGTAAAAGTCCTTACCTACCGAAATAAATACGGGCCTGGTGGAGCAAGAACAATCCGCACATTAGGACGTATGAAATAAGGATCCTAGTCCAATGAATTGATCATTTAAGGGTTTATTGATATTGATTGGAATTTAATCTATTTACAGTTGCTAAAGACCAAAAGTTTTAATTTGTGTAGATGGCAAACACTGTTACCAGCACTAACAATCTTTCCCTCCGCTCTATCCTAGAAAAGGACAAGTTGACTGGCTCCAATTTCCTCGACTGGGAGCGCAATCTGATGATTGTGCTCAGACATGAGAGGAAATGGTATGTCCTTGAAGAGCCTCTTAGGGAGGCACCTCCGGCAAATGCTCCGGCTGCTGCCAGAAATGCCCACAAGAAGCACTCGGATGACCTACTTGATGTCGCCTGTCTGATGCTTGCAACTATGAGCCCAGATCTGCAAGCAGGGCTCATAAATACAAATGCTTATGACATGATCCGCCAACTGAGGGACATGTTCCAGACCCAGGCCCGTACAGAACGTTACGATGCCACAAAAGCATTTAATGAGTGCAAGATGGTAAAAGGGACATCAGTAAGTGACCACATCATGAAGATGAAAAGGCACTTGGATCATCTAGAAAGGCTTGGTCACCCAGTTCCGTTGCAGCTAGCAACAGATACTATTCTCAACTCGCTGTCAGAAGACTACAGGCCTTTTGTAGTCAATTATAACATGAATAACATGGAGAAGTCAATAGCAGAATTACACTCCATGCTTAAGACAGCTGAGTTGAATCTGGGCAACAAGAACAAGACCAAGGATGTCTTGATGGTAAGAGACGGAGGGGTGAAAAAGAAAAATGGGCATGCTAGCACCAGCAAAGGAAAAGGACCAGTCCAGGCCATCCAGAGTGCACCCAAGAAAGGCAAAAGCAAGGGCAAGGGCAAGAAAGTTAAGCCAAACAAAGCTAGGACCGAGAACCGCTGCTTCACATGCAATGAGGTCGGTCACTGGAGGCAGAACTGCCCAAAGCGTCATGAAGCAGGTATGTAAACCTCAGATATTTGTGATTGCTTTAGTTTGTCACTTCTTACTTGTTAGTTTACAAGTGTACTGATACCTAGAGCAAATGACTATTGCAGGTGGTCAGAAGTGATGTGCCCGAAGATTGCAAGGATCAAGATAAAAGCTCATTTTAGATATATGTTTTTCAAGACAAATTTATTTTTAAACAGTTGTTTTATGGTTACTTTTTAATACTTATAATGTATGGTTTTGGATTTTATAAGTTATTGTCTTGAATAAATATCTGATATGCGTGGAATTTTAAATCTCACTAAGTCAAGTTTTGACTTGATTTAAAATAAGATCCTAGATATTGCCTGTTACACTAGAAGTATTACTTCAATAGTTTTGTCGAATTGAAGTAATTATATGAAAACTGTTAGAAACCAAAAGACTATGGTTTCTAAGTAAAACATTTATAAGTAAGATTATGAAATAATTTTTGTGATCAGGTTTAAATTATTAAAATGTTTAGAAGAGAATCAGGGATATTAACTTAGACAAGGTTAATAACAGTATTTATAAAACTAAGAAAAATTCCAAGTTTTGGAATTGGGTTTTAATAAAATCCAGTCAAGTTTTATAAATAGAATTCTCAAGCGTATTACTTAAAATAGAATTGACTGATCAAAGTTTTGACTAAGCCAATAGTGAATTTTGAGTAATAGATGGTTTTCATATAGGATAGTGGGAGCCTAATTTATTCTCTATCTAGTCTAAGATAAAGAATAAAAGACATAATTATTGATTCGACATATCTCGGAATTTATGATCCAGGTAGGATGGAAATTCATAAGATATTATTTACCTTATAGTCAAAAAGGTAAAAGTTTCAAGATCCCTGAAACAAAATAAAGATTGACTTTTAAATCAATAATTAAAGTGTTGGATTAAAAATTATAAGAATTCCAATAGATTTACCAGCAAGGTAAAATGGAATCTGATTTCAGGTAGAAATCATTCATGTACACAGCAACTAAGGAAAGTTGCAGTTCAGTCTTACATATTCAGGAACTGGTAGTCATTCCAGGTCTCCAAGTTCATGAAATATGATAAAAGTCTAATTATTGTATATAAAAGTGTTTGCGAAACAATGATTAGCAGATACAAGTAGACAATATCAAACTTGTACTATTTGGTTATCACTTTGATTAAAATGGTAAACTTTAATCAAAAGGTTTTAAACTGAAGATAGGTGATACTTCATTTTAGACCAATATTTAACAAACGTTAAATAGATATTATGAAAGTTATCAAAGAAAAGATATTTAATTTTGTTATTATTACAGCGTGTAATGTGGACTATACAAAATTAATTTCTTTATTACTTTTACATTTTGCATGTTTTATAATCCAGGAATGAAACTAGTTCCAGTTTTCATTCGAAACTTGTCCGTGACAACTTATCATTGTGGGAACATGATAAGGTGTTAAAGTCATTGTGAACTTTTAGGTAGTTATGATCAGTTGCTGAATAACAGCTACAAGCGTTGTAGACTAAAAGTTGCACAGATATTTGATAGAGTAGCAAATATCGGACGTGATCCGCGGTTGAGATTACTTCTTGGAATCAGTCATAAGTAAATCTCACAGTGGTTGTCCCTATCACCTGAGGTATCTGATTTGATATCATGAGGACTACTGAATACTTAGTACACTCAACCGCTACGCCGTAACAGGGTGGCTATAAAGGGCGTAACTAGATTCAGCGGAAGCCGTGGTGTTAAAGGCAGATATGCAAGATGGGATTTGCACCTCTTCTCAGAAGAGAGATATTTCTGGGCCCATCCTGACTGACTGAGTATACTGATGAAGTGCATGGCCATGCCCAAACGAACTGATTAGTTCTTTGTCGTTTACCTATCAGTAAAAGTCGGATAGTCAAGAAAACAGAATCTTGAGTATTTAGAGTTGACACCTTCCAAGCTCATACTCACAGATGAAATATCGTGATGCAAAGGGAAAAGCCAAGATATACCCAATCAATGAACAGTAGTTTCATAGATACTATTTCCTTATGGAATATTTATATCACCAGTCTGGGTATAAGAGTTCTTGTAACCTGGTCAGCCTAAGTGCCTGTCTAGGGGCCTCCTTAGGTCCGTGTAATCAAGGCGGTATTGCCAACTTGCACAAGTGGGAGTCTGTTAGGAATTATGTGCAGAGTTGACAAACCAAGTAATTACACATCCAATGTTACAAGACACTTGAGGGTCACACCTGTGAGGACCTATAAATCGAATAAGTTAAATGAAACCCAGAAATGGAGAGTTAGGATTTATAATAGTGAATTATAAATCAATTGGGTAATTTCAGTCAGAATTACCAAAGTCAGAGGGTTATTAATTAATTAGATACATTATATATTTATTAGATAAAATAAATATATAATAGTTAATTAATAAAGTTATATATATATATATATATTAGATAAATATATATATATATATAATTATCATAAGCAAATTCTTTTCCAGTAATTAAAAAAGGAAAAAGATTTGAGATAATTACTATATGGAAACTGAATCCTATTCAAACTGTATTTTTCCTTCCATATAAATAAGGCTTATGGGTTAAGGAAAAAGCTAAGCTTTTCAGCTAACAGAATCAGTTTCAGTTTCTCTCTTCCTCTCTCTCTCCAGCCGGCGCCAACCCCCCCCCATTCGGATTCCAGTTTTGGTTTTCGGTCTTCGGGTTTTCATTCGGTTCAACTAGAAGAACATTCGTTGGTCGATCACCGGTGGACTAAAATCTCAAGCAATCCAGGTAAACCATCGAAACCATATTAGAATTAACTAAACTAAATTGATTAAAAGATCTGTGAGCTTTTAGGGTTTTTTTGCTTAATCGCTTCCGCATTATAATCAAACCAGTGTGTGTTTGATAGCATAGGCTTTTATCAGTTCAGATTTTAACCTATGGGATTTATCGAACCAGTAAGGTTTCGAAGATCCATGGTGATCCTTGAGTCAGTTTGACCCGAGGGATCCCACAAAAACCCAACAAAAGAAAATGGTCAAGGGTCAGAACTGTCAACGGAACTTCAAGGTGGGGGTGAGTAGCACTATCTGTATTTGATTATTTTGTGCCATCAAAGTGATTATGTGTTAACGTTTGAGTTGTGATTTTTGGCAACTCCTCTTGGAGTATGTTGGTAATTTATGTTTGTGGACTACCTACTTAGTCGATAGGATTGAGATTGATTTAGGATGGTATCAACCTCAAATGTAAACACCTCGAGAAGTCGGTAAGGGCTTACTAGGCATGTTCTTGTTTGATTGTTGTCGGTTATCGATTTTCGGTTGGTTATAACAGTACGGGCCCAAATAATAGTACTACTATAAACACCGGTGTAGATTTGAATTTGATATAAATCTTGGGAATCTCAATTTGATTGACGACAGTTAGGGAACCGATGAATGCTTGAACTGTAAATACAATTGGATGAGGTTATTTGTTGCTTATGATACTGCATGAGAATGACTATATGAGGTTTAAACATATGTGTTATGCACTTATATGTGTGGGTGGGGGCGTGATCTAGTCGTTAGGATTGCATGTGCACTAATGACTAGTGTTAAGTACTGCGTGAGCTTTAGCTATGATTAAAGGAGGGTGTGGTAGGACACTCTAGATGTGGATAGTGGAATGACCTCAAGTAGTATTGTTCCTAAATTACTTTGTTAAACATTTAGAAGGGTGACTTTAGGAGCACTCAACTGGTGAGAGTTGTTTAGAGTGCTTATTTACACTCAGTGGATTATGAACACCGGTACGGATTTCTTGTTTCTTCGTTACGTATATTCGTTTGCTAAATTTCCGTTGCGTTTATTTGATACGTGTACGGACTCCTTATGTTTTCATTCGTGTCATTCGATCTATTCGTTCATGCTTAATGTGCTTGTTGATCAAGGTTATTGAGTGTTTCTATTAATTCAGTTGTTCGTTTGGTGGGACGTCTTCTTTCGAAATTTCATATAGAAACATGATTTTATAGTTATAAGTTGCTGGAAAATTTTCTGAAAATTTTCTGTTGTTTGTAAAAATCATAACTAATTGCTCGTTTATCGGATTACTTCATACGATATATGTATAGAAACCCCAGTAGCGTACTACAAATTATTGTCACACGAACAACCTGTAATTTTTATGCTAAAGTATCTAAAATCTGAGTTTTCCGAAACAACTTCTGTTTTAGACGAAAATAGCGCAACCGTTTCAAAAATTCGCACAAGACTCGTTTTAAACCCGATTCAGTCCATTCTTGATCGTTGGAATCCTAAGATGCTGATCTAAAACTTTCATTTTGATATGTTTTTCTAAAGCCTATTGTAGACATGTTAAACTATTTGATCTCTAAACATGTTTAATGCTGAAAATCGTACGTCCCGATTTCTAAAAGTCGTGTTATAGTTTTCGTTCGGATTTGATTCTTGATAGGATTTTGAGGCATCCTGAGGTTTTGGAAAGAGTTGGTTTGGAGTCGGATTGCGCTATAGGTTAGTTAAACCTGTAGACCTGTAGAGTCAGTGTGGAGAGTAGTGGGATACTTAGAACACTCAGTCGGTTGACTATGGTCCTAGAGCAGTACGGTTGAGAATACGTTAGTGCATGTCGTAAGGCATGGTTCTAGGTGAATATGTTGTTGGATATAGTTTTTGGTGGTCAATAGAGGGAGGGGGTTTTACCTAGAGACAGTATGCCCTGACTCAAGGATAGATGTTTATGTTAAGGTTGGAGAGACACTCCAGCAGTTGTGGTTAGGTTAGACTCTTTAGTTGGAGAGAGAGATGTTGTCGGATGATAGACCTGAAGATCGAGACAGATCTAGCGGTTAGGAATCTGGAGGCCAAGGTCTGTAGCAGAGGCGGGACCGAAGACGCAGCTACGTTGACGTCGAAGCATTCCCAAATGCCCTGCCTAAGGGAAAGAAGGACTGGTGATTGTCTACGTGCTAAATACCAGGAGCGGAGGACGCTCCCTACGCCAATATGGGTTTTGAAGGTAGTTGTTAATTCCTCTTGGAAGAATAGATAAGGATAAGAGGAGCTTGGAGTCGCGTTTGGATGGGTTAGCATCCTCGACTCGAGGTTATTATAGGTGGCTGCTTAGAGAGCAGTGTTTGTCGTTTATAGAGTTTATAGCCGAGAAGATCAAGGAGGCCAATTGGTTCGTACCCAAGGCCCAAGTGGGGGAGGGATAGTTGGTCGTGTACGGCGAAAGAGAGCGAACCAAGACGGCGTTCTATTCGGTCGCGTTGAGGAGACGGTACCTGTCGCGTGATTGCATGGGTTATTTAGCTTACGCTTTAAGCAATCAGTCGAGAGGAAGTATCGGTAGTCAGTGAACCTTTGGGCGTGCTTTCGGGAGATCTATCGGGATTCCGACCGGTAGACATGTTGAGATTAGGTTCGACTTGATGCTCGGATTAGCATCAGTTGCGGGGACCCCAGTCGTTTAGCATCACTTGAGCTCTAAGAACTAGCGGGCTGCTTAAGCCTTCAGGGGAGAAAGGTTACCCGTTGAGCAGTTAGTTTCGGGGTTCGCCATCTAAGGGTCGTGGAGAAGAAGAACAGGGGTCATCGCATGGGTAGTGGTTAGCAAAAACTCACTCGGGTTATCACCGGGAGTAGGTATCCCTTACCTAAAAATGGTGACTTGTTGAGCAGCTTTCGGAAGCGGCGTGGTTTCGAGTTTGGTTCTTGTCGAGTTAGCACCAGCTGAGGTGAAGGAGGGACATCCACAAGGCAGCGTTCAGAGTCAGATGCGGGATGTGAGTTCTTAGCGAGGCTTTCCGGCCTTGCTGCTGCCCAGCTACATTGGTGGTTTGATGAACCGGGTCTATAGGCAGACGCTTGATAGGACGGTGTTAGTTTTTCGAATGTTATTATAGGAAAGCGTGGAACGGATGCTCGTTCGTACGAAGTTGTTGATGTTACAATATTTGAAGTTGGAGGAAGTTAGGTACAAGGGATTTGTGGAGGTCGAGTTGTGATCCAGACTAGTCTTGCTTGACGCTTGTGTTTCCTACACTGGTGGTTACACTCGTAGGCTTCAAGGGTTGAGTGGGGACTGTCGGGATAAGGTGTTTGGGGTGCAGAACAGCAATCGGCATTCGAGATTTGCAGCAAAGTTGTGTGAGACTATAAGCGTTCACCTTCTGTTTGCCTCTAAGAACACGATCTTTCCCTGAAAAGGTTTTAAAAGTTTGAAAATGAGGGTTAGACCGAAATGTCTAGTGAATTCCCTCAAAACAGTTCAATGATAGTTTAATTACGGCCCGCTGGCCAAAAGTAAAGTCATTAAGCACCATTTCACTAGGGTAGCACCATGAGCAACGAAACACGTCACCTCGTGACTAAACTGGGCTACTCCAGACCTTTCACTGTAACGCCCCAAAATCCTTAAGTTATTATTTTATATTGATTGGGTTATTATTATTGTGTTATTAATATTAGTTAATTAGAGTTTTAAGAAATTGGATTTTAACTAGAAATTTAGCTTGTGGGCTTAGGATTAGGAGTGGGCTTGGCCTAGGAGAAGGATCCGGCCCGGGTTTATAAATACCTCAAACCTCCTAACTTCTCCTCACAATTATACATTCTAACTTGGAGAGGAAGAAAGAGAGAGAGAAACCGAGAGAGAATGAAGAAGAAATCAAACCCTAGTTCTCTTCCACTTGATTCAATCCGAAGCAATCATCACACTCGTTGGAGTCACCGGAGGCCTTAGATTCGTTGTTGAGTTCCGTCGATCAAGTAAGGTATAATCATAGTCCCTTTCGTTAGTGTTGTGAGCGTAATAAATGCCTAAGCACCACAGATCTGGTCCAAGTATAAACCAGACGTGCGTTCGCTACTTCAAGTAATAATGTGGTAAGCCCACGTATCGTTCCACAGGGATCGGCGGTATCGAGATTTAGAGAAATTGTCCTTTAGTCCGGTGCAAAGTTTTATAAAGGTTGATTTGATTTGTTTGGTGAATTAACAGGATAAATAACAGAAAATTAAATGACAAATATTTAAATGACAGATAAATAAAGACAAGTAAATAAAATGACAGATATGCAATGACAGGTATATAAATGACAGGTAAATAAAGGGTGTAATTAACAATGAGAAAAAGATGGGTACGGGTGCAAGCTTTTGCCCAAGAGACCGTTTGACAAAATTTGGTTAACGTGACCGGTTAGTAAATAACTCCTAAACAACTTTCTCCTCTCGAAGCTCCATTATAAAGGTTTACAAACTAGTTTTATCACAAAGTTTTTACAATTAATATTTCCCAATTTGTTAACTTTACCAAGTGGACCTTATAGATCCTAGCTCGGTCCAACAAAAGAAGATGCCCGAATCTCTTCGTGACACCCGCTTGAGGACACTTTTTGCCTTGGTTCAATTATGCAACGACCCGAATCTCTTCGTGATCATTAAAGGTTTTCTCAAACTCTTTTTGCATCATTCAAGCCGTGTTTCGAACCCGCCCCTCTCGAGGTCTTAGGTCTAACATGAACACTTACAAGTGATCAGCTTGTCCGCGTTGAGATAACGTCCCGACTTAGAATGACCAAATGAGAAAATATTAAAGGATAAAAACACCCAAAACGTCGTTTTTAGGCCTCTCGGGCTTTGCTCGCACCCACACCCAAGGATGGGGTTTAGCTACTGCCCATACAGAAAAATAAGATGAAGTTTTTACTTAAAAGATACTGCATTTAAACTGGAAAAAGATAAACAGTGGCGATGCGTCACCACTGAGGCTACAGTACAGAAACTAAAGATGCAGAAATTAAATTGCTGGAATTAAAATTACAAACTACATTAAACTAGATAGAAATGTCTTGAGAGAAATCTGAAGTGAGGAAGTAAGGAGAGGTGAGAATTTGTGTGTTCTTTGAAGATGACCATGGCTTCCTTTTATACTAGCAAAAGCAAGGTTAATAACCAAAGGTTACTTCACCTTTTTGCTTTTTGCATATTTTATCATTTTTGGCCATCACCTACTTCCACCTCTTTATAGAAGTTGACCTTTTCTTGTCCCCCATGCCTTTCTCTGCTGATTTGATCTTCTGCATTAAATAAATCCGAAATTCCCTTCTAGAACCTGCACATACAAAACTTCACTGTGGTGACATCCCACAAAGTCAAAAATGCCTTAAAACTTGACTTTTTAGCTATTTCCTATCTCAGTGGGTGAATGAGACCAAAGAAAGTATTCAGGCTTCAAATGGATGATTTGAGAAGGGTTAGATGAGAAAAAGGGTGTTAAAAAGTGAAAATAACACGAGAAAAACGAGGGTTATCACCTCCTCAAACTTAGGACCATTACTTGTCCTCAAGTAATGAGAAGGTGGAGAAGAAACGAAAAGGAAACAGAAATTTTGGCAAAAGTGAAACGATGACTTACTTTGTTGCAACTTCCCGGTGCGTGCGTCAAGCTTTCCCGTAAAAGAATGGTTTTGATCCGCGGGACTTGATCGGGTGAGTGTATAAGGCTTTGTATATGATTCTTTGAATCATTTCCCCTTTTCCAACTATGTTGGAAATGCTAAACCGAATATATATATTTTTTGTATTTTGGGTTTTTTTCTAACTTTTTCATTTTTGTATTTGGTTTTTGTGTGTTTTTTTCTCTCTTTTTTTTTGAAAATATCACATGGATATTTTTATTTGATAAATGAAAGTTACCAAGGGATATAATACCGAGGTGACTTCCTCCTCCTCAAACTTAGAACATAGCGATGTCCTCATTGCTAATAAAAAACGGAGGGTTATTTGGGTAACGGTTTAGGCGACAAAAATGGGAAAGTGTTTGGGCCTATTTTCCAAAAGATGGCCCACATCCTATCCAAAACCATTAATTTGTAAGGAAAGCTTGAAACGAGCACCTGAAAAAGAATTGAGCAACATATACAAGATATACATAAAACCATGCCATCACATATGATTACCAAAATAACGGGGTTAAGTGTACGAAGAACAAGTCACAACAAAAATCACCCAAGTGTAAACAAGCATGAACAGGAAGTTATAAACACAGTTTCAACCCAAAGGAACTGGAAATAGCCAAAAAGTCAGTTTATGCATAATGACCACTGTGGGATACCACCACAGTTAGTTCCAGTGCCTGCAAAAACGATCAAGGGTCAGTCTCCGGGACTTCGGCAGTAGCCTCCATGTTGATGTCAACAGAGGTGGCTGGTGGAACAGTGGTCGCGGCTGTCGAGGAGGGGGCGGATTGCGGGATCATACTTCCTTCGGGAACTCCAAGATATCGCTCGAGACGAGACAAACGGGTACTGAAGTCGTCCAAATTCCCACGCACGTGGGTCAGAACCTGGTGGATCTTGAAGAGATGGGTGTTGTGGGCCTCCATGTGCTCGGTTTGGGCCGCCATGTGGTCCATCAAAGGTTGCGCCCAAGACGGGATCTCCGGTTGAGTTGATGGGCCTACTTCGGTGTTGATAGAGGCTATGGTACTGAAGCGACGCGACGGAGTCGGCGGGATAAGCAGCAACATCAACATCCCCTTCGGGACTTTGGTTCATGTCAAAAGTACGCATCCCCATGACGGTTGTAAGCTCGGCTATGGATGGGGGTGAGGATGGAAGAAAGGGTGCGGCGATATGGTGTTGGAAGGTCCGGCGACTTCAACGGCGGTGAGAAAGTTGGCGGTGGCGCGATGGATGAAGGTGGCGGTTCGGTGGTGGAGCCGCCGGCGACTTGGTCGGTGGTTACGATGGCCTTCTTTCTCGCCATCGCCGGTGGAAGATGGTGGGAGATGGAAGGGTTGGGTGGTTTCTTGGGAGATAAAAGGAAAAAGTGAAAAGTAAGGTTGAGTTTGTTTTGTTGAAAATGAGGGTAAGGTTGGAAGATAAAAGATTAAATGGAAAAAGTGAAAAGAAAAGTTTGAAAAAGTTGAAAAGTAATCAGGTAATTTAAAGGGTGGTTTCTAAAAGAGTGGTTTTCTAAAAGGTGGGTAAAAAGGTGGTTTGAAAAGATAAGGTTTTTGGGGGGAAAAGTGAAAGTAAAAAGGTAAGGGTTGATGGTTTTGAAAAAGTAAAAAGAGATAAGTGGAAAGAAGGGTAATTTGAAAAAGAAACTAAGGGTTGGAAAATAATAAAAGAAATCAGTAAGTAAAAAGGATAAGGTTTGAAAGGGTTTGTAAAAAAAAATCTATTATATGTAAAAAAGAGTTTTAATTAAAAACAGTAAACTAAAAAAAACTAATTAAAAAGGGAAGTAACTAATGGGTAAGGGGTAAGGGGTAAGCTTAAAAGTAAAAAGCTAGTTAAAAAGAAACTAAGTTGTAAAAAAATGGTTGGTAAAAGATAAGGTTTGGGTTTCAAAATCATACAAATCTAAAAGAAAGGATTAAAATAATAAAAAGTTGATTGAAAGGTTAAAAGAAAGGATTTAAAATTCAAATTGGACTCTTGGTGGGAAATGGAAGGGGAAAAGGGACGGTTATGGGGAAGGAGGGAAAAAGAGTAGGATGGGAAAGGTGAGTAGGTTAGGTGGCAACGTGGGAGCTTGACAAGTGGCTTATGGGAAAGAGTTTTTAATATAAAATGGGGGATGGTACATCACTTTTGTACTTTGAGAAGACTTTTTGGAAGACTTTTTGATGTGGGTCCCATGCTTTCTTTTTGGCTTTGTACTAAAAAGGGGGAACACCAACACTTTTGCTTTTTCTCACCAACTCACACTTATGCTGCACTTTCCTACTGACTTTGGGTAGAACCTTTTCTTCAGCAACCCTGACCCACGAGGCAATTCCTTTATCCACTGAAATACGGAGCTCTCATCCCACTGTGGTGACTTTGACAAACTTCAGACCTGAAACAGAAAATACAGAAATTAAATCTTAAATTAACCTACTATTTACAGGGGTTATTTCTAACCCAGATTTGGATTTTACTGAGCTGCTCCTTCGGGCTCGGGCACACCTTCGGGAAGGTAATGCTTCACCCGATGCCCGTTAACACGAAACGTACTACCATCTTGAGGGTTTATCAAATCAATGGTTCCATAGAGACCAACTTTGTCGATGGTAAACGGTCCGGACCAACGGGACTTGAGTTTGCCCGGGAATATCTTAAGACGAGAGTTGAAAAGTAACACTTTTTGTCCTTCCGAAAAAGTACGATGATTTATCCTACGATCATGCCAAACCTTAGTTTTTTGCTTGTAAATTTTGGCATTTTCGTAGGCATGGAAGCGTACTTCGTCCAACTCAACAAGTTGTAACTTTCTTTTTATTCCCGCGGCATCCTCCGCCATATTTAACTCTTTTATGGCCCAAAATGCTTTGTATTCAAGTTCTAACGGGAGATGACAAGCTTTCCCAAACACGAGGCGATACGGTGACATGTCCAAGGGTGTTTTGTATGCGGTGCGGTATGCCCAAAGTGCATCATCCAATTTTAACGACCAATCCTTACGGTTTGGCTTGACAACTTTTTCCAAAATGGATTTTATTTCACGGTTTGATAGTTCGGCAAGTCCATTTGTTTGTGGATGGTAAGCGGTCGCTATACGGTGTTGGATGTTGTATTTGTTCAAAACTGCACTTAACATTCTATTAACAAAATGCGTCCCCTCGTCACTAATTAAAGCACGAGGGGTCCCAAAACGGACAAAGATGTTTTTATGTAAAAAGTTTATCACTGTTTTCGCATCGTTACGGGGGCAAGCAATGGCTTCTACCCATTTCGAGACATAGTCAACAGCGACCAAAATGTACTGGTTGTGAAAAGACATCGGGAATGGTCCCATGAAATCAATACCCCAAACGTCGAAAAGTTCAACTTCTAGGATATTATTCAACGGCATCTCATTTCTTTGAGACACATTCCCGGTCCTTTGACAACGGTCGCACTTTTTCACAAACTCAAACGAATCTTTAAAGATCGTTGGCCAGAAGAACCCACTTTGCAAAATCTTAGCGGCCGTTCGTTGGCCACCGAAATGACCACCGTACGGTGACGCATGACATTCTTGTAAAATACTGTGTTGTTCCCAGTCTGGCACGCAACGTCTTAAGATTTGATCCGCCCCCATTTTAAAAAGATGAGGGTCATCCCAAATGTACTGCTTACTTTCATGAAGAAACCTTTTAAACTGTTGGGTTTTGAAATCATACGGCTTTAGCCCACTAGCGAGGTAGTTGGCCAAATCCGCATACCAAGGTGTTGTTTCTTCTTGAAAGTGCCGGATTGCTAAAATTTGTTCATCCGGGAAAATTTCTTTTATCTCATGATTTCCTCCACTTGAAACTTTACCCTCAATGCGAGAAAGATGATCCGCGACCTGATTTTCCGTCCCTTTCCGATCAACTATCTCAAGGTCAAATTCTTGTAACAGAAGGACCCAACGAATGAGTCTAGGCTTTGCATCCGCCTTACTCATGAGATATTTGATAGCGGAATGGTCGGTATGCACGATCACTTTGGCACCAATGAGATAGGATCTAAAACGGTCAAACGCGAATACTACCGCAAGCAATTCTTTTTCCGTGGTGGTATAATTAATTTGCGCATCAATTAAAGTTTTGCTTGCGTAGTAAATTGGATGAAATATTTTTTCGCGTTTTTGACCCAAAACTGCACCTACGGCCCAATCGCTTGCATCACACATAACCTCGAAAGGTAACTTCCAATCTGGTGCAACAACAATTGGGGCCGTGACAAGTGCTTTTTTTATCTTTTCAAAGGCCACTTTGCATTCCGAGGTGAATTCGAAAGCTTGGTCAACATGCAACAAGTTACATAGCGGTTTTGTAATTTTTGAAAAATCTTTAATGAACCGTCTATAGAACCCGGCGTGACCTAAGAAGCTTCTTATGCCCTTGACCGAAGATGGCTCGGGCAATTGCATAATGACTTCTAATTTTGCTTTGTCAACTTCCAAACCTCTCGGTGAGACTAAGTGTCCTAAAACTATCCCCTCTTGGACCATGAAGTGACATTTTTCCCAATTTAAAATCAAGTCATGAGATTCACACTTTTCTAAACATCTTTTTAAGTTCACAAGGCAGTTTTCAAAGGAGGTTCCAATTACTGAAAAGTCATCCATGAACACTTCCATGGTGTCTTCAATCATATCCGAAAAGATAGACATCATACACCGTTGGAAAGTGGCGGGGGCATTACACAAACCAAAGGGCATTCGTCGAAACGCAAAAGTACCATAAGGACAAGTGAAAGTAGTTTTCTCTTGGTCCTCGGGTGCTATTTGAATTTGATTATACCCTGAATATCCATCCAGAAAACAAAAGAATTCTTTTCCCGCCAGTCTGTCAAGCATTTGGTCTATAAAAGGTAACGGGAAATGGTCCTTCTTTGTTGCCAGATTTAATTGTCTATAGTCCATGCAAATGCGCCAACCGGTTACGGTTCGGGTCGGAATGAGCTCATTTTTGTCATTGGTGATCACCGTAGTGCCACCCTTTTTTGGAACACATTGGACTGGGCTCACCCAACTACTACTAGAAATGGGGTATATAATACCCGCGTCAAGCCACTTTAGGATTTCCTTTTTAACCACTTCCTTCATCATGGGATTAAGTCTCCTTTGGGGTTGTGCCTTGCCAACGCTATTTTCTTCCAAGATTATCTTATGTTGGCATATGGACGGACTTATTCCTCTAATGTCGGCTATGGTCCAACCTAGTGCTCTCTTATGGTCTCTCAAAAGGTCAAGTAGCTTTGTCTCTTGGTCAAGATCTAACTTAGACGAAATGATCACGGGTAACTTCTCGTCCTCCAAAAGATAAGCATACTTAAGATGACTAGGTAAAGGCTTTAACTCTAACTCAGGTGGCTGGACAATGGATGGGGGTTGACTGGGTCTGTTCTTAAAGTCCAACTGTTCAAACACAGCAGCTACATCTTCCTGCAAACTGTCATCAAATGTCAGGTCATCACTCACCACTGTGGTGTACTCCTCACCACACTCAGCTAAGTCCAGGTCCAGATCTGTATCAATAACACTTACTGCAGAACAGTCCTCTATTCCTCCAGAACACTTAAGGGAGTTGAACACATTGAAAGTCACTTGCTGATCATTTACCCGCATAGTGAGCTCTCCCTTATGGACATCGATTAAGGCTCTTCCCGTAGCAAGAAAGGGACGTCCCAAAATAATTGGAACTTTCTTGTCGACTTCACAATCTAGGATTATAAAGTCAGCGGGGAAGATGAACTTATCTACCTTAACCAAAATGTCCTCTATTTTGCCTTTTGGGTATGCTATCGAACGGTCCGCTAACTGTAAGGTCACAGTTGTGGGACGGAATTCTCCAATTCCTAACTTGTTGAAAACGGACAGAGGCATGAGGTTAATACTCGCACCTAGATCACACAAGGCAAGTCCAACTTCTTGACCCCCAATGGAACACGGGATGGTGAAACTTCCCGGGTCTTTGAGTTTTGGTGGAATCTTACAGGTAAGGATTGCACTACACTCTTGGGTCAATGCTACGGTCTCAAACTCATTCAACTTCCTCTTCTTGCTTAAGATGTCTTTCAAGAACTTAACATAGTTCGGCATTTGCTCAAGAGCCTCTACCAAAGGTATGTTAATATGGAGTTGTTTAAAGATGTCCAAGAACTTCTTAAACTGCTTGTCCATATTTTTGTTCTTTAGTCTGCCTGGAAAAGGAAGGTCTCTCAAATCTGGTTCCGGTTGTTGTGACTTTTTGCCCTTACTTGCGGTGATGGTAGTGACAAGTGGTGGTTGGACTGCTACGGGTTCTAGTACAGCAGGGGCACTAGAAGCTTTTGGTGGTGTAACTGAAGTGGAAGGCACATCGGGTCCGGAAGGTGTGACTTTTTGAGGAGGAAAAATCGTTGGAAAATTGTTTTTATCAAAAGCATGAGTTGTTTCCTCCTCAAGTTGTGTGACGGGGACATCAACTAAACCATCACTACTTCTCAAAGTCACGGCCTTGACAAACTCCTTTTGTCCGTTCCTAGGGGTCTCGGTATCGCTGGGTAAAGTTCCCGGTTGTCTTCCTTTGACCTCATTAGCCAATTGGCTAATTTGGGTTTCTAATCCTCTTAAGGTTGCATTGGTTTGGTTCATGAAACCCTGCGTGTGAGTCACAAAACTGCTGGTCTGAGCCATGAATCCTTTAAACATTGATTCCAGGGAACCAGTGTCTGTTGGTTCTGGCTGCTGCTTTGGGATCTGTTGTTGTGGTGACTGACCAGTGTGGTGAGTTTGGCCAGTTTGTGCACTCTGATGGTACTGCTGTTGCTGCTGTCTGTTTTGACCAAATCCTGCTGGATTGTGTGGTCTGTTCTGTCCAGAACTTCCCCCAAAGGGTTGTTGCACATTGTTACTCTTGTAGGACAAATGCGGGTGATCACGCCACCCGGGGTTGTAGGTTTGGGAGTACGGATTGTACTTGGGGTTGTTTCCTACATAGTTGACTGATGCGGGGTTTTCGGGACAGTCCTCAAAAGGATGATCTTCTTCACAATTCGCACACATTTCATTTCCCGAAGGAATTGTTTGGTTAGGTCTTAAATTATTTTTAACCAAATTTGTTAAAGCAACAATCTGTGCGTTTAGTGAAGCGATCGCATCAAGATCTTGGGTACTTGACACACTTTTCCGAGGTAGCTTTCGCGGATCTGACCATTCAGAACTATTATTTGCAATTTTGTCCAACAAAGCATGTGCATTATTGTAGGTCAGATCTGTGAAAGAACCTCCGGCCGTTGCATCAAGCATACCCTTATCGGTGTTGGAAAGCGCGTTGTAAAAAGTTTCCAACTGGATGCAATGGGGAATGCCATGATGTGGACACTTCCGGAGAAGATCCTTATAGCGTTCCCATGCATCAGACACTGATTCATCCGGTTCTTGAGAAAACATAGCAATGGCATTTCTTAGCTTCGCATTCCTCGTGGGTGGAAAATATTTTTTCAAAAATTTCGTGACAAGATCATCCCACGAGGTAATGGAATGTGGTGGTTGCGAACTTAACCAATCTTTTGCTTTATCTTTTAGTGAGTACGTGAAGAACAAAAGTCTCATGGTTTCTTGGTCAACCCCTCGAGCTCGGAAGGAATCCACAACTTCCAAATATGATCTTAAATGTAAGTGTGGATCATCCGAATTGTGTCCACTAAACTGGCCGATTGTACCAAGCATGGTGAACATCAATTGTTTAGGCTCGAAAGATTGCGCGGTGAAATTAGCGGCCAGAACACTCGAGTTTAAAAGAGAAAACTCGGGTGTTGCATAGTCTCTGATGCCTCGATCTTTGTCGTCGGCAATTTTGATCGTGTTCTCACGAGGAGGGGGTTCGGGTGGTGGATTTCCAGCCATTCTCCTTCCTCGTCGACCACGTCGAACCACTTTTAAATTGAAAACTCGCGACTCGGATTCAAGTAAAAATCAATATCTCAGAAAATGCGCCAATCCCCGGCAACGGCGCCAAAAACTTGTTGTGAGCGTAATAAATGCCTAAGCACCACAGATCTGGTCCAAGTATAAACCAGACGTGCGTTCGCTACTTCAAGTAATAATGTGGTAAGCCCACGTATCGTTCCACAGGGATCGGCGGTATCGAGATTTAGAGAAATTGTCCTTTAGTCCGGTGCAAAGTTTTATAAAGGTTGATTTGATTTGTTTGGTGAATTAACAGGATAAATAACAGAAAATTAAATGACAAATATTTAAATGACAGATAAATAAAGACAAGTAAATAAAATGACAGATATGCAATGACAGGTATATAAATGACAGGTAAATAAAGGGTGTAATTAACAATGAGAAAAAGATGGGTACGGGTGCAAGCTTTTGCCCAAGAGACCGTTTGACAAAATTTGGTTAACGTGACCGGTTAGTAAATAACTCCTAAACAACTTTCTCCTCTCGAAGCTCCATTATAAAGGTTTACAAACTAGTTTTATCACAAAGTTTTTACAATTAATATTTCCCAATTTGTTAACTTTACCAAGTGGACCTTATAGATCCTAGCTCGGTCCAACAAAAGAAGATGCCCGAATCTCTTCGTGACACCCGCTTGAGGACACTTTTTGCCTTGGTTCAATTATGCAACGACCCGAATCTCTTCGTGATCATTAAAGGTTTTCTCAAACTCTTTTTGCATCATTCAAGCCGTGTTTCGAACCCGCCCCTCTCGAGGTCTTAGGTCTAACATGAACACTTACAAGTGATCAGCTTGTCCGCGTTGAGATAACGTCCCGACTTAGAATGACCAAATGAGAAAATATTAAAGGATAAAAACACCCAAAACGTCGTTTTTAGGCCTCTCGGGCTTTGCTCGCACCCACACCCAAGGATGGGGTTTAGCTACTGCCCATACAGAAAATAAGATGAAGTTTTTACTTAAAAGATACTGCATTTAAACTGGAAAAAGATAAACAGTGGCGATGCGTCACCACTGAGGCTACAGTACAGAAACTAAAGATGCAGAAATTAAATTGCTGGAATTAAAATTACAAACTACATTAAACTAGATAGAAATGTCTTGAGAGAAATCTGAAGTGAGGAAGTAAGGAGAGGTGAGAATTTGTGTGTTCTTTGAAGATGACCATGGCTTCCTTTTATACTAGCAAAAGCAAGGTTAATAACCAAAGGTTACTTCACCTTTTTGCTTTTTGCATATTTTATCATTTTTGGCCATCACCTACTTCCACCTCTTTATAGAAGTTGACCTTTTCTTGTCCCCCATGCCTTTCTCTGCTGATTTGATCTTCTGCATTAAATAAATCCGAAATTCCCTTCTAGAACCTGCACATACAAAACTTCACTGTGGTGACATCCCACAAAGTCAAAAATGCCTTAAAACTTGACTTTTTAGCTATTTCCTATCTCAGTGGGTGAATGAGACCAAAGAAAGTATTCAGGCTTCAAATGGATGATTTGAGAAGGGTTAGATGAGAAAAAGGGTGTTAAAAAGTGAAAATAACACGAGAAAAACGAGGGTTATCAGTTAGTGTTGGTTTTTTTTTGTTCAATATGTTTAGGGTTGTGTAGGATGATGAAACGATCACCGAATCGTTGGGTTGTGTTATGATTTGTGTTACCAACGTTAGTATATGTTTTGGGGAACGTTTTACTTGTTGAATTCTCGTCAGAAAGTCGAATAATGAGTTTGGGATTGATTTTCGGAATTGCTGTCAGGATTGCGCAGCCGTGGGAAATCGGCTCGTTCTCCCTCGTTAACCGTCGGATCGTCGTGAAATTTGGACAGCGGCTTCACGACTCATTGTTCTTCAATCTGACCGGAGGGATCGAACATCGGAGGCTCCAGTAAGGAGCAGCAACTAGTCGAAGTTGGCTGATTTTCCAGGAAAACCGAATTCGGTAATTTGGATTATTAAGCGGTGTGTGCGATTCTCAAAGGCAAACGACGGAGAATCAAGTGTGGTTGTTAATTGATCGCAAGGTAAGAATCTTAAGCATGTTGTTGGTTTAATTGAAGTGATTATCGAGTAATCGATAGGCTAGGGTTTAATGTTGTTTTTGAACCGTTAATTCGTTGCTAGAAGTCGTTTAATGTTGGTTTTTGGTATTGGAATGGATAGGGATGTTATAGGATAGCAATGTGTGAACTTTAGGGGCAATTGGACTAGTCTAGCTACGTCTAAGACCCTTGTTTCGGTATCGAGTCTTCGTATTGATTTGATAGTAAGTAATGTGCTTTACGATTGAATTGTTTAGGTAAGTTAACTTGCTATCGTGAGGATACCGAGGAGTACCCTAAGCTGCTATAAGGTGAGTTACACTGTGCTTGTTTTATATTGTTTCGTGTGTATGTATGCATGATTTGGTTGAGTCACTTTTATAATTGTGAGTGGGTTTTACGTTCGTCGTATTATAGCTTGCTTATATGTATGTAAGTTGATGCGTTTGATGAGGCCGGGTCGTGGGACGATCCGAAGAGCGAGTAATCGCTAAGGCCGGGCCGTGGGACGATCCGAAGAGTGGGTAACCACTAAGGCCGGATTGCGGGGCGATCCGAAGAGTGGGTAACCACTAGGGCCGGGTCGTGGGACGATCCGAATAGCGGGAAACTGTTAAGATGTGGATATGATGTGATTGGTATGTGTGATTGTGATGACACCGGTTGTGGTATGTGCCCGCGTGGCAGTATGAAATAGTCATAGTGCTAGCTCACTAAGCGTTTTCGCTTACCCTTTCGTTGTTTACCTTTTTTCAGGTTCTGGTTTTGAAGTGGATAAGGGCAAGGCCCCAGCTTGATTTTCCTGTGGATGACGGTTCTAGCGACACCTTGGCATTTATTTGTGGGTTTTTATTTTATAATTAAATGGGATTTTTAGTTACTTATTTTTAGTTGGCATTTATTGAGCCGGTTCGCCGTGAAAACGTATTTATTTCGTAATAAATTTATTTATTAAATTCTTTTTATTTAAAACCTTTAAAAAAATCCCGTTTTTGAAAATTGGATGTTACATTCACGCCTTAGCAGTAACCCGGTGGCCGCCTCCCTCGGATGCTCATTTAAGGGAGTGACGAACAGAGTTCGTGTCCACACCACCTTACCAATAATAACTCAAGTGGTCGCCTCCCTCGGATGCTCATTTAAGGGAGTGACGAACAGAGTTCGTGCCTCCACACCACGTTCACTCCCAAGGGATGTACGGTCCCATGGTACAATTGCTCACATTGCAACCCCAAACATAGCATAAAATATCAAGCATGCAATAAGATGATCATCATTAAAGCATTCATAATTCAGGAATAGTTTACAAGAAATATTTGCAAAACAGTTTACTTGGCATAGTTCACAAAAACTTCGGGTAAGGGAACTCACCTGAGCCTATCTCACAGCTCACGATCCTCCAAGTGATCACCCTCCTAGAAAATCTGAAATATCCTAAGGCATTAGTGATTTGCGCTAGCATGATCCTCTAACTCGGGAAATGTCAAATCCCGACTTGGGATGTAATCCTCCTGAGAAACCTATATCCCGACTCGGGAAACTAGTTTTCCTGACTCGGGAAAAGAGTCAAAAACCCCGACTCGGCTGCCAAATTTCCGACTCGGAAAATATGAGTCCCGACTCGGGAAACATGAATTCCAACTCGGGAATGGGCTCGGGAAAACGCAGGTCGGATTTTTAAACAGCCAAATTGGCCCGAAAATCGACTCTAAACAACCCTATTTGATTCCATATGTTATTAATTAACTCAACAAGAAATCTACAATGCGTTTAAGGCTTAAAAGTTTCGTTTTCGTACCTTTCTCGATGAATCCCGGTGATAATGAGATGAAGATGATTAAAGCCTCCAAACACACACACTTCACAAACTTAGAATTTTTTCCCAAAATGGCTAAAATTTAGGGTTTAGGCTATAAAAGGCATGGGCTTTGGGCTAAGCCCATTCCCAAAATGGAATAATCCAATCCAACACCATGTTTCTAAAATCTACACAATCCACCCCTCCTTTCACAAATCTTTTCAACTTTAGTACTTAACCAAATAAATCCCCATTAAATATATAACCTGAATTTTTTATTATTACAGCACATGCCACCGTGTTGTTTCTCAAGCGAAGATTAAAAAGTTGTAGTTTCTTGAAGGTGCAACCGTATCATTTCTGAAACTTCTAAAAGGTGCACCTAAATACCAAAAAAATTCTCTGCGAATCAACCAAAAACCCAAAAAGTTCTATGGATATCAACCAAAAACCAAAATTTTCTGTTGAAAATTTGAAATCAACAAAAAAAACCGAAAAAATTCTCTCAAAATCAATTAAAAAACCAAAAAATGCTCTTGAAATTAATCAAAAAAACCCAAAAGTTTATCTCGATTCAACAAAAAAAAAATCAAAAAAGTCTATTGAAATCAACAAAAAAAAAACCTAAAAAATCTTTCAAAATCAACCAAAAAATCGGGAAAAAAATCTCGGCATCAACCAAAAATTTTATTATATGGTGTCACCGTTTAAAATTGTTCCGGATCCATCCCTGGTGTGTATATATATATATCCGCATAAGATAGTTTAACATGATAATGTTAAACTACAGGAACATAGCCATGTAAAACATGCCCAAAAAATAATCTTGAAGTGTCAAGAGTATCGCCTCTTCTTTGCAGAAAACACATTTAATTGTGGCCCTTGGATCAAAAGGATCGATGATTTCAAATGATTCATGTCGTCCTCATAAAAAGTAGGACTTTCTATCAAAACCTAAACGCAGCTGCATTTATCTTTCCACATTACACCTTCATTTGTTCAAGGATAATGACATAGTAGACAAAAGACACCAACTTGACTTTTTTTATTTATAAGTTTGAGAGAAATTTACATGTCGGATTCATTTCAGATTTTATTCCGGAAATGGTTACTTAATAGTGAGACATCAATTATCTATGTTGTAGTTTTTAAATTTAACATATGATCGTTACGTGCAACTAACATCCATATATAGCAAGGAAAACCCATTTTTCGGCTCATAAATGTTGAGCAAAGGTACCCCACAAATACATGTACATTCTATTTTAGGGATGATTTTTCATTTTGTATTTATGTGTATATCTTTAAAACACATTACTTTCTAAATAAGTATTTAAGTCTCAAATACACCTTAATTGATGAGTAAAAAAAATACTAAATGAAATTATGACCACTAAAATATTGAAGTGTAAACCATAAAGTAAAAATAGTTTAAAGTGTATGCTTTTTGGTGCAATTTGCTCTTAAAAATTGCACGGCCTAAACTTTTCTAAGGTCAATGTGATTTTTTTAATCATCTATATAGTCTAATTTGTTATTGTTTTTAAGTTTATTTTTGTATCATTTGTGTTGGTATAAAATTTGGATGGTGTTGTTTGCACAATAATTAAGTTTTTTCTAAATTCTATTTCACATTTAAAACATACAAAAATGAAATATAAATAGTTTACGCGTTAAAGAACAAATATGTTGATAGACAACGACTTCTAACTTATTGCCATAAAAATATACAAAAAAAATCATTCAGCAATGTGTCCCCCCTGGATAAGACAAGTAATTTGAATATCAATTGAATGAGTTATGTGCATTTAATTTATAATATGTTCAAATGTTGACAAATGATATCAGTAATAAATAAATATTACCATACATTCTTGAAATGTTGGACAAAAATCATCTATTTATAATAGAGAAGAGAAATGCATGGAAGCATTCAGGATGTTTGGATCTCCCCCACTATGAACGCTAGAACTCTGCTTAAATTTGTTAAGATAAAACCGTACAATTGCACCAATAACTTGAAGTAGTTGATTACATACTCGGTGCAACATACCTCCTACATGTTATTTCAAATAATTTAATAAAAATACACTTCTATATACATACAACACATGAGAACCTAATCCTCCAATAAGCATTAGATTATGTGAAAAGTTAAGTTAACATGTAAGATAAGTGGATGTGAACCTTTAATCTCAACTTCACCCATGACTCGGATTGATATGAGGATTAATCGGGTGCATCTCTTTTTCACACGTTTTTCATGTTGACTCAACTTCTCACTGAAACCTAACCTTGTCTCAGTATTTAATAACTATTTAATTTAAACTCTCAATAATGGTATTTTTCGACATCATATAGATAATAAATACCAAAAAATGATGTCCCTAGCAACTGAAATTTCAACAACTATCAAGAAACTCAATGTCAAATCGCAGAGAACATGTATGGGTTTGTATCGTCTACACGAACCATAATTATATTTGCTCTTAAACATTGATGAGCTCATAAATGAAGGGTTTGTGTTGATCATTATTTATGACTTCGTTTAATGCCGTCTTTTTTTGCAACCATTATAGTTTATAGAAACAGGGATAAATTTACGTTTTTAGTCAAATGAATTTGAAAACGTGTGTCGAATTATCAGACCCAGAATAGAATGAAATCAAGAATTTTCTTATAATGTAAATATTTTGTATGGTTACTACTTGTAAATAGAATGAATCATTGGTGAAATAAATACGACCCCTTCGAATTTTTATTTTGTAAATCTTATTTGAAAAAAAGAGAAAAAAACTTTTTAGATTATGTTTTCTTTCAAAATGGCTACATCAACCCTACTCATGATCTCATCAAATCTTTTCACTCTTGCTCTTCATTGATTTTTTTTTTTTTTTTGCTGTTCAAAGAAAAAAAAAATATGGTTTTTCAATTTTGGTTAAAAGGTTATCTTTTCTTTTCATCAAAACCCAAACTTTAGTTTCTATCTCGTTGATATCATTGATTTTTATGTTGGCATAACCACTCTAAAGATTCTATTTCGGTTCGGTTGCTCTAGTTTTATAAATTTTTACTCAATCTAGATTTGTATTCTTTAGATGTAAGTGGACGGTGGTTGGTTTACTTTTCTAGCACTATTTTCTAGGGATGAGCATAACTGGGTACCCGGCTTTTTTCCATGGAACCGGAACCGGAACCGGCGGTTCCTAGAATAAAGAAACCGGAACCGGTTAAAGCGGTTCTTAATTTTTTGGAACCGGTCCCGGAACCGTCGGGTACCCGGTGATCTATTTTTTTATTTTTTTTCAAACATTGCATACATTATAAATGTAATAAAACCCCAAGTTTAACGAATAAATATGACAAAATATAAAGTATCAACTTAAAAACATAATAATCCGATAAAAACTACGCGTAAAGTATTAACAATAAATACAAAAAAACGAAATAAAACATGAGTATTTTATATTTTTGGCAAAATGACTTCGATAATACTTCATGTCGAGTCGTCAAACACCTAATAAGACACGAAAAAAACAAGTTTATAAAATATCTAAGTTACGGCCAAAGAAAGTAATCTATTTAAAATATAAAAAATATATATTTAAAAATATTGGGTAACCGCCGGATAGCGGTTCCAAAATTTTGAGAACCAGAACCGGTTTTGACCGGTTCCCTATTATAGGAACCGCAACCACTAACACCCGACGGTTCCGAAGCGATTCCGATACCAAAAGCGGATACCCGCTTTTTATGCGCACCCCTACCATTTTCCCATCTAAACATATATTTAGACGCAATTTAGATTATAGTTAACATAGATTATAGTTAACATATCTATACCAACTCCCCTCCTTAAATCTCCCATTAATTCAAATGTTTTTAATTTATATTTATTACATTTACTACTCTCATAATATCTTACTCCTTAGAGCATCTCCAACAGGTTTGCTAAAATAGAAAAAAGTGAGGTTTTGTTTGCTAAAATGCTCCAACAGGATTGCTATCCCATTCTCTAAAATAGAAAATTTTGGAGAAATCTCTAAATATAGAGATTTCTCTAAAATCTCTAAAAGTAGAGAGAGAAATATTATTTTAATATTTCCCACCAATAGAATAATTTGATTGTTTAAATTTTTTTAAAAAGTTTATTGGAATAATAAATGTAATTATAATTTTAGTAATATAAATGATGATAAAATCTCTATAATAGAAAAGCTGTTGGAGATAGAAAAATATGATTTTAGAGATTTTGACATTTCATTTGCTATTTTAGAAAAATTATAGCAAACCTGTTGGAGATGCTCTTACTTTTTCATTTTTTCAATTTAGACTCTTATCATACAAACATAAATAATGTATATGAACCAAGATGTGTTAAAAAAAAACATTTCTACATTTTACACATTATACCATTTTAATCGTTTCGTCAATATCTTCGAAATAAACCCAGTTTTGAACATTTTTGAATTTAAATATCATAAATATATAATAATTTATGTGTTTATATGTCTTTTTAAATTTTCATTTTTCATTTTATACCCTTATTATATTAAAAATTAACTAAAATACATTTATTTTTCTTTTTTTTTTCAAACTATATCATTATAGTTATCTAATTAACGTTTTTATATTCATATAATTAGTTGTTTAATTTGACTTTATATCATTTCATTTTAATTTTATATCCTTATCATATTAACATACATAATTGTATATTAACTAATATATATTAAAAATGTGTTTTTTTTTTTACAAATTATATCGTTATAATCATCTCATCAATACCCATGAAATTAGTTAATATTAAATATTTTATGATTTGATTTGTTGTGGGTTTGAAAACTATATCATCGAGTCAATATTTTTCATATTTTGACCAATTGACATTGAATTTTATACATCTGATATGCAACTTAGAAACTCATAAAACCATAAAATTGGAATCGAGTGATAGAGAATAAAACTAACACGAAACAAGATTATTTGTTGAAGTGCTTAATAGCTTAAAATGTTTTGTGTTGCATCACGCACGTACCTATTTTAGAGTGTGTGTGTGTGTGTGTGTACGTGCGTGTGTGTATAGAGAGAGAGACTTAAGTTTACGTGAGATCAAGTTGTTTCTGTGAGACCGAGATTTTACACATGAAACTTCACAATAAACACTATAAAGGTAAATAAAATTTGAATATTCATACTAAAAATAGGGACCAAATATAAATGTAATACTCTCATTTTATTTTATTTTTTCTATATATATATATATATATATATATATATAAAAACGAATTTTGTCTTCATATTTAGTTAGTAAAATAGTTAAAATTTTTAATTAATATAAACAAATATTGGATTACATTTGTTATATATTTATTTTACACGATAAATAATTAGTTATTTAGAACAATTTTAATATTAATTTAGTAAGGTCATTTGTTTTATGGTTATATTTTGGTTGTGTATTTTATATTATTTAACAAATAATTATTTTGTTTGGTATTTATAACTTTGAAAAAAAAAATTAAAAGAAGGCATTTTGCTCTTTTACTAGTATTTATTTCTAATTCTAAATATACATTCTATGTAGTATACAGACAAATTTCAAATTTTGACAAATTTCAATTTTTTGACAAATTTCATTCAAATGTTTGCTAACCATAACCAAATAAGTGGTCAAATCTGACAACATTTCATTTCATTCTTCAAAGTTAAATTATATTGACATATTTCATTGCATCTAAAAGCACTATGTGAACCAAGCGTCATATTACTTTACCTTTCGATAGGAATACAATAAAATCTTTTTTAATAGATATCGACACACAAAAATATGAATTACGATTATGATTGTAGTTTAACATCATTATTAATAAATACCTACGGAGGAATTAAACACCGACACAAGTTTGAGGTAATTACACACAAGTTTGAAGGTCATGTAATTAGATGACAGAAATTCATAATAATATTACAAATATAATATGGACCGCAATAGATGTCTAGTAAACCAAAATAATTGAAAGTTGTCTATTTTCATTACTATATGATAATATATTAATGTTTTATTTTAAATATATGTATAATATTGTGTAAGGTTTTCGTTTTATATTTCGCAACTAACTTATCAGCTAAATTGTTAATTGTAATCAACCACCAACAATTAAGCTCATCAAGTTGCCAAACATAGTTTTAGTTTGACTTGTATTTTTGAATAACTTATCAATTGATTAAAATACAAAAACAAATCAACAAGTTCATTTTTAAAATCTAACAAATATCAATTCTACCATGACATTATAACAATACTTCGATCCACCTCGTGCATCATTGCATCGTCCCTTTCCTTGAAGACACACTCACATTGAACACCTATACATCATATGCAATTGTGCACACACCAATGCAACCTAAAGCATCGTCTAATTAAAAACCAACTCAACTCATACACCACATGTTGCAAACTATTTCCTCTTTTTATGTAAAAACCACAAAAGTATTATTCAATGGTCATTGACCGAGCATAATCCGGGTTGTTGATAGATTCCAATCTTCTAATATGTCAATAGTTCAAGTTTCACCAAATACCGATAACTATATATATAGACGAAAATCCAAATGAAAACATAAATCTAACTGTGAACGTGAGAACAATTGATGGCACAACATGTGTCCTACTCAGTCTGATCAATAATAGGATTATTCAGATCAAATATTATGCATTATTCAAGATGAATAATACAACATCCAGACTGAATAATACGATCCCTATATATATATATATATAATAAAAGAGTAACTCATTGACACGTGTCATGCTTTGAGTAACTCATTGACACGTGTCGCGCTCTAGTGAGTCATTGCCACATCATATGCATATGTGTCATGTGTCATATGTTGACACATGGCACTGATTCAAAATTTAAAATTATTAAAAATTAATCCAAATTATCTATTAAATATAACAAACTTTATCTCTATCTATTGGTATGAAGTCATCTATATCTCTATCTCTCTCCCTAAATTGATATTTAAGTACTAAGCAGATTCAACAAAAACCGTATAACCCTTACCTTTTCCATTTTAATTTTTCAAGTTCCTCCATTACTCTTTTTGCAAACGTCTTAGGTAAGTTCGTCAACCATTTTTTCGAAGAACATTCATGCATAATTTTTTTTATTATTTGTTTTTGCAATTATTTGAAGAATGGTAAGAAAATTTGTGTCATTGTTTTCTTATAATGAACTAAATCATATGGTTTGATTTTCTCCTGATTTACTTTTTTTTTTAGTTTTTTGATCTACATCAGGAGAAGCATAACTAAGTTTTCTTCTCCACATTATATAATAATTTATATTTGTATTCATGTAACTAATTTATAAACGTCATCAAATAGAAAATAAAGATTTCATTTTAAATATAATGAAGATAATCATTGAGTTTTAATATAATAGTTAATTAATATTTTTATAACGAATTATTGTTAAACGTATCCATTATTATATTTCAATCCAAGTACACTTTTGTATGTATACCTTTCTCTTTATATGTGAAAGTATATTAACGTCATTTTAAAGTCAAAGATAGTTTATAGTTTGATCTATAAAATGTCTTTGTTATATTTTCGTTGTTGATAATTTGATATCAATTGAATTAAATTAAAAATAAATAAAGTTTGTATTTTTTTAATATAATTAATGTATTTGATAGAAAATAATATTGATGTTAAAAGATCAATAGCACAACAATTCATATTTATAATATAAGGTTTTTGGCATGACTTAATTTTTTGAAATTATCTCATGTATTACACGGGATCAAAACTAGTTTGTTATATATAAATATATTAATTTATTTTCTTACAAAAACGACAGGTGTATATATTTGAGTTCGTTAAATCACCCCCATTGGCCATTAAATTACCCTCTCACAGCATAAATATCATTTGGTCATTTATTACCCTCAACAAACTCTTTGAACTAATCCGACCCGACCCATCTCTCTGTTCGTATTTATATATTCATCTCTACTCTCACTCTTTTCTAAACACTCTTCCCTCACCATCCTCCAAATGGGGCTTCTAATTGTTGTTGCTTTCCTCTTCATGCAAATCTACGCCATCACCGGAGCTAAGATCCCGGCCGTGATCGTGTTCGGCGACTCCTCCGTGGATGCCGGCAACAACAACCAAATCCAAACCGTATTGAAGAGCAATTTCAAGCCATACGGCCGTGATTTCTTCGGTGGAAAGGCTACCGGAAGATTCTCCAATGGACGCGTTCCGCCTGATTTTATATCGGAATCCTACGGTTTGCGACCTTATGTGCCCGCGTACTTGGATCCCGCGTATAACATATCGGATTTTGCTACGGGTGTCTGTTTTGCGTCTGCTGGGACCGGTTACGACAATGCTACATCTTCGGTCCTTGTAAGTTTATCATATTAAACATTCAGGGGTGTTTAGGATTGCTTATTTAAAACAGCTTATGTTTATTCGAATAGTTTTAACTTTTTTAAAAACTCGTTATTTACTGGTTGATTCCATTATAATTAAACCATTTATTCGAACACCTAAAACCTCTTCAAGCAAATAAGAAGTTTTGATAAGGAAAAATCCCAAACACCCCTCAAATTGATCACATAAACTCGGTGAAGAGTCATGATTGAATGCATAATTGCAGCATAATCCATGTGTTTCTTGAAATTTCTTCCTAGCATGATGCAATTTTTCCATTTTAAAAAACATTATAAACTAATTTATCTTCAAATTTAGGACAATTTGTTATTTTAGATATTTTAAGAAAAATAAGGTAAATTTAGTGTAATGAGAATAAAAAATTATATACATTTATTTTGAAAATAATTTGTAATAAAGTTTTACAGAAGAATAGGCATATAATTTGGAATGTAGTTTTACATAAGAATAGGCATAAGTTTTGTTCATTAAAAAGTCATTAGTTTTATTATTAAAAAAATTTTAATCCCTCTTTATATATTTGATTTTTATATTAGCTAATTATCAAAATTAAAATAAAGGATTACTTAATATAGGCAATCTATAAAGGTAAGAGTATCAAACACATATACATGAATATGTACAGGTGATCACCATTAATTCAATAGTTAATGAAATGAATTGAAGGGGAGGCATGTGAGTTTTTTTTCAAATTAATTGCATTTTATGATATAATTAAACCTTATGTATCCCCTTTAACAATTAATTGGAGACATTTATGTTCTCCAGACAATTTTTTACAATAAGAGAAGAATGATCTTTTTTCTAGAAACTAAATTTATATTCTATTATTAGTAATCCAATATTAAGTGCAATGCAAAGAATTATAGAAAAATTATCATTATTATATTACAATGTGAATGTTAAATTAAAAAAAAAAAAGGTTATTTATGCAATTTGGTCGACGAGGGGCGTACACACGTCCTTAAAAGCCGCATGAATCATATGTAATTAATTCGACCGTTTTCTTATTCTCTTATTTGGTTATTGTTCTGGAATGAACTTGACTCGATCCCCATATTCGGTATTCATGTTGGATATATTGAACTTGTTTAATCAGCTTCAGATATATATCAAACAGATATCAATAATATTATTAATGATATTGGATTTCTTTTAAATACAGTCAGTGATACCTCTATGGAAGGAGGTAGAATACTATAAGGAGTACCAAAAGAAACTAAGAGGCTATTTGGGTGATGAAAAGGCCAATAATGTTCTATCCGAAGCAGTTTACCTTATAAGCATGGGCACAAATGATTTCCTTGAGAACTACTACACACTTCCGAGTAGAAAATCTCAATACAACATTAACCAGTATCAAGATTTTCTTGGCGGCATTGCCGAGGGCTTCATCAAGGAGCTCTACAGCCTTGGAGCACGTAAGATTTCACTCGGAGGGCTTCCTCCGATGGGTTGTTTGCCATTGGAGCGAACAACGCGTTTCATGAATGGGAAAGGCGATACATGCAATGACGAATATAACAAGGTGGCGTTGGCCTTTAATGGAAAGTTGTACGGTATGGTTAAGAGGTTGAATGGCGAGCTTTCGGGGAGCAGAATCGTCTTTACTAATCCGTATGCCGTTTTCCAACAAATTGTCCGAAAACCTTCCATTTTCGGTAATGTTTGCTTCTTTATATATTTGTTCTCACTTGAATTACTAATTAAAAAATCAAAAAGGGGGTTTTTACATAATAGCCTTAAAACTATATTTAGGATGACTAAATATCATCATCCATAATGGAATTTGGAGTTCTTTTGGAGAACCTTTTTATCATTAAAGCTTGTGAAAAAACCTCCCAGCAAGAAAATAAAAAAAGCTCCAATAAAGTGAGAAAAAAGCTCCAATAAAGTGAGAACAAAGAAAAGCTGTAAGTTGCAGTTACATCTTTATAGCTTTCAATGAACTTTGTTTTTCTTTACACGGTTACGAAAAAGGCTCCAACAAACATAGATTTCCAAACTTTTTATCAAAATGATGTCATTTTTCTATTTCTTGCATTTTATATTAAAATGACGTTTTTTTTTGTGTAAACATACATTTCCAACATCATTTTTATATGAAACGAAATATTATATATATATATAGACGAAAGTTTGACTGTGGATTCAAATTTCATTTTCAATGTGAGGATAGCTAAGAGCGCTCTACGTGACATATTCAGTTTGAATAATCATGTATTTACTCAGACTGAATAATACTGCATTCAGTATATTCAGTTTGAATAACACTGAATGCAGTATTATTTAGTTTGAATAATGCTGACAGTTGTATTATTCAGTCTAAATAATACATGGTTATTCATACTGAATATGTCACGTGACGTGATTTCGGCCGTCCTCACGTTCACAATGAAAGAATAGTTTTTATTTGAACCTGGCCTATATATATTATATAGGGGCTTATAGATTGAGAACTTCATATATTATAGTAAAAATTATTATCATAAGTACATATTGTTTAATATGACTTTTTTCTATCTAGGTCTAGAATTTAATATATTAATTAAAGAATTTATTTTCATGGTATTTGTTTCATATGTTTTTGCTTTAAAATGTAAATTTAAATTTTTTTAGTTGTCTGTTTTGTTGAACAATAACATAAATAATGTTTACTTATGAAACCAATATATATTAGTATTTTATTATTTAAGTACAAGAATAATACAAAATATATGCATTTATTCAAACAAACATTATAGAGTAGGTCTTAACATGAATATGCATACATATATGTTTCCTAGAAACATTTTTAATAATACATAAAATAATACACAATTAATTCTGTTTAGATTTAGATGTGTAGGTGCATTGAATATTGTTGGTGGTAAATGCATGCCACATTATGACAAAAGTAACATTAAAGTGTGGAAGCCTTGCATTCAAACGTATGAACAACAAGTGTAACTATCTTCCCAACTGTATAATCGTACACATTGAAACTAGAAAAGTCAATATTTAATTTTGAATTTCGGCTTGTTAAAATTCCAAGAAATAATAGAATAAATAATTGATGTTGAAATTCTGGCAGGATTTGAGACAGCGGCAGTAGCATGTTGTTCAACAGGATTGTTCGAGATGGGATATATGTGTGATCAATTCAATCCGTTCACCTGTTCAGATGCCAATAGATACGTCTTTTGGGACTCTTTTCATCCTTCCGAAAAAACCAACCGTATTATATCTGATCACTTGTTCAAAACCACTCTTTCTAAGTTTTTATCGTAGGTTTAGATTTTAATTAAACTAATAAAGCCAAAAAAAGGTAAATTTGCAAAATGTGGGTGGTATTTTATATTATATACATACTTGTTATATTTATGATGGCATGATGGTGTGTATTATGTATAAAGAGTGTGTGTTGTTATTTCGAATTCGAAGTGAATTGTTTTTTACAGGTTTGTTTCATATTTTGGTTTTTGTTGCTTTTTCATTCAAAATTGTCATATCTCTGAAATTTAGTCGTACCCACAATACCTATTCAAGCATGTGCAGTTGGTACTTCTTCATTTTATAGTAAAATAAGTGCATTTAAATGTTATCTTTTAAGCCTAAAAATTTAGGTTATGTTAGTCACACGCAAAAAATTCAACTAGTTGGGTCCAACCTATTTTCCAAATCATCTACTTCATTCAAGTCCGACTAGTTCCGAGTTCAAATCCCCAGCATTTCAGCATTGATTTCTTTTTCATGCATCACCCCTTCCCATACATTATCTTTTACTCTATCAAAGCGACGATTTCTGGGTAAAATCTATAATTTCTATTCATCCAAACGATGAAAGAACTAACGAATTAGTCTTTTTATTGTAGAGTGTAGACATTTTTTTTCAAGATGTGGACTTTAAGTGTATGTATCTCATCAATGTACTCCTTATGTAATAGAGAAGTGCAATTGAATTTTGGGCCTAGTAGTGAAACAAATTTAATGAAGTAACAACTAGCTTTTTAAAAAAACTATGTAATGTCCCATAAGCCTCCTATATTTCTGTCCTCTCAATTATGTCCCTTTATATTTTCTCAAACAATTTTTTCATCATGTCTTACTAAGTGACTTTTACATTGTCAACAAATTATGTAACTTATCAACTAGTTTTTTCGGATCATTACTTGTTTAAGAGCTAACTCTTTAGCCAACAACTAGATTATTAATTATTTTGTCAATCATAACCTTATTGGAATCCAATGACATCTTTTAATTCTTCACCCTAGGTTGTACTTGGATTCAACCTTTGTCCCTTTCTTAGTTTAGTTTTATGGACCAATCAATAGCATCTATATGTAAATGTTCATTGGTTTAAATACCCGATGTTGACCTCCTAACTACCCATCACTCTCCTTTCGCTAAAATCAAGTCCTTTTTGTAAGCATCCTAAAGAAATCTACCATCACTCGGTCAGGATGTGCCCTACGTGAACACCAACCACCCCCACTAAACACCAAGAAATTGCATGGTCGATATGAGATATATATAATCTAACTTACCCAAAACGAACACAAACCATTAAAGAAAACTAGGGTCGTTTCTTTGTGATGCCTTTTAGAATAGGTTTCTCAAAAATAAGAATGCATTTGATCTCTTTTGATCCTTAATGTTATATGTTGTATCACTTATTCCCTTCGTCTAAAAATAAATATCTACAATGAAAATGACACAAAAATATGACTAAATGACACTTCTACCCTTGACCCTAAAAAAGCAAACTTTGCCATCTCATAATAAAAAGGTAAAATAAAAAAGTAGAAATTTACTTTCAAAACTTATTTTAACACAAAGTAAAATAGTGATACCAACACTTATTGTGAGATGATTGAAGTATTAATTTGTTTTTCGTTTTCTCGTAATTAATATTTGGTTTACTATATTTGGGGATGGATGAGAGTAAAAGGTGAGATCATGTGTCATTAAGGGAAATTTGGTCCATGAAGGAGACCTTGATTTTGATGTACAAGTGTTTGAATGCTAATTAAGTTGGTCCACCCCAAACGAGAGTTACGACTCATGTGTTGATGTGAATATGGTAGGTAGATTTCACATGAAAAGATAAATAATATAATAATTTTGGTTATTTTTATTCAAATAATATATTAGTTTTATACTTAACATTTATGATTTCAGATTTAAAAGATCGTTTTTCAAGATAAACTAATTTGTTTATTGGTTTAAGCTCAATTAATTTGTTTAAAACACCTTATAAAGGTGCCAATATCAAATTTTGAACCTTCACATTAAAATGTTTGAGAATGTTATTTATGTTTTTATATGGATTTTACGAAAACAGTTTGGTCTTACATGGTCTCAAATCTCTTTTTCTTTTTCTCTCTCTCTACACACATGCGCGCGCGCGCACACACACACACACTCACGCACACGCACACGCAGTATTAAGTTCAACTGAAAAGTGCTAAAAAATGAGAAGTAGAGAATTGATCTTTACCACTCATCCGGTCAATAAAGGTGGCTTTGACCGGGTCACTCCTCTTTAATTTCTTCACCCTCCATGAATCGTGTCAATCCTTCGTGATCGTGTCCACCGTAACCGGTCAAAGCTGTCTTTATTGACCGGATGAGTGGTGGATATCACTTTTCTACTTCTCTTTTTTTAGCACTTCTCATTCGAACCTTTCTCTATACATACACACACACATATAGGGTCAAGTTCAAGGGGAAACCTCAAAAAAAAGCTAAATTTGTAATATACACACGTGCATAATGCATATGTTCATAAAAATAAAATAAAAACAACTTAATTCACCTCTATGCACAAGTGCAGACGATCCAAATGAATGGTTACGAGGGTGCTCCTCAGTTTTTCTTTTTTTGATGTTCTCTCTCTATAGTTTGTTCAGTGATCCCTAATAACATGTACTATAAGCTATATTATGTTTAGCGTCAGTGATCATTATAGAGTTTGTTTAGTGATCAGTAATATATATATATATATATATATATATATATCATACAACCTAAGCACTCTTAAAGACAAACGAATCTTGTCAAAGAAACCTTCAGTGATGTTGAAAAATTGCCTGATAAAATAATATAGGTTGATCATGATTTGAAATGGCATTTAGTGACATCAATCTTACTACCTCAAACGTGAAGATCAGAAACCAAGACTCAATTATCATTGAGTACATCACCTGATGACTCTTCTAACTGATCAGGGTCTTGGTAAGAAAATTCAAAAAGTTGTCTTAATCCTTTTTTGCACAAAGAACGATCAAAAAGCTTCATATTGACTAAAAGTACATGTATGTTATTTTTATACAAAGTCAACCTTAGAGCATCTATTTTGGAAAGTTGACTAAATAAATGTAAAAAGAAATGGATCACTTCTACAAATCAGAACAATAGCATTCCATGGATCATTCTCCACCGAACATGTGGAAAGTAGATTTAAACCCATATAAAATGCATTAGGTATAAATATTAGAGAAGGTCTCTCTTCTCTATGAGCAAATATTTTACCTTCGTGCATCTCTATTCTTGTTAGTGTTTCTCCTTTTCTCTATTTTACGTATGCAAAAAGTAAATTCTTAGCATTCTTAAGATTGTATAAATTAGGTTTACCCTATTCTTATTTCGCAAAAATCTTGTAAATCATGTTTTTGGTTTCATATTCAATAAACATCAAAATAATTTAAAAAGTGTATCATTGTGATAGGTTTGTATTCAATCCCTCCTCCCTCCCTACAAACTTGTGTTACTGGAAGGACCCTTGCGGGACCAACAATTGGCTTACTTGGTTTGATTTTAATAACATCCAAAGTAACAACCACAAAGTTCTACAAGCTCAAAATTTGTGAAATGTTTTGAGTGATAATAAAAAATTAAGCAATCAAAACTATCTAAAAAATCTAAAGGATGCAACATCATGCATCTCTATGGTTTCGAATATTACAGGGGTGTACTCCATAGGCCTAGTTGTGACTCAGGTTCCAAGGACAACTCCTATACATGCAGGTCTCGTAATTCAATATTGAGAACACCACTTGTGACCTAGGTTCAATTTTTTGTAAACAATTCTAGAAAGTCGAGGATAATTTAGTTTGGTTTGGTGACTTCTGAACCATATGTCTTAATCGCAACTTTAAATGAATACCAACTATTGTTATCCAAAAACACGAAAATAAAATTTAGACCCGTAAATAGGTCGGGCTTGCCTACGGCTAGCGGGTTTATTTTTTACATTTAAAAGATAAAACTAATATAAAATCATAAGTTATGTAACTCATTCAAATTACGTAAGTTATTAAACCTAAAACTACCTTTTAAGCTTACTAATAAAAACATTGAATTATTAGTTATACATAAAATTAAATCAACTATAAAAATATAACGGTCGAGGGAGCTTGGTCGAATTCTTTTTATCATTATCCAACCCGCTCATTAATTTTACCGATCCACCCCAAACCCGCTCATTATTTCGATAATGATGGTCTAAGCCCGCTTTTCTAACGGGTTGTGTGGATTAATAGGCATTCCACCGATGAACAACTCTAGAGAATCAGTAGTTGTTAAGGTTTCTAAGCAAAATTGAATTTTATATATCAGTACATGATAAAAAGAACTTAGAGTTTCAATAAACAATACTTTAAAATGAAAGACCAATTAACTTTTTACAAATTTCTTATCCAATGTAATTAATTACTACATGTTTAGACCTTTAATATAATGCTATTTTTTTTCAATTTTTGTAAGTTACTACCGATAGTATATACTATAAAAGTTTGGGCCCCCTATGGGCCTTTCGGCGTATGCTTGGCCTACTTTTCCCAGGGACGGCTATAAGTAATACGATTGAATCCAAATAAATTCAATATTATGGCTCATTTTAAGGCATTGACAATATTGACATGTATAATTTCAAGATTTTTTATAATCCATACAATTCTATATTATAAAAATTATATTACGATTTGTAGTATTTTTGCTTGCATTTACTTAAAAATTGCACTTGGTTACATTTTTCGTGAATACAATTAGCCTTGGATGAAGAAAAAAGAGATAAAAAGGAAAACATGATTAGCGTTTTATGTTTTTGGCTTTAAATCAAGATATACACCACAACTTGAGAGATGGAGGGGTTATGTAAGAACCACAAATAAATTGACAACTAGAAATATTTTATAACGTGTATTCATTGGTAAATATACTCTATATAAATTTCATCAAAATATGTATATTGTCAATGAATGTATTCATTAAGTAATATACACGTCATATATTAATCTGATGAATATTCACTTGTATTTGTATTTATCAAATATTATATAATCTATATACAATAAAAGAGTAACTGGTGTGACACGTGTCGTGTTCTGATGAGCCGGTTTCTGATTTTTCCCGCCAAAACACGTACCTGGACACTCTTATTGTCTACATTCATCCTCGCCTACATGTCAGTTTTTGACACATGTCATGCATATGTGTCATTTGTTGCCATGTCACTTTAAAAAATATTCTACCTATTTTATCTCTAAATAGTCTATCTATTTTATCTCTCTCTACTATAACAATCTTTAAATTTAAAGTTTATTCAAACAGATAATTGTTATATAAAATTTAAAATATTATTATATTTAAATTTATTAGAGATAATTGTCAATAAATTTGATGGTACATATGTTAATAAATTTAAATTTAAATTAAATGGCAACTACGGAAAAATGCTTAATAAACTAGTTTTTAAGAGCCCGGGCTTCGCGTCGGGTTGTAAACTATGATAGATTTTATCATATATATAATACATAAAGTTTGTATATACACTGTCATACGAAACGTTAATATGACGGGCTTCATGAATTATGTTAGCTATTTAATTATACGTTTACAATCAAAAGAAGGTATATTGTGCAACTCATGTTTATTTTACATGGTTGCTAACATGTAGATAATATGTGTGTGTGTGTGTGTAAAGAGAGGGGGGGGGGGGGGGTTATATGTCAATGGTTATTTAAAATATATAAAAAGATTTAATAAATTAATAAATAAAAAATAAGAGACTTTAACTTAAAGATTTTGAAAAAATATCATCTACTTATCAATAGTTTATTTTTTAATTGATTTTTTTTAATCAAAGTCATAATAGTTTATAATTAACAAATAAAACAAAATGTGCTAATAAAATAAATAAAGAAAGTAAAAAAGTCTACTATAAAGACCAAATATGTAATTTAATCAAATGTTTTTTGGATAAGTAACCAGTTAATTTAACATAGTTGGATAGAGAGATGAAAATGAAAGAAAAATAAAAATTACAGGGACTAAAGTTGTAAATACTAACCATAGGGCTAAAGTTGTGTTTTGGCTTTAAAATTTACTGTTGCATGAACAGTAAGGCTATGTTTGGCAAACGTAGCTTATAAGCTAGCTGGTAGCTGATAAGCTAGCGGATAGCTGATAAGCTAGCTGTTGATTGATAAGCTTGCTAGTAGCTGATAAGCTAGCTGTTGAACAAATTATGTTTGGCAAAAACTAGCTTATAAGTATGTAAAATGACCAAAAAGGGTATATTTGAATTTAATAATTAATATTAATAAGGGTATAATTGGAAAAAGCTACAATAAGCTCCTCATAAGCTACTCAAAGTAGCGTTTTAAAAAGCTAGCTGATAAGCTAGCTTCCTGGTACATGTTTGGATGGACTAGCTTATAAGCTAGCTTATCAGCTAGCTTATAAGCTAGCTTATGCTTGCCAAACATAGCCTAAAACATTTCCTGTGAAATATTATATATATATATATAATGACATAATTTAAACTATTTATAATTTATTGAATTAATTTTGTTAAATGAAATTATTAATTATTATAATTTTTAGTTTAAACTGTACAATTTTCTACATTCTTAAAATTTATATTACTTATTAACTCTTAAAAATGACACTTTTTTATAGTTATTTAAAATGAAATTATTAATTATATAATTATTATAATTTTTACTTTTAAAAATACACTTTTTTATTGTTATTCAAAATGAAATTATTAATTATATAATTATTATAATTTTTACTTTAAAATGTACAATTTTCTACATTCTTAAAATTTATATTACTTATGAACTCTTAAAAATGACACTTCTTTATAGTTATTCAAAATGAAATTATTAATTATATAATTATTGTAATTTTTACTTTAAAATGTACAATTGTATATATATACATTTGACTATTCCTAAGCTACAGTGCAAACACATTTGTTAAATTACATTTTTGGTCCCTCATGTTAAATTTCATTTTTGGTCCTCGTAATTAATATAAAATTACATTTATATAATATTTATCAAATGTTTGAAAATGATCCTAAGCTATAGTTATATTTTATGTAGTTATTATTTTATATCTTTTAGATTTCTATATTTTCATTTTACATTTTCTTTATATTTACACATATAATTGTATATTAACTAAAATACGTTAAAATAATACGTTTAATTTTAACAAGTTATACCGTTGTAATATTTTAGTCCTTGAAAATGGTATCGTGTGCAACAATTTATCCGGTAAGCGCTAACGGTAGTAAGAGCGGATGATCATCACTTATCGGGTAAGACTCTCATCCTTGCCTTCACTTTTACTGGGGTAAGATTCTTGATCCTTGCCATATGCATCAGATAAAGTAGAATGACTTAGTAAGCGCTTTACCTAGGTAAGTGTTTGGTTAATTGCCGCTTGAGCGATTAAGCCATATTTGTCTCGATTTATGTTACATTTCAATTGATTTTTGTTGATTTATATTGTCGTATTTTTACAACCTCCACCCTCCCCGCAACACGGGGCCAAAAAACCTCGTCATATATTAATTTCATCAAAATATGTATATTGTCAATGAATGTATTCATTAAGTGATATACACGTCATATATTAATTTGATGAATATTCACTTGTATTTGTATTTATCAAATATTATATAATTAATAATAAATACACACTAAAAGAATTAGCTCTAATTTTTTTTGTGGTTTTCATTTAAAAATAACTCTCTCTCTCTCTCCTTCCCTCTCCCCCTATGTATGTATGTATGAATATGTGTGTGTGTGTGTGAAGGTTTAATCGAAATACCATTTATGAGAATATTACATTTGAAACCGACAAACAGTTTGTCACACCCCAATTTTCCACTAGTTGTGACTTAGGCTAAACCATAAACATAAACTCTGAAATCATGATCAACTTACAAACAAACGCAGCGGAAGACTTAAAGAACTGAAAACATAAATAATCCCAAGGTGATAATCTGATGTTTAGTACATCAAACGTCACAGGGGATCTTAGATCATGATCAACTAGCTTGAAGAAAGACCTATGCCCGTCCTTTGCCCTTACTGGTGCTTGCTTTCTCAAACCCTGAGATACATACTATATTAGCTATAGCTAAGTAAGCTCATGGTTTTCCAACTACAAACATATACATACACAAATATTTTAAACAGACAGGTTTAGAAATAACACTGAACATCAATAAGCTTATACATGGAAACTCTTCAACATCTTGCACGCATGCAACTGACACATATGGGATCTCAACTAAACTAGCATGGTGTGTGGGTCAACTATCTGATCTACCTTACCAAGTACAGTGACCGCAGTATGTACTGGTCAGGCCATAGCTATCTGGACGAACCGTGTACAGAGGCACCCTCACGGTACATGTACTATCTATCTGGACGAACCGTGTACAGAGGCACCATCGCGGTACATGTAATATCTATCTGGACGAACCATGTACAGAGGCACCCTCAAGATACTTGTACCATCTTGACCACACACACACATGCCCGACTGACCATGCATCATTCAAAACTAACATGCATATCTTAATACAATACTACAAACACTTAGCATGCTTTAAAAACTGTAAACACTTAGCATGCTCTTTCATGATAAGATACTAAGCAATTATGAAAGCATCATAATATATGTGAAACACACTTGCATAAACTTTTCATACTGAAAAATGAAAATACTGCACACAATACTATTGTATGTATCCCAGTTTCAAATCACATGAAACTTACCTGGTCTAGCGTGGTTTATACGTCACTTGATCGCTCCCAACCTACATGAGCCACAATGACTTTCTAAGTATCTCTACAACGATTAAATTTAAAATTTTAATCGTTAAGTTATATAAATAACTTTTAGCTAACTCGAAACGGATCAACTCTAAACGTCTAACCATTTTGATATCCACTTTACGTCGATATTTTCTTTGTCGTATCTATATATATATATATATGTATGTATGTATATATGTACATAAATATATACACACTAACTCATCTTTAACATAACCATCGTTCTAAAAAAAGATAACTCAAAAACTCTACCTTAATCGTATGCATTTAAATAATAATTATCTAATAATAAATAATTACTATTTAACTACTTAAATATTCTAAAATCATTTACTGAAAATGATATAGTAAGTCCTCAAGACTTACAAGTGCATACGATTTAAAAAAATAATTAAAGTAACTATTAAATAATTAATTTATAAATAAATTAACTATATAATAGATAAATTGTAGGGTATCTTTTTCCATCACCCATGCTTCAAATTGTAATATCTCAAAAGGAAACTCCAGTATCCATCGAAATCAAATTCCCATGATTTTGAATCTTTTAGCTTTCTTATATTTTTTTTATCAAAACAACCCGATATTCATCCGGGTTTTCTCTGATCTTTTGACTAATCTTTTATTACTAGATAACACTCTTTATATTATAAAAATATACCGTTCAAACTTTCAACAAATATACTTGAATTTGGATTCCGCAAAACCGACGTCGATACTTGTTACTTCAACAACCCTTTGTCTATACTTCGAAAAGTACGACGAACTTTAAACCCTTAAAACGACATCAAACGAAATAAACTACAACCGTGTCTAATTATATATACAAATCGTCGAGTTTAATAACGAATTTACCTTGAATCGTTACTTGAATATCGAACGAACGCTACCCGAACCTCGACCGATTCTCTATAAATCTCGCTCGAACCTTACTTGATTCACATAAATTTTCTCTTTCGATTATCCATTATTTCTATCAAATTCGGAGAGAGTTTTATTTCACTAGATAGAACCAATGGATATAAGAATATCTCACTTAATTGTTATTTAATTGGAAGCCAATCAAGACTACAACGGATTAAACACATCTACAACCAACTCCACGGATTTACACTTTCAAATTTAAACTTATCTTCCTTTTGGCAAAACAAGTCCCTACATTTTCCACTTCTCACCCTTATCCTTTTATCTTTCATTCACTTCCAACCTTTCACTTTCGTTTGAATTATTTTCTCCCCTCTTCTTTAATCCATATTTATTTCAACGTATTTTCGGGTGTTACAACTACCTCCCTCTTATAAAAATTTCGTCCTCGAAATTTCTATTGGCTAAAACAACCGAGGATACTTTATTTTCATTTCTGCTTCAAGTTCCCATGTCATCTCAGAATCTTTCTGAAAATTCCACAGAACTAGCACAAGAGATACACTTTTTTTCCTGAAATTCTTCATTCTTTTGTCTAGTATCTGAACTGGTTCTTCTTTGTAACTCAAGCAATTATCGATGCTTACACCCTCTAGCTCTACTATTGTTGACTCATCTGCTAGACACTTTCTCATATTCGACACATGAAGCGTGCCCTGTATAACACTGAGCTCTGCCGATAGTTTGAGTCGATAAGCCACTGCTCCCACTCTTGCTACCATTACTTATCTGGTCTGTTGGACTAACTCAAGTCCAACTAACTGCCTCTTTCCAACGTTAGTACAACACACTGGCGTCCAACCTTTATGACCAAACAAAGCCTCTAATAGGGCTAATGCTAGATGGTTATCCAACTACCTCCAAAATCTATCACATGAGCTCTTAACATATCATCTTGAGGGAAATCCGAACTCGGTTCCCAAGTCTAAACACTTCATCTGGGCCAACAACCAATAACTTAACTTGCCTTAAACAACTACTTATTGCACAATGTTTGAACATCATTCTCAGACAACCAATCCATTCATAGGACAATATCGATTTTGTTTTAATCTCTTTGATATCAACTTATCTGGAAATTCCTTTTCACTTATAATGTTCGTGCAAACCTTGACGGTTTCATCAATCTCTCTCTGACTTCCATCAGCTATCTCAACCACCAAGCTCTTTTTTTTAGTTGCTTAGTCTTTCGATTCAAGTAGTGAAGGAAAGTAGTGGAAACATAACTTCTATTCACACTCGATTCAAGTAAAACTAAGGCATAACAATTATTGACAAGGAACTAGCTCATACAACGTTAGGGGTTTAATTTGCCTCATCGGTCGTCATTACATAAGCTCTGCCATTGGCTTTCTAGAGTTCTTTCTTCTCGTTTCCACTTTCACTTGCACCACTCACTAGCCTCAGACTTCTAGTTGTTGTTTTTTTTTAGCTTAGGATAATTTGGCCTGATATGTCCCGGTAATCTGCACCCAAAACACTTACGACTTTTTGGACATTCTCTGATTTTGCCCTAACTTTCCAAACTTAAAGCACCATGTGCTTCCTATCTTACATTTGCCAAAATGGCTCTTGTTACAACTACTGCTTAACGGGTAGTTCACCACTTCATTTAGGTTTCAAACCAGATCCAAACTTAACTTCTTGAATCTCTTACAGTTGTCTTCCCACTTTCTCCTAACACCGTTTCCAGCCTCAATCAATCTATCACTGCTTTTCTCAACTATCTTGGCCACTACAACAGTCTGAAGAAAGGTTTTAGGCATTATCACCTCGACATACCTCTTGATGTCTACTCTAAGTCCTTCGACAAAACAATGAACTTTCCTTTATTCTGTCGCAACCTGATGTGGTCGCGAACCTGGCTTTCTCTGTGAACTTATTATTGTACTCCTATACTGTATCTGAATCCTGCACTAGATTCAAGTACTTTGTCTCTAGTCTAACCACATCCACTCTAGAACAATACTCCTTTATCATCAGTTCTTTCAGGCTATCCCAAAACATCTTTGCTACCTCAACGATACCTTTAACAGTTTTCTCAGTATTCCACCACTGTAAAGTGGTGGAAGTGAAGGTAGTTACAGCAAACTGTACCTTCTACTATGGTGCACACTCGCAAGTTTTAAAACAACTTTCTATCTTGTTGAACCAATCTGTAAGAGCTATGGACCGCCACTACCACTAAACTTCTCTAATTGTGTGCTAGAGAAGGTCTTATAACTATACCCTCTCTGGCCCAAACCACTAGCATGGTCTTCACCTACAGTTTTATGGTTACCCTGGGTTCCCTTAGACTGATATCTGATTTTATCTTCTTGTTCTTCTAAACTAGCTAGAAGAGTTGATAGGGCATTTTGCAGTGCCTTAGTCATCTCATCTGCCAAACTTATTGTGGGTGACTTACCCATTTCCATGTTCTCTGCCTCTACCAATTGTTGAACTAGCCTGAACTAAAGGATCTATTCTCTCACTTCTTCCTCTACCTTAACCTTTGCTAGCTGACTCAATCGCCTGAGGAGATACATTCTCCTCACTGTCAGATGAAGTCTTGCCATCTCTTAAAGACATCCTTGCTCACTGAAACGATAACACACTAGTGTTGGAACACAAGCTTCAGCTAACAATTATAGGGCCATATCATGAGCACTCTTCTCGTATATTAAGCGACTATCGGCCTCTATCTGACCCCTACCTTATTCAATAAGGTGCCTCATATCTTATGTGTATATATATATACCTATCCACACATGCATATGGGCAAGATCTCATACTAAAGAAATGAATTTTCTTTCACAAACTGACTACTTCTGTACATAGATAGCATGGCTAAACATAGATAAATGGAAACCAAGTAAAACGGGGTCTAACTGATCATACGTACATAGTTCTGAAATAAAATGAAAATTGCTCTCAGGCAAAGTTAAACAATTTCTATCATGTATTCATCTACTGGACTGAGCTCTAACTTTAACTCTGTACTCAAGCTTTGTACTATAACCGATGTGTTCCTCATCGATCTCTCCGTTGCTGGTGTTACCATGGTGGAGAATCAAACTTAAATGAGGATTGAGCTAACAAAGTCAAACTTATCATACAAGCCTCGCTAGATCGTAGGGAATCGTCTTTCCTAACACCATCTAACGACATCTTAACCTTTTTTCTCCTCAGAACCTTACGAGTTTAAGCTTAGGCTAATATCTTAACCTAATCCGCTTAAACCTGGCTCTGATACCAACTTGTCACACCCCAATTTTCCACTAGTTGTGACTTAGGCTAAACCATAAACATAAACTCTGAAATCATGATCAACTTACAAACAAACGCAGCGGAAGACTTAAAGAACTGAAAACATAAATAATCCCAAGGTGATAATCTGATGTTTAGTACATCAAACGTCACAGGGGATCTTAGATCATGATCAACTAGCTTGAAGAAAGACCTATGCCCGTCCTTTGCCCTTACTGGTGCTTGCTTTCTCAAACCCTGAGATACATACTATATTAGCTATAGCTAAGTAAGCTCATGGTTTTCCAACTACAAACATATACATACACAAATATTTTAAACAGACAGGTTTAGAAATAACACTGAACATCAATAAGCTTATACATGGAAACTCTTCAACATCTTGCACGCATGCAACTGACACATATGGGATCTCAACTAAACTAGCATGGTGTGTGGGTCAACTATCTGATCTACCTTACCAAGTACAGTGACCGCAGTATGTACTGGTCAGGCCATAGCTATCTGGACGAACCGTGTACAGAGGCACCCTCACGGTACATGTACTATCTATCTGGACGAACCGTGTACAGAGGCACCCTCGCGGTACATGTAATATCTATCTGGACGAACCATGTACAGAGGCACCCTCAAGATACTTGTACCATCTTGACCACACACACACATGCCCGACTGACCATGCATCATTCAAAACTAACATGCATATCTTAATACAATACTACAAACACTTAGCATGCTTTAAAAACTGTAAACACTTAGCATGCTCTTTCATGATAAGATACTAAACAATTATGAAAGCATCATAATATATGTGAAACACACTTGCATAAACTTTTCATACTGAAAAATGAAAATACTGCACACAATACTATTGTATGTATCCCAGTTTCAAATCACATGAAACTTACCTGGTCTAGCGTGGTTTATACGTCACTTGATCGCTCCCAACCTACATGAGCCACAATGACTTTCTAAGTATCTCTACAACGATTAAATTTAAAATTTTAATCGTTAAGTTATATAAATAACTTTTAGCTAACTCGAAACGGATCAACTCTAAACGTCTAACCATTTTGATATCCACTTTACGTCGATATTTTCTTTGTCGTATCTATATATATATGTATGTATGTTATATGTACATAAATATATACACACTAACTCATCTTTAACATAACCATCGTTCTAAAAAAAGATAACTCAAAAACTCTACCTTAATCGTATGCATTTAAATAATAATTATCTAATAATAAATAATTACTATTTAACTACTTAAATATTCTAAAATCATTTACTGAAAATGATATAGTAAGTCCTCAAGACTTACAAGTGCATACGATTTAAAAAAATAATTAAAGTAACTATTAAATAATTAATTTATAAATAAATTAACTATATAATAGATAAATTGTAGGGTATCTTTTTCCATCACCCATGCTTCAAATTGTAATATCTCAAAAGGAAACTCCAGTATCCATCGAAATCAAATTCCCATGATTTTGAATCTTTTAGCTTTCTTATATTTTTTTTATCAAAACAACCCGATATTCATCCGGGTTTTCTCTGATCTTTTGACTAATCTTTTATTACTAGATAACACTCTTTATATTATAAAAATATACCGTTCAAACTTTCAACAAATATACTTGAATTTGGATTCCGCAAAACCGACGTCGATACTTGTTACTTCAACAACCCTTTGTCTATACTTCGAAAAGTACGACGAACTTTAAACCCTTAAAACGACATCAAACGAAATAAACTACAACCGTGTCTAATTATATATACAAATCGTCGAGTTTAATAACGAATTTACCTTGAATCGTTACTTGAATATCGAACGAACGCTACCCGAACCTCGACCGATTCTCTATAAATCTCGCTCGAACCTTACTTGATTCACATAAATTTTCTCTTTCGATTATCCATTATTTCTATCAAATTCGGAGAGAGTTTTATTTCACTAGATAGAACCAATGGATATAAGAATATCTCACTTAATTGTTATTTAATTGGAAGCCAATCAAGACTACAACGGATTAAACACATCTACAACCAACTCCACGGATTTACACTTTCAAATTTAAACTTATCTTCCTTTTGGCAAAACAAGTCCCTACATTTTCCACTTCTCACCCTTATCCTTTTATCTTTCATTCACTTCCAACCTTTCACTTTCGTTTGAATTATTTTCTCCCCTCTTCTTTAATCCATATTTATTTCAACGTATTTTCGGGTGTTACAACTACCTCCCTCTTATAAAAATTTCGTCCTCGAAATTTCTATTGGCTAAAACAACCGAGGATACTTTATTTTCATTTCTGCTTCAAGTTCCCATGTCATCTCAGAATCTTTCTGAAAATTCCACAGAACTAGCACAAGAGATACACTTTTTTTCCTGAAATTCTTCATTCTTTTGTCTAGTATCTGAACTGGTTCTTCTTTGTAACTCAAGCAATTATCGATGCTTACACCCTCTAGCTCTACTATTGTTGACTCATCTGCTAGACACTTTCTCATATTCGACACATGAAGCGTGCCCTGTATAACACTGAGCTCTGCCGATAGTTTGAGTCGATAAGCCACTGCTCCCACTCTTGCTACCATTACTTATCTGGTCTGTTGGACTAACTCAAGTCCAACTAACTGCCTCTTTCCAACGTTAGTACAACACACTGGCGTCCAACCTTTATGACCAAACAAAGCCTCTAATAGGGCTAATGCTAGATGGTTATCCAACTACCTCCAAAATCTATCACATGAGCTCTTAACATATCATCTTGAGGGAAATCCGAACTCGGTTCCCAAGTCTAAACACTTCATCTGGGCCAACAACCAATAACTTAACTTGCCTTAAACAACTACTTATTGCACAATGTTTGAACATCATTCTCAGACAACCAATCCATTCATAGGACAATATCGATTTTGTTTTAATCTCTTTGATATCAACTTATCTGGAAATTCCTTTTCACTTATAATGTTCGTGCAAACCTTGACGGTTTCATCAATCTCTCTCTGACTTCCATCAGCTATCTCAACCACCAAGCTCTTTTTTTTAGTTGCTTAGTCTTTCGATTCAAGTAGTGAAGGAAAGTAGTGGAAACATAACTTCTATTCACACTCGATTCAAGTAAAACTAAGGCATAACAATTATTGACAAGGAACTAGCTCATACAACGTTAGGGGTTTAATTTGCCTCATCGGTCGTCATTACATAAGCTCTGCCATTGGCTTTCTAGAGTTCTTTCTTCTCGTTTCCACTTTCACTTGCACCACTCACTAGCCTCAGACTTCTAGTTGTTGTTTTTTTTTAGCTTAGGATAATTTGGCCTGATATGTCCCGGTAATCTGCACCCAAAACACTTACGACTTTTTGGACATTCTCTGATTTTGCCCTAACTTTCCAAACTTAAAGCACCATGTGCTTCCTATCTTACATTCGCCAAAATGGCTCTTGTTACAACTACTGCTTAACGGGTAGTTCACCACTTCATTTAGGTTTCAAACCAGATCCAAACTTAACTTCTTGAATCTCTTACAGTTGTCTTCCCACTTTCTCCTAACACCGTTTCCAGCCTCAATCAATCTATCACTGCTTTTCTCAACTATCTTGGCCACTACAACAGTCTGAAGAAAGGTTTTAGGCATTATCACCTCGACATACCTCTTGATGTCTACTCTAAGTCCTTCGACAAAACAATGAACTTTCCTTTATTCTGTCGCAACCTGATGTGGTCGCGAACCTGGCTTTCTCTGTGAACTTATTATTGTACTCCTATACTGTATCTGAATCCTGCACTAGATTCAAGTACTTTGTCTCTAGTCTAACCACATCCACTCTAGAACAATACTCCTTTATCATCAGTTCTTTCAGGCTATCCCAAAACATCTTTGCTACCTCAACGATACCTTTAACAGTTTTCTCAGTATTCCACCACTGTAAAGTGGTGGAAGTGAAGGTAGTTACAGCAAACTGTACCTTCTACTATGGTGCACACTCGCAAGTTTTAAAACAACTTTCTATCTTGTTGAACCAATCTGTAAGAGCTATGGACCGCCACTACCACTAAACTTCTCTAATTGTGTGCTAGAGAAGGTCTTATAACTATACCCTCTCTGGCCCAAACCACTAGCATGGTCTTCACCTACAGTTTTATGGTTACCCTGGGTTCCCTTAGACTGATATCTGATTTTATCTTCTTGTTCTTCTAAACTAGCTAGAAGAGTTGATAGGGCATTTTGCAGTGCCTTAGTCATCTCATCTGCCAAACTTATTGTGGGTGACTTACCCATTTCCATGTTCTCTGCCTCTACCAATTGTTGAACTAGCCTGAACTAAAGGATCTATTCTCTCACTTCTTCCTCTACCTTAACCTTTGCTAGCTGACTCAATCGCCTGAGGAGATACATTCTCCTCACTGTCAGATGAAGTCTTGCCATCTCTTAAAGACATCCTTGCTCACTGAAACGATAACACACTAGTGTTGGAACACAAGCTTCAGCTAACAATTATAGGGCCATATCATGAGCACTCTTCTCGTATATTAAGCGACTATCGGCCTCTATCTGACCCCTACCTTATTCAATAAGGTGCCTCATATCTTATGTGTATATATATATACCTATCCACACATGCATATGGGCAAGATCTCATACTAAAGAAATGAATTTTCTTTCACAAACTGACTACTTCTGTACATAGATAGCATGGCTAAACATAGATAAATGGAAACCAAGTAAAACGGGGTCTAACTGATCATACGTACATAGTTCTGAAATAAAATGAAAATTGCTCTCAGGCAAAGTTAAACAATTTCTATCATGTATTCATCTACTGGACTGAGCTCTAACTTTAACTCTGTACTCAAGCTTTGTACTATAACCGATGTGTTCCTCATCGATCTCTCCGTTGCTGGTGTTACCATGGTGGAGAATCAAACTTAAATGAGGATTGAGCTAACAAAGTCAAACTTATCATACAAGCCTCGCTAGATCGTAGGGAATCGTCTTTCCTAACACCATCTAACGACATCTTAACCTTTTTTCTCCTCAGAACCTTACGAGTTTAAGCTTAGGCTAATATCTTAACCTAATCCGCTTAAACCTGGCTCTGATACCAACTTGTCACACCCCAATTTTCCACTAGTTGTGACTTAGGCTAAACCATAAACATAAACTCTGAAATCATGATCAACTTACAAACAAACGCAGCGGAAGACTTAAAGAACTGAAAACATAAATAATCCCAAGGTGATAATCTGATGTTTAGTACATCAAACGTCACAGGGGATCTTAGATCATGATCAACTAGCTTGAAGAAAGACCTATGCCCGTCCTTTGCCCTTACTGGTGCTTGCTTTCTCAAACCCTGAGATACATACTATATTAGCTATAGCTAAGTAAGCTCATGGTTTTCCAACTACAAACATATACATACACAAATATTTTAAACAGACAGGTTTAGAAATAACACTGAACATCAATAAGCTTATACATGGAAACTCTTCAACATCTTGCACGCATGCAACTGACACATATGGGATCTCAACTAAACTAGCATGGTGTGTGGGTCAACTATCTGATCTACCTTACCAAGTACAGTGACCGCAGTATGTACTGGTCAGGCCATAGCTATCTGGACGAACCGTGTACAGAGGCACCCTCACGGTACATGTACTATCTATCTGGACGAACCGTGTACAGAGGCACCCTCGCGGTACATGTAATATCTATCTGGACGAACCATGTACAGAGGCACCCTCAAGATACTTGTACCATCTTGACCACACACACACATGCCCGACTGACCATGCATCATTCAAAACTAACATGCATATCTTAATACAATACTACAAACACTTAGCATGCTCTTTCATGATAAGATACTAAACAATTATGAAAGCATCATAATATATGTGAAACACACTTGCATAAACTTTTCATACTGAAAAATGAAAATACTGCACACAATACTATTGTATGTATCCCAGTTTCAAATCACATGAAACTTACCTGGTCTAGCGTGGTTTATACGTCACTTGATCGCTCCCAACCTACATGAGCCACAATGACTTTCTAAGTATCTCTACAACGATTAAATTTAAAATTTTAATCGTTAAGTTATATAAATAACTTTTAGCTAACTCGAAACGGATCAACTCTAAACGTCTAACCATTTTGATATCCACTTTACGTCGATATTTTCTTTGTCGTATCTATATATATATATGTATGTATGTATATATGTACATAAATATATACACACTAACTCATCTTTAACATAACCATCGTTCTAAAAAAAGATAACTCAAAAACTCTACCTTAATCGTATGCATTTAAATAATAATTATCTAATAATAAATAATTACTATTTAACTACTTAAGTATTCTAAAATCATTTACTGAAAATGATATAGTAAGTCCTCAAGACTTACAAGTGCATACGATTTAAAAAAATAATTAAAGTAACTATTAAATAATTAATTTATAAATAAATTAACTATATAATAGATAAATTGTAGGGTATCTTTTTCCATCACCCATGCTTCAAATTGTAATATCTCAAAAGGAAACTCCAGTATCCATCGAAATCAAATTCCCATGATTTTGAATCTTTTAGCTTTCTTATATTTTTTTTATCAAAACAACCCGATATTCATCCGGGTTTTCTCTGATCTTTTGACTAATCTTTTATTACTAGATAACACTCTTTATATTATAAAAATATACCGTTCAAACTTTCAACAAATATACTTGAATTTGGATTCCGCAAAACCGACGTCGATACTTGTTACTTCAACAACCCTTTGTCTATACTTCGAAAAGTACGACGAACTTTAAACCCTTAAAACGACATCAAACGAAATAAACTACAACCGTGTCTAATTATATATACAAATCGTCGAGTTTAATAACGAATTTACCTTGAATCGTTACTTGAATATCGAACGAACGCTACCCGAACCTCGACCGATTCTCTATAAATCTCGCTCGAACCTTACTTGATTCACATAAATTTTCTCTTTCGATTATCCATTATTTCTATCAAATTCGGAGAGAGTTTTATTTCACTAGATAGAACCAATGGATATAAGAATATCTCACTTAATTGTTATTTAATTGGAAGCCAATCAAGACTACAACGGATTAAACACATCTACAACCAACTCCACGGATTTACACTTTCAAATTTAAACTTATCTTCCTTTTGGCAAAACAAGTCCCTACATTTTCCACTTCTCACCCTTATCCTTTTATCTTTCATTCACTTCCAACCTTTCACTTTCGTTTGAATTATTTTCTCCCCTCTTCTTTAATCCATATTTATTTCAACGTATTTTCGGGTGTTACACAGTTAGTCAAACATATATGACCTTTAAGATAACAATTAAGAAAAATCCCTACTTGCCATGAGCAGAGTCCAACTAACTTAGTGGTCGTTTACTTAACAATTACCTTGGTAAACACTTTCTGGTTAAATTATCTTATCAGGTGAACATAAAAAGAATTGAGAATCTTATCTAGTAAGAGGTAAGGCAAAGATCGAGAGTTTTATCCGGTTAGTAAGGGTGATGACTCTTTTCGGTAAAGTGCTTATTAATTTAAACCTTTACTGTCAACATATTTTGATGGTCGTGAATGTTATCTCGTAAAGGTCATCATTGTTCACAGGGTTTGTGAAAACACTTATTTTTGTTCTTGATTTTTGAAAACTACAAGGGCCATGCTTCGATTTCATTAACAAGATTTTCTCCGGGCCTAACGCTTTTTACAATGTGTCTTATATGTCCTAATGTGCAAATCATTTGAGGGGCTTTTGGTTATTTTATCGTTTTATTTTATAAGGCTTGAGAAAAAAATTACCATCTTAAGTGTCCTTCCTTTCACTCTCTAATGTTGTTTCAAGTATTAGGATCTTATGTTTTCAAGATTGAAAATGGAGATTGGAAAGGTTGGGGGAGAGCTACACTTGCTAAAAAGATAAAGGCGAGGGACCATGGTGGTCAGTCACGAATCCAGGAACTTAGATGACTGGGGTCCGACTTAAAGATGTAAAAAAAGTCCTAACTCGAATAACCCATTCGGGTGGAAATGGTTTAGGGTTTTTATACACAAGTGCATTATGCACCCATGCAAAATATGTGTGCATATTACAAAACTACCCTTATGCACAAGTACATATTTGATGGAGAGCTACAAGGGTGTTCTTCGGTTTACCGTTTTTTGAGTTTTCCTTGAATCCTCTCTCTCTCTCTCTCTCTCTCTCTCTCTCTATATATATATATATATATATATTCTTGACAATTGATTTAAGCATACAAAACAGTAAATATAAGATGAAGTGATATGTTTTTTTTAACCAATGTAATAAGAAGTTGAATGGATTTATGAGAACATTATAAAAAAATTGACAACAACAAACAACCAATTAACAAAAACAAGGAATTTAAAGAAAATAGCAATTAAAAAGTTTTTCTAGAAAACAAAAAATGCATAGCAAAGAGAAATAGCAATGGGTTTGGTTGAATTTTCAGTGGGGTCATTGGCTAAAAAGCTATGGAAAATTAACTCAACAATATTTTTGAAAAACTTAAAATGATAATTTAATGAAATTTCATTGGGGTCACTTAGGGGTGTAAATAGGTCGGGTTGGGTTGGGTTGGGTTCGGGTTCACCCGTTTATTAATTGGGTTGAAAATGTCAACCCAACCCAACCTGTTTAGTTAAATGGGTTCAAATTTTCAACCCAACCCAACCTGATGGGTTGATGGGTTGGTAGCGGGTTGACCTGTTTATAGGTTAATGGGTTGGTAGCTAGGATATAAACTGTGAAATCGATTTCGATAACTAACTGTTTCGTGGTCGCCTTTCGGTAATAGTCGCCGGTGGTGGTGGCAAAATCTTCCGACGGTCCATCAAATTTTCTTCTTATGGAAGGTGGCGGTGGCGAACTTTGAACTTTGAAATTGAAGATGGAAAGGGATAAGTGAGAAAGTGATATGGAAATAAGGAAATGGAATGGACGGCAGACTGTTTAGAGAATTAGGGTTATATCATTTCTTTAAGTTTTCTTATTATTTATTATTTAAACTTTATGTTAAAATATAAAATTAAATTAAATAATATATTAAATGGGTTACAAACAGGTTAGAAATGGGTTGATAACAGGTTATTAGTGGGTTGAGATCAGGTTGTAAATGGGTTAAAATCGGGTTGTAAATGGGTTGGGTTCGGGTTGTAAACAGGTTGGAAATCTCAACCCAACCCAGACCCAATAAATAATTGGGTTAGGCGGGTTGACCCAATTAACTTAAACGGGTTGAAAATCTCAACCCAACCCGCTACTATTGGGTTGGGTTCGGGTTGGGTTCGGGTTGGCGGGTTGGGTCATTTTTTGACAGCCCTAGTCACTTGACCCCATACCCTTCAAGGTGCCTCCGCCTCTGATGGTGTTGCCAATGGCTAGTTACGAGGTTACGGTTAATTTAAGAGAAATATTAGTTTCTTAATTAAAAAACCGCTTTAACATTCTGGAGGTACAGGGGCTTCGACCCCGGGCTGCATGCTTTAGCAGTCGGACTTCGGCCTAAAATTGCCAAGGATTATTCTAGGCCCAATGTGGTCTGGGATACCTCTTCCAAAAAAACTTGTACAAAACATTAAAGACTTGTACCTTTTTTTATACATAAAAGCAAAAAATACTAAATTGCCTCTCACATGACTAGCATGAGATGCACTTAAAGACATCATCTCATAGGTTTCATCATCGAATTACTACTCTTCTATATTCCGCTTATCACTTTCGGCATCGTTAATAGTGTTATTATCAAACACGTCTTGTTTTACTTGAACTGAATATTGATTATCAGGACAATCTGACTCATTCTTAATAATAAGTAGATCAATAGTTGATCTCGGCTTTAAATAAATATTTTTTTGGTCTTAGAATAACTCGTCAAATTTTCTATTGAGATTTTTTTATTTATAAATAATTAATTAATAACCGTTAGCTGTTATAAAAAACCAATACAAATAAGTAGATTTTTTTTATAAGGTTCACTTGGCTTTGCCCAGACTACATCTTTGGTAATTTTTACCGAAAGCTAAAGCAAATGCTCCACTGGGATTAACACTCAGTGGCCCCTGGTTGCTCACCTCCGGATTCGAACTTGAGTGGGTTTTTCCCCAACACCAAACCTTAACCGGTAGGCTGCCCCATTGGGGTTCAAATAAAATTTTTTTGTACGTAAATTAGCATCACAATCTGTTTACATTCTCGATTTATTTACTTTCTCGGTGCACAATGTTGGGTTTTTGTGGGATCCCTCGAGTCAAACTGACACGAGGATCATTATGAGAAAAACTTATAAACCTAATAACCAAACTGGTTAGAGATCTATATGACCGAAACCTCACTGGTTCGTTCTAATGCGGAAGCGATATGGATATAAAACCCAAGAAAAATCCACAGATCTTTATCGTTTGTTAAACCTAACAGTTATGGATTCAGAATAATTTACCTGGATTGCTTGAGAATAAATCCACCGATGAACGACCAACGAATTGTTCCTCTAGCAGAACTGAAAACCCGAAAACTGGAAAAACCGAGCTGGTTTGTCACGAGGGAGGGGGCGGCGCCGGTCAGAGAGGGAGAGAGATATCTGGAAACTAATTACTGAATAATTGGTTATTCTTTGAACTTAAACCCATAAGGTTTATTTATATATGAAGAAAACAGAGTTTCCATCTGATTCAGTTTCCCCTTTTAATTATCTTTTTCTTTTCTTCCAAGAAAAGAATTATTATATAATTAATTAAATTATTCTATTATATATTTATTTATCTAATAAATATATAATTCTCTTAATTAATTAATAGTCCTCCAACTTTGGTATTTCTTACTGAAATTACCCAACTAATTTATAATTGACTATTATAAATCCAATCTCTCCATTTCTGGGTTTTATTTGACTTATTCGATTTATAGGTCCTCACAGGTGTGACCCTCAAGTGTCTTGTAACATTGGATGTGTAATTACTTGGTTTGTCAACTTTGCACATAATTACTAACACACAAATGATACAGATCAGTTTCGAGCTGTATTAAGGGTTTTTAATTATCTTTGGAAACCACGGAAAATAGCTCGGAAGAAAGCTATGAACCAGCATCGAAAACACGGCCGAAGCCGACAGAAGGTTCCTCGCGACGCGAGGAAGATGGCTCGCGCCGTGAGCGTGACGCTGGGTCACCGAATCAGTCCCGAATCAATTGCGTTCATTTGTTTGTTCAAATATTTTATTACTTAATTAGAATAGGACTATTGCCATTAATTAGTTTTCTTCTTTATCAAGTTAGAATTTATATTTAGTAGTTATTTTATTTGTTTTTCCTACTTAGAATTAAATTAAGTTTATTTAGTTTCCTTAATTATCTCTAGTCTAGATTATAAATAGGATGTCTAGCTTTCTTTGTAATTCATACCTTGATTAATACAATTTATTCTCTTTTTGAGTTTTGAGATTTATTCTCGTCTTATTTCTTTCGTTTGAAAGATTTGTTATCAGGATTTAGACGCTAGTCGATCCTACCACGCATATCACAATTCCACCCGTGTCAACAAATAAACCTGATTTTGACATTGATAACGATGCAAATAAGATTCCCCTAAATTAAATTTAGATAAGCCTTTGATTTGATTTGATTATACGTGTATGACGTATATATTTTTCTATGGCTTAATCGGCAAACATTTTATAACGTGGTTAATAAGGAAAGAAGTAGTAGACATTGATAGTTTTTATATTTTTTTTTATTTGAACATTAATATTATTCAGTTGTTAATATATTGTTGCATTTCTCAATATGATAATTTAAAGGTTTTAGATTTGGGTTTATGACTTATAAGGGTAACAAACTATTCGTTTTGTATACATAATATCAATGAATTATTTTTTGTTCAAATGGACACCATTGAAGTATTTTTTTTTTGTACACATTATACCATCGCAACCGGGAATAGCCGGTTTTGACGTGGATTTGTACACATTATACCATTGAACTCTTTTTTTGTACACATTCTACCATTAACCTTTGATATGTTCACAAAAAAGGTGACAATTCCTTAAACATATATTTTATGTATACCTTGAAATTGAAATATGATTTCCATAAATCGTCTTGAAAGAGTGCTGTTACGGAGCTTTCGGGTCAACCCGGTGAGGTAATCCTCTTCGTCGCTTTCTATCTCGGTGGAACCCATGACGAAGTCTACCGGAGAACTCAAATGCGACCCGAACCCGTAAAACCCAGTGGAAGAGCCCTTGTTGTTGGTGGTGGTGGGTTTTTCCTTTTCCGGCAAGAAGTCCATGAGTATGTCTTCTTCGTTAAGGAACTCCGGTGGAGAAATGGATTTTAGTATGCGAAGGAGAACTGGAGAGTGGTGGAGGAGGAGGAGGGAGGTGGTGGTAGTGGTTGTGGTAGTGGTGGTGTCTTGAAGAAAGTCATTGCCTAGTCATTGCCACCTTTTTTGTAAACATATCAAAGGTTAATGGTATAATGTGTACAAAAAAAAAAGAGTTCCATGGTATAATGTGTACAAAAAAATAGTTCAATGGTTTAATGTATACAAATCCATGTCAAAACCGGCTATTCCCAGTTGCGATTGTATAATGTGTACAAAAAATAGTTCAATGGTATCCATTTGAACAAAAAGTAATTTATTGGTATTATGTATACAAAACAAATAGTTTGTACCTTTATAAGTCATAAACCTTTTAGATTTTACTTAAATCTTTTGAAATCAAACAATAAATTACGATAACTTATTACCCACTCAACAAAAAAAAAAACATTTCACATTGTTTTTGGTTTTTAAGTTATTTCTGTTTTTATGAGATTTACCATAAATATCTGTATTTCCGGTCTCCACTTACTTTAATAAATAAATAAATAAATAATGGAAAAACGAATCATGTTCCTCAAAAAAAATATTGGTCGAGTTCAGAAAGGTTTTAAATAGTACTAATTTATAATTTGGTTACAATATTTTATGTTATCATGGTCTATTATTTGTTGCCTTTATTTTGCAAAAATTATTGATATAAAGCATTTTTAGCTTTAAGTAAATGATTATTTCATTACTGATATCTAAGATTAAGACATTTATTTCGAAAATACCACGTATATTTAATTATTTGTGTGTGTTGAAAATGCATAATAGTTACCATATAAGTTGGGGTAATTCAAATGAGGATGTATATTTTGTAAGATTCTTTAAGACCCAATATCATTCATAAGCTAACTTAAATTCAATGATAAATTAATAATTTCATAAGTTCGATAAATTTGGCCAATAAAGGTTCATGGGGTTTATATTTATGAATTAGGTTCAAACAAGAACAAAACCAATTTGCAAGAATAAAGGAACCATGTAAATCACAGATGATTTTGTACTACACTCGCCCACTCGCACCGACCCACACGCCTTGTCGGCAAGTGTACTACACTCGCTTTTTCTTATTTAGTACAAAATTACATGTGATTTACATGATTCCTTTGTTCTTGCAAAATGGATTGTTCTTGTATGAACCTCCCTCTTATACTTATTTCACCTATAAAAAAATGTACGGTGTTTTGATGCAAGTAACTATCAAATATATTTCAATTAAGTATTATGAAACAACACTAAGAAAAAAAACAAAAAACTATATATCCTTAATTAAAACCATTGTATAACGGGACTTATGGATTTCTTATTTTGTGGGAGTTATAAATTTTCTATTTAGGGGAATAAATTAATTAAATTTTTCGGCTAGGCGATCACACGATTCTTATTTAAGATGTTTTTCTATATAAATTTTCTATAGAAAACGTCCTAATAAAATATTTTATAGGACTCAAGTTAAAACAAAAGCATGTCATACCTAAAAGTCTTGCAATAAATTTATAAGACATTTTTTAGGGTTGTAAAAAGTTTTTTAGAAAAATTTTAAAATCAAATGCTGTATGAACTAATTTTATAAGATGTTTTAAAAAGTGTCCTATAAACCCATCTTCTTGGTGACACTTGTTTTTATAGTACGTTTTCAGATAGTGTCATGTAAAATAGCCAATAGAACATTTTATTTAAAAAATTGTTCTAAAAAACTTGTTAATAGATATAATGGTTTTTTGTTTGATGCTGTAAATGAACTTTTATTAATGTATTTTAGACGTACTAAATAAGATAGTGACAAGTAGTAGACCTTATTTCATCTCCAATTTATTTTATTGAGGAATTACATGTTTGGTCCATGCGATTTACACTTTTTATAGTACAATATCCCAAAATTAATAGGATTAGAACCTGTCTTCTGTATTTTTGCACTCGTCTAGTCATTTCCTCTAACAAAAAAACTATGTTTAATCCTCCTTATAACGATCTCTAATATCAACTATCGACATCGATCACCATCTCTAACACCCCCCCCCCCCCCCCAAAACTAGCCACCATCGCCTTCATTCTTCACCAAAACCGAGATCCAAATCCATATGATAACGGTATTTATCGAAATCCATGAGGCGATCGATAGGACCAAATGCAACAAAAGTTATACCGAGGGATCTAAAGAGTGCAAAAATGCAAATCACAAGTGTCGAATCCATATTTTACTATAAATTCCAATACCTAATATAACAAAAAGCATAAACTACAAGGACCAAACATGAAATTCACTCATATTTTCTTTATTCCATAATTACCCCTCCCCATTATATGACCCTTTACTCCTTTGGTTTAAAGGTTCCATTCCACCACAAATTTATCAAAAGAATCCACCACACCCTTTCACGATGAGGAAGCTCTACAACCACAATAAAGGCAAAATCCACCCATCACCACCGCCACCGCCCTCCACCACCGCCGACCACCACTTATCTCTGCTACCGGTGGCCATCGCCGCCCTCGCCGCCGCCCTTGCACCGGAAGATCAAGAAGTCTTGGCATACCTTCTCTCATGCTCTCTAACCACAACCAATAAAAACTTCTCAGGCACCACCAAAACCACCACCGGAGACGGCGGCGGCGGCGGAAACCATCCGCCGCAATTCAATTGCAACTGCTTTTCATGTTACACAAGTTACTGGGTTCGTTGGGATTCTTCGCCAAACCGACAAAAGATCCATGAAATCATCGATGCTTATGAAGATGGATTATTGATTCATAACAACAAGAAGATTAGTGGGAAGAACAAGAAAGAAAGAAAGAAGAACAAATTGGTCTCTAATTCGTCTTCTTCCGCTTCTCCACACGCGCCGCCGCAAGTCCCTCACGCGCCGCCGCAAGTTGTGGAAAACAAGATTGAAGATGGTGATGATGATGAATTGATGATGGTAGGATCATCATCATCATCATCATCAACATCATCAGAGAAAGGGTCAGTAAGAAAAATTGTAAGTTTCTTGGGAGAAAAGATTTGGGGTGTTTGGGGATGATGAATTTTTAATTTAAATTTAATTTTGCAATTAAAGTTTTGGTTTTTTTTTTTCAAGAACAACAAACCAATTTTCCCATTTTTGTAATCCAGAAATGGTCCATTTTTTTTGTGATTTTTTTATTCTCCAGGCATATTAGTGTTATTATTTATTGCAATATGCAAAATGATGGGTTTTTTTATTTGTTTCTCAAAGTGGGAATAAATAAAAATATTAATAAATTTGAAGTGTGTAATTTGTCCATTTGTTTTTGTTTGTATACAAATGTGATATGGTAACATCTTGTATATATCACTTGATATGGGAATATATGGTTTTAGAATGTTTTATTATTTTAAAAATGTAACATAATCTGTTAGCAAAGTGTATCTTGCTTATTTATATAAATAAAATGAATCTATTTCAAGTAATTATTAGAAATATAGTCTTGATCTTGACACAAAATCTTAATGGACCGATTACAGGCTTGTATAAAAGATCAATAATTTTCGTATGATTTTTATATGAGTAATAAATTAGAGGCAATGTAGATTTATAATAACGTATATGGACAGGTAATAGTACTTAAAATGACTTTATTTTAATGGCAATAAGTAACACATAAAATGTTAAAGAATTGTGAAGAATTAACGTAAATAGCCATATGTTAAGTTTTTTAAAAATTTAGCCACCAATTTGTTTTTTTAGAGACCGTAATCCGTAAGTTTGATTACGTAAGACACCATTTCCTTCTGGTTTAAGACTTTTTTTTTGACATGTTACGAGAAAAAAACTTTTATGTCCCCTAAGTACAAAATCGTAGCTTGTGAACCTAGAACTTGTCGTTTCTTTATAAATTGCTATTTTCATCAAAAGAAAAGTTTGACACCAAAAAGGAAAAGATTGCTTACGGTGTTAGTGTATGGGATTCTGGATGTTTTTTGAAAAAGATAATGATTTTAGTGGTTAAATTTTAAAAACTAAAACATCTTACGACTTTAGAAATTGGGCTAACATAATGTTAAAGCATTTGATTATACTTTTGTTAAGAGTCATGTAATAATTTATATTTTTAATGAGTTAATGTAACACTTTATTTTATATTTTTTAATATGTTAATGTAACATATTAAAAAAAATAGCAAAACACCATTAAACCAACTATTTTATGTTTAAATCCAACAACCATTTATATGGGATCGGATTATTATACTTTTATCAAGAATCATGTAACATTTTGTATTTTAGAGAGTTAATGTAACGTTTTTTTCCTTATATTTCTTAGTGGGTCAATTTACAGAATTAAAAAGAAAATAACAAAATAACATTAAAACAACTATTTTATGTTTACATCTAACAACCATCTTATCTAGGAACAATTGTCAAATTATGTAAAGTCAAATTTGTGACACGACTAGAAACTTTCTGGTCCACGGCTTAACCAACAAGCCAAGACTTTGACCTATTCCATATATCAGAAATGGGAGTTTAAAACGGGTAATTGGAATTTTTATAAATATAATAATATGTAAAGAATAAAAAGGTCGTTTTTTAATTTTATAAGATACATAAAAGAAATAAATTATTGCCGTCCACATATATAAAAAATGTTTTTTAATGAAGATATGAAAATAACAACCTCAAAATGACAACTTATAGGAGAGCTTCAAAGCCTAACATTTTGTTTGTTAGTTGAGTCGACCTTCAAGATATATGATAAGTTACATTATATCATTTTTTTAAGGGTTTATAACTTGTAAGGATAACTAACTATTCGAATTGTATAAATGTTACCATTAAACTATTTTTTGTACTCAATAGACCATTGAACTCTTTTTTTTGTACACATAATACCATTATGACCGGGAATAGCCGGTTTTGACGTGGATCTGTACACATTATACCATTGAACTATTTTTTTGTATACATTATACCATTGAACTATTATTTTTTGTACACATTATACCATTAACCTTTGATATGTTTACAAAAAAGGTGGCAATTCCTTAAACATAGGAGTCAACCCGGTCAGGTAACCCTCTTTGTTGTTCTCTGTCTCGATGGAACCCATGACAGACTCCACCGGAGAACTCAGATCCAACCCGAACCCGTAAACCCCAGTGGAAGAGCCCTTGTTGCTGTTGGTGGTGGGTTGTTCCTTTTTGAGCAAGAAGTCCATGAGTATGTCTTCGTCATTAAGGAACTTCGGTGAAGAAATGGGTTTTAGTATGCGAAGGAGAAATGGAGAGTGGTGGTTGGAGGAAGGAGGTGGTGGCGGTGGTGGTGGTGGTGGTGGTGATTGTGTCTTGAAGAAGAATAAGAGAATGCCTATCATTGTCATCTTTTTTGTAAACATATCAAAGGCTAATGGTATAATGTGTACAAAAAATAATAGTTCAATGGTATAATGTGTACAGATCCACGTCAAAACCGGCTATTCCCGGTCATAATGGTATTATGTGTACAAAAAAAAAGAGTTCAATGGTCTATTGAGTACAAAAAATAGTTTAATGGTAACATTTATACAATTCGAATAATTAGTTACCCTTACAAGTCATAAACCCTTTTTTTAAACAATAGAAGTTACTCAAATGTATAAATGGTTGTTCTTCTAACTATATAGTGTTTATATATATATTTCTCTAATACTGGTAAGACTTAGGTATCGTTTGTTTTCTAAAAGGTCTGAAGTTTGATTTCACATTTAAAAAAACAAATAAGAGGTGGACGGTGCATCTCTTAAAATTTTAGAAAACGGTAAGAGGTTTACAGATTTAAAAAAAAAAAAAAAAACAATCTTAAAGCTGCAAACCTATTAAATTTCAGATTTAACTGATTTTCAGAAAGGGTTAACAAGGATGTTGGGCTAATGATCTTTTGGTTGCATAGATGGTTGTTGAAATCAAAATAAATGCAAATAGTAGTAGTACATGTCATTTGCTAACTAAATAAAATATCACATTAATAGTCTAAAGTTTGTATCCAGCATGTTTCGTTAACTCTTCTAAAGGTACACTCGTTAATCATATGGTTTAATGAGTGTGTAACAATGTCATCTTTTAATATTTGGATTAAATTTATTATTTAGTATCACATATATTAGAAAAAGAAAGTGTATAAAAAAGTTGTATGATTAATAAACAGAGCAATGAATATTATAGAAAAAGTTAGATTTTACATGATTTTGTAATTCTTAACTTTTTTTTCTTTTAAAAAATATAATATAACCAACTTGCAAAAAGTAAATAGTGCAATCGGAAGTGATAAAATGTAAAAAAGAGTTTCAGACTTTTAGTTAATGAAGATTTGCACTTTCATTTAGAGTCGTTTAGACCTTTTGGGTACGTTTCCATAAACTTTTACCAGTATTTAAACTCATATTTTAATGGTAGAGACAAATACTAATAGTGGTAAAGCTTGTTTATCACATCACATATCACTTAAATTGTTAAGTCAACAAACTAACATGGGGAAAAGGCTTATTAATACAAAAAGATATGTTATAGTTTGGAATTAACCTCGAAAACAAGTGTTAGTTACCAAAATACATTAACAAGAAGTTTGGCATATCGTTCCGAAATATAATATTTTTATTCATTTGTCTTTCGGTTGAAAATGGAAAAAAAGATATTGGTATTCATAGTGGAAGAAAAGCAAAAAGTTGTTGCACAATGTATGGGTGTTTGACATGCATTGCCTTCACGTATTGTGGCCTTTGCAATTTCGTAATCATTAGGTTCATGAGACATATATATTTATACAGGGTTATGTTATTGTGAGAAGTTGATGTTTTCGTAACAAGTGGGACAAGTTGTTATCAACCGTTGGATAAGAAATGAGTGTATATTAGGATGAAATGTATCAGGTCAATTTCTTTCTAAATCGCAATTCATGGGAGGGCATGAGATTAAAGAGATCAGGGGTTAAAATTCACTTCTCACACTTCTCATGTTAAACCAGTTTCTCACACGGTCCTTCGCCTATATATAAGGAGAAATTCAAATGAAAATACTAAAAAAATAAGAAGTAAAGAAGTGATCTTAGTCTTTTATCTGGTCTAAATTTACAACTTTAAGTGTAAAACAGTAAGGGAATGAAAATGGGAATCTATATATATATAAAAGCAAGATGTTGGAAGATGATGTGGACACCCTATCTATTGAGTATTTGCTTAAAGAAATTTTCTCCTTTTTTTGAATTTTTTAAATATTAAATAAATTAAAGACTATTTTACCCCTAAATGAAAATTACATGTTTTATCATAAGAAGGACTATTTGGTAATTTGACTTAACAATTTAATTAGCTTTAAGATTTCATATTATTTAACTTTTAAGAACATTTATACTACCCTCTTCATCTTCTCATTTATTAGTTAAAAAAAAACCTACAACATATTCATCTATAAATAACAACCTAATGTCCCAAAAAAATATAGTCAACAACTTTTAGTTTTATGTTTTGCTATTGAGTTCTATGTTTTGCTATTGGTTCCTATGTTTGTTTGATTGTTGCTCATTCTTCGTAAGATTTCTAGGTAAGCTAATACTTTTTATGATTTCTGTAAGCTACATATTGTTTATGTGTGTATCAATTAATATTATTGTTTTTTATTTCTATAAAAAATCCATATTATTTTTATACGTTTTGTGTATATTCCCTGTTGTTATAAAAGTTTTTTGTTTTTTTTTTAATTTTCAAAATTGTTACCTTTGTTTTTTTAATTTTAATTTTCATATTGTTTATATTGTAAGCTATATATTTTTTTCATTTTCATATTTATTCTAATTTTCATATTTCCTAATTGATTTCTCTGTAAGCTATATATTATTTATGTGTAATATTATTGTTTTTTTATTTCTATAAAAAATCCATAATATTTTTATACGTTTTTGCATATATTCCCTGTTGTTGTTATAAAATTTTTGGTTTTTTCTTTAATTTCCAAAACTTATTCTAATTGTTACCTTTGTTTTTCCATTTCCATATTTCCTGATTGATATTTATGTTAATACTATAACTTTTATCTTTCATTAAAATTCGTATAATGTTTTTAATTTGTGTATATTACACATGATTGTTAATAAGTTTTTGAGTTATTATTTGTAATTTCTTTACAATTGTTATAATTATTTCTTTATTGATATTTTCTACTTGATATTTTTGGTATACAAGTGTTTTAGTGGGTCTATTTCTTAATTTGTTTTATATTTAATAAATAGTTATTATATTTAAATAGTTATTATATTTAATATCATTAACTAAATAAATACATAAAGTTAAAAAAATACAAGGTACATATAAGTTAAATTATAACCAAACTAAAAGATATCGGAATCAATTAGCAATATATGAAAGAAAAAAAAATTAAAAACATATATATGTACGAGTTCAAATGAAAACTCAGTTTTCAGATTCACCTGAAAATAACAACTTACTACAATTAATAATATATAGTTATGTTAATATTTTTTTTAATTTAAATCGAAATAAACTATGCAAAAGAATTGAAGTAGAATTAATTTAACATTTTTCATTTTACGTAATATAACTAAAACCTTTATTTTTCGAGATCTTTTATCCCAAAACTAAGTTATAAAGAAATAACCACATGCAAATCGAAAAAGTTCTAACATGAAAACATTAATGACTCAATTAGACTCCCATATGGTCTAAGTGATCACAATATTGAAGATTATTTTTACTCTTTGAGTGGGTTGGGAAGGGGGCGTCGAGAAGTGTTTTAGTCAAAGTGACAAACACATATAAATATTTTATGTAAATATTGTGTTGGGATATATCATTACATTATGAGATATGCAAAAAAAATACTCATTAAACATCTCATTGTTATAATTAATAGTCTGACACGTTTCTTTTATTATTCGAGTCGATTAGAATGTATGACGATATGAAAGTTATTAGTTATTACTTTATTATGCACGAGACAACTTTAAATCAAATCTAATATTGATTTTTATTAACCTAATATATGATATGTTAATATTGGCTGATTAAACTACAATATTTTCTAAAAACTTTATTAACACCGCACAACGCGCGGTGTCGAACACTAGTGGGAATGAAAATGGGAATGCGGGAGAATGTGAATGAAAGTGAGCATTGTATTGATGCTGCTTGGTTAACCCACTATAATCAATGAAAAAGTGTTTCATATTAAAAAAATATTTTCTCCACTTTGAAAATACAAAAGATGTTCTATTTAACATCAAAAGATGAAATGACACATGGAATGACCATGGTACATAGAAGATAGAAGAGTAGTTTCCTAACTTTTACAAATAAACAATAAACAAGTGCATACATGAACTCGTGATTGATATATGAAGTATGAACTATAAGTTCATATGTGAACCTCTTAATTAGTTCACATTGATTCACATATGAACCTACGGGTTCATATGTGAATCAGTTAATTAGTACATATGTGAATCAACTAATTAGCTTAGAGCATCCACAATGTAGGTGCTTCATGAGATTCTTCATGTGGTTTTTACAAGAACCTCCACTATGTGATAGAGGTTCTTGCCTAGTCACAGGTTCTTACTGGAACCAGGTGCTTGAACAAGATTCGTATATAATTCATATGTGAATTACACAAGTTCGTATATGAACATATAATTCATATATGAATCAGTTAAATCCTTTGTAACGACTCATTTTCTAAAACACAAACTTAACGTAAGTAACCTTGATTTAGCGGACGCTTTGCCAATAAAACATCATTTATTCAAACTTGAAATAACATTAATAAAAGAAGTATTAAAACATTTCCAAAATTGAACCAAATCTAGTTACAAACCCAATTTAAAGAATCATGTTCAAATACTACCCTAAAGAAAATTGTTTTAAAAAAATCCCATAACCAACACATCTCAAACTCCATTGACTCTAGACTGCTGAGCTACATTCTCCCAAAGCTTTAAACTGGAGCATTTCCCTTGCCATTAAATGATGTACCTGCCATTAAAAATGTAAACAACCACGGGATAAACTTATGCTTAGTGAGCACATACTTAAACCACATACCATTATGCATACATAACCATAAATACATAACAACTACAAGCATGCAACATAACACCTTTCTTACGGCTCAATACCATCAAGGAAGAACATATAACACTGACACTGGTACCAGGCCTTTTAATCCGTAATTAGTCACATGTGGTGTTACCACCATCAAGTGAACTATCATATCCTTTTACATGCCAAATACACACATATAATCACACATGCATTAACAATCACATACACATAAACCATACATAGCATAGGTTAGAATACTCACTTGTCAGAAATGCTACTTAAACAATCGCTTGATCAATGCACAATATTACTTCGATCACCTATAACGTACATACATGCAAATACCCATATTAATCCTCCTATTAACTTAAGAAGGACCCCATAATGACCCTATAACAACATCCTACCACTTAGACCCTTGAAAAATGCCTTAAACATCACAAAATCAAGATCAAGGGGTCCCGCGCGGTTGATGGCATGACCCGATCCGCACCGAGGCGCGCGCCAACCATGGCTAACAGAACCCCGCGTGGCTAGTGGCGCGGGTCCATCCGTGCAGTCAGCCGCGCCAAACCCTAAGTCAACCTCCCAGCACGATTTTTCCCAAAAATCGTGGGTTTCCCCTTCCAAACTCAAATTTCAGTTTTGAATCCATCAAATCAATAATTAACAACCCACAAACGTTTTACAAACATCCAAGCACTAAACTCATCACCCAATTACTCCAAATGATGATCAATTGATCACCAAATTCCACTAAACCCTAACCATTTTACTTAAACTCTATAACTCAACAATTCATCACATAGAAGTGTTAGAACACATACCTTGCAACTCGAAAACAACCCTGACAATGATTCCTCCAAGTAGGCTTTCCCAATTTGATGCCACACCTCTAATTCTCCAAAATCGCCTCTCTCTCTCTCTCTCTATCTCTCTCTCTCTCTCTCTCTCTTTCTCTCCCTTCTCCTTTCTCTAGAAATCGATTAAGGTAATAGAAGGGAGGTTGAGGGATTTCTCTCTTTATATACATGCTAACTCTAACCCTTCACTTTTAAAGTTATCAAACTAGCCCTTAAACTCCTGAAAATCACAAAGTTAACCAAATTTAACGTAACTCCATCAAAGAAATGGCATCCTAACCCAATGGGCATCTACGTGTAATCAATCCATCAGTGCCTTGTTTCTTGTCCACTTTTGAATTTTACTTAATTTCTCGCTCTTGATTCTTTCTCTTAGTTTTTGATTCAAGTTTCTTGCTTTTTCATTTTTGATTGAAGGGTTATTGCCTCTTCCAATTTGCTAATATGTCTATCTTAGTTTCTTGTTATTTTCTTATGTTTGGGTTTGACTTGTTGTTCATTGTTTATAATATTACCAAGTTTGATTATGCCCTCCCTTAGTTTGATTCAAAATAATAGAAAATTGGTTATATAATTTGATTCCAAGTCTTAAAAATTCTTATTTTACGTGTTCTTTTATGTTTAACTAACATTAATGTCTTAAAGGTCATTTACTAAAATGTTTATCGGGTAAGCACTTACCTTATGGATTAAGCATGCCAAATTGAGAAGCTTACTGATAATAGACAAGACAAGGACCAATAGTCTTACATTGTATTTGTTTAAGATGCTTACCGACAATCCAAAATTTCATGGCCAAGAATGTTATACAATGAGGTAAATGAAGTGAATCTCTTGTCGGCAAGTGCTTACTTTGTAAGAAATTGGTAAACAGTACCCTAGTGTTGGTAATTACAATTTATCAATAGATGATGGTTTATAGGAGGCCTCAAGAAGAAATCGAGGAAAGAGGTTGTGTAATTAATATGCGATAAACCTAAATGATTTGCTAGTTTCTTTACCATAGTCGCATGCTTCCTCTAAAGGAAATAAAACACATTTGGTTGATTTAGGTGATAGTAATCTCATTGCTTTAAATTCATTTAAGGAGTATATAACATCGTCAATTTGTATTCATCTCACGATTTCTCTACTTAATGTGTTATGTTGTATTCATATATAGTAATTCCTATAGCATGTTAAAGATGCTATCTAGATCCTTTGCTCTCACAATATTGCCATATATCTAATACTTTATTGAATATTTACATTGATCGGGTGACAAATGATGACTACAGTGTTTTTTCGTCTGGAAAAAAATCAACGATTCGGGGTAAATCTCTGATCCCTTAAAATATAGTGAGCATTATGTGGTTAAGCTTAGTCTCAGACGACCGTAATTAGAATTTAATTTCTAAATTGTCAAGGATGCAATCTAAGTAAAACCTCTGAAAAAATAGTGTGAAAAATATCATGTTTTGAACTTCAACCAATCATTCATTTGATATTTTAATACCATATGCCATTCATCTTGAACTTTATATTTCAAGTTATCCATGAAAAATAAGTGTCCAGAATGATTAATATGCTCTTATAATATAGTGCAAAATAAAATATGGTTGTTTGGTAATTGTTGAGAATGAAATCACGACACTTAGTGGTTAAGAGAGACCCATGATACAAAACTATTCAAAGGGTTTTAGAACTATTAAAAGGCAGTCTTCTAGTACTGTAGCGGATTGGTTATCGCTCGAGGGGGTTCACAGCGTCCTAACCAAGTTCGAACCTTCCCGTGCCTGGGGACATTTAAGTGGGGCCATGTTTAGCCCCCAAAATTTCCGAGGATTAGTCGGGCTTTGGTCCGGACACCCTTAAAAAAAACTATTAAAAGGCAATTCCTTTTATATTTGCCAAACAAATTTTGTCTCTTAGGTTGCGTTTGGTATGTGGGACAAGACAAGACGAGACAGAACTCATTATCCTACGTTTGACGCGGCATTAAATAGAACAAGAATTCACTGTTCCATGTTTACCGTTTCGTAGTAATAAAATCATTAAGAGGTAAACAAAGTGTCCAAAACGCCATCTGGGGCTAGCCCGGTTGGTAGAGGGGTCACCCTCTTTGAGTAAAAGTCCCGGGTTCAAACCTGGACAAAAACGTATTTAATCTAACTGAGGTGTTTACTAACAACTAACTTGCCGTTAAAAAAAAAACAAAGTGTGCATAACAAAATAAAATAAAACATACGGCCCATTGCCACTAACAAAAGCCCAATGGGTTGGGCTCTTACTTCTTCCCAATTGTATAATTTCCTGATCTCCACGCAAAAGATAACCTTTTTCCGGCGAACTCACCGGTCGGAAAACCACCGTCGTCGTCGTCTTCCACTTCCCGATGGACGTACTCTTCAATTCAATCGACGTTCGTGACCTACTCTCCTCCCACGATCTCGACGACTCCTCGCCGCTCTCCGCCCCGGATCTCCGCCTCCTCATCGACCGTCTCCAAGTCCGTTCACTCGACATCAAGTCCAAAGTCCACAATTACGTACTCTCTCACCACCACGACTTCTCCGCCCTGTTCTCTCGCTGCTCCGATGCCGTTATCAACTCTCACCAACTCTCCGATCAACTATCCGACCTAATCGATCTGTTATCATCATCGTCGTCGGATCGTCAGCCGATCGATGTTCAGATCAAGGAAACAGTCGATGAGGTCAGGAGGAAACGAATTGAAGCCAAGGAGAAGAAGGAGACGCTGGATTTAGTGAAGGTAGTGTTGAGATTGAGCCAAGAGTTGAGTGTTGTGGAGAGTGATTTGAAGGCTGGGAAGGTTGTCGAGGCCGCGGAGGCGATTACGGAGTTGAAGGTGGCGTTGCGAGTGAGGGAGAATGCGGAGGATCGGTCGGAGGATAGGGAGCCTATGGTGTTTGGCTTGTTAAGGAAGAAATGGACAGATTGCTTTGAAGAGGTAGAAATTGTTTTCATATGTGTATAGAACTGTGAATTTGATGTTTGTTTAGGTATTAATATTGATGATGATTTGTTTTGAGAATTATGAAAAAAATTGGAAGTTGATTGTTTGCATTTGTTCACCTGTATTGAGATTGTGATTGTGTTTAAGTGGAATTGGATTTGGATTTGTAGATACAAGAGTTGCTAGTGAAGTTTGTGGAAAATGCAGTGAGATTTGATCAGCAGTCCAATGCTGTTTGTGTCAAGAATACAATGGCTATGAATGATATTCAAGGGGTTGAGCTTAGTACTGTGTTGAAAGCAATGCATGTAAGTTTGAAGCTTGGTTTGCTCCTTTCAGCTTCTCCTGTTTATTTGATCTTTCTGGTAAAGGTGTTCTTGCTCAAAAAGCATAAAACATATTCTTATAAGCACAGTGACTCTAGACCAACTTGTTAATTCAACTATTGGCAACAACAGAGAAGGAACTTTTGATACTTGTTTGCAACTCTTGAGCAACCGTTTTTTCGTTTGTTTTCTTGTGTAGGTGGTTGGCATTCTAGATTATGGGCTTGCCAAAGTATCAGACTTGATGATCAGATATGTGATAGCTCCTGCAGTGCAGAGTGGTCCTCATAGTTTTTCTGTAGAGGAGAGAACACTAGATCCAGGACATATGGCTGAGGTGGTTCTGAGGATAACCCCGCCTTCTGATCCTCAGGTATTTATATAGTGGCATGAGATTGATTTCGTTTGTATTTTGTGCATTCTGTGTTAGGAGATGTGAATCTCTGTGGACATTTAAACTAGTCAAGGCTAGTAACATATACTTGAAAAGATTTGTTATCACATTGGAAAGACTTGTTACTTTTTTAAAGATGATTTTGTGCTAGGAATAATGCGTTAGAACCTTTTTCTTTATATGAATATTTCTCTATCGAAGCATGATGACTACATGTGGCTTGTCATCTCATGCTTAAGGTCTTTGAAGATAACTTGTGTTATCAGTATCAGATATATATACAATGAAAATAAGGTGACCCCATGATAGTCCATTTTCATATCACCAAACTGATTATGGTTAAGTAATATTTATAATACAGTTGTAAAACTTACCTGATAAGAGTACACATAAAGTTTTGTTTGAACCCAGCTGACACAAGCTATGGAGGGTGTGTATGCATGTGTGTGGCCTTCTGTGAAGAAAGAAACTCAGAAGCTCATTTATGAGCACCTTGTTTTATAATTAGTGGCCATTGGCTTATAAATTCACTTTCAAATTCATTTGCTCCAATCTGCTTATATATGGCCATTTGGGGTTCAATCCAATCTTTGAATCAACTCCTTCACTATGGTAATGTAGATAATGTTAATCAAGGAATTTGTAAACAGCTTAACTATGTGCAACTGTTTGTTGTACATATAAGAATTTATATTGGTAATGTGATTATTACAAAAGTGATGCAGAGAAACATGAAAATAAACGATTTTGGGAAATAAAGGTAAATAGCCGAATGGATTCCAATGTTTGCACCTAGTATATGTAGGACTAGGACCTGTTGGGGGCTCTAGACCCAGGATATCTCACCTAAGGTTAGTGCTTCACATAGGCAAAAAGAAAAGCTCTCAATTCTTCTATTCGGTGATCTAAATAATCAGTCTTGGAGATCACATCTCTTCATATAGATAAAAGGAAATCCCTTTTGAACTTGGGGAAGAAGAAGACATACGGAAGACTGATTTACTCTTGATAACTTATAAACTACCTAAAGTGACTAAACTGCCATAATCTCCAATTAGTAATAACAGAATCTTAATTACACAAATGACAAATCTTTCCTCAATTGATCATAAGTTAAATGTTCACGTAGTAAATGAATGGGAATTATTTTGGACTAGGTTTGTGGTTCAGCAGGTATTCTCCCAAATTATGGTCAACAAGAATCCAGGCAATTTCATTTATGTTTTTTTTGTGTTCTCTTTCTTTTGTTAGGAAAACTATCCAAGTTGTTTCCGCCTTGCTGTTTATATTTTAACGTATAGAGGTGTTAGAAGTATTATTAGATTAACTTTTCATTACTGACTTAATACTTCATATATGCAGGTTGAGAACTTGGATGCTGAAAACTATATATTCTGGACTTAATGTGGTCATTCAATTTATTTTCAACTTTATTTGTTTTAAAAATTCTTCCTGGATGCGATACTTTGGAAGATTGACATGGCCTCGGATGTCGGAATTGATCATTTCAAACTTTCTTTCCAAGGTTTGTTTCCTTTTACCTATTTATTACCTTCCACGATAATGGGATTATTGATGCTGCATTCTACCTTACAAATATATGAATGGAGCCCATTTTAGACAAGTATATTTTTATATTATATGATGTAGCGAAAATGATTAGATGGTCCCTGCCCTATTGATCATGTTTACTAGTCAGTCACTGTAGTATGACTATGTTTATTAATCCTTCTACTCAATGTTTCAATCAGAAATTCAGAATGTGCCATGTCATCACTTTCCTATAAGCCATCCCTCTGTTTCTTGTATGTACAAACCACATCCATTCAGCCACAATTATACTTTGTCCCAGATTACAGATTGGAATGATGTGCATTTCGTGGTTGGAATATCAAGGAAAATGGCCGCTGCAAATTCCTAGTACAATGGACAACAAAAAAGAGAGGTTATAGACTTGTAGTATAGGGGTCAGACTAATAGGTTTTTTTTACAAGGTAAATGCCTCCAAACCTCGTTACTTGAATTTTGATAAGTGGAAATTGACCCCATATTTGATAAGTGCAACTAGATAGTGGTTTTTTTCGTTGATGAAGAAACTTGATAGTTCCATATATAAGCAGTGCCATTTGTATTTAATGATCTATGATTTTCTTGATTCAGTTGCTTGAGGAGTAATAATCACCTCTAATGTTTGTAATGCCAGATTGTTCCTAATGATGCATCCAAACTTGCTGACTTCCAAACAGTAAGACAACTCACTTATGAGTTTGAGACATCTCTTAAAGAAGTTATGTTCATCTCCTCTGGCAAAGATGAAAGGTTGAGCAACTTTGCCGACAACGTTGAAGTTCATTTTGCTACAAGGAAGAAGGTTGAGATTTTAGCAACAGCCAGGGACCTGCTTTTACATTCAAATTTTAATCTTCCCAAGGTAAGGTTACCTGATCACTACTGATAAATGGCAGATACTTGACACTTTTTATTCATTATTATTGCATAAATATTGATTGAATGACAGTTCTTTCACAGGACTATTCAAGGAAAAATACAGAGTTCAAGAATGGTGGTACTGTAGACTTACTTTTCTCGTCTGAGAGGTGTGTCATATCCGAAGCAGCTTCGCAGCTAATTGAACTCGTGCATCAAACACTCAACGTTAGTAATTGCAAAAACTTTGTTGAAAGATACAGATTCATTTGTCTAAGCTTGATGCATGTTCTTCCAGGCTTTCATCAGTTCATTTCATGCACTCCTTAACTTATTGTCTATCTTTTGGGCAAATATATTATACCTCCCTTAAGCATATTGTTACACTGGATGTTTATGTGCAGGATGTTTGCTTGTCATCTGCATCAGTGGCTTTAGAATTTTACCATGCTGCTAGGGATGCTCTACTTCTATATGAAGCTGTTATTCCTGTTAAGGTTAGTGTATGAAGGCAACCGTGGAACCTAGTATCACCTGTTTGTACTCCCTCCATCCCTAAATAAATGTTCATAATGAAAAAGGCACATTTTTTATAAATCCGTAATTATTACACTTTTTAAATCAACTAAATGACAATTCCAGTCTTAACATATATGAATTTCTTCATCTCATTATTAAGGGTACAATTGGAAAGTAGACACTTACTTTTGAAAATGGACACTAAAACCAAGGGACCCTTGATTTGGATCCTGTGTAGTACTACATGAAATTGAGTAGTCTGCAAAGATTCAGTTTCTGAGTATGGACTTCATGAGTGAAATACTCCACAGGATCTCTGTTCAGGGAGCATTCGTTCCTGATTTGTGGTCTTCAAGACCTTTGTTTTCTTGAAATGTGCAAGTTTGAATGTAACTGTAGATCTCACTTAGAGTTTTTCAGATGCACTACAATGTTATTGGTGTCTTATAATCTCTCATTTTGCTGTATGAAGCTAGAAAGACAGCTGGATGGTATCAACCAGGTTGCCGTTCTCATTCATAATGATTGCCTATTCCTATCACAGGAGATTCTTGGCCTTTCATTTGAGGTATTCATATACGATTTTATACACTTTAACTTTGTGCTTATGTTTTTTCAAAATGCAAGCCAATGATCTGTGTGCAAATTTCTATTGACTTATGACTTGCGGTTTAGTATCTGGATCAATCACTAACTTGGAATTATGGACTGAACACCTAAATCATGAAATCTGTTATAGAATATAGACCTCCGTTAATTAGCGTTCTTGCATCATGAATAAGATGAAGTCATAAAAACTTGAGAAGACTGGTGCATTGTAGAAGGGATTATTCATCTATCAGAAGTAATTGACAGAAATAGCCATTTATGTCACTTTTTTGTTTATTCGGAGGGTGGTTAATGATTGATAGGCCATATCTATGAATAACCTTGAGATATGATCCACATTGCAACTGGTTTGGCAATTGTTTGTTTTTAAGTTTTGAAGTAGATAATCGCCATTTATCACTTTTCTGGTTTTATTTACAAAATTTTGTTTTTATTGCCAGTGTCAGATGTGATTTTGTGTTTTGTAGCATGGTTATTTTGGATATTTTTAGAATTTTCCATTTGATCCGTTTTAGAGGTCTAAATTTAGGTCAGTTTTTGAACAAATAAGAGATGATGATATTGTATTAAGAAATTTTTTAACTTAAAAACGATGATTACATATTTTTCTGTGCACAGTCCGGATGAAATCTTTGACTTGCTAGCGGTTATTATTACAACTAAATGAATACAAACGTCATTGTTCATGCTCCTATTATGCTTAAAATTCATGCTCCTATCATGCTCCTTTTCTTGCTTCTGGTTGGGTATTACTTGGTTGACTTTGATGGTAATTTTTTCTTGTTATCATTCCAGTACCAGTCAGACTTTCCGACTTCCATGAAGGGAGCCGTGTTTATTGATTTGGGTATAAGATACAAGCTGATGGCAGAAGAGATATTACAAAGGCAAATACAGCTTGTTAAGCATAATTTAATGGAGGTAAATTTAGTTAATTGCAGTCCGTAAAAACATCTATCTTGGTTTTCTTTTTCTTTTAAAATCAATAAAGTTCTGAATTCGTCTCAAGTGATGTTAATTTCGATGATCATTACTTTCAAAACTGTCACCAGGCTGTCGATGGTGCTGATGGATTTCAGAATACCCATCAACCAAGGCGATATGAATCTGCAAAATTCAGTATTGATCAGGTAAAATTCAGTGGGTCCCTCCTCATATTCATATGTCATGTTTCCAGTTATTAACCAAGTTTACAGGTAGCTTTTATCCTTGAGAAAGTGCGCATAATATGGGAGCCACTATTGTTACCGTTGACTTATAAGGAAAGTATGTGCACAGTCGTGGAGGCTGTATGTTCTAGAATGACCAAAGATATACTACTTTTAGACGATATTGCAGCAGAAGAAACATTACAGGTGCATTTGCAAAATCTTCCCTTACAAACTTAATCAGTTAAACTCTGAGGTTTCGTTTGATACATAGGATAGTACTAAACAAAAACTTCTTGTCCCAATTAGACCGAAATTGGACAGGACTGAATAAGACAAAAAATGCATTTTTTTTTGGGTCCCACCAAAATAGGTGGAACAAAAATCAGGGAGATGGGACAAAGTTGGTAAATTACAAAACTACCCTTTCACAATACTTTCACCTGCCTACCTCACTCTCATCTTTCCAGTCCTGTCCATTTCGGTTTTCATACCAAAAGTGTCCTTAAAGGTCATATTTTAAGACAAGCTACATTGGTGTTTTTGTTCACAGCTTCAAAGGTTAATTCAGATGCTGCTGGAAAACCTTTCGGCTTTATTGGAGTCTCTGGCTGCTATGAATAATCAAACAACAAAACCACAAGGGGCATCATCAGGCTCTATTGATGATCTGATACCGTCACTGAGTCGACTACGGATATTGTCAGGCATGTTGATAATTTGGCAACAGCCTTGACTTTTCTGTATTATGACTTATATTTTGGTTAAATATAATGTGTTATTGGTATAAATGTGAACAGATATGTTAGACCTGCCTCTGAAGTCCATCACTGCAAGTTGGGAAAGTGGGGAGCTGGCCAAGTGTGGTTATACTTCATCTGAGGTATATATTTATGTGTTTCTCATGAATAAGATGAGTTTTGTTGTGATTTTTGAGTGGGTTGATGATGAGATATATGTTTCATAAATGGTTGTTGCAGGTGAGAGACTTCATTAGAGCGATATTTACAGATTCACCGTTACGAAGAGAATGTTTATGGAGGATCGAAAATATCAAGTTTTAATCTGCAAGAGTAGAAGAAATATAGGTTTTATTTAATCTTCATTGTATATACCCCTCCCTTTTTGTTAAAGTTATGTATAATTTAAGAAAAAGTTGTTTGATTATGGTCTCAAGCACTACTTCATCATATCTCTAACTAGTAAGAGCGATCTCTGTCTGATTCTTTTAAATGGATAATCAAACTTCTTTAAAAATTATATTTAACTCAAAGAGTCTTCATTGTTAAATATTAGGGAAAAGTCCAAAAAAACCCAACGAACTATTCCATTTTGAATGGTTAAGTCCCTAAACATTTTTTTTGAACCAAAAAAACCATTAAACTTTCTCATTTTGAATGATTAAGTCACTAAACTATTTTTTTGAATGAAAAAAACATTAAACTTTTTTATTTTGAATGATTAAGTCCCTAAACATTTTTTTCAACAAAATAAATCATTGAATTTTTAGAAATTTGCTACTTATATTTGTTTAACCTAAACTAACATAGTTATATTTTATCTTTAAAACCTTCATAGTCGGTTGCATTTAACTTTTTTATTTTTATTAAAAGGAGGTAAGTAACTTATTTTTAAAAGTATAATGGTTTATTTATTGAAAAGAAATTGTTCGAGTACTTAATCATTCAAAACGAAAAAGTTTAATGGTTTTTTCATTCAAAAGAATAGTTTGGTGACTTAATCATTCAAAATGGAAAAGTTTAATGGTTTTTTTTTTTTCAAAAAAAATTGTTTAGGGACTTAACCATTCAAAATGGAATAGTTCGTTGGGTTTTTTTAGACTTTTCCCTAAATATTAAATGTATTTAATAAAATATTCTCTCATGGTAATATGTGGGGAAGTTCTTTGTTGGAACAAAAAAGTTGCTCAAAATCTTTATTTTCTTTGTTTTGGACGAGAGCTCTGGATGAAATTTGAGATTTAGGGGCAGTTTATTTAACGCTTACCGAGTAAGTGTTTACCGTGTGAATTTATTTTACCAAACATAACAAGGACAAGAATCTTACCGGTAAGAATGATGACATGAACCGAGTCTTATCCGGTAAGTGAGATTGAGGAATCTTACCTAGTAAGCGCTTATCGGGTAAAGAAAAAGTTGTATACGATACCGTTTTGAGGGACTAAATCATTGTCTGATATGATATACGATAGTGTTCAATTATCCGGTAAGCATTTACTAATAAGTGTTTATGTAAAGGGACCCTTCGTTTCAAAATAAAGAACTCAAGATATCCATAAAAGAAGGTTATACCCCACTTCAAATTATGGGGAATTAGTTTCTATATTCATGTTTAAAATGAACAAAATTAAACCTTTATTTCAAAGGTTAATAAAAGTGCAATGCAGATGAACCCTGCCAAAACTGAGAGATCAAAACATGTACAAATATATCTGTCAAGATTCATTTCTTCTAATGTCTGTTTTCTGCTGCATCTTCTATCCACATTTCAAGCAGGATTTGCTTCTCTGACATTATTCACAGCAGCATCCGAGATCGTATTATGCGCACTTTCCGGTGCTTTGACACTGCTATTTGACTTCTTCAATCGAATCATGGGCCGTTTTAGGAACTTCTGCAATTGCCACCTTTTCGGTTTAACCTGCCCCAATAGCTTCATCTGTTCCCTTTGGAATTTACGATTTGCATACCATCTCCCACCTCTCCAACCGAACCCGTACCTGCAAGTTCAAACCAAACACCTTTCTCATTGCAAATACGATAAACACCTTTCTCAATCTTTAGTAAATAAGCACTCATTCAGTTCTCATATCTGATTTCTTCAGCCATGAAGTCAGGTTTCACGTTAAATTCAATTACCATAATTTATAATATAGAATTTGATGCAAATTTATAGTTATATAAACTCTGGTATTTATGACTTTTATGCAGGCAACATAGGTTTTCGAAGGAATATTTTGCATACCCGACAACTAAAGAGACCCCGGCTGTGGCAACACAGGCTGCAGCATTAGAACTACCCGTACTAACCAGCTTTTTGAATTCCTTACCTTCAAGGTCGTAATTTTTTCTCATCTGCACACGTATAAATAAAATATATAAGGAACAAGAGTTAAAATAATAGAAGACTAAACGCGTGTACTAGAAAGAAAACCAAACAGATTGAATATATCCCACTCAAAAGTAGGGTCTTGGGGATAAAATGTATGCAGACATTTCCTCCTCCATTTGTTGGCCCCATCTCAGTTCTAGTTGCATCAAGTAAATAGGACCCAAAATCATATTTTACATATATACAAACTATAGCGCATTCACAAAAGAGATTTCACCATTATGCAAGAGAAAAGAGCATATGAAGAAATGTGAACTTTAAGATTGCCATCTTAACGGAAACATCTACCTTATCATTTGGGGTCAGAGGTCAAGTCTGCATACATCATACCAACCCCACCATAGGTGGGATATACTGAGCTCATTTGTTTTGGTTTCTTGGATGGTGTAGGCCCAGATTCAGCAAGATTCAATATAGAGAAGAGGGATTCAGAGAGAAATCAAATGAGAATCATGTGTAACTTGTATTATTACACAACCAAGCTAAACGACTCTCATTACCCTAAACCCTAGCCAAGACTCCTTTATATAGGTGTCCAAATGCAAGTCAAGCCTAAGCCCATTAAGCGCAACATTAACTACAATTAGGCTTAAAACTAACTTTATAAAACTTTCAATAATAGGACATTTTGGTCCTATGATGGTTTCCAAATGAGAAAGATCACCACTATTAGAGTAGAACATTAGTATACAAATACATAAACATCCCTAGCCTACTAGAAATATCAAGATACTCTAAAACATCCTAAGCAAATCTCATACAAGGAAGACCTAGAATTTTCTGTAACACGTCCCTAAAGAATACCAATACATTGTGTGGCCCTTCTTAGAAAATGTTTGCCTAGGTGGGAACTGGATATTTGTGAATTGTGAGCGACATATAAAAGGGGGATCCAACTAAAGTAAAAAAAACTACAAATATAAGAATCACCCACCACAACCCTAAACCAAGGCATCCAGATCCAGGTTTCTTATGTATTAGAACAATTAACGTTCTCTTTATCTTGGATCTGCTACGGGATAGATTATACAGGATGCAGGCCATCTTAAAGCAAATAAATATTTCAAGGAAAATGACAAATAACAAAAGAATAGTGGAAACGTTAAAAGGTATAGGGCTTGTGGTAGAGTGGGAAAATACTAACAGCTTTCTCGATTGAGTCAAGCCTTTGTTCAACTTTTGTTTCATGAAGATGTCGTATCGTATAGCCTGCACGATTATCCCATATGAAATTTTAGTTTGGGACCAAAAAAATCAGCATAAACACAACCTAGTGAAACAGTCATAGAAGCATCTCAAAAAGTAATTCGAATTATCTTTTACTCATTTTCTTGTTCAAAATGTTACAAAAAGAGGTCACAATTTTTTCAACAATTGTTTCATTACTTCAGATTGTTTTATCAATTTCATCCGCTACGTTTCGCTATCTCCACACACAAAAAAAAACACAACAATTAGATTATGGCAATTCAAATCTAATTAGGTATTGGTATTCTATCTAATTCAAATCAATAGCTCAACATATTTCAGGGAAGATGCTCATATTTAAAAGCTTGAAAACTGATAAATTCACAGCAAGCAATGGAGTGATCAGAAGTAACTTGTGTTAAATTGAATTAAAACAACAACATTATCCATTTATAACACTTCTCCTTAACAGTTAACACAAACATAGTTCTCAGATTTCTGATTTCCCCAAAACATTAAAAACCCTTGTTAGTGCAATTGGCAAAATATACTTAAAATAATCTAAACATACCAGCCCAAGCAGTGCCAATGGATGCCATAGAAGTTAGGATTGTAAACACAACTTTATGCCTCTCAAATGTATCCTAAAAAAAACCAAAAATCATCAATAACAAAAAAAAACATAAGAACACCGATTCAATTCGATGTAAAACAACGAAACCCTAATTGGTGCATGATCGAAAATCGAGAAAAGGAAAACAATAGAAACCGAAATCAAATAATAATAATACCTTGGTTGATAGAAAAGTATCTTCAACAGCTGATAATGAATTGGAAACCTTTTTTCTGATCTGAGGAACTGAGAAGTGCTTAATGATGGATGAACTTCTCTTTAAACCCTGCTGCATACTGATTTTTTTAGGCTATAGAAACAAGAAACAAGACAAATCAAAGTTTATTGGATTTCAGTGGCAGTTCAAGATGTAAAGATTAAGATTTTATTTTTAGGTTTTGAGGTTTCATCTTTCTTCATTGTTCATTGGTCCTTTTTCATATGAAACTTGGGTTGCGTTTAGTTTGTTTTTTTCTTTTATATTACTACCTTCGTCCCAAAATAATTGTTCTGTTTTGACTTTTGAAAGTGTTTCTTTTTCGATTTTGACCTTAAATATTTTTGTTTGTGATGAAAAATATATGAATGAGTTGTGTTTTTAATGTATTTTCATTGGTATAATTTTCATCAAGTATGTAATAACACAAATAAAAATACTTAACGTCAAAGTCGGAAAAAAAAAAGACTTTTAAAAGTCAAAACTGGACAATAATTTTGGAACGGATGAAGTATTTTTTTTCTAGACCTGCCCTTCTTGATCATGCATCTTCCGTTAAGTGAAAGACCAAACTATTTTCATGAGGCCGATGACACAAACATTTTTTACATATAACAAAATATTGTGAAGGTTAAAGAAATCGAACATTTATCGTAAAAACACTATAATGTTATGTTCATGGTGTTTTTTGATGTGAATGTTCGGTTTTTTTACCTTCACAGCATTTTTGCTATGCATGTTCGGATTATTTATTTGTTAGTTTTGCAGTTTTTTGAGCTGTGAAGGTTTCGTTTTTATTTTGTTTTGGATTTTTTTTCTTCAGTAGTGTTTTTAGTATGTTTTTAAAATGAATGTTCGAATTTTTCTAATCTTCACAGTGTTTTGTTGTGAAGTTTAATGTAAAAGTGTTGGTCTCACTGGTCTCACGAAAACAACTTGATCTCACCTAAACCTAACCCTTTTCATTTAGATTTGATGTCTTATTTATTAAATATAAAGTAAGCTACAATTTTATAGAATTACGATTTTCATTCTTGTGAAATTCGTTGTTATATTTGTGAATTGCTGAAGTGTTAAAGTTTGATTTCATTTTTTAATTTTTAAAAGGTAATGTTAAAATCTGAGATTTAAATCAACTAAGTGATTGTTTTTATAAACCGATAAATATATGAAAATATATAATTGTCTATTTTATTTCTCAACAAATTAATTTAAAAATTAAAATACGTTATTAGAAATGAGCATCGATGATGGAAATATCGTAACGGAAATAAAAGGATGTTGGTATATTTACGAGACTCTAGAGTTCTAATCATATCTCACACATTGAAGCTCTGATTAAGTGATTTAAGATGTTCTGAAAAGCCAACACATAGATCTACAACTTTCGTGTTTTGTGTTGCAAATTTCGGGTACATTTTCGCTAAAACTGATGTTGAAATAAAAAACGTTGTTGGATGAAAATAAGAGGTAATTAAATGGCTATGTTATTGCTTTATTTACCAGAGAACATAAAGGTTAAAAGACTCGAAAAAAAACACTCTAAATTGTCTTATGTCTAACCGAATAATTTATAGATTCAATCCGAGATATGTTATGAAGTCGATATGAGTGTGTTTGTTAAATAGCATCACATGCAAATATGTTGTGCGAAGGAAGCCACTACCAAAGAAGCCATATGTTTAACTATGAGAATTTGTTTTTCATCCCTTAGGCTATTAGTGATCCTTCCAACCCTTCCAACCTAACTACCACACCAGCTGATACATCGGCTTTTCTCCAACCCTCTCATAACCCTTTGCAACCCTCTGCAACCCTCTACAACCCTTACCCCAACCCTCTCACACAACACACACAACATTAGCGGTTTCTCCAACCCGCCAAGGTTGGAGCCCGCCCAACCCAAAAATGGCGTACCCTAACCCGCTGGAATTGTTGAAGCTGGCGCGCTTCAACTTTTTTTTTTGGAAGAGGTATTCCAGACCACATTGGGCCCAGACTAATCCTCGGCAATTTTTTGGCCGAAGCCCGACTGCTAAAGCATGTAGCCTGGGGTCGAAGCCCCCGTACCTCCAGAATGCGTCCCCCAGGGCTCGAATTCGGGTTCACCACTATGTAGTGCCCAAGCCTTACCACTGGGCTAACACTTCCAATACGCATAGCCTTACAAATTTTCATTTTGTAAGTTATTTTTTAGAAACGAAATAATAAGGATTGGAGGTTGTTTTTGTTTAAATTTTCATTATGTATCTTATTTTTTAGAAACGAAATAATAAGATTGGAGGCTGTTTTTGTTTACTTACATTTGTTTGTTTATGTTAGTTTAACATCTTAACGAACTAACATAAACGAATACGAACAAACACATTTCTTTAACAAACGAACGTAAACAAAAAAAATTCGTTTGTTTACCTTTTTTCTTCATTTGTTTGTTAGGTTAAGTTAAACAGACAAAAACGAACAAATTTCATTCATGTTCCTTTGGTTTGTTTAGAGTGCTAGTTTTCCGACACCAATATATGAGACGACACATAACAAGAGGGATGTTGGTTAATTGATATTTTCAGCCCTCTTAGCATTTTTCTATTTTGTGTCCCCCCTCACCATCATTGTGATCTTTGCTTATTGAAAAGTGATTGTCGATTGAAAATAAATGATTTCATAAAAAGATATTGTAAATCAAAATTGAAATTTGAATCGAAAGAGTTCTTATTTCGAATAAGCAAATAGCTTCCCAACATGCACCAAAGTTTTTTACTTTCCTTCAAGATTGTTTTGTGTTTGTGTAAGTTTGCATTGTGAATTCAAATCAAAATGGGTTTTTAGCAAACATCAATCTTTCATGGTCAAGAATATTAAACCAATAAGATAAGTAGAGGGAGGTTCATACGAAAAATATAACTTTTTAAGAAAACGTGAGGAGCAATCTCAATCACTCATCTCGGTCAACAAAGGCGGCTTTGACCAGTCCCCTCTTTAATAATCTCTACCCTCCCATGAATCGCGTCAATCATCCATGATCACGTCCACCATAACCGCAAGATGAGTGGCTGAGATTGCTCCTCACTTTTTCTTAAATTGACATGTTTCTCGTTTGAATCTACCCCAAGATAAGTAATGCACGGACGACAATTGTTACAACTAGGGGTGTAAGTGAGCCGAGCTGTTCGTGAGCTACTCGGGATCGACTCGAGCTTGACTTAAACGAGCCCGAGCTCTTATTTCGAGCTCGTTTAATAAACAAGCTCGAGCTCGGCTCAGCTCGTTTACACCCCTAGTTACAATTGTCATTCAGTCTGTCCGAAAATTGTAACTTACCCATATCATCAAGCATCGCAAAACATTCATGTTAACTTATCAATACCATGACCTCAACATTATTTTGTGTAACAATATATTGTATTACATGTGTACCAATTGTACAAAATTACATGAAGTGAATCACCATATAAAGCAAATCTAATAAAATCTTTAAATCTTTAAAAACATCACTTATAAGGCATACAACTTTACTAAGCATGATAGCATGATGTATCTTATGAACCATGTATAACTTTTTTTAGCATGATGTATCTTACAACGACGTGATATAACTTTTTTAACCGCGTGTAACCACGACAGGAGACTACCAATAACTACACCAACAACTAGACGGAACAAAATTTACAAGATGTAAATTAACCCGCATCTAAATGGAAAACAAGGCATTCAACAGCTGAACAGCGCCAATCTGTTACAACTTACAAACAGCAAACAGCCCCCCTACCTCAGCACATCCAATCTGTTCAGAAACCACAGCTGCTGCCTCCAAAAGCTGCATGCCATCCAGCCTTCCAAGAGCAACGAAATGCTGCTCCTGTCTCGATAAACAGACTTCAAAACCACACTTTTCCGCATTTTTTCCTATTAACAATTCAGCCAGTAATCATTCATACTTTTCTGCTATTTCTTGGTAAACAAAGCACAACTTTCGTATCGCTCATGTCAACTTATTCACATCGCACCTCTGGATTCATTCTTCTTCATATCACTACTCTCAATTTCTACTGGTCTAGGTTTATATTTTCTTGATAGAATAACGATTCACTATCAATTTCTTCTCCAGTAGTTTCTTTCATCAATGTTGTTACCTTTCACAATCCAAAACCTTACCTCACACTAGTTCGTCAATCTTCCTTTTCTTTTATCATCATTGTTACCTTATTCTACCTTGCCTTTTGCCTAAATCTTTAGTATAACAAGTCACTAGATTTATACTACAAACCCTAGAAGTTAGTACTAAAGTGCATTTAGTTTTTTCTCTACTGTGTAGAAGGTTCCGTTAGCCCTAAAATGTTGTTGTTTTGACAATGTAATGTCACTTCTAAATTCAATGTGCCCAACGTTTGGATTGTTTTAGTAAGATGTGAACAGGATTAAAAGTAACAGATAGCTTAGATAAGTAGCAGCTTCTGTGTCGCAAGGCCTGTTTTCATCACTATTTGCCCAATTAACGAGATGTCTAAAACATTAATTACGTCAACAAGACATTAGATACCATGGGCATTCTCTCAATTTACATACTCACAATTTATAACAAATAAATTTCAACTGTTTATAAATTAAATCAAGACCCACCAAACAAAAATTTCAGTTGGAAGGCGATGGATTGCAATAGAAAGATCAGATGGTAGTGCATGTATTATAGTTCATCATCTGATTTGTACAGACAAAAATGGGTAAAATAAATCATCATTTCAATCAACTTGCAATCCAAATCACCTTCAAACACTTTTAACACAATTAAAGCAAACATAAAACACAAAATTTGAATAATGAAAAGAATCGATTAAATTAAGCAAATGCCTCAGATAGCCATATCTCATCACTATAAAATCAGTCGGTAATTCCAACATTTTAAGATGTAAATCCTCATTGGCATCAATTTTAAAAATTTCAAACCAAAACATTTCTAAAAAATAAAAAAAGAAAAATTGTATGAAAAATGTAATCGCAAAAAACGGCTCTGTGAACGAACGGGGTATCAATCGATTCACAGGTTCCTATAAGAATGCGAAACGACACAAAGCTTGTTATTGGTTCAATCATAGCATTGCCGGTCATTGCACTTTTGGCTACCTTCAACGTGGCATCGAACCGAATTCATTTATACAAAGAAAGAAATCACTGTGTGTTTGTGTGTAGTGTGTGTATTATATATATATATATATATAATATGAAGAAAGAAAGAAACCTCAGGAGACCCGTTCCAAATCACACACACAGCGGAAAAAGGCATAATCACGAATCCCAAGCCAACGAACAGAGCCCTAAGATCGGGTTAATGATCGGAGAGCCAGTCGATTGGTGGATGGGAAGACGCGCCGCCGTAATCCGCCGCTGTTTAGAGTGTCATACGGCACTTCCTATCTTTATTGGGGAATTCTTCCTCATCGGAAACCTTCTGTCTACTATCAAACTCAAATTCAAAATCAATATCAAAATCAAAATGCTAGAAAGAAAATAGAAATCACGAATCGAAATAGAGGAATTTGTAGAGAAGAAGATATGATGAATTGGATGCAAGTAATAATAGATTATATAGAGAGTGTAATCGCAATTCGTAAACCCTAATTTCGATCCGCGGCCCGTGAAAAATCTGTTTATGGTTCACTTCACTGTGAGCCCATTCTGAATTCAAACTCTCAAGCTGTTGTTGGGCCGGCTAGAGTGTTTGCTTTTATTTTGAGAATCCTTATTTATGTTGGTTTATATTTTAGAAATAATAAAATGTTAATTTTATGGTTTTAGGTGTTTTTAAATCGTATTAAAAGATATAAATTTTAATGGTTAATATGGTTAATTGATAGAAAAAATTAGTGAGGTTTTAAATTTATAATATTTGTTGTTTTAGAAGACCAACCTATGTATTATTCATTCATATTTTTGTAATTTGTTAAAAATTAAACTCCAATATCTATGTTTATCAAACTTAAAAAACAATGTAAAAACAATGGTAAAAATACTCATAAACTATGTGTGTTATCCATAAACTATGTATGCTTTGATAAAAGTGTTGACTATTTCAAGGATCACGTTCACATGCATAGGTTGGTCTCTTAGAACAATAAATGTTATGGGTTTTTCTAAGACCCCACTATCGATCAAAACTTTTTAAGTTCTTATAGATTTATATGCAATTTAAAGCCACATAAAACCATAAAATAGTGTCCTTTGATGGAGAATACAATTGAACATCAACCAAGATTATTCTTTTGAATTATCGGCTTTAAATTTGAGATGTTTTGCGCTGCATCGTGCGCGGATACATATATAGTATTGTATAGATTTATACGTATTTATGGTTTTTTACGATATTATTAAATTCAAAAAATTCAATTAAAAACTTATTTTGAAAGTGTTGACGAAACGATTGTAACTATATAATTTGTAATAAAAAAGAAATACATTTTCTAATATATTTTAGTTAATCCGTAATTCTATTTTTTAATATAATAATTGTAAAAATAATAAAAACGTAAGAAAATGTAAAACATATTAATTTGTATACAAACGATAAATTACCTATCCCTTTTTAAAACAAGACCCACATTCCTAGATCTCAGACAAATGCATCGTTTAAAGACCCTATTTGCATTCTTCATTTTTTGATCTTTCCTCAAGAACAAGGATATCTTCATATTGGGTCGATCCTTTCTTAAGATCTCTCTTAAATCTACCGTTAAAAGGTAAATCCTGTTTTATTCCATGTTTTCTTGAGTTGATTATCAATATTTCTTGAGTTGTTTCTCCATCCAAACTTGGTTCATTTCATTCTATGTTTTTTTTTTGTCAAGATTTGCTTTTTCTAAATTTTATTATAAACATTATCCAAACTTTGTTTCATTCTATGTTTTATTGAGTTGTTTCTTAAATCTTTATGGTGCTTTTAAAGTGTTTGATAACATGCCACAAAGAGAATTAGTGTGGCCTTGCAAAAAATTCCAAAAAGGAGAATAGCTTGTTATCAGCATCCACAATGGATGTTCTTTCTAAGGTTCTTGATGGGGTTTTTACAAGAACCTCCACTATGAGACAGAGGTTCTTGCCCAGTCACAGGTTCTTATTGGAACCCGGGTGCTTGAACAAGAACCCAGGTTCTTGTTATAGTTTCCTTGTCTATTATATAATAGTTTACATAAATAAAAATCAAATTATAAATAAGTAGAGGGAAGTGAGTTTTTTGTAAGAACCTCCATTGTAGAGTTTTAAGAAGGTTTTTTGTTTGTTGAGATGACAATGACGTAGTAAGAAAAAATATGGTAAGTGAGGTTTTTGGAAGTTCCACCACTGTGGATGCTTTTATAGTGTCGAAGAAAAGAAATATGCAAAAAACACAAGTAGCAGTAGCATCATATTGATAATGCTGGTTTATTGTAAAAAAAAAAGTAAATCGTAAAATTATAGTAATCACGATACATGTGTATGTGTGATTGGGTGATTTTGATTAATTCAATTCACAAAATGCAAGACATTTTTTTGGTGTTGCATTTGCATAACTCTGAAGCTAACTTGAATTCCAATTTTGCATAATACACAGTGCTTTTTTCATACCTTTAGACATGTGATAATTGGAACCAAAAACAAGTCTACAATACAACCCAATATCGTCTCCTAAGTAATAAAATGGTAAGAACCAAGTATTGGTAGGGTGTACAAAAAATCGTCAACCCGTGGAACCCTACCAACCCAGCCCGCTAAAATCCATTTAAACCCAACCCGCCAATCCATCAAACTGCTAAATCGCCAAACCTCTAATTTGAACGTTTGAAATTGGCTTAGGAAAACTAAACCCAACCCAAATTGTCAATCCCGTGCTAAGGTGAATCATTGGTCAACGTTTTGCAATAACTTGCTTGTGTTCCATTATGAAAAGTAGATGGTGGATTTAAAAACAGATACATGATTTAAGTGCATAAGCTATCCCATATATAGACTCTTGTATAAAATATCTTAAAAACAAATATAATCCAATTTCGGAAATGTTGATGTAAAGTGGGTGTCAATAGGATGATGTTAAGTATAAAATTAATTGTGAGAAGCAATCCTATGATGATTGGTGCAAGGTAAAGGTATGCAACTACTTCTTTGTTCAATTGTATTATTCTTGTTATCATAATGTTGTTTTTATTTTTTTTAGACTCAGAAGAATGCAAGCGGCTTGTGGAACTTCAAGTTTCCATATTTGCGGAAATTAGACTTGGTATGGGGTAGAAATAAAGCGACAAGGCTAAAAGTGAAGGATATATCACAAGCATGTGAGGATATTAATAACCACAAGAATGTGTTTTTTTGTTCTTCCGATAATGAAAGTGAAGAAGAAATTGATGCATAAAGATCTCCGAACTCATCAACCACTATCACATCAAAGAAACGCAAGAAACTTTCACCTAGAAGGGAATTTTATAAGACCAAGAAATAACATTCACTTCAACATACCACTGACACGACGTTAGATGAATTTAATGCCAAGTTTGATGTTATTTATGGTCAAATGATGTCACAATATGTTGCTACTGTCAATTTTTGACCGATGCAAACAAATCTGATTTTTTGAGTGATGAGGAGATGCAAGAAGTCATGAATGAACTACTTAGCCTTGGAATATCTACTAGTGATATGTACTAATGAACCTACGAAAGATAAGATCTTTTTTACGTTGCAAACTCACATGAAAAAATCATTTGCTCTTGGGTTCTTGTATCCTGTTAATCAATGAATTCAGATTTTTAACAGAATCTCCTAGTATGCATTTCGAATTTAGTTAGCTATGTAAACTTGTTTTTGGTATTGTATTGAGGTTAGATGAAACATCTAGTAGTTTGTAATTTTGAAGTTGGATTAAACCTCGAATTATATTGTATTTTGAAGTTTGAAGAAATCTCAAATTATATTATATTTTGAAGTTGGATGAAACTTCGAATTGTATTGTATTTTCTAAATGATAAATTAATGGTTAACATTATATAAAGGGAGAATTACACCTATATCCTTGCAAACTTAAATAACAACACATATATTCTTGCAAACTTCTAAAGTACACCAATATCCTTGCAAAACTTAAATAATTACTCATATATCCTTAATATAATTTTGAAGTTAAATCCCCAATATACCCTTGTTTCTAAATTTAAATCGCAATCCCCATCATCGACATCTTCCTAATCGGTGCTGCTCTTTCTCCTCCATCATCGACTACTCTTTCTCTTCCATCATTGACAACCAAGAGCTCTATTCTTCCTGATGTTGAAGGAAACACACTGTGTTGGCTTTTTTTCAACTTATTTTCCTATGTCATATCCAAATAATACTTTGTGGTTAACCAATGATAAAGAACACAAAATTTCAAGCAAAATAAGCATAAGAAGCATAATGAGAACATGCTTAATCCAAAACTCAAAAATCACACATGTTGCCATCTGTATGCAGATATTGATCATTGCAGTGATGACAAGAATCTCTAAAGCCACAATATTCATCAAAAGCTCAGTATCCTCGTATCCTTCATGGTTCTTAAAAAAAGCAAGAAGTTCCCCATCACCATACATATGAAGGCGGAGTTGCTGACTTTAGCCCGCTAATCCTGGCGGCATGGCATGGCGGCATAGATTGATCAAGGATTTGATCACGATTGCGATGACAGTGAGAGTTGTGGCGTTTAAAGTGAAGAATTTGCAAGGGAACTGAAACTTCTTGTATCTGAAACCGTAAAGGGAGTCTATGGTGATGGTTGTCGCGGCAAAGAACGATGTTGCTGCTACGTAGATGTCGATCCATGGCATCAGATCGTTGAATTTCGAGTCCTTTAAGGAGCCGTCTGCCGTGCATCTGTCGTTGAACATGCAATTTTTTATTAAGAAACCTAAAGGCGATTTGCGATTTTAGAAACCTAAATGCGATTTTCGGTTTTATCTAATTCGATTTGCATAAAGTGTAGTGAAGGATCTAATTCTTAGTAGGTACTTATCAAATTCAGCTAAATTAAAATCATAAAGTTCCTCTTTTTGATCTTTGTTTGCAAAAAGTACAAAAGAATCTTTGGTCAGGAAGATGGTCTTTTAGAGGGTGAAGTTTATTTAAGCTTCAATCTTGCATTAAGCTATAATTAATGCTTCAATTCAACTGTAACCTGTTTTTCGTTTACATATTTCACTTATGATATGTCCAAAAGGTGATATGAACTATTAAGATTGTTTGAAAATTCTATCAACTTCATTCAGGTGTAACTTTCAACTATATTCTACACTCATAAGCATACTTAATTCCATAAAATTCATCAACATCTGCATAAAATTACATGAGAAAACAACACGAGGGCTAGAAGAAATTGAATCCATTTCCATATAAATGTTTCATGACAACAACGCCTTGGGATATGGCAAACAATATTTGCATTATGAAGTTCACAAATGAAGTTAGCAAAACAGACCAATTTGGCCACTTAAATTTACCAACGTTTAATCCAAGTATGGAATACATAAAACTCAAACTCACAATCAGACTACCAATTTGACCATATAAAACTCAAACTCAAACTTGTCTTGAAGACTATAATTCAAAAATTGTAACAATTTAATCATAGTTTCAACACGCTAACCACTCAAACTACAATTCTAATTAGGCTGGTTCGACGTCGTATTCACACTTTCACAAGCTTTGGTATTCTTCCTCGTCCCTAAAAATAATAAAATGATTATATTAATGGTATTCAAATTGTTTTTGGAAATGAAGACAAATGATTAAATGAAAACTAGTTAAACTTTTACTAGTGATGTTTCATGAGAGCCTTCAAGTGTGCTTGAAGGTGCCGAATTTTTGCATGTTTGTTCATGGTGTTAATATGTACCACAACGTGGACATCTATGTCTCTTTAAGGCTCATCGGGTCGTACAATTCTATTTTTTTGGTCTTCTAGACGGACATTTGATTATTGGTGCCCTATATGCTCCCACTGATCTTTTCCGAACATTGGAGAAAATTTTAAAGCATAGGTTTCTTTCAATTTTTCGATTGTAAAATATGGATCAACATATTTATCTCACTTTGTCTTCCTTGTGAAAGCAATGAAAATCGTTGCATACATACATGGAAGCCCTTTAACTTGCCAAACTCGACAACTGCATTTTCTCTCATCAGGTATAACCTCCCAACATTTTTCTTTGTATTTTACTTCAGCTCGATTGTCACCGTTTCTACAAACTTGAAATTCTCCCAAGTTCTACAAAAAAAAAACAATATTAGTTAATATTTATAGATAGTATTCAAATTCAATGAAACACTATAACTGGCCTTAGAAATTCTCTCAAGATACTTCTTTGCATTAGGAACTAATGGGCCTTTGCATTTGTTCAAGATCATTTTTTTTTGTCAAATCGTTTCGTAAGCTTCTCTCTAATTCCATCAAGCATCGGTTTGTAGCACAATTCACCTATCCAATAATTGAAAGTTTCTAAATTGTTGTTTGTAATGTAATCACACTTAACTATTAAACTAAACTTGCTTCTACTCCAGATCTTCTTATGGTTCTCATTCAAGTATGCAATTGCATCTCCACGTACACTTGCAATTTCGCCTAATAATCTGTCATGCTTACTAGTACTATACATATTTGCAGCACCCTATACTTTAAGCATGAAGAAGTCACCTAAAAAATGTTACTTGAAGTTACTATATAAGTGTCTCATACATTCTTGATGCTCAACATTAGGATAAACCTTTGGGATAGCTACCTTTAACCCTTTTTGCATGTCTAAAGAAATAACAAGACCAGTTGATGCACCAATAAATTTTTTAGTGACTCAAGAAACCAAGTTCATGAATTCGTGTTCTCTGGAAACATGCCATTTTTATCGTCTATACTTTTGGCAGTGGCCATATCATTAAACTTTCCTTTTAGATGACAAACATCAAACCCTATGTAAGGACAACACCCATCAAGAAATCCTTTAAAACAAGCGGCTAGTGATATAAAAATCGTTGAGAATGTTTTTTTTGTCACCATTTGTCTTAAAATCGATTTCAACGACACTCCTTGGGTTTCTGTTTCGTAGTTCCTCTTTAAAATCATTTATTTTTACGAATAAGTCCTAATTGTTGTACATATCAGTGTAAGCCTTTTCTTTTACTTTAAAGACTCTGCTACAAGGTACATCAACATTATAGGTTTTCATAAGCCACTTTTTGAGCTCTGAACAAGAGACATTCCCTGTCAGATTTCACCTTGTTAGCAACTACATTAGCAATCCAACATTGAGTTGCATGCTTATTACCACACTTGTTGCTTTGAGTACAAGAATGTGATTCCACAAATTTCTTAACCTGTAATAATGTATTATACATAAAATAATTTTAACAAATTTCTTAACAAAGAATAATGTATTATTTCTAGAGGCTCCTATCCTTACTTCAAAAGTAACTCCATTTTGAGTAACAGAAGCATGAATTCTCCTCAAACACTTTCTATCCTTACGACATGCAGTAAGTCGTGTCAAGTTGCTTTTTGCAATAGCATACTCAAATTCATTTGTAAATGCATAATGGTTTAGAGCTTGTCTAAAAGATATCACGTTTGGAAATTTTGAATTCACCCTCCATGATTGGACTTTTATTGCATAATTCATAAGTTCCAAAATCGTCAGTTAGAAACTTAACCTCATTATCAGTACTATGACCACTATGATAACTTTCTTCACTCGGACAATTTGAGTCTGAATGATTTTCATCATCAGATTCATTAACTAATTCATCTTGACCACTGTACCAAAAAATTAACTTAATTTAGGTAAATGGCTAAAATAATGCATTGAGTTCAGATTATGGATTTATACCTTTGTGGTATAAGTTTATTTGTAGTCACATAAATTGTTCCCTCTTTCTCTTCCATGTACATTTGAAACATCACCATGAAGTCCTCATCTGTTTCAAGTTGAATGAAGGATTGCACTTATGCATACTTGTCAACGAAAATCAACGACAAAACTTGGTCACTCTTTGATTCATAATGTTTCTTCACCTCTTCAACTAGATCGCTCAAGTTGTATGATAAGGCGTCCATGTTGATATATTTTCGGCACCCAAAAATAGTATACGTTTTTACATGAGTTTCTTGCTAAACGAAAGAAGCCTCCATATTTTACTTTAAGCTTGTAGCTAGTAGTTACTTTTCTGAGATTGTAAACAATATAAAAAGCAGTTATTCAAAGTAATATAGCAATCCTTGAAATTATTGTACATAGTTACTCGATTGTTGGTGAGTGAACCATCATCTCTCATCTCGGTGTTGAACATTATCGACGGTATCATCCTTTTGTTAAGTTTTCACATACATGCTTTCTAATCACAATCCAGATCATTCATAACTTACACAAAAAGTAAAGGAAATATTGGAGTTCAAGTATGATTTAACAATCCTATTTTTCTAATCACAATATCCATAACTCACATAAAAGTAAAGGAATTTTCGATTTCAAGTATGAATTACCAATTATTATACTTCTAAAATAATTTTAAAATAAATAAAATGGGTATAAGGAGGCAGGTGTAATTATTTAAGTTTTTGCAAGAATATATATGTAGTTATTTAAGTTTGCAAAGATATAGGTGCAATTCTCCCTCATATAAATGTTAGTACAATGCTACAAATAAGTAAGACCTTATGTAACACCCCCGTCCCGCGTGGCTAAGGACGGAAGATGCCATACTTACGTTTAAATTGTAAACAAGTCAAATCATCGACTATGCAGAGCAGCTAATATCATTTATCCGGAATACAGATGCGTAACCACAAATGGAGATAACGGTTACAAAAAAAACATGGTCTCAAAGAACCTATGTGTATATATGTATATCTACGCTAGCCACCAAAAGATTAACAAAAGTGAGTCCTAGTAGTTATCGTTAGTCTTTTCATCTCCACAGCTCACATCCCAAAATCCCTGCTAAAACATTTACCTGCTGAGAACAAAGAAAATCTCGGCTGAGCTTAATGCTCAGTGAATGGATAATATAACGACAATGTAAACAATAAATATGATATACAATTTCAAAGGGAAAACATAGGCAATAAGCAGTATTCAAAGAAAAGTTGATGTCAATCGAACGCCTCGAAGGCATATCAAAGTCCAAAGGCTAAACCGCATCATCATGATACGTTGTTCCCAAAGGATGATCAGTCCGTTTGGGCCTGGGTGAGGAAAGAGGTGCGGCACAGCACAACAATCCTCTCCGTGGATTTAACCACGGCCAGAATTTCTTTTCCGATAACGGTTCCTAGGATCGATCCATACGCCCTCTATTCGACCGGTACTCATTCTAGTCTGCTTTTAAGGACTTCATATAAAATGAGGACGCCATGATTGTTTTAGCCACCATGGAAGCATCTCAATATTGAGTCTATACAAAAATGGTTCACAATGAATACCATCCAACAAGTCATAATCCATGTTTCAATCAGAACAAAATCATAATTCGAAAGCGAACGAATGCGCAACTACATGTAACAAGCATGGAAGCAATTCGGAATCTATATGTTTGGAATCCATAATCGTTTATCCGGATTAGGAAGCCATATGCAACTGGCTATCCCCGTGTCAAATGGAGTAAGATATCCGTACCTGAGTAGACGGTAATGAATAACACGATCGAAGACCCGAAGAGTTGATGTGGTTCACACCCGTTCACCTTTACACAAAACGATAACATATCACTAACTATAAAGCAACTAACGGATCTATCGCATATATAATCTGAGACCAATGTTTCTACCCCTTTTTATCTCTATATTGGTCCTAAATAGATTTAAGATTGATTGGTACAAATTCTCTTAAGGTACAAGATGACTAAGTAAAATTGGGGATTGTTGATTCAACTCCCCGTACCAAACAGCCCTTATCTTGCTTCTTTTCTGGCATTTTTATCCTATTTATAGACCACATTAGCCTCTACAATACAAAGGAAAGTTGTAGTACAAGGTCTTAGGAGTCTATCGGCTTTGGAATCACCTCATTTGGATCATCCGTCTATTAGATACAGACTTTACAAAACAGCAGTGTTGTTCTCGACATGCTGCCAACAGCCCTAAAGACGCACTGTTTTGGACCTTTTAACGCCATAATCAGGCTTCGAACCCTTCACGACAATTGTAGTATACCTTAAGGTCTGTAAGACTGCAAATTTTTAGCCCTTTCCGCCGTACGGTTTGTGAGTTATGGGCTACCAAACATCAGGATTGGTGGCTGTCGGAAATCCCGATTTCGGCCATTTTTCCCCAACTCGATTTTATAATTTCAAAAGCATAACTTGCTGTTCTTGCAAGAGATGCACATGCATTAACATCCAAATATTTAGATAAGGTCCACAACTTACTATCCTAGGCTTTATCATGTCGTTTCGTTCTTTTACGCATATAATCGAACACTTGATGTGCGGTAAATCGAATAACCCCAACCTAACTATATCGTACCAATCCTTTATCCTTTTTCAGATTATACACTAACTGTAGCTAACTAATCGACTATTTAATCTTAAATTGCAAACTAAATCATAAAATAAGTACATGCACACTTAAAGACCAACCTTAAAATCTTAACGAAAACATCGTAACAAAATTAAAAGAAGCTTATACCTTTGAGAATGATTCGAAAAGAGGATTCCAAATTTATGATCGTTACTTTGATTCCCTTAACAACTTGAGAGCAATTGTAGAGAGAAGATGTTTAGAGAGAGAGGCAATATGGCGATGTAGGAAAATGAATTCCAGATACATCAATGAAGTTTACTCACATCAAAAGAGATGATATAACTTTCTTTTATACATAGAAATATTAGAAGTTTCAAATATTGACAATTTTAGTCCCCCAAGTCTAGCTCTTTTAACTTTAGGCCCTAGTAGGCAATTACTTAACATTTCAAGTTAAGTTATGAAACATTTTTCATGAGTTAACGGAAGACGGGGTATTATACCTTAACATTTCAAACACACATTTTAGGATAAACATTTAAAATAAGCATAAGCCTTGTCAACAGTCTTAAATTGATGGAAAAGTTAACCAAAACATTTGTTCGTGAAAAGAAATAGTCAAACATAGTCGAGGCTAAACACATGCCAAATCATAACATCCTTTGTTCCAATTAAACTAAAACATGAACCATTAACGAGATAAAACATAGTCTCTTCCAAAACCCATAATCCATAACAAATAACTAACTGAGTTGCCACCATCGGAATCATCACACGTGAGCCTTGCCCTTGCTACCTGATGTCGTACCTAACACTAAAAAGATGGAATAACAACGGGTAAGCTTTCGCTTAGTGAGCACACATCTATACCAACATAACCATACATACATAATCGAAATACATCGCAGTCATACATCACATAACTTGATCCCTTGACAATGGTACCAGGCCACTTAATCCATAACTTGATTCCTTGTTCCCGGAGGAACTAATTTTCCCTAGTGGTAACTAGTACCAACTAGGTGTTAACATGATCCACAACAACATATAATCACACATGCATGACCATCACATTGGTATAATCACATCAATATAGATAGAGTACTCACCTGACGATGTGTCACTTAAACAATCACGTTCAAAAGTAAAATGTTCACCACGTACCACCTATAACATACACGCATACATAACATGTATCAACAAAGATTTAAATTTTCCTAATAAACGTACCCGAGCCTTAGGCTCCAAACTCAAGGAAAAACTACTCCAACTCTATCAACTTTTCTACATTATTAACTTAAACAATCCCTTACGAAAAACCCCTTGAGAGAACCCCAAATGGTCGCCGCAAGAAAAAGTCACAAAAAATATATATAAACTTTCTGCCCAACTCCCCGGCCGGGGAAGAATTCTTCCCGGCCGCGAAAGGAGGCAAATTTCCTTTCTCCATGAATTTTCAATCCCAAACTCGTGGGTTTTCACTCCAACCCATAAATTCAACCATTCTTTGAGCAAATAAGTGTATACAACCATCTCCAAACATTCAATTACATTCTATAACATATAACCATTACAAAACCTCCAATTGATGATCAATAAATCATAAATTCCCAAACCAAATTAATTGGAACCCTAACCTCCAAAATTCGATTCAATCCAACCAAATACAAGTCTATACATCATTCCCATACCAATAACCAATAATTATGACATCAATTTGAAGTATAAACAAGTATTTGATGATCAATTGATCATCTCTCTACAAACCCTAGTCCCAACCATAAACTCAATCTTACACAAACATGAATTGGAATCATACCTTATGCAATTCTCGTAGTCACCACTTCAATTGCACCAAAGCAACCTTTGAACTTACTTCAATTGCTTCCAATTTCTCCAAGGATTCGCTATCTCTCTCCCTTCTCTTCTCTAGAAACATCTAAACAAAACTGAAGGGAAGTTGAGGGCTTTTCTTCTTATACACATGCCACCACTTAGCCCTTGCACTTTCAATTAATACACTTTAACCCCTAGGCTCCTACAAACACATTAATTGGGTTAATTAACTAATCAGACATCGTTAAACTTAGCATGGGAAACGGGGAGTTACAAAATAAACTTTCAATTATTATATATGTTGCACAACCAAACAACATCGATGCAATGTTCATTCCCGTTTTCATTCTTAGCCATTTTCATTTTCATTCCCTTTTCATTCCTTTGCGGTTGCATTTGGTATGCAAAATGAGTGGAATAGGACGGGACAAAAAAAGTCTCATGTTTGGTAAGGAAAGGAATAAAAATGAGATGGGACTACATGGGACAAAAATGAACTTTCATGGGACAAAGCTTAAAACCAAAAAAGGTGGAACAACGTGGGACTATCTACAAGATTAAAATAATAGCATTAAGTTTATCAAACTAAATCTAAATGAAAAAACACACTAGTAGCTTCCATCTCCCACATCGACCCATCTTCTCTCTATCGCTTCATCTTCTCTCCATCAATTTCATCTTCTACATTGTCACACCCGCTAAAGCGGAAACACGATGTAACGCCCCATTTCCCAAAGTTAGTCATTTTATTGACTTTGTTAAATTATAAGTTAAGTGGGGTGGATTGTGTAAACTCCAGGTGAGAGGACTTGGATGTCATTGTAGAAAGTGGAGGGTGTTGTGTGATATGTATATAAGAGTGTTAGGAAGCCTAAACCCCTCTTATTGTCAGTTACTATTTTGGGGAGAAAGGGAAGGGTTTGGGGCGTCTTTAGGATCAATTGCAAGGGGAAGAAGGTTAATTCGGCTTAGCAAGTCTTTGATTGGTTGTTGTTGGTGACTATCCTAAGGTAATTGTTGATTATTTATGCGTTTTACTTGTCAATTTGCAAGTTTGGTTCAAGGGTTAGGGTTTTATTGAATGTTGGTGGAATTGGTGATCTTTGGATCACCAATTGAGTGTTATGTTGTTAGTTTGGTCTTTAAATGATTGTTGTAGTCTTGTAGAGCCTGAAAAGACGAAACCATGGCTTTTTGAATCGGTCAAAACAGAGTTTGGATGTGAGAGTTATGCCAAAAAGAAGAAATCTCGATTTTGGCTTCGAATGCTGAATTTTGACGCCTAGCGATCGCTAGGGGGAGCTAGCGATCGCTAGGGGGAGCTAGCTCCTCACGATCGCTAGTTTTTGTGTGATTTGGCAGAAAATTTGGGAACTCATAGCTAGCGATCGCTAGCACCCTATTTTGTGGGGAAAACTTGTTTTGGCCATAACTTTTGCGTCTTAGCTCCGATTTTGATTCTGTAAAGACCGTTGGGTTCGTAATTGAATTACCTACCCTTTGAGAGAGTCTAGTTTAGCTCTAAACTAAGTATTTCGGTTATGAGTCTTAAGTGTTTCGGTCAAGAGTTATAAGTTGGCATTGTGAATGTATTTATGCGTGCCATGCTATAATGTGATGTATAGGTGATTGTTATACAACCGTGTGAAGTGTTGATCTTGATAATTGTAAAGCGAATTAAGGTGAGTACATTAATCCCTTATATGTGGCTTTATGTACAAATTGCGTGTGATGCGTATGTGGTTAAGAGACTAGCTTGCTTGTGTTCCGGGCTCATTGTAGTGGTGGTGGCCACCGTGAGTTTCGGTAGTGTGGTAGCCTGATATCTATCAGTGTCTATGGTCCTTGATGGTGGGTGCCGAAAGGACGTATGTGATTGCATGTCTAGTTATCTCTACGTTATGTGGTTGTGATATATTGTTGATGTATATTGTGGTTTGTGCTCACTAAGCTTTCCAGCTTACCCATTTGTGGATCCCCTTTTTAGTTGCAAGTTCCTCCAAGAAGGATAAAGGGAAGGGCTTGGCTTGAAGCTCCGGTCTAGATGGTGCTGGCTCAGTTTGTTTTACGAAAAGAACATATTTTATTTATCAAGTTGGATATTGTGATTTTGGATTAAATGTGGTTATTAGTCATGGATGAACCTTATTTTGAAGAATTGTTATTTAGCTAAATGTTGATTGTTTTATGAACTATGAGTTATAAAGTTTAAATTTTTTTATCATTTCCGCTGCAAAGGTCACTTATAACTATTTTCGTTAACATTTTCCGTTAAATCTAGAAAATTGTTTTGAGTTGTTACACACGAGGTGCCACAACATATAATAACATGGCCCAACGAACGCATAAGAAAACAATCCCCATAGCTTAAAGAAATTAAAACCAAAATACATTGTTGCGTACATCATTTGTTCAACATTACATTTACAAGACATGCAGACCAAAGGAACACGCACACATCCATAACTTTCTTACTTTGGATCACTTGAAAAGCATGAGAGTTTAAAAAGATCAACTATCGTCATAGTTGGTGAAATCACAGGCTTTTCGATAATACAAGTACCGGTGAAAGCGAGATAACAAGTGAACATTAATAAATATGTATTTACCCAATCCATGGTTCCACTACTTATGATATTTGTATTACATGCTTAAAATATATATATATATAGAGAGAGAGAGAGAGAGAGAGAAGGACCACTACTAAAGCCTATTGACAACAGTTTCACGCCCCTCATAGTCATGTCTTATCACAAACATGATCAGTATGGTTCCATTAAGGCAATTATGCACCCACTTTTGCAAAACGGATGTACGGTGTGGACGAATGTCAATCCTATAGCGCTATCCATAATGTACCCTGACTCACAACCAGTAAGTTAAATTAGTAATGTGTACGTGGAGTTACAATGCGATAATGTAACAAACCCATTCATCCAAATTTAAGACATACATAACATAAAAAAAATCTTGTTCCATATTAATAAGTTGTTCCAACGATGAATCGTTCCAACAATAAGTAGTTCAACTGCTAAATAATGAAAATAGTAATCATGCTTTTTCCCCAAAACATTAAAAGCATAAAAACAAGCCGTGATAAACTCATCGAACTCGTGAAATCGCAAGTTCGAGGGTTTTCTCGAGTTGGCAAGATCATCCCTACTCCGATCATATAAATGTAGTACTATTTGTGAGTTACTTTATTTTTACCTTAAGTGATTGATAATGCTCAATACAGTTTTGGACTTATATAAATCAAGTTTTGATGTACATTTAGTTTATCGGGAATTATAAGCAACGATTTGGTAAGAATGAAGATTTAGAGGTTGGTAAGATGATCATATATGTTTTAAATGTTGGATCAGTAAGTCACGTGGTAGATTCCTTATAATAAGGATAAAGGGTGTTAAAAAACACAACTAGAATACAAAATTTTATTAAGTAAAGCAAAAAGTGGCAAATGATGGCCATCTTAGTTGGTCTAATGCGTGGGTTATAGTTCTCATATGGTGAAGGTCAGGAGTTCGACTTCTACCGGTGGAGTCCATTGTGGGGGATTTTCCCGGAACGGGCGCTGGGTTCGAATCCCAACTGATGCCTTGAAGCCCATTAAATGGAAACTGGATGGCTAAAGTTGGGGGTGGTTATTCTCCTTGGAGAGGTTTCAAACTCGGGTGATCGTGACTTAGTGCCATGGTGGCATGATGATACATCGTTGCACCAACATAAAGTAAAGCAAAAAGTGGGTATTAGACAACACATGCAGAATCTGACATATTCTGAGGGTGTCTTTGAGATCACTTTTATGTGTCTTACTCAACCTATTAGGTCACAATATTTTGACAATTTTTAGTCAAATGAGTTAAGAAAATTTTGGCATGGGTTTGATAATTATTGGAGATGATTAGGTGCCTCAAATCTATTCATTTTCACAACTTCGACATAATGTCGAGTTGTTGCGCAATCTTTTTGTAAAAGCAACAACTTTCTTTTCCATTTATTTAATAAGAAGTTCAGTGAGTTGACTTTTGAACCCCGTTGAGTGTATAATTTTTTTAAGAGTTAATTACATTTTTGGTCCCTGTGGTTTGGTCGTTTTAACACTCTGAGTCCATTTTCAAAATAATTATGGATTTGGTCATTGTGGTTTACATTTTATAACACTTTGGATCCATAAATGTTAGCCCCGTTAGCTTTTTCTGTTAAATGGATTTAGCACAGAGACATTTTAGTCTTTTTCCTAGTTTCTTAATTTTTTATTAATCTTTTCTTCTAGATTTGACTTTTCATCTTTTTCAACACCAATACCACCAACACCCAAATACCATCAACACCAAATACCACTAACAAACCACCACCCCCACCAACAAACCACTACCCACCACCACCAACAACAATCCATCACCACCACCACCACCACCATCAACAACAACAACCCACCACCACCATCAACAACAACAACCCACCACCAACAACAAAAACAACCCACCACCACCACCATCAACAACAACCCACCACCACAACCCACCACCAACAACCCACCACCACAAATCAGGTTGGTCCCCAAATTTCTTAGGGTTTTCTTCATTAAGTTGGTCCCCAATTTTCTTTGGGTTTTCTTGATTAGGCTAGTTGTAGATGATGGTGGTGGGTCAGAGGGATGGAAAAGATGAAGACTCTGGAAAGGGGTTTATCGAGAGGAGAGAGAAGAAGAAGGAGGAGGAGTACGTGGATAGTCTAGTTTCGTTGGAGAAGACGACGACGGTGATGTCCGGCGGCGATGGTGTCCGCCGGCGCTGAACTCCGGCGGCGCTGGTCTCCGGCGGATGGCAATGGTTTCATCGGAGAGGCGGTATGCGATTGGGGGAGAAAACGACGGTGGTAGTGTGCGGTTGGTGGTGAAGACGATGGTGGCGGTGTGCGGTTGGTGGTGAAGACGACGGTGGCGGTGTGTCGGCTGGTGGTGAAGACGACAGTGGCGGTGGAGGTTGGTGGTCACATGGGTGGGAGGCGATGGTCTAATGGTGGTCGGTAGGGAGGTGGCCGGTGGGAAGGTAGCGGGTGTCCGGTGGGGTTGCTGAAAGGGTGTTGCTGCAACCTGCAAACTTGCAAAGAATATATATATATACCCTATATATCTCTATATTATATACATAGTTTTAAATACATATATTAAATTATATATAAAGATATATTATATTATAAAATATTAAAGTACCAACTAAAAGGATAAAATTAAAATAAAGAAACTACTAAAAGACTAAAATACCCCTGCAATGAACCTACTTGACAAACATTCTTAACGGAGTTAGAAACTATGGATCCAGAACGTTATAAAGTGTAAACCACAGGTACCAAATCCATAATTATTTTTAAAATGGACCCAAAGTGTTAAAACCATCAAACCACAAGGACCAAAAATGTAATTAACTCTTTTTTTAATTATTTTTTATTCTCTCATTCTTTCCCTTTTCTTTCCTTCCCTTCCCCTCCCTTTCACATTTGGTTGGAAAATCAACCTTATTTTTCGTAGTTATTCATTTACTGTGAGTATTATTGATGTTCTAGAATCTGGATAGCTAATTTGCTCACCCATCTACTTATCTAGATTGTCCAATAGTTTGAAGAACTGTTTTCTCAAATGAAATACAAAGAAGTTGCCCACCTTGTAGCAGCATATCAGGGGATTCTACGCACTCTGTATGCAGTTGCAAAATTTCATAATGTCCCTGGGCAACCTAAACAACCACCGGCAATATTGCAATACTTTGGCACGATTCTAACTTATGACAAGCCAACTCCATTTGAAATGGATGCATTTCAATCATCCTTGCCATTTTCGGTTGATGCGAATGAAAACAATCAGAATGTTTTTGAAAATTGTTTGGCCGAGGACAAGGTGGAATGCCGCAACGAACCGATATTTTTAAAAATGGATCCATTTGAACCATTCTAGTCATCTCACGTATTCGCGAATCAAAACAATGTGAGCCAAAAGTGGTTAATTTTACTATTTTTTCCGGTTTCCATTTATGGGTTTGTTTCAATTTTATTGGGTGTTTTTACTTTTTTACAGGATGTGGACAACAATCTTCCATCAAATAGTATGGAGATTGTATCATTTGGTGAAGCTTTCGAGCCATACCAATCACACTTCGCTCGTGAACTTAGCAACGAGTTAACTTTTTATTTATATTTCATGCCTTGATATAATATATATATATATATAGGGTTTACTTCATAAAAGTGTATCCAACTTGTCAAGAAAAGTTACTGTATGTACTGTACTTACGTTTTTACCTTTTAACGTATCAATACTTTCAAAAGTGGCATTTTAATGTATCCAACCTGTTATAGCATGTTACCCGCTGATGTGGCACCGATTTTAATGACGTGGCGGTGATGTGGGTGCTGACATGTATATTTTATGTTTTAAAATAATTACAAAAGAAATAAAAAAAACAAAAGTAAAAAACAAACAAATCTTTCTTCTTCTTCGCGTGAGATTTCCAGAAACCCAAAAAACCCCAACTCTTTCTTCCACCTGCCACCACCTTCGGGGAGTTTGCCAGCGCCACCACCTCCGGCGAGTTTGTCGGCGCCACCATCTGCACATTCGACGACCATTCACGCTGGCGCCATCACCATACCTTCTTCGTTTGAACACAGCCGTCGATATCCCCTCCCCCTCCGACGGGTCACTGTTGTAACCACCGCCGTTGAAGCCACCGCCCTTCACCACCCATCCCCCTGAACCGTCAAGCCTCTCCGATTTCCAGATCGAAGCAAATAGAAAATCTAAGGTCATATTTCCTCTCTATGTATGAAGGTCTGATTTCCTCTATTTTCATATTCTAGGGTTTTCATCTTCATATCTAGGGTTCTAACCCAAAACCCCCCCAAATCGTTCTCCCCTAAATCTGGGTTTTGTTGGGGTTTAGGTTTTGTTCTTGGTGATGAAGATGAATCAAATCTGGGTTTGTTAGGATTTTGTGTTAGGGTTTTGTTTGCTGATGATTTGTATCGGATTTGTATAATCTTCATCAGATTTGTATCATTTTGGTGATGATTTGTATCAGATTTGAATAATTAAGGACCAAATCTTGTTTGATTTATCTTTGATTTATCTAGGTTTTGATTAAGGACCAAATCTGGGTTTTATTTTTGTTCATCTAGGTTCACGTTTATCATCATCTTCATGTTCTTCATTTGGAAAAATCAAATCTGGGTTTTGTTCATCTAGGTTCATGTTCTTCATGTTTTTTGTGATGTGGTATTTTAGAAAAACCAAAAATTGTAAAATTTACAGGTTACATGCTTAGCAGGTCACCTGATACATTATAATGCCACTTTTAAAAGTATTGATACGTCAAAAGGTAAAAACGTAAATACAGTACATACAATAACTTTTCTTAACAAGTTGGATACACTTTTATGAAGTAAACCATATATATATATATATATATAGCTTTTGCAGTTTCGTCATCTTGAAAAAGCCTGAAAGCCATCTCAGGATCTAATATTGGAAATGGGACGAGGTGATTGACCTCGACAATGACGAATCAAATCCGAATGGTGATGTGGAAATGGTTGACATGGCCGACTCAGCAGCAACTCGACGCGCTAAGATACCGCGTGTCATTATTCGTTTTCGCGGGTCGATCCACCATGTCGGTGACATGGCTGCCGAAGAGCCTCATGTTTAGTTGCTAAAAATCATGTTTAGTTTAGTTGTTTAGTTTATTAAATATTGTAGTTGATGGGTTTGCAAACATGTTTTTTAGGTTTCAGTTTATTTCTTAGATGCGTTTATTTTCTTTATTTGGTAACATCTCTTTTCTTAAATATGATTAACTATTGAGGTGGTAAAAATCTTTACTTCAATGGTGTTTGCTCTGCTTCTTCATTATTCTATTGGCTTAAATGAAATCTCTATATTTATTGCTTTTAAAATAATATGAAATTATTAACATAAGAACTTGCTGATGTAATTGATTGAATAAGGGATTCACCCGTATTGTAACAAGAAAATGAAAATGTTTCTGTTTGCAGAGATACAAAGCTGCTGGTGAGAAATGGAGTTGAATCTCCAGATCATGTATGTTACTTTTATTCATATGTTGGTTGTTTGCTTGTATTAGAATGATTAGATCTTTTTCCATGATTCAAGGACGGATTAGAGGCTAGTTTGGAGGTAGATTATTTTGGTTGTTGGTTCCTTTATGTTTCTTTCTGATTTTTCGTAGTTACTCATTTACTGTGAGAATTATTAATGTTCTGGAATCTGGATAGCTAATTTGCTCACCCATCTACTTATCTAGATTATCCAACAGTTTGAAGAACTGTCTTCTCAAATGAAATACAAAGAAGTTGCGCACCTTGTAGCAGCATATCAGGGGATTCTACGCACTCCGTATACAGTTTCAAAACTTCAATATGTCCCTGGGAAACATAAACAACCACCAATAGTATTGCAATACTTTGGCATGATTCTAACTTATGACAAGCCGACTCCATTTGAAATTGATGCATTTCAATCATCCTTGCCATTTCCGGTTGATGCGAATGTAAAAAGCAGAATGTTTTTCAAAATTGTTTGGCCGATGACAAGGTGGAATGCCACAACGAACCAACATTTTTAAAAATAGATCCATTTGAACCATTCTTGTCATCTCACATATTCACGAATCAAAACAATATGAGCCAAAAGTGGTTAATTTTACTATTTTTCGGGTTCAATTTATGGGTTTGTTTCAATTTTATTTGGTGTTTTTATTTTTTTACAGGATGTTGACAACAATCTTCCATCAAATAGTATCGAGATTGTATCATTTGGTGAAGCTTTCGAGTCATACCAATCACACTTCGCTCATGAACTCAATGACGAATTAAGTTATTATACATATTCCATGCCTTGATGTAATATTTATATATAACTTTTGCAGTTTCGTCGTCTTGAAAAAGCCTGAAAGCCATCCCGGGATCTAATTAATTGGAAATGGGACGAGGTGATTGACCTCGACAATGACGAATCAAATCCGAATGGTGATGAGGAAATGGTTGACATGGCCGACTCAGCAGTAACTCGACGCGCTAAGATACCGCGTGTCATTATTCGTTTTTGCGGGTCGATCCACCATGTCGGTGACGTGGCTGCCGATGAGCTTCATGTTTAGTTGCTAAAAGTTATGTTCAATTTAGTTGTTTAAAATCATGTTTAGTTTGGTTGTTTAGTTTATTAAATATTGTAGTTGATGGGTTTGCAAACATGTTTTTTGGGTTTCAGTTTGTTTCTTAGATGCGTCTATTATTTTCTTTATTTGGTAACATCTCTATTCTTAAATATGATTAACTATTGAGGTGGTAAAAAGCTTTACTTCAGTGGTGTTTGCTCTGCTTCTTCATTATTCTATTGGCTTAAATGAAATCTCTATATCTATTGTTTTTAAATTAATATGAAATTATTAACATTAAGAACTTGCTGATGTAATTGATTGAATAAGGGATTCACCCGTATTGTAACAAGAAAAGGAAAATGTTTCTGTTTGAAAAGATACAAAGTTGCTGGTGAGAAATGGAGTTGAATCTCCAGATCATGTATGTTACTTTTTTTCATATGTTGGTTGCTTGCTTGTATTAGAATGATCAGATCTTTTTCCATGATTCAGGGTCGGATTAGAGGCTAGTTTGGAGGTAGATTATTTTGGTTGTTGGTTCTTTTATGGCTCCTTCTGATTTTTCGTAGTTATTCATTTAGTGTGACTACTATTAATGTTGTGGAATCTAGATAGCTAATTTGCTCACCCATCTACTTATCTATATTGTCCAACAGTTTGAAATACAAAGAAGTTACCCACCTTGTAGCAGCATATCTGGGGCTTCCACGCACCTTGTAGTTACCCACCTTGTAGCAGCATATACAGTTGCAAAATTTCGTAATGTCCCTAGGCAAACTAAACAACCACCAACAGTATTGCAATACTTTGGCATGATTCTAACTTATGACAAGCCGACTCCATTTGAAACGGGTGCATTTCAATCATCCTTGCCATTTCCGGTTGATGCGAATGAAAACAACCAGAATGTTTTTGAAAATTGTTTGGCCGAGCACAAGGTGGAATGCCGCAACGAACCAACATTTTTAAAAATGGATCCATTTGAACCATTCTAGTCATCTCACATATACGTGAATCAAAACAATGTGAGCCAAAAGTGGTTGATTTTACTATTTTTTTCGGGTTCCATTTATGGGTTTGTTTCAATTGTATTGGGTGTTTTTACTTTTTTACAGGATGTGGACAACAATCTTCCATCAAATAGTATGGAGATTGTATCATTTGGTGAAGCTTTCGAGCCTTACCAATCACACTTCGCTCATGAACTCAGCGACGAGTTAAGTTATTATACATATTCCATGGCTTGATATAATATATATATATATATATATATAACTTTTGCAGTTTTGTCGTCTTGAAAAAGCTTGAAAGCCATCCCGAGATCTAATTAATTGGAAATGGGACGAGGTGATTGACCTCGACAATGACGAATCAGATTAAAATCCGAATGGCGATGAGAAAATGGTTGACATGGCCGACTCAGCAGTAACTCGACGCGCTAAGATACCGCGTGTCATTATTCGTTTATCGGTCGATCCACCATGTCGATGATGTGGCTGCCGATGAGCCTCATGTTTAGTTGCTAAAAATCATGTTCAGTTTAGTTGTTTAAAATCATGTTTAGTTTGGTTGTTTAGTTTATTGAATATTGTAGTTGATGTGTTTGCAAACATGTTTTTTGGGTTTCAGTTTGTTTCTTAGATGTGTCTATTATTTTTTTTATTTGGTAACATCTCTATTGTTAAATATGATTAACTATTGAGGTGGTAAAAAACTTTACTTCAATGGTGTTTGTTCTGCTTCTTCATTATTCTATTGGCTTAAATGAAATCTCTGTCTATTTCTTTTAAAATAATATGAAATTATTAATATTAAGAACTTGTTGATGTAATTGATTGAATAAGGGATTCACCCGTATTGTAACAAGAAAAGGAAATGTTTCTGTTTGCAGAGATACAAAGTTGCCGATGAGAAATGGAGTTGAAGCTCTAAATCATGTATGTTACTATTATTCATATGTTGGTTGCTTGCTTGTATTAGAATGTTCAGATCTTTTTCCATGATTCAGGGTTGGATTAGAGGCTAATTAGGAGGTATATTATTTTGGTTGTTGGTTCCTTTATGGCTCCTTCTGATTTTTCGCAGTTGTTCATTTACTGTGAGTATCATTGATGTTCTGGTATCTGGATAGCTAATTTGCTCGCCCATCTACTTATCTAGATTGTCCAACAGTTTGAAGAACTGTTTTCTCAAATGAAATACAAAGAAGTTGCCCACCTTGTAGCAGCATATCAGAGGATTCTACACACTCCGTATACAGCTGCGAAATTTCATAATGTCATTGGGTAACCTAAACAACTACCAGTAGCATTGCAACACTTTGGCACGATTCTAACTTACGACAAGCCGAATCCATTTGAAATGGATGCATTTCAATCATCCTTGCCATTTCCGGTTGATGCGAATTAAAACAACCAGAATGTTTTTGAAAATTGTTTGGCCGAGGACAACGTGGAATGCCGCAACGAACCAACATTTTTTAAAATGGAATTATTTGAACCATTCTTGTCATCTCACATATTCGCGAATCAAAACAATGTGAGCCAAAAGTTGTTAATTTTACTATTTTTTTCGGGTTCCATTTATGGGTTTGTTTCAATTTTATTGGGTGTTTTTACTTTTTTACAGGATGTGCACAACAATCTTCCATCAAATAGTATGCAGATTGTATTCTTTGGTGAAGCTTTCGAGCCATACCAATCACAATTCGATCATGAACTCAGCGACGAGTTAAGTTATTATACATATTCCATGCCTTGATATAATATATATATATATATAACTTTTGCAGTTTCGTCGTCTTGAAAAAACCTGAAAGCCATCTCGCGATCTAATTAATTGGAAATGGGACGAGGTGATTGACCTCGACAATGACGAATCAAATCCGAATGGCGATGAGGAAATGGTTGACATGGCCGACTCAGCAGTAACTCGACGCGCTAAGATACCGCGTGTCATTATTCATTTTCGCCGGTCGATCTACCATGTCGGTGGCGTGGCTGCCGATGAGCCACATGTTTAGTTGCTAAAAATCATGTTCAGTTTAGTTGTTTAGTTTATTGAATATTGTAGTTTATGGGTTTGCTAACATGTTTTTTGGGTTTCAGTTTGTTTCTTAGATGCGTCTGTTATTTTTTTTATTTGGTAACATCTCTATTCTTAAATATGATTAACTATTGAGGTGGTAAAAAACTTTACTTGAATGGTGTTTGCTCTGCTTCTTCATTATTCAATTGGCTTAAATGAAATCTCTATATCAATTGCTTTTAAAATAATATGAAATTATTAACATTAAGAACTTGCTGATGTAATTGATTGAATAAGGGATTCACCCGTATTGTAACTAGAAAAGGAAAATGTTTCTGTTTGCAGAGATACAAATCTGCTGGTGAGAAATGGAGTTGAATCTCCAGATCATGTATGTTACTTTTATTCATATGTTAGTTGTTTGCTTGTAATGATCAGATCGTTTTCCATGATTCAGGGTCGGATTAGAGGCTAGTTTGGAAGTAGATTATTTTTGTTCTTGGTTCCTTTATGGCTGCTTTGGTTGCATCAGTTTTTGGACTTTTGATGCTATTCTTTTGAGTCGGGTTGCAATCTAAATTAGATTTGATGCTTTATTTTAATGGTTGAGAGTCGGGACTATTATTCGACATGGTAAATGAGAGTAAGTGGTAACACTTACTAATAAGTACTTGTCTGATAAGTATTCATTAAACGACCCTTTAGTGTTGATTATTTCTTACCCGGTAAAAGATGATGTTGTTCATCTACGGTGTTGTTCAAGCCGAATTTACTAAATCCTAGATCTTACTCTTCTTGATCTCATGTATTTACGAAAACAGAAATTAAAAGTGTTACCAGCTTCAAAAGCTAACAAGGTTACATCTCAATACCTTGAATCCAAAATATGGCCCCCTCATCTACCCTAAACTGAATGCTAGAAGCCCTCATGTAGTCTCATGTAGAGAAACACACCAACGAGTTTGAGGTTTGGATTCCTAATAATTAGAACGGGAATGGTGCCTGAAATGCATTTCGAAAGTAGTTATTTAGAACTTAGTTGTTTGTTGTCGTGTAATACAATTAGATTGTTGGACGTAATCATGAACCTGACGATTCTGAGGAATCTAAGTCCGAGAAAAATCAAGATTTTGAGGGTGAAGGAGTATGTGAGAAGGTATGGTTTTAAATGTATGTGCTTCTTATGTTGTAAATTGTTTACTCATGTTTTGTTCTAAGCATTGTATTTTTTTTGTTCTTGTAGAATGAAGATGATGATTGACATGGGTGTAATGATCGGTGTTCAAATTATGTACTGCATTTTGGTTGATCTATATTTCATTCTTAATCAGATGAGGACATTGCACTTTTTTACATGCATATGGTTTTAAGCTGCCTTTCGTTTTGACCGTAACATTTGGTTTGCTTGTGTTGATATGGATAAATTTGAAATTTATTGTTTTTTTATATGGTTACATACAAAGAGTGTGTTTGGATTCCTTTTTGTATTTTTTATGGACCTAGGTTTGTTTTATATATTACGTATATGTCTTTCTTAAGTTGTTATCATAGTATATAGTATGTGTGTGTGTGGTTGCGCACACACACAATGATGTTGGATGGTTGAAGATTGTTGATAAGTACTATGTTGGATCCAATAATTCTATTCAGATTTATATTAATCACACACAGATTTGTAGATTCCTATTTTTCTTCATTGTTTGATATTCTGAATTGATTTGTGTTTTTCAATACTACAGGAAGCATGCGTTCAAAACGTGCTTGGTTCTTGGTTCAACAGGCTGAAGATTAAAGCTTCTGTATTGGTGCCTATAACCGACAATTAAAGATTTTGTATTAGCAGTTTAACACCTTCAACTTTCAAGCTAACACTTTAAGCTTCTTTATTAACGCCTTCAACCTCCAGCCTTCTCGATTGAAGGTAATGTTGTTGTGTTGGACCATGTACATACGTACATGAACGTGTTTATGATGAGTTCATAGAGAAGACCCAAGACCATGCTTTACAACGTGTAGTTGGTAAGATGTTGAATAAGGTCTTCACGTAGCTTTCTTGAGACAACTACACAAAATACAAAAATGTTATACTAATTGTTCAAATTGTAGTGTACATTTTTAGATTGATTCATAGAAATCTGAGAAGATTTTAAATTTCATAAGGTCTAAGGTTGACAGTGGTGCGACCCTTGAAATTGCACGTGAAAGATTTGGTCTAACGGATATTATATTCAACCCGTTGTTTTCTCAAATGTTTAGTGCTTTCAATTGAATTACCACTTAAATGATCTCTCTTGCATCTATAGGATGACATGCTAATAGCAAAAGGGATCTTTGGACCGGTAAAAAAAAGGGTTGTTGGTTTGGGGTCTTACTCGCCTAGATATTAAAGGGATAGATGCTTAGCAATAATCCATTTTGATAACCAGCCGATAAAGTAAGTTCTGGTAAGAGCTTACCCTATAAGCGTTTGGTAAATGGCCTATAAGACTATAAATACTACTATTAATGCTTCAAGCTTTCAAAGCTAAAAATGCATCAACGTGTATAATTTAGATTTGTTCGACCTTTTCTTCCCTTTGGTTTCTAATATTTATGCCAACCACTTAGTAACTAATTATACCGGTTCAACTATATATGTATGACCCTAATCAAACAAGGTGCATTTGACTCAAAAAAAGGGTTTACCATAGGGTTGTTTTATAGAAAAAGTGTTTGGCTTAGCATATGACAATACCAAACGTAAAAAGCTTATAAGTTATTTTTTAGTCTTTGACAAATAAGAAAATTTTGGGCTAATATTTTGATTCAAGAGCTTACTCAACAGTCAACACTATCTCCAAAATAAAGAAAATATGATAAAGGGGTTTTTCCCCCAAATACTTGAAAGGTCAATACGAAAGAAATTCATTTGTTTATCTCTAACTATAAAAAGCTCAAAAAACACTAAAGTAGTGTTTTAATAAGCTAGCTTATGGGTTCATTCAAACATAGACTATAAGCTAGCTTATTTTTGCCTAAGGTGTGCATCATCCAACTCTAATTTTTAGAGGTAAAAGGAAAAATTAGACTTCAAGCCTAAGAGTGTTTGGTACAAAGTACGGTGAGACAAGATAGACCAAGACACGTTTGTCCCATGTTTGGCCCATCCCAAAGTGGAACACGCTAGAACTGGATAGAACAAAGGTGGAACACACGTGTCCACCCTCTATCCCATGGAACTCACTGAAACAGACTTTGTTAGGCACAATTACACTCTCATGTTTGGCACAACCATTCTCACCTCTCTTCATTTCCGTTGTTGCCATCACCCTCACCTCTTGAAAACTTCCCCATCGAGCTCGCTATCTCTACCACTCCTTATCGTCGGCCTCTTTGCTAATCGACCAGCAATTTGTTCTCCAAAATTGAATTCAGTTTTTGAAAATCGATTTGCTAATCAATTTTGGTAATTTGTTGATTGAAAATCCAAGTCTTTTTTTTAATTTTGGTAATTTGTTGATTGAAAATCCAAGTCTTTTTTTTGCTAGTAATCGATAGTGTAATCAACCTGTGATTTTTTTTTTGTAATTTTTTTTGTAATTCTTTTGCTAATCGACCTAATTTGAAAATTGATTTTAGTAATTGATTGTGTGAATCATTTGCTAGGCGTTTTGGTTCATGATTCTAGTAATTGTTTTGGTTCCTGATTTTAGAATTGATTTAATAATGGATTTGGTTAATTGTTGCATTTTTTGTACTACGGATAAATTGATCATTTTAAACAGTTCGATTCTATCCTATCTCAGCATATTATTATAGCTTACCAAACCCTGAACAATTGTCCTATCCTATTCTAGCTATATATCAAACACACACATTCATCTCGGTCAGTCCTAAACCACAACATTTTACTTTCCTTTGCCATGATTCCCTTTGGCTTGCTCTTATTGACATTTCTAAATCCATTCATTTGAGAAATCATGTTCTTCTCCTTCCATATCGCATTCCCTGATTCAAACCCATATATAGCCTAGCGACACAACCATCATGCCATATAAGCCCTAACCCTAGAAAACCCCATTTAAAAAAACTAAACATATCTAGAGATTTAATTCCATTGCAATCAACTGTTTTATGAAATCTCTAGAGCTTGAAAGATATAATCGATCTCTCATTGATCTGAAGCCAATTGAATTCCAAATTCCAAAGATACGATCCCTAATTCGCACCAATCTACAAATTTCAAACCAAATAATTTTTTGAAAAGCAATAAAAAGATTGAAATCAATGGAGGAAAAATGTAATCGCAAAAAACGGCTCTGTGAACGAACGGATATCAATCGATTCACAGGTTCCTATAAGAATGCGAAACGACACAAAGCTTGTTATTGGTTCAATCATAGCATTGTCGGTCATTGCACTTTTGGCTACCGTCAACGTGGCATCGAACCCAATTCATTATTAATACAACAAACAAATCAAATCACTGTGTGTTTGTGTGTGTAGTGTGTGTATTATATACATACATATATATAATATGAAGAAAGAAACCTCAGGAGACCCGTTCCAAATCACACACACAGCGGAAAAAGGCATAAACACGAATCCCAAGCCAACGAAGAGAGCTCTAAGATCGGGTTAATGATCGGAGAGCCAGCCGATTGGTGGATGGGAACACGCGCCGCCGTGAATCCGCTGCTGTTAGAGTGTCATACGGCACTTCCTATCTTTATTGGGGAATTCTTCCTCATTGGAAACCTTCTGTTATCTAACTGAAAATCAAAATAGTAGAACAAAGATACAAAATACAACTAAATCAAAAAAGGAATTTGTATTTGTGGAGAAGATGTGGTGAATTGGATGCAAAGAACAATCTTATATAAAGAGGAGTGAAATCGTAAACCCTAATTTCGGTAGGACGTTGAGAGCGGCGGCCCGTAAAAAATCTGTTGATGGTTCACTGTGAGCCCACACTGTTGATTTTTGTTGGGCCTTCATGAGTCTTTTTTATTTTGGATTATTTCACAAAAAAATCAAGATTTTAAATAAGAACCGGCAACAAAACTATATTACTTGTCAAGATGTGACGAATGATGGAACTTTTTATACCACTAGTGTCAGAACCGCGCGTTGCGCGGTAGCGCAACTAACTTTTTAATAATATGTAGATTGTAATCGTCGTTCGTTGCATTTGCTCAAAACCATTGTTACAAAATCGAAATGTTTTCATATAATATTGGTTTATATAAAACGAAAAAACTAAAATGTTTAAAAATTGCATGAAATATTTCTTTAAATAAATAAAACTTCCTATCCAACCCAAATGTTTAAGATGCATACAGAACTGCTATAGTGTCGTATTTTTTTAATAACTAACATTCTCATTTTTCCTCAATCCAATCCAATCAAGATCAACTTTCCTCCCTTCAAAAAATAGACAGAACAAAAGTCATGAAATTAGATGGTTATATATAAACTAGAAATATATCCGCGCGCGTTGCAGCGCAAAGTATGTATCAATTGCCCGATTTTTATATACATCATTGTAAACATCAATTTAATCATATGTGTTCAATCAATTAACCTTCTAATGGTTTATTGAATAGTCAATTTCGAAAATTGAAATAAAAGCATTATCTTTATATAATAGAATATATAATATAATTGAATAAAAAATATTCAATATTGGGCTTATTTCGAAGGTATTGACGAGACGATTATGATGGTATAATTTGTTAAAAAAACGTAATTTTAATATAAATTTTAGTTCATAATATATGATTAGTTAGATTATATGATAAGGGTTTAAAAGAGAAAATGAAAAAGTAAAGGACTAAAATAAGATTTAATAACTAACTATGGGGGTATAAAGTGTAAATGTGTAAAGTAATTGTTGAAAAAAAAACTGTCAAATTGAGTTATTCTCTTTAATATATAGTATAGATATGATATAAAAAAGTAATTAAAATTAACATCATATACCATTTATTATCTAGCAAAGGTTTCGGCTTTGACTTTGTAATTTTGATTGGTTTAATTTTTCGCATGTTCACGAAAGATAAAATATACGAAGACACTATAATCATAAATAACGATAGCTACCTTAGTATGACAACAACAACAACAACAACAACTCAATTTTAGTAATTCTACAACTTTTTTAACCACATAACAGGAAACATTTCTATGTATAAAAAACTCAAATAATTAAGCCAATATTTGATAAAAAAAATATTTGATAAAAAACTCAAACAACTCTATGTATAGGAAACAACTCAATTTTACCTCTTCCATGTCTATTCCTCAAGTACCCTCTTTTAAGAAGGTTTTGGAGGAATGAGCAAATAAATAGTCAGGTTAAACCCATAAATGAAATTAAAAAAAAAAAAAAAACTCACTCTTATATATCTTTCTTTTAGAGGTGCATAAGTCATTTACATATTAAACCTTTTAGAAGATCAAAATTTTGAGAAAATTCATACTCAAAGTTTTTAATACACTATAGTACACATTATTGGATGTGGTTGTTCCTCTCAATATATATATATACAGATATATATATGTGTATATATAATAGATAAAAAATATATTAATATGTATTCTTAAAAATTGAGGAAAACACAAATAACTCATCTACTGAATAGGTCATATAAAGCATACTCAAAATTTGATTGTCGTAATCAATAAACAATTATTTTAAGAAACTATAATATTATAAGCAAAATGTAGTCGAACATAAGAAAAAAATATTAGAGACATAATAAACAATACAAAAAAACTTTATAATCTCAACAAAAGGTAAAAAAGATGCATACCTAAATTAATTTTTCCAAAGTTTTCTTGAAACAATACCTCAATCCATCATCAAAAAAAACAAAGAAGAAAAATATTAGAGACATAATAAACAAAAAAAAACGTTATAATTACAACAAAAGGTAAAAAAGATGCATACTTGAATTAGTTTTTCCAATCTTTTCTTGAAAAATGATAAAATGATAACCATGAAGAAAGAACATTGTGAATTGGTGATATTTATAGTGTGAGATGATTAGAAGGTGAAAAGTAGGTAGAGAAAATGAATAGATGGATTTAAATACAAACATAAATAGCAATTAATTAATATTGATGAATAATTAGTGCTTGAAATTAAATTAGTGTTTGATTTAAAAAAATGAAAAAAAGAGAGAATGAATGAGAAAAAAAAAAGATAAATATGTTTTTTAGCTTTAGGAGGTGCCACCTAGGTGAATAACAATTATTTTTGTAAATGTATTTATTTTATTTAAAAATAATTTAATGTTGATTGGTTAAATGAAAAGATAAACTTATTTAGTGAAAAAAAATATATTTTAAAAAATTCAAAATTATGAGAAAAAAAAAATATGAATGAAGCATTCTCATTGTGTCACCTAAGTAATCTTAGACTTTTTAGTAAAATTTTGTTATTGATATTATTTAATAAACTTTGGGTTATGGGAAAAATAAAGTTTTATTTAATAAAAACTATTAGATTAACAAAATAATCAAAATAATATAGAAAATGATAAATATACTCCTTTGATGCCAACATTTTATTTAGAAAAATGCAAAATTTTAAGATGAAAAATGAAAGGTTTATAGAATAAAAATAAATTGAAATACTTATGTCTTAACCTCAATAAAAAAATAAAAAATTAAAATACTTATGTCTTAATAATGACCTCAATAACTTTAGTAAGATGAAGAGTTTTGAGTTTATTGTAAAATAAGTTTTAATATTGATTAACATTAAATTAAAAATTAAAAAATTAAAAAAAAAAGGAGAAAATGCCACGTGGCATTGCCATGATTCGGCTTTATATATGTATAGATTGTTGGAGCAAACTAATTTGATACTATTGCAAGCCCTCGCCATAATTATGTCACAAACTCACAGCCACAATGTTTCCTAAGCCCAATGACGAACATGAATTGGACCATGTCGTTTGTTGGGCCAATTACACACGACTCCGAAGTCCAAAAATAATCGTTCTCAATTGGAGGGGCCAAAAATAGATATGGACCGATTAGAACCAGTTACAATTGGTGTTGTAATCACTTACGGTTAAGGGAGTAAAACATAACAGGTTAATTTTGACCAATTAAGAACCAGTTATAAATCACTTAAGGTTTATTTTCTTTTCATTAATAAAATTTTGGGATTAAGAACCGGTGTAAGCACTTATCAATGTAATTTACCTTATTGATTGAGAATGACAAGGACCAAGAAGCTTACCCTGTAATAGACAAGACAAGGAGTCGAGGATTGAGACTCTTACCACGGTAATGTTGGAAATGACTCTTACCCAGTAAGCACTTACCGGATTTTAAATCCTTACCTATAATCCATTTTCAAGGATGTTACACGACACGATAGTTGAATAACTTTTTTATGGGATAAACATGTAATTTTTGCTTAAATAACCTTCTAGGGCGAGGGAAAGGTAGAGATAAACAATATACAGTTCCATATTTTGTCATGGTATTGGAGTTTGTAAGGCTCTAAATCGATCAAGATGACCGGCAATGTGAGTCGATCAAAATGGTCGACAATGCAGAAAAGAAGTTCACAAAACCACATTCTTAATCCTTAGTTATTTATTTTGTTTTCTTCTAATTCTTATTAATTTATAGGTAACACATGAAATGTGATCACTACTTTACTATTCATGTAACCCAACCGTGTAAAACAGTTATTATCTATATAAAAATAGAAAAGAGGGTGATAACCACTTTTTACATTAACCTCGACTTATCACCAAACCCTTAACATAAATTCTATGTTGATAAGTATTTGAAGTGTTATTTGTTATTTCAATTTAATAAAAAAAACTATTACTCTACTTTTTATCTTCTAAATGAACATTAAAACAATCCAGAATTTGTTGAGAAAACCAATAGGTTTTAGTGGAAGGAGGGAGAGAAAAAACACAAGGATTTAACAAAGGTTGGAAAAAGATGCCTACTTCTGCCAAGCTAATTAAAAGATTTTCACTATTAATAAAGCAAGAAGTAGAATACAACTATTTCTACTCAAATGCAACAAAGAGTGAAGAGAATATTAGATACTCTTGTAGGACAGTTTATCACTAAAAGACCATTCGATTGCGATGGTGGATTTTGAATCAAGAACGAACTTAAAAGTTTGTGTCCCGTATTTAGCTTCCTCATCCCAAAATTCGGATAAATTGGTTGCATCTTTTGGTTTTTCAGCTTTACTTGTTCTAGGAACAAGTTCAACATGTAAGTCAGCATTTGTCATTGAAAATGAGATCTTAGTGTGTGTTGAATTCCACCATGTAGTGTGCCTCAATGAACCAAAGGATATATAGCACATCCTCCTCACGTTCTTACTATCAGTAGCCACCTCCAAAACATCATCTTGATTTTCCCTTCCCATTCGATCCTTGATAACAATTCTATCAGGGAAATTGGCATAGGCCTCTATAGTGGTGTATATTAAGAATCCACTAAATTCATTGTACCAGTTTGGTGGAAGCTCCAGCACAAATGTTTCCCTTATTGTTGACATTTTAGTACCATAGAAATGGAGAGAGAGAAAGTATACTTCAACGGCATTTCCCTGTCATTCAATCACAATGAATATTATTTTGGTTGGCTCTAATTTAATATAAATAATGGAACTCAATAACAAGACGAAGACATACCTGAAGCATGAATTGTACTACCATGTTACCATCCACCCATGTAGCTTTTTTTGGAAGTACCAGTTTCCACAACCATTTAAGGTTTGTTGGAAGATCTACAATTTGAAGCGAGTCACACGAACGTACCACGAGAATAGCTAAGCTTGATGGCAGATCCGGTAATTCTACAAGGTCTTTGCAGTTGCTTAAGTTGAGATATTTGAGACGAGGAAGTTGTGAGAGACTGGAATCCAGCCTTGAGAACTTATTCTCACTTAGGTCTAATGCTTGTAGGTTGGAAAACTCCTTCCACATAATAGAGGAGATCTCTCCATCTACCAAATTGCAAGCGCTAAGATCCAACCTTACTAAGGAACGTGAAAAGCCAAGAAGCTTTATGCTTACCATGACTTGGTGAAATTTCTTCAAGGATGTTCCACGTAAAGAAAGCATCTGCAAACAACAGTCTACATCAAAGAGGCCCTCTGCTGGTACTTTAGTTTGATCACTAAAGTTGAGACAGAACCCTTTCAAATGTTGTAAGCGATGGAAGTTGCCTTCGATACTCTGTAGATGCTTGCAAGAACTCAAATCAAGTGAAACAAGGTTGGTACAATATCGTCCAATTGATGAGGGTACAACTTCTATCCTAGTTTATGTCAAACTAAGCTCTACCAAGTTGTCCATGTGCGTTTGGATGTTCGGGAACTTACAAAGTTTAAAGCAACAAGGTAATAGAAGAGTCTCCAACTTTTTCATCCGGATGATGGGTGGAAATTTTTCAAGGCTTCTACACCTTTCCATGTCCACGAAAGTAAGCCCTTCATGATATCCGATAGATGGATGAATCTCTTTTAAACTATTACAACATTTTAATATCAATGTTTCAAGACATGGAAGTCCGGTTAAATCCGGTGTCCTGACCAGATTGCTTGAGAAAGAGAGGTTGAGCACTTCAATTTTTGGTAGAAGCTGTTGTGTACAATAACACACAAGTCAAATATCTTTAATAGCATAGAGTGTATGTAAAGCCAGGATACAGAAAGATAAATAGGGTATGGGTCAGATTAGGTCCAACCCCCGTGTTCCCTTCCACTTTTAGCGAACCGTATGCAGAAGAACACTTATTTAGAACATCAACATATACGATGAGTTTAATATAAAAATAAGTAACACAATAAAATTGCTTTTTACTGTTACCAGAGGCTTAATATCACACATAAATTAATGATTACATGCTTTGGTCAAACTAAATTTGATTTCAATTAAACTTTTTCCATATATGGTTGATCACACAATTGTATTTCTTTTCTAAATGCTAAGGGCACACAATTTAATTAGAGTCTATAATACACATGTAACATGAGAAATATTTTGTTAATTATATATTTGGTCTTATAGTTGTTACATTCCAAGCTTTCCATATCTATGTATCATCGCTTCATCACCACTACGTTCATATGAAAAAAATTAGTATTGATTAGAATCATATACTATTTATAAGCAATAAGTATAATTGTGCTATTACAAATCTATTATCATATGACCGAGGGCCACCACTAAATTAGTTAAGGTGTACATAAGATGGTGCAGACACCCACGGTTATTAAGCAAAAAGTGGACCATTATATTACTGTTCATATAGATATTCATTCAAGTCTCGGATCTACTCCTTAACACCTACATGCGGTATGCTTTCCATCGTTGTATTTTAACCCTTGTCGTTTCTTAAAACTACAAAGAGCATAGATAAGATATATAAAAGGTTCATGCTTCCGGCTTACTATAGCATCTACTTAAATAGAGTCGCCTAACGACGACACCGGTATTTAGTGACATCGATTGTACTCCCACTCATTTAACTAAGAATTTTATCTGAAAATTGCTCAAATTTATAACTGATTATCATCCACTTTGCTTTCATCCCTTGACTAATTAGAGAAATAGTAAGTCATACCTTATAACCCTTCCAGAGTTGCTTTATCGAGCACCAACCTAATTCTAGATAACAAAGCTTCATTGGTTGAAAATTCCTTGGGAATGAAGCTGTTTCATATCCATCAAACCGAATCCACCGAAGTTCCTTCATGTTTGCAAGAACCTTAGGAAGACTAGGAGGACACCCGCCATTATAAAATGTAATATCTAATGCTTCAATTATGTCATTTTCCTATGGTAAAGGAACAAAATGGTATTAATAAAGAGCATTTCTTTATCCAACGCACAATTAAGAAAGACACAAAACTAGCTTAAACATTACCTTCATCGAGTCCACAACAATTATGTTTAAAACATCATTGTCCCAAATCCTGCTATGTTTCTCAGGATTTTTAGGGTTTTCTCCTCGAACAATGTAGTGTCCCATTTCTTCTATCAGATCATGCATTTCAAACGTTCCTTCTTTTGACAGAGTTATGAGAGCCTTTTCTATCAAGACCTTTACCCCTATGGTAGGGTAAAAACCACAAGCATCAAGTATCACCATTGGCAAGTTTTTATTTTCTCCCCTAAAAAAACATGCAATATCTAGGAACAACTCTTTCTCCATGGGTTTAAGTCCATCGTAGCTAATTTTTAGCCTTTCCACAATATCATTCTCTGGGATATCTTTTAGTCTCACCAATGCACTCGTCCACTCACTCATGTTTTTGCCACATAGAAATGAACCCAACACTTTAAGTGCTAAAGGGAGCCCACCAGCACGAGAAACCACATCTTTTGAAAGCATCTCATAATCTTCTATGTGTCTATCATGCCCAAGTGCATGCTTCCAAAAGAGCTTATAAGCCTCGTTGTCGTTTAACAAGCTTATATTGTATATCACATTTACTTTATGAGCATTTAATAAATGCTCATCTCTAGTTGTGATTATTATCCGGCTGCCTTCACCAAACCAATTATGTGATCCTGCTAACGCCTTTAGCTGGTTAACATGATCGACATCATCAAGAACCATCAAGACCTTTTTATGACGAAACCTACTCTTTATCAATCTTCCTACATCTCCAACTACTTCCATTTCTTTTTGTTTCAAAACCAGTGAGAGAACTCTTTCTTGCAAATTTTCCAAACTATCTTTGCTTGATTTTTCCCGAACATCTTTTATAAAGCAAGAACCATCAAATTTGGTAGAGATTTCATCGTAAAGAGCAGATGAAAGAGTAGTCTTGCCACCACCACCAAGCCCCCATATTCCAACCATTAGTACACCATCTGATTCCATTTGCATCTTTGATTTCAGATCTTGTAGATGTTCCCTTATTCCAACCAGGTCTTCATTCTCACTTGAAATTGCCACATGCAATATATTTGAAATTGTGTCGACAATTTCTTTGATGAATTTCGTCTCGGGCCTGGGCATTCGATTTACATGGATAATTAATAGATGTTCAATTTGATAAAAGAGGTAATATGTGCCGTTAAACAAGAGAAATGAGTCCTAAGTACATTTTCGATTTCATCAACTGAAGTTTGTAACAATTAAAATATAAGTTCTTAATTTTTTACTGGAACTTTTAAATACACATGTACAATTCTATGCATAGTTTATAGTGGCTCTCTATAAATATGGTATTTATCATCAAAGATTTTGGGTTTATCTTTTGAAAGCTTATATCATATAATTGTGCTTTAGAGTAGAAACACCTTAAGCTAAAAAAATTCAAAAACAAATAATAAGATTACCCGTTGGCAACATCTCCGGATAGGTTCCCTGCATCCGCAAGTGCTTTTCTCCAAGATTCAACATTTTTGTTCTCTGACTCATGTTTAGCAAGTGCTGCTCCATATTTCCCCTTTTGCTTTCGGAGTTCAGAGGGATCCACGTGATAGAAAATGGGCATAACAATTAGGCGTCTTTCATCCTTGCATTTCATAATATGTGCAAGTTCTTGCAAGCACCAAGAAGAATCGGCATAATTTTCAGAGAATACGATGACAGCAACTTGTGATTCTTCAATCGCCTTCAAAAGTGATGGACCAATGGTTTCTCCTCGAGGAAGTGTTTTGTCATCCTTGTACGTATAGATTCCTTGTTGTTCCAGAGCTGAATAGAGATGATCAACAAAGGTGTTGCGAGTGTCCGTTCCTCTGAAACTGAGAAAAACATCATGTTTAGGTGATTGAGAAGAAGAAGAAGAAGGGGTAGGAGTGGAGTGAGAAGACGAAGGTGGGATTGAAGGCTTGATTTGTTCGTGAGGAGGACCCACAAACGAATCTAAATGGAAGCAACGTAACACACAATGAAATAAAACGGTGGCAATACCATTAAGCACAGTAAGGAACCATGAAGATATTGCCATTGAAAGGTGAATTTGTTTTGAAGAAGAGAGTTTGATGTGGTTTGAGTAGATTAATGAAATGAAGTAGGTATTATAGACATAGATGGATAACATATGAGAGGCCATCATGTTTGACTTTTGAGTTTTGACTTTAAACAATACAGCCATGGAGGAAATTTCGTGGTTGATGCTTGTGACTTGTGAGTACCCAGTAAACAGAAACAGTATATTACATCCTTCCTTCCTGTGGTTTGCACAAAGTAACAACTTAGGTCCCTGAAATGAAACAATTATGCATTTAATCCTTCTCATATGCATATTATAATAAGTCGAGTCGAGTTGTTAGTTATTCGAGCTCAGCTTTCTTGTTGGCATTTTGGCACCCATGGTGTCTATTCATCATGCCCACATGTGTGTAATTTGTTTTTCTGACTTTCCTAATCCACCTTCAATGGTAAAGTCAGGATCATCATCATGTTATGCATTCCAGTTCTAGTTTTTTTCAACACTTGATAAAAAATGTTAATTACCCAAAATGACTAATTATAAACTTTTAACAAGTGAAAGTTTAGCTAGCAACTTAAACCAAACCGATTCAACAAAATATGGCACATTCATAAATATAGTTTAGAGAATCCAATGTATATATCACTCTATTGACCAAGGACATTGTTAATTTGTTATAGATATCAATAATGTATGTCTATCGTTTTCAGGATTTTAAATCACATGTTATCAATACAACCATTATTGTATTTAAGCATAGTTGTCTATGGTGTTGGCCTTTTGCAAGTAAATTATAAACAGTAAGTTAGGCTATAAAAGGTTAAAAATTGGGGATCCCTATTTTGCGAGTAGACAGGAACTTAATGCTTTAAACATTATGTTGACTGTTGCAAATTGCTATCTGTTTTACCCATTATAACCACAATGCTTGAGAGATGCTTCTCTGGATGAAGCTTGTGAAGTCAGTGTCACACAATCGAATTCGTGACAATTTTTTTAGTGTGTGTGGTGGAAAAAGTATATATGTGTGTAATGATATGCTACATTGGTTCTTTTGTTAGTTTAAGTACCCCCGCCCTATAAATTTCCCGGATCCGCCATTGATAGCAAGCATGAATATGAATTTGTTAGCATTACTTGGTCCATGAGTAAAAAACTTGTTTAGTAATCGAGTTAATACATGCAACTAGAGAATCACCTTCATTAACCTTATTGTGTATCACCATTGGCTATGAAAATAGATTGTAAGTATCTTAAATGCGATAAGTGTTTGTGTTTACCTAGTAAGAGTCGTTTCCTAAATCTATTATAGGTGGTTGACTTTCATAGTTTAATTATATTCTTGCATTGATATTTTGTAGTTGATGAACTCAAGAAGACAAGCAATCACATCTAATTAAGGCTTTTAATTTTTCATTAGATTGGTTCATAATATTGCTGGTTTCTTATTAGTTCAAAAGTTTGAGTTATCTTCTTATTCTTTTTGCAGATATTGTAATGGAAGCAAAACAAAATCCATTAACTCTATTGATTTTAGGATTTTATGACTCAGGTGTATTGCCTTTTCATCCTCAAGTAACTTTGAATAATTGAGTGTTTAAAACCATTTAAGACATGTTTCCTTGATCACAACCATGAAACACACAAATAATATACGGTTGCCTTTTTAATATATTAATGGGGATTTTTTTTGGCTTTCTGCCTTAGGCATCCAAAATCTCATGACCGGCTCTGTGGGAATTACGTGTTGGGAGTTAGACGACTAGCTCGTCAATAGAGCTCCATGCCATCTTCTGTGATTTCAAGCCAAAACATGCATATTGGAGTGCTTGCAACTGCATCACATGTTTCAACCCAAAACCTGGTTTGCGGTTTGCCGGTTTACAACAAGCCACAGTATGATACCCTGGTTTTGCTTTAACGAACGAGGATCATGACTATTATTAGAGAACTTTGTAGTCTATAGCAAGTGATTTTTTTATTAAGCAGTGTATGTGCTCTTCATATTATGGATAGATGTTATTAAAACACCTAGGTAGTTGCTTTTGTTTGGATTGTTTTAAACTTCTTTTTGGTTTGTTGATATTGATGATATTTTTACATTGTAATTATAGAGGGTGCACAACTCATATATGTATATATATGATTATAATGTGTAGGAAAATAAATAAATAATTTTTATCAAAAAAAAAAAACAAAATTCACCGAAGGATTAGTGATGCATATTACGTAATGGCCTGTCACAGGCTTAACATGATGTTAAACACAAGCCTTGAGTCACGCCACATCATGATGACTATTGCGGCGAGCTTTTTAGAGCACCGGTAAAATTTGAGTATAACAATCAACACTAGTAGATTTGTGCTTTCGTACCTATTAATAATTTGAAGCTCTAGTTCTATAACAAATGTTTCCATCCTTATAGTGTGATTAGGTGTTTCATCACTTACAATAAAATAAGGTCTTTTATAGTTAATGATGCAATATATTTAGTCCTTAACTACATATAAACATATTTGGTTGTTGATTTATAACTACGAAGTTTTTTACCATATGCTTACCGAGTAAGCGCTTCCCAACAGGAGTCATTGCTTTTACTTACCTTATAAGATAACAATCCTTGCTATCAAAATAGATTAGTGGTGAAAATTTATAACCAAGTAAGAGGTTATTACGCTCTCTCTTACCATGTAAGATTTTGGTTCTGGTCTTCCTTCTTACTAGATTATCAGTCATGTTATATTCAACCAGAAGGTAGTTTAGTTTGGGACATTGCTATTTGTGTTGGGTTGGCATATGAAAAAATGTAATGTTGTTGTCTTCATAGCTACAAAAATTTGTTGGGTCACATTCAATATGTTAAACAAAATTTGAGTAATGAAAACAAAATTAAAAAAAAAACTAGGCGAGTTTACCAATTTACAAGTAGTAAACCCCCTAAGGCTATGCGTACCGCATGCCCAGCTGAGCCGGCTTGAGCCCAGCGGGCTCAGCGGGTACGGCGGGCTGTGGTACGCGACCGCTTGATGCCGGCGGGGTTCACCATACACGGGCTCTCATAGCCGTTGGGAAGAAACGGTAACTTTTAAAAAAAAAAATTTTCAATTTTTTACCCCTATATAAATACCTCTTCTACCCAACTTATTTTTTCACACCATCCATCTCCAACTTTCTCACTCAAACCTCTTCTACATCTTCTAAACTAGGGGTGCACACGGGTTAGGTTGATCGGGTTGAATGCGTTTTGAGAATTCAACCCGATGTTGGCAGTTTGAAACTTTTTCAACCCAACCCAACCCAAACAAAAATTCAACCCAACCCAACCCGTTCAGGTTGATTGAGTTGATCGGGTTGGTCGGGTTATGTTTAAAGTTAGATAATAAACCTAAAAATGGTGAATAATTAAAATGTTAAAGACGATTTATGTATTACTTCCGGGTATTGCCGTACACAAAACTATTTTTCTTAATTTTCATGTATATGTGTGCGTATATATGACTTAACACACACATATATACATATACAAGAGTTATAAAGAAATGGAGAATAGATTTAAAGTGTATATATATATATATGAAGATGCTATACAATGGTGTAATTATCTAATGTACATATTAATATGAGCTTAACAATCAAATAAATTAAAATATATAAAGAAATATCGGGTTCATCGGTTGGTCGGGTTGGGTTGGGTTTGCATGACGCTAACTCGATATCAACCCAATACCTTCGGTTTGAAAAAAATTCAACCCGATTAGATGTCGGGTTGCTTCGGGTTGGTTTATTTTGCATCGGGTTGGGTTGGGTTGATCGGGTTCATCGGGTTTGTCGGGTTTTTGAGCACCCCTATTCTAAACCATTTTTTTTCAAACCTTCAACTCTTCATGGATCCAAACGTTGAATCTTCATCTCGTCGGTCACGAGGCAAATGTCCGGCTGAATCGCAACAACACCCCGTTTTTGGTCTCGAAGTTTCGCATACCGGGTTTGATCCACAAGCTCCACCCGATTATGCTGTCGAAGTTAAACCTAACGGGTTTTAAAGTATCAAAGTTTCTCATCCCGGGGCCTCTTCACAAGCTCCTTATCCGGGAACTCTCAACAATTTCCTCATCCCGGGACCTCTTCACAATTTCGTACCCTTTCCTTCACCCCATTGCCCATTGGGGAGCCCAACCCGTGGTTGCGGGTGACACTTCCGATGAGGATTCACCATCCGAGGTTGAGATTGACCCTCTTCCTCAACCCGCGTATGAGGGGCCTCATCAACCAACCGAGCTTGAGCTCGACCTGAGGTATTACACAACCCTGCATGGCCATCTTCGGGGTGCCGGTTGCAACGTGTTTTGGCGAAAAAATCAAGGATCAAAGCAAAACATAACTTTGATTTTTAGTTTAATTAATTTCGGAATTTTTTATGTTGTTTTTGTAATTTTAGTTTATTTTAATGTTTTATTTTTAATTAGTTATGAAGTTTATTTTTAATTGTTTACTTAATTTTAAATTTTTTTTTTTTTTGATAAGGTTCACCTGGGTTTGCCCAGACTACGTCCTTGGTAATTTTTACCAAGAGCTAAAGCATGCTCCTCTGGAATTAATACTCAGTGGCCCCTGGTTGCTCACCCCCGTATTCGAACTTGGGTGGGTTTTTCCCAACACCAAGCTTTAACCGGTAGGCTACCCCATTGGCGTTATGTATTAAATAAATTAAAAAATGAAAGGGTTGGGAGGGTTGGGATACGGGTTGTAGAGGGTTGCAAAAGGTTAAAAGAGGGTTAGGAGAGGGTTGGAGAAAAGCTGATGTGTCAGCTGTTGTGGCAGTTAGGTTAGAAGGGTTGGAACGGTTACGGTACTAATAGCCTAATAGGAAACATTTGGGTGTTGATATATTGCTATTTTTAAGCTTAATCCTGTGAGTCAAGACTTAAAACTCAACAAAAACAAGATAATAACTTTGAAATGTTAATATATTATATTATAGACCTAAAGATGGACGGATTTAAAATACGAAGTTGCACAAAGATTTGAGAAAGTTTTTGATAATCACGTAAAGAAATAAATATTGTGTGATTTTTGCTAAGGTTAAAACATGTTGGGTCAGAGATTTTCATGGTTCTCTATAATAACTCGAATATGCTTAATTGTTCGGCAAAATTGAAGACTACATGAAATCAGTAGGAAACTAACTTTCAAATGTGGACTAAAGAAGACTTCCCAGTTTCTATTAAGCTACTACTGATCAGGAAGAAGATCAACAGACATCTCTGCCCATAGCTGAAGAAATATCTTTACTGATTTTCCAGAAAATCCTTTTTGATTGCTTGCTTTTTGAATGGATCAATTTTTGAAACCCCACAAATTTATCTTAATTTGTAAGAAAATCTGAATCTCTTTTAGCTAAATAAATTATATAAAATGAGTATATTAACTTTTAACTTGAAACTTGGTAGAGTACCAAATCGGTTAGACTTGGACCAAATCTTCACTATATATGTTGGAACCCTCCTTCTCTCCTTACGGGCTCTTTTGAAGATTACATCTAGGGGTTCCACATATTCTCATATGGTATCAGAGCCAATGTCTACCACTCTAGGAAGGTCCCATCTTGTCCCTTCATCTAGCCTTTGTTGGAGGGGGCGTGTTAGAGTCCCACATCGGCTAGACTTGGACCTAATATTCACTATATATGTTGGAACCCCCTTCTCTCCTTAAGAGCTCTTTTGGAGATTACATCTAGGGGTTCCACATATTCTCCCAATACTTATATTGATATTTTATATTTTCTTTTTAAAAAATTTAACTTGATTTTTAAATTTTTTACCATGAAGGCATGAGCATATTCACATGTATATTCAGATAATATTTTTATCATATCATACACCATTTACAATTTATTGTTAAGTATCCATACATTCTAAGCCCTGTTACTACAACAATATATAACATAAAATTATTAAGTATATAAAAAAAAACAGCTATCCCTTTCTCAAAATAGCACAAGTTTTTAAAATGATCGATCAAAACAGATTTCTTTTAAATGCTTACATTAAATGTTTTTATTCATTTAATTATAAGTTATAAGTTGTGTGTAAATGGATATATTAATTTTATGAAACTGTTATTATCACATGATGAACATATAAATATATTAATAAGGTATCATGTCAAGAATCCTAGGCAATCAATACATAATACGACCATATTTATGTATTGTTAATGCGCATTTAACTAAATTATACACAAGAAACAAAAGCTTTTTTAAAGAGGTACGACAAGAATTACATTTTTAATAATACTAAAAGCAAAATTCACTTTTAGTCTCTAACATTTGTCAATATAACGGTTTTCGTCCCTTAATTTTGTTTTAACAAATTTGTCTCTCGTATTTGGCATCTTGTAATAAGTTTCTTCTCTCTGTTTAACAGTCGTTAATTCCATTTAATGAGGGATGTTTTAGTCATTTTACCTATTTTCTTAAAAAAGAATTAAAAATAAGATAAAACGTTATACTCGTAATTTAATCTTTATTTTCCTTAATCATCATTTTCTTCACAAAGTTTTTTGCAACAAATTTTAAAACCTAAAGAAAACATAAATTAAAGAAACCAAAGAAAGAGATCGAGAAGACGAGAACTCCATCCTCTCATTTCTTATTGCATCCTATAATTAATCAACACCAATTTTTCAATGATTAAGATTGAAGGTGAAGGAAATCAAAAGTCCCCATCTTTGATGATTTCCATGGTAGAAGTGGAAATATATGATATATGAGGAATGTCGACTTAAAAGGGAAATATCTATTCCCGTCACCATCTTTGCACATAAAGACATAAGTTCTAAACCCAATCTTTTCTATATATGCTAAAATATCTATTTTTCTTAAAAACTAAAGTATTATAAATTCCACATATTCTTACACAAATCTAATAATTACATATGTAGTTTTCAATTATTATAAAGATGGACACTTGGAGTGGGACGCAGCGTAACTAAAGGATTCCATTTAGGGCGAGACAAAGTGGGCGGGCACAGACGGTCTGGTGTCCGAACCGATGGTTGGACCTTGCATCCTATGTTTAGAACATATACGACCATAAACAAGTTCATCTACATCTATAAGTGTATATAACTTTATAACGATTTACACATGATAAAATACAATAATTTATTTTGTCATACAATATACTTAAATCATACGTGAATAAGTTGAAAAGTCATTACTTATCGTATACCAAAATAATAATACTTATTCTATTGTGTTAAATATAAGTTACTAATTTATCCAAAAGATGCTATTTGATATTTCATTTAACACATAATTTAACAAAAAAATAATAATTTATCAAAAAAAAAAAAAGATAAAACAAATTATAACTATAGTGTGACAATAACTTATAATACCATAACCACTAAATAAACAAATTGATTTAAAAACAAAAAAAATAGTATAAAAATAAGAAGGAAATGCCTACATATAAATCATTAAAGTATTTTACCTGAAGATATATATACGAACCTCCATAAATATAACATAAATCATATATAATTTTAATAATTTTTTAACAAATAATTTTCTATTATTTTATCTTTTTAATAATTCATGTATATAAGACAAACATGTGTACAGTTAAAAATGTGTATAATACCTTGAAATAAAAAATTGTTTTATAATTGACAAGTTTGTTGATTCAAGTGGATTGACGAAATTAGGCATATTTAGCAGTTCCATGTTTTCCCACACGATAAGACCAACTCTTAAGTGGTAGAGATCACGCGTGGCCTATACCATGCTTACATTTAGGGGCTGTTTGTTTTTTTAAAAAAACCACTGAAAACCTCTGAAGTCTGATTCGGTCAGACGTTTAGAGTTTCAGACTGTTTGTTTTTTTTCAGTCTTCAGAGCCACTTAACAAAGAAACCCATCTGATGAAATCCGTGGTACCCTAGCATCTGAAATCACATCTGAACTTGTTTTTTTATGCTCAACTATTCTATCAAATCCTACCCAAACGAATCTCCGATCTGAAATCGTTATATCAAACGCGGATCTGAAATCCAAATATTTCCAAATATGAAAATCAATCAAAAACTAAAAAAAAAGAAGAATGGAAGCAAAAAGAAAAAAAAATAGAGAGAGGAGAAAATGGAAGCAGAAAGAAATGGAAAATGAGGCGGCTGCTGATTTATCATTAGGGTTTTTTTTCTTTACTTTTCTACTTTTTAATTTTAATTCTTTTATTTTACCACAATTTGGGCTGGGCTGTCTAAAAGGGCCATCTCTTTTCAATGATGCTTTAACTTTTTAGTTTTAAATGTTTTTTTCTTTGTTTTTATATAAGTTTTTAATGTTTTTATGTAAGTTTTTCAGACTTCAGATGATGTTAAAAGAAAAACAAACACTCGTATAGATTCAGATTTCAGACTTCAGCACCATCTCTAATTTTTCAGACATAAAATTAGACTTCAGACTTCAGACCTCTTAAGAAACAAACAGCACCTTACATTACATGTGACTTGTTTCCTTTTAGATCCATGTGTTTTGATAATTGCCAAATAACCTCCTTATATACAAATGGTCATTTAATTAATGTGCCCTTGTACTCTCCACTCAACTAATAGTTTCATTGGTCAAATATTTAACTCCCCATAATCAAGTATACAAGGAAACTTAACTCATATTCTGTTACTATGATGCAAGCACTTTCTAGATTACAAATAAATATAATTGATGAAATACTTTCTAAATATTTTTATTCTTTCTAAAGAGTCATTAGTTTAATGATACCTGAGTCATTGGTAGAAACAAAATTCCAGTCATTCACAAATCAATCTCATTGATGCATCTAACCCGATGAATCCTAATCATTTTTTCAAAATATTTCAATTATAATAAATGAACGTTGACCCATATTGCATAGACATCGTAATTCCTACAATCCATGATCAACACCTAAGCTTGTTCGTTAGCAACTTAACGAGACTAATAACTTCTCCAATCAACTATACATGACTTTTTGTTAGTAACTTAACGCTATAGAAATGACTTCTTGAGTAAGCTTATAAGGAAGAGCTTTATGTAGAATGCCAAGTTTATTATACAAACATGCACTTCCTAAATAAAACACACTTCTCACATCTAAGTAAAAACCTCCTACACTATCTTCAAACTACACATGACTTAATAGAAAACCAATCGAACAACCCCTTAAGAAAACATGTTACACGACTTTAACAATGTCTAGGCTTTTAATCAACAAAGTGAGTTATTTAGTTATTTGTATTAAACCAGGGGTTCCTTATGCAACTTGACCATAATCCAAGGGTACCAAGTGAGAAACCATCATAACATACCATGGACACGAGTCACATGGTATCATTCCCCACCCCGCGAATGCTGGCCCGGCTTTATTCGGTATTTTTGGGTAGGCATCTTCTTTATCATTGACTTGGTTACTTATTTCCGGCAGACGTCCATGGCGGCCGAAGGAGAAGCTTCAGACATCTGACTGAAAAATTTACACTTCTCATCCCTCATCTTTCTCTTTTCACACACAACCAGCCATTCATCCTTCTTTCGTTGCTTGACTTCACGAGATAGATCCACCGAACAAGCCTTCATCTCGAAGTTATTCCTAAAAGTTGATGTCGATAGATAACACACAGTGAAACGCGTTTTTGTGTGTGAAATCGTTTTGGAAAGAAGAATTCTACATAATACTGTATTTGATTGATTGATTGATTCATAGACGAATTTGAATTTTAGTTGTGGCTGCTATGATTCGTGTGGCGTGATCGATCTCTTTTTGGTTATGAAGTTCGGTAGTGTTAATTCCTTTTCTTCATCAATCTTATTGCAATACTCATGGCGTTACTGGCTTAAACTTATCTTCAGGTTTGGATCGATTTGATTATATTATCTACAATTGTTATGTTTGTGGATTGAATTTGTGCGTTTTCACGCTTAATTTGTTTAAATTCTCGTAAAAGCTCATAAGGTTTCTGGTTTGATTTTTGGTAATTTGAGTTTTAAGCAGGGGTTAGAGCGTGGTTTACATGAAGAGATGCGACAGTTCTCGACAGTTTTATCCTTTAACCAGTTTCCAGATAGGGTATGGAATATGGATAATGAACTTTTTCTCTTATCAGTGCACCTGATTTAGCAATGTTGAAATTTTAGAATATATTTTTGTTATAGATACAAGATACTGTTTCCTTAAAAATAAAATAAAATAATACAAAGAGGTCAGCTTTAAAACTTTGATGTCTGATTTTGGTTTCTGGATAAGAAATTAATAAAAGGTTGGTGTAAATTCACACACAGTTGTTATATAAGCTATTTTTCTCAAGAAGTTTGAAATTTCAGAAGCTATACTTTGACATCCAAAGAAATAACAGATGTAGTTCATCGGTTTAACTGGAATTGATAAGTTTGTAGAAATTGGTAGAGGTAAGGTCTGATTACATACTACCGTGCTATCGGGTTGGATACCGTGGTTTGTTACTTCGTTTGGTTTGGTAAAAATGGGTGATTTGCAGTTTTGTTTAATTGAAGTCTTATCAGATTTAATCGTTGCATTTTTCCTTTACAGGGATTTGCAGTCATATCTTTCGGATCTTAGCCTTTTCTTGGCCCCTGATAGCAAGACATTTTATGTATTGGTGGATAATAGGCCATGGCTGGAAGATTTGGCATCTAGGCCTGCGCACCTATGGCAGCTGATGGTTACCAAGGTTGCATAGAAGTCTGGATTATCTTAACAATTATCTGATGTTATAATGTAGTTTACAACTGTGTTCTAAATTCATGATTTTCTTCTTGATCATGTCTTCAGTCAAGGATGTCCCCTTTTGCAAACACAAGTGGGAAGAAGAAGAAGGCGAGGAAGGGGAGGAAAGAGACTGCAGAGTTTGTCGAACAGAAGGTCCGTTCTAAAGCTTCAAGCCGGTCCCAAAACTTGACAAAATGGTTCTCTGTTGTTAATGCTGCAACGCTCTCAAAAAAGAGGGCCTTGCTACCTGTAAAGAAACTCAGGAGTTCCTTGCTTGCAAATAGCAAATTGCACAGAACCTTGTATGGTTTCATTGTCTTTCAAGCGACGTGGAAAGATGTTCGTGGTATCAGTTACATGAATGAGCTTCAGGTACATCTTGCCTTATTTCTCTATATCCTTTGGTAGTGGCTTAATATCTGATTGGGGTTTATTTCATGAGCAGACTGATACGTCTCTCGCTCTAGAGGCTAAATACATGAAGAGATGGGAATTTGATAGCATAGCTCAAGCAGCTAAAGGCATAACTTCATGGTTTCCAGGGACACCGCATGAACGATATCTCTTGGAAGAGCATCTCAATTCTATGTTAGGTATTCACTTAAGAACCCACTGGCTTTTTTAATCCATATTTAATAAATCTTTTTTCTGTTGATTTTCCTAGATATATAGGATGTTAGAGATGACCTTCTGTCTCACTTATGTACAAACATAGTGAATTTCTCACTTCATTTGCTTGTGATCCGGTTGCGTTTAAGAAGTTTTGTACATTTTCAAGTCAGAGTCTAGTTTGTAGTTCCATTAACCTGAAGTTTATGATTTAACTAGAGAAAGCAGTTGACTGCTGAAGGTATTTTAAGCACTTCATGCCTTAGTGATATTGTAGACTTAAATAGCCAAACATCAGAAATTTTGGTTTATGGTCTGAATAAATTTTAGCCAGGACAAAGGTTGAGCTGATTTGATGGATAAAAAAGTTGAGAAATAATCTCCTTGATCTTATCAGGGGTCAAGTACTTAAAGCAAATGACTTGCTGTTTAGAAGGGACTTGAGATTCTGAAAAGAGATTTTGATACTTAAAATCCTCTATGTACTTTATCAGGGCTCAAGTAAGCTGTGAGCTTCTTCTAAGGGTTTGACTTGGGTGACTATGATATGAATAGCAGTTCATATTTATCTGTCAGATATCAGATTTACCTTTCTTCTGGATAATCATGTCCTATGTTGAAATAAAATATGACTTTTGGGGAACTCTGAATCATTGTTTTGGGGATTCCGTACTATTAAGCTCCCCTATGTCTATTCTTGTTCATTTGGGCTTTGCCTATTCTTGACTTATTGTTTGCAATAATAACAAAACCATGCTAATTGCATGCCTTCACTTGTATTACCATTGCTATTTACTTTATTTTAATGGGATTAAAAAGACTTGCTAAGCATTATGTACAAAAGGAGTTCTGTTAACAATGATGCACCATGGGTGTGAGGTCTGTAGCATATCCCTCTTTCCTGACCTATTGACCTTAAGTGGATCAATAAGAAATTGTATTAAATTATTTATCTGCTTGATAGTACTTGATTTATCCATGACTTGCCAATTTGTTGACCCATAAGCTTGATGGTCTGAGTGTCATTCTTGTATTTATTTATGCGGCGAATATAGTAGTCTCTTCTTGGTGATTTTTTAAGTGGCATGCTTTGTCCTCACCTCTGTAATGTACTGGTCTAATCTACCATAAGTTCTAGGATGAATCAGCATTCTTATGTCTTTGCAAAATGCTCCAAGTGCTTCTGAAATAGCTTACCATTTTTTGTTTGAGATATTTCCAGGAGACATGTTCCATGATGCTCCTAAAGAATTTCCAGACTGCCGCAGTACAAATGATGATGAAAAAACCTCAAATGCTAGTTCCAGGGGGGAGAATGCATCTCCCTGCAATCCTTGTCGCAATCTTAGTGAGCAACTAAAAAGTTTAGAAGACCTACAAACACCTCCTCCCACTGGACCCTATAAGAGAAGGAAACTAATGCCTCCTGTGGGCATTGATGTTGAGGCCAATTTTTATACCGAAGTAGCTCATGGTGAAGCTGCTTGCACACAAATGCCCTCCTCATGTGCAACTGATTGTGATGAAACGGCTGAAGCCACCGAATACAGGGATGTGTTGCTTTTGTTCCGGTTCAACGACCGTGACCTCCCCTTTGAATTGAAAGAAATAATAGTATCCGATCTGAGATTACTTACTCTATTAGAGGCTGGACTTCCATCTTGGGTGATTTTCTTTCAGTCTTACCCTGTGTTTTGTCATATCTATCGTCCGTGGATGTGCCCTCTAGCAAGAGCTCTGTATGTGGTAATTTCCATTGTTACGGTTGTCATTGGTTTCTATGATTTGTACAAAAATGTCCCTCTTCTTAAGGCAACTGCTTCCCGTTTATGTGGGCCGCTTTTTGATTGGATAGAAACATGGGAGATGGTATCGAGGATTAAGTACTTGGGAACTATGTTGTTTCTACACAACTCCGAGAAGGCTGTTATGTGGTTCTTGATGATGACTCGCACTGTACGGTCATTTGTTTCAGTTATCACACAACCTTTAGCAGGGCCGTTTCTGGATTTTATAGAGGTTCTCCTTCCTGTTTGGAACTTATTTGTCCAGACGGGACAGTATCTTGGCTCGTTCATTTGGATTCTGATGGAAACTTCTTGGGACCTAGTGGAGAATATAACCGAGGCCGTACTGTTTCCTGTGTGGTTTACCTTGTCATTTATCTGGACGATTGGTAAGTTTATTATCCAATAAATGGTTGATAAATAATTCATTTATTATCAACATGTTCAACTAATATTTTGAATATTATCGATTTGTGCTGGTTGCAGTTACAACAGTTATGTATCCTATATTTTGGTTTCTTTGGGGGATACTCTATGCTCCAATTCGTCTCATACTAGGTCTATCCGACTTTGTGGGATATGTTTATAACAACATCTATGACTTAGTTGGAGACATATGGCTGTTTGTGAGTGGCATCTTCAAGTTAGCTTCAAGTGCTGAGGCAACTGTGAACACTTATGAGGTTTCTATCTGGCGGTCTCTTTGGAACGACCTCTTCTCCCAGGTGATTGGAACTTTAGGCTTTTCCTTTTTTGTCTTTCTTTCCCTCCTTGTTTCTTTTCCTTTCTTCTGTTTTTTCAGGCCTCATGCAGTTTCTGTTCTTATCGTAGGTATTTCGTGCTGTTCGGAGTATTTTAAACGGATTTGTTGCATTCTTTACAGCTTGCAATAGACATCGATTAAGGTGAGATTGGTTATTGTTGTAAACTACTGGCAGCTTTCAATTCCACTCACTGGGGTGGGCCAATAATCTTTACTGGCAGTGGCAGCCTTCTTGATTGTTTTTTTTTTTTTTTTTTTTTTTTTTTTGTGTGGTTAATTCCCTATTTCAGATACTTTGTAACTTTAGGTCATGAGGTGCTTTAATGGTAGTTCTTTTCTCCTTTTTGGACTGGGGGAGGGTGTAAAAGGATAAGGATATGACAGGAGTAGAGCATCAAAAAACTTTTACAGAAGAGCACTGGCACACCACATGTAATGTAGAGTTATTCTTTAACATTCTGGGAATATGGCTAAATGGTCTTGCAAGTCAGTTTTTTATCTTTCAAGTCACTACTTAACGGGGGAGTGGGGTACAACTAAACCAAATCAAATGAACCTTGTGCATTCCATGCGAAGTGGAGTCTTGTTTCATTTTTTTTGGGTGTAAGGTGTATGTATACCTGAAAAAGTAGAGCGGTTGTTTCAGCGAAGGCACCCCCTAGTGAGAATGTGCGCAAAAAAGAAATACAAATACGCTAAATATTGAGAAAAATCATGGTTCTTGTTTTCTTTAAATAGTTGTAAAGCCTAATTCTGCAGAATACTATTAAAAGATTGACCTTAAAATACTTAAATAGCATGGTCTACCTACACCCCTTGATCGTCACCACTGTGATCAGAAGTTAACCCTAAACAGCAGCAGAAGAAATAAGTTGTGCCCTGATTTATCTTCACCAGAAAGAATAAAAAAAAGAACATGGTGCATATCGCCTACAACTTCCCAGTAAGCCAGAAAATCTTTAGTTCTACGCATGTTTACAAGTTACAAGCAAACGGCATGACGACTGAGTGGAGAAAGTATTGTTTTGGTTCACCAAGTTAGGTAACGTTCCCACCCATCCAAAAGAAATTCTAGAACGAGTGCGCTAACTAGACTGCTTGTCTGGCTTATTGAGAAATGGTAGTTCTATCCTGTTTACTTAATCTTTCTGTTGCCGTTTGTTTGACCGCAGCAATTGAATGAATCAAGTAACAGCATTATCCTCCGTAGCATATTGCTGCATTTTCTCTAATTGGTTCCATATTAATCGTCTTTTTAGCTGTTGAGATTGTCTATGGAGTTTCAGCCACTATCTGTGCCTACTATTCGTATAATACTCATGATACCGCAACTAATTTTTTTTTTCAATTTTCTTGAATGTGCAGCATATACAATCACTTACATGAGCTCATCCAAACAATTAATCAGCCGGCCCAGAGGTCACAATTATTGAATTCTAGCCATGAATCACAGAGATCTGGAAGTCGGTTACCCGTAAGTTCCTATTTTGTAATTTTCTTTTATCGTCTACTAAAGCAAAGCAAAGGGTATGAGGGGTGGGATGTATGCAAACTTGATCTAAAAAGCTAAGGGTAGAGTGGTTTCTTATCATCTATTGTTGTTAGTAATGTCAAAGCATCCATCTTATCCAGCCTAGTTTACACTCAAACTACTTATAAATCAAATGTACTAGTTTGTGGGTATTTGTCTCTAACATATACCGTTTAAGTTTTGGAAATGCATCAAAATGCAATAACGTTTGCCTTGGTTCCCTTTATTGTAAAGAACCTTTAAGCTTCGTATTTCATACCAATTTTGACTGGTGACCGGATCTTGTAACTATCGCTGACGTGAATACCAAATTGTCAAATTAGATTGTAATTGTGAAAAAATGTTCATCTGACATTAAAATACATTGATGCCATGTAGGCTGAAAACCAGTTTATGAGGTAAAATAGGTACAAAACAAGAAGAGTTGAAATTTTGTTACATTAATTGAGAAAAAGATTATGGTTAAACTAAATAGGAACTAAGATAAACTTTGTAACATTTTGATGTATTATGCCCTTTAACTTTTCGCATAGGTTCATTTGGGTTAACGTTGGTTTTTAATATTTTACAGGCAGAAGCCGCGGAAAGAAAGCCGTCACGCAGGAGAAATTCAAAACAAAGTTGACATGCAATTTGCAAGGCATATTTTAAGTATATAAATTGATCACTCGCTAACCAACCAAGAATTCTTATAGAAGCTGTATGTCCATAGCCCATTATATATATATATATATAGGTGGATGAAGAAACCACATTCATTTATCTTTGTATTTCTTAAACGTATGATATTTGTTTCGTTTTCTTTCTTATAAACCGGGATTGCATTCTTTTATAGGTTTCAATGAATCCGAAGAATGTGGGTTGAAATTTTTAGTTGCCAACGATCAGAAGGAAATGATAAGAAAAAATCTTATGGGTCGTGTCTCAAATGCTTACTAGGTAAGCGTTTGCCGGCAAGAGTCATCACCTTCACTTACCTTATCGAGTAACAGTCTCGGTCATCAAAACAGATTGTTGGTAACTTACCACGTAAGAGTCTTTTACTTTATTCCCAGGGTAAGATTGTCGGTCCTTGCTATCTTTTAGCAGGTAGGATTCTTGGTCTTTGTCATGCAAGAGACACCGGTAAGTGCTTACCCAGTAAACATTTAGTAAGACAACCACTAAGCGGTTGTTGTTTACTAAATGCTTACCGAGTAAGCAATTACTAATATAATTTATCTTTGATTGAGCATTGCAAGGACCAAGAAGCTTGCCTGGTAAGAGACAAGGTCAAGACATAGAGTCTTACCCAGTAAGCGCTTATCAGGTTTAAGATGTTTATCAACAATCCGTTTTTATGGCGAAGGATGTTACACGATAAGGTAACTGAAAATGAATTTTTTGCCGGTAAGCGCTTACCTGGTAAGAATATGGTAAACATCCCCTAAGATAACTTTTGTTGTCAGCTGCTGCAAATTTGGAGTTGTGTTGTTTTCTTTGTTTTTTGTAATTTAGAGATAATTTTGGACCAAATAAGGACCTGTCATTTTTCTAAGCAGATAAAAGACCGATTCATATTTATTATATGCCTTTTTATAAGTTTATAGTTATTTCTTGCTCATCTTTTGAATGTACCAGAGCTAAGACTTTTTAGAATCAGTCCACTGGTGTTTGGTCTTTACTTTACTAGATTTGAATCAGTTTGGGTCTTTTCGCATTACGTTTGACTAGGCGTTGATAGACTGGTTCTGATATGTATGCGGTTACATGCCGTTGAGGTTTGGTTAAGATCCTGAGAACTAAAATGACTAAAGATGCTATTGTAGTACACTTCCCAAATATGTTATCGAGTTTGTTACCGGCTGTCTTTAATTTATCCCAGGTTCACTGTCAAATTCAGGTTCTCCTACGATGACTCCACGGCAAGGCATTTGTGGTTGCCGAGGGGAATAGTGTTGCTCGTAAGTTGGCATGGACACTTAAAGTTACCCCAAAAAACAATATATTTTTAGAAAGTCATATATGCATACACCTTTAAACCCCATATCCAGTATAATAATATAATAGAATGTGCATGAAACATAAGGTTGCATTATAAATATATTCATATCACATTTGTCTTGTATTTATTATTTTTAGTTTTTTTCCTCACTAAGTATCTAATGAAACATATAAAATACAAGAGTGTAAAATTACTGTGCTTTCGGTACCAAACATAGGCATGGGAATGGGGTGGGTATGGGGCAGGGACTCTAATTCCCATCCCTGTCCCCGAACCGATCCCTCATCTTTATCCCCGATGGGTCGAGGACCAATTCGCATGATCTAATATTATTTTTTCTAAATAATTATCTATTACCATTTATATATAATTAAGGCATGATCTTTAAAACTCTTAAATCATGAATATATATAGTGGACTGTTTGGTTCATATGGTTTACTCGAAATGAAGTAGTGCATCTTTGAAATGATAAAGAATCATGGTAAAATATAGTCCTATATTTCTCCCTCTTAATTTGTTGGAACCACTGTTAAATAAAATAAAAAAAGCCTTTTCATCTTTTATTTCCACTTCTCGAATTTTCTTTTAGAAAAATCGAGTGTAGTGTGGACCGAACATTCTTTTTAACAAAAGTGGTGTACTGTCGAGAAAGCACGGCATAATGGTACAAAAATGAAAATCAGTAAATAAAATATGTGAGATATGGTGTGATGGTAAAAGTCAAGCCTTAAAAGCTACGTGTTATAACCCGATTCGAAATGAATGATCTTCAAAGAACAAAGAGAACAGAAAAATAAAACCGTTATAATATATAAAAAGATCCATGACATGCACCATTATCCTTCACATTCCTAAATAGTATCTAACCAACCTACGCAACTTCCAACACTTTAAGCATGCAAACATAAGAAGATTTAATAGAGGAAATAAAAAGAACACCAAAGCAAGAACTAGAAAGAGTAGGTAACATTTACATATCACTACGGCAAGTTCATCATGTTTTTAAAATCCGTTGTTATATACAAATCTTTATATCATATATAATTTATTTTTAAAATATTATATATAAATATATATAAACATATGTTTCATATTATTACTTAACACATCAAAAATAATAAAGAATTTAAATTAAGTTATATACTAAAAATTACCAAATAAAACATTAAAAAGATAAATTAAATCAAATATTGTGTTATAAAAACTGCATTATGCCATGATATGCCTCAAGCATAACGTGGTGTGACTTCAAGCACATTATGCTTGAGGCACGCCATGGAGTAATGTGCTATTCAAGCTTTTAGCTAGTCGAGCTTTTAACGACCTACTAGCTCGAGACAATCTCAAACATGAAATAGAACTTGTCTAACTTAAGAGACCAAACTTTATAGCATTAATACTCGATTCGACTCATTCAAAAAATTAATCCAATTTTTCGAGTTGAGCCGAGCACACCCTTTTTTGAGCCAACTTTTTGTGCTACTCCTACTCCTAGGGCGGGAAGAAGATAAGAAAAGGCCAAGCATTCTCTTGGTTTCCAAACATGTTGCTTCTAAAGACTGCCCTCTCTTGGCTGGATGTTGGTCCAGCCTACTACGAGGATCCCATATCCAGCAACCCAACCTATACAAAGGGCACCCATCAAAGTCCCTTTACTAGATTGGAGCTATGAAGCTTACCTTCTTTGTCAACAATAACCCAGAGGGGAACCACCAAGCGAGATCGAGACCAGCCCCTTGTATATAGGGTTCCAAACCTGCGCTTCTTCAAATATCCCATCCCAGTAGGGGCTTCAAAGCTTGACTAAGAGAAAATGGAAAGAAAAGGGGCGCGCTAGTTGCAATCAAACTAAAGCGCTAACGAGCAAGAATGCCTATAGATAGCGCTTTAGTAATAATATAGGGCTTTTTCAGGAATCGATTCTATGATTGAATAGTAGAAGGGCTACTTAGTAGTATAAACTCGGAGAGACGGAGATTTGAAAACATGCTCATGTATTTATTAATTATATTTATAAATATATGAGCTCAAGCCGGTAAACGAGTTAAGTGATCACGGGTTCGAATTCATAAACGAGCTTCGAGCTTGAGCTCGATCCCGAGTCCGATAACTCAAAAATATTTGAGCCTGAGCCCTACATTAAGAAAGTTATGCATTAACTTTTTGAGTCCGACTTAATTAATTTCGATGTTTTAAAATCGGGTTGAACTGGTCGAATCGGTCGAACCGGGAACTGGTGAAGAGACCGGGTCAAATGTGACCATTTTATGTCGTTTTAAGGACTGGAGTGGACCAGTTGGTTTATTGATAAAACCGGTTGAACTGGTGGATCGAACCGGTAAAAAACTGGTTAACCCGGCTAAAAAAACTTACGTGTAAAACTTGTTATATATTATGTGTTTTTTAATATTTTTGGATTGATGTAAAAGTTGTAATGTGTATTTTTAATGTTTTAAATAGTGGACATCAAATTTCATGGTTTTATGTATATATGTATGCAGAACACTGGAAAATACATTGCTTAGAACCAGTTGGACCGGTGGTGGAACCGTTCATCACACTGATTTAACATTGATTAATTATTACTTACTTGACTCGACTCGTTTACACCCTAGAAATGAGATACAAGCCTTAAGCAATGATGCATCATAGCAGTTGTTGTGACGAACTTTTTCAAATATTTTTTTTTAATAGTGGACACAGAATTAAAAAGGATACAAATGGTAAAAAATATAAATGGCATTAACCTTTTCCGATCATTTCATGTAACGTATAATTTTGAGCACTCCACATAAACCAGACCTGTACTTGACTCTAAAATCTATTAAATGCCAACTATAAATCATGAGCACATTAAACATTATTGTCTGTCAAAAACTTTAACAAACAACATTTACCAAATACCTTTTGATAAAGTTTTTTCTTTCTTTTAAAAAAAGGGAACAATGTGGGTCGAAATCCGTGCCAATAAAACAAGCAAAATACTTTAGTTTTTACACATGGTTCCATAGGTAAATTCCCAAACAAACATGGTTTCACATTGGAGGAAATTGGCACTAGTATCTAAAACTCCATACCTATTGGCCTCCTAATCATCTTCTCTACTATTTAACATTTTATACTCATGCAAATCTGTTAAAAAACGAACCCAATACAAAAAAAATAAAAAAAAAAGAATTAAGTTTGACCATTTAAAAGACCTAGATCTGTTAAAACAAAAATTCAAGTCCCTGTCTTTTAAATAATCAAACTTATTTTTTTTTGTTCGATCCGTTTTTAACGGGCTTGCATGGATATGTGGTGCTAAATATGGTAGATACATTGTTAGATAAAAATAAGCTAGTTTATAAGTCAGGTACATGTTTGGATGAACCATAAACTAGGTTTTTGAAAAGCTACTTTGAGTAGCGTTTTGCTGACTTATTATAATTATGAGACTTTTACTTTTTTTATTCCAAATATACACTTTTACTTTTTACATTACTAATTTTTAAGTATGTTCCTTTTTTATCATTTTACAGTCTTAAGCTATCTTATCAGCTAATTTTTACCAAACCCATCTTATTCATCAGCTAACTTATCAGCTACTTTGCCAAACATGGCCGGACGATTAGGAGGCGGGCTTTGCGCACCAGCGCCAATTTCCCTCACATTGGGCTTCTTTTTCCTTTTACAGTTAACAACAGTAGAACATGGGTCCAATTCATCCGCCATTAACATAAACATACTACATATACATACACTCTTCTATCTCTATAACCACCTAACGTTTTTCCCTCTCCTCTGCTCCCATTTTGGAGCAACAAACAAACAATGGCACTCACACCACTACTCTTCCTCCTCGCCATTTTCACATTTGCAGGTACTACCATTTTATTTCATCATTTTTATCATACTTTTTCTTTACATACCTTTTTTCTTTATCTATTTTGTTACATTTATCTTATATAGATGGTGGTTCAATCGGTGTCAACTATGGTCGAATCGCCAACAACCTCCCATCGCCCTCCAAGGTCGTTACCCTTCTCAAATCACAAGGCATCAACCGGGTCAAGGTCTACGACACCGACCCGAATGTCCTCAAATCCCTATCCGGGTCCGGCATTCGGGTCACCGTAGACCTCCCGAACGAACTTCTCTCATCCGCAGCCAAAAAGCAATCCTCCTTCGCCTTTAAATGGGTCGAGCGCAACGTCGCCGCTTACCACCCGCATACCCGGATCGAGTCTATCGCCGTGGGGAACGAAGTATTCGTCGACCCGAATAACACGACCCGGTTCCTCGTACCCGCCATGAAAAACATCCACCAAGCCCTCGTTAAGTTCAACCTCCATTCGGACATCAAAATCTCGTCACCCATCGCGTTAAGCGCTTTACAAAACTCATACCCGTCTTCATCCGGATCCTTCCGACCCGAACTCATTCAGCCCGTTTTTAAGCCCATGTTCGAGTTCCTCCGTCAAACCGGGTCGTACCTCATGGTCAACGCGTACCCGTATTTCGCCTACGAGTCAAACTCTGACGTCATCCCCCTCGACTACGCGCTCTTCCGTGAGAACGCCGGCGTGACGGATTCCGGCAACGGCCTCCGTTACTTCAGCCTCTTCGACGCTCAGATCGACGCCGTGTTCGCGGCGATGTCGGCGGTGGATTTCGACGATATTCCGGTGGTGGTGACGGAGACCGGATGGCCGTCGAAGGGAGACGAAAACGAGATCGGAGCCACCGTGGAAAACGCCGCCGCGTACAACGGAAACCTAGTGAAACGGATCCTCACCGGCGCCGGAACGCCGCTCCGGCCGAAGGCCGACCTCACCGTCTTCCTCTTCGCGCTATTCAACGAAAACGATAAAAACGGGCCGAAATCGGAGCGGAATTACGGGTTGTTTTACCCGAACCAGGAGAAGGTGTACAATGTGCCGTTCACGGCGGAGGATTTGAAGGAATATAGAGACAAGCAGTCGCCGGCGGTGGGCGGCGGCGGCGGCGGTGGTGATTATGGCGGAGGTAGGGTTAGGGTTTCGAGTCCGGTGAAAGGTTCCGGGGGGAGTTGGTGTGTGGCGAGTGATGTGGGGAAGGATCGGCTGCAGGTGGCTCTAGATTACGCGTGTGGGGAAGGGGGTGCGGATTGCCGTTCGATTCAGCCAGGGTCCACGTGTTACGATCCTAACACGGTGGAGGCACACGCATCGTTCGCTTTCAATAGCTATTATCAGAAGAACGGACGTGCAGCTGGATCGTGTTATTTTGGTGGGGCCGCACATACCGTAACACAGCCACCTAGTACGTACTCCCTACCTATTTCCATATACAAAAGTCAAACCTTATACTTATATTAAGAATTTAAGATTATATACATGATATTTAAAACAAATATTAGTTCAATAAACCGTAAAATAAGACAAGGGTGTCATTAATGGTGGGTTTTGTACATTTACCTATATACTGAAAGAGACTAAGGTGGTGTTTGGAATTTGCTTATAAACTAAACTATTATAAATAGTGTTTGAATTAACTTATGGCGGTATCAAAGCATACTAAGGCATCGGTTGGTAAAAATAAGGTAGTTTATAAGTCACCTTATAAGTAAGATACATGTTTGGATGGACTATAAGTTAGTTTTTTAAAAGCTACCATCACTAGTGTTTTGATGACTTATGAGACTTATTATTATTTTTTATTCCAAATATATCTTTACTACTTTTATACTATCAATTTTAAATATGTCTTATTTTTCATTTTACAATCATAACCTGCGTTATCAGCTAGTTTTTGCCCAACGCAACTTATTCATTAGCTAACTTATCTGCTAGTTTGCCAAACATAGCTGATTACTTGTTTTCTAGTGTATGACAAATACTCAAATAAGTTAAAAGGAGTAACTTAATTAGTTAGAAGAGAATAACTTATCAAAAATCGATTTACATTGATGATTTGATGCCAAACCAATATAAGTAATTTTTTTTAATCTAGAAACTAAAAACTCCTTGTTACCGGTATCACTACCGAATGAGTTAATAAGAACTTTAAATAAGCGGCCAAATACCTCCTAGAATTAGGATATGATTAGCCATGAGCCATGAGTGAGGTAGACATGTTAAAGAATTTAGAGGGTTTTTTGGTTACAATTTTTTACTCCACCAATTTTGGTGTTATTTTACGTTTATTATACCAAACATGAGATAAGTTTTGTTCCGTCATGTTTTATTCTAGTCGAATGTCATGTCAAACATAAACATAAGACATATTTCTGTTATCTCGTGTCTCATCTCGATATAATGGCATATAAAACATGAGATATATTTTTGTTATGTCATGTCTCATCCAGTTACTACAAAGGCATGCTAAACATGATTAAGCTTTTTGTTAAAACATTATATTTTGTAGACATCTTTTAAATATAAGGTTTTTTTTTTAAAAAAAAATTGTATTCTTGGAAAGGTTATTAAGCAAATATTATATGTTTTCAATATAGTAATATAACTTATTTATTTATATATAATTGGTAATTTCAAGAACATAGAGACCGTGAAGGGTAGATTCGAGTGGGCATTGACGGTGGTCCATGTCTGGCATGATGTTGGGGTGGACCAAAGTGTACAAGATGCTTTTGGATTATTTATTTATGGGCCTAAAATAATTAAAATTATCATGAATGAATATTCAATAAGTAGTACCTTTTAGGGGTGGAAATTGAAACAATACAACTTTAGTCCAAAAATAGTAAAATTGCAAGAGTTATTTACCATTAATTACCAGTACCACACTTGCACTCAAAAGTTAAGAGAGGAATTTTGAAGTCAAAAGTGGTCAAGATTTTGAACAGAAGAAAATCTTTGATTATGAGCATAAAGAAAACAAACATAAATACTTTGATCTCTTTATTGAATGTTTTTAATGGTTTGATGTTGTTTTGCAGAGTTTGGGAAATGTGAGTTCCCCACTGGCTACTGAAAAGGTGGAGGCAGTATTTATTAATTGTAGATTAGTAATAGTAATAGTAATGTTTTGAGTAGATTTGTAATGGACAGTAGATAGTGGGTATAATTAATTATTATTATTATTATTATTATCAATGCTTAAATGAAATTCTGTATGCCTAAAAAAGAAGTGGGATTTAGTTGGTGGCAAATGGCAATGGCAATGGCATGGCTAATAAAGTGGTCAACCTTCTTCCTGCTCCTGCTGCTAACCATCAAAGTTAAAGTTGTTTTTTATTTTAAAGTTGCATAGGATCCTTTGCTGCTTGCATTGCCCACATCTTTTATTTTTTTTCTTTTGTTTTTAGGGACTCAAAATGAGAATCTGATGATAAATATTGTTATACATATTGATGATAGAGTACTGTGGTTAATAGAAAGGCCATGATATTCATGAACTATACAAAGATGTGTAAGAATACAAATTTTAAAAGAAAGAGGGATTAGGAGAAACATGTGAAGTTGTGTTTTGTGAGGAATAAATAGATAGATAGATACATTTACGAAAAATCCAAGTGAAAGGAGACAGAGAGATTCCCTACCACTTACCTGCCACTGCCGGTAGAGTAGAGTAGAATTCCATTATTGATGGTTCTTGTGATCCATTAACCTACAATAACACATCTATTATTATTATTTTGCTATTATTTACCACTACCCACTACACCACTCTTGTAATTGCTTTTGTCCTTGTTTAGATTAAAACGTTTGTCGGTAAGAGTCAACATCTCTTAGCCTATTTTACCGAGTAAAATTACAATCCATCAAAACGATATTATATACAACAATCTACCTGGTACAACTTACCAATTAAGACTCGGTATCTTTGTCTTCGCTTGTTGGGTAAGATTCTCGGTTGTTGCTATGTGTACTCGGTAAGGTATATAACCCAATAAATATCTACCTAATAAGTGTTCAATAAATAGCTTCTTAGCCTAAAAAAAACCATATTTTTCTAAGATAGAGAGTAAATTAGGAATTTGGTCCCTGCCATTTGTTGATTTCTATGAAAACTTTCTCTAGGCTTCAATTGTTATGGATGTGGTATGCACTTTTTGTAACACCCCGTTTTCAAAGTTAAGTTAAAATAGAGTTATGAGTTCAAGTTGAACCTGGATTGTTATGTTTTAGGAGTTGAGGGGCCCATATGTCATTTGTGAAAGTGTAAGGGAAGAGTGGTCAGATAAAAGGGTTAGAAACCCTTAATTCTTTCAGTGGCAGTTTCCAGAGAAACGTACGAGAGAGGGAAAGAGGCGAATTGGGAGTGGAAGCAAGGAGGTTCAATTGGAGGTTTGTGGTGATCGATCGCGTAATTGATCACGTTTCTTGCGTTTAAGGTAAGAGTTCTATGTTAGTTTGATTGTCAATTGATGTCAATTTTGGAGTTTTGTGTTGGTTAGGGTTGGATGTTGGAGTGGTGATCATAGAATCACCAATTGTTGTAATTAGTAGGTTTTGGGGTTGAATTACTCGCGTGTAATCGCTAGTTATCGACCCTAGTTGTTATGAGAAAGTGATTTTGGAGTTAATAGTCGAAATTTGGGTTTTTGGCACGAAGTTCGAGGCTGGTCGCGTTTTTGGTCGAGACTGGGGAAACCCCGCGACCTAGCCCCGCGACCTGAAGTCGCGGGGACAAGCCGCGCAAGTCCCTGCCATTTTAAAAAAAAATATTTTATTCTTTTCGGAGATTGGGCTATGGGATCATGTTGGGGATGTTAAGAGAGGATGAGGCCTAAAGTTTGGGGTCAATTGGACTAGTCTAGCTATGGTAAGACTAGTGTTTCGGTATGGAGTGTCGAGTGGTCCTTTTTGGACTAAGTTGATGTGTTATGTGTTTATGTTTGATTAGGTGTTTGCAAGTGATTGTTCTAGCTTGTGAAGAGTATCGAATTGCTAGCGATTGTCAGGTGAGTACCTCACTTAACTCTTGTTGTTATGTATGTATGGTTACGATTGCATGTGTGATTATGTGTATGCGTTCCTTCGGGGACATGGCAGAGTACCTGTGGTGGTAGTAATACCCCTAGGGAATTATGATGAGATGTGTTCCTTCGGGGACGTTTGGAGAGTACCTATGGTGGTAGTAATACCCCTAGGGAATTTGCAGAGGCCTGGTACCAGTGTCGTTATTCTTCCTTTATGGTTCTGAGCCGTAAGGAAGATTGGAGATTTGCATGTATGTGGTTGCTATGTACTTGTGATTGTGTGTGCATGATGGTAAGTGGTTAAGTGTGTGCTCACTAAGCTTTATGCTTACCCCGTTGTTATTTATCCTTTTCAGTGTCAGGTACGTCCCGGAAGGGAAAAGAGTAAGCTTCCGAATGAGATTCCGAGGTTGCAGCAGTTTAGTCTAAGTTTGAAGTTAACAGATGACGTTGTTGAAAGTATGAGTATTTTCTTGGGTTGACATGTAAACAAATGGATTTGGATAGTTTATACTACGTTCATGATTTCAAGCTTTAGCTTATATTTTCTTAAACTTATGAATTATCAATCGTTTTAAATGTTGGTTTTTGGACGAGCTTCCGCTTTTGTACGAACTTGGTTACTTTTCAGTAAAAGTGAATGTTTTCAAAATTGGGATGTTACAAGTTGGTATCAGAGCCTAGGTTTAAGGGATTCGAGTATTCACAAGTGGTGGATACTTGAACTTAAACCAAATGCTCGTGTTTTCGAATAAGAGTAACCAAAATGAAATGTTTTATGGAGAGACGAGTATGAAAAGTTTTATGGAGAAATGACTATGAAATGTTTTTTGAAGAGATGAGTATAAAATGTTTTATGGAGAGATGAGTAGTGAGACTGAACTGCGGACTGGAGCATCAAACGGGGGTGAGCACACTTAACTTACCCTATTGAGCATGATGATTGTTATGATGTGAATGTATGATATGTGAATATGTGAACACTAGTATGTGAATTACTAGTGGTATGCAGTTAAGTTGAGCATGTACGTTATGATAGCTGTTAAGAATGTATGTATGAATTACATGAGCTTATGGCATGTGTGGCAAGTGAGCAGCAGTTGTGTGAATCACTAATGCTATGTAGTTATGTTGAGCATGTACCCCTATGATAGTTGTTATGTAATGTAGTGTATGCATGTTGTGATATATGTTACGTGAAAGTATGGCATGTGTGATAAGCAAGCACTAGCATTAGAAATACTAGTGTTATGCAGATTAATTTGAGCATGTATCCATTGATAGCTGATATGGATTGTGTGTATGCATGTGTGTTGTATGTAGGCTGTAGCTATGTGCTGGTAAGTAGAAAGGCATGATGTATATTATGTGATTAGCTGGTAGAGGAGCCTTTGAGCTCTAGTGTTGAGTTATGTGCATGTGACAACTGAGTTGGGAAGTGGAGCTTTAGTAATGGTGTCGAAGCTAAGCATGTAGGGTGTAGTTACAATGATATAAGGGTCCATATCATTGCAAATACACTATGCATGTTGGGAATTGACATAGTTACGGGAGTTTCTATGAACCAACAATGTTGTGTGGGAAGTGGTAGTAGCATGATAGGGCGTATGTATGTCCTTAAGATAAGTAGTCAGAACCGTAAAGGCATGTGATGAGGAGAGAATTGGGAACTAAGGTCGTTGACCTGAACTAGTAGATTGCATGGGACGGACAGTAGAGAAGAGTTTGGAGTAGCATGTTAGATGAATCGGTAAAGATAGACTACTCAGGAGCATGTTGGGAACTGTGATGATAGTATGAGTAGATTACATGTGAATAGTCAGTGGGTTAGGGAGTGCAGTAGATGAGGTAGGAGAAGTTCTCAATGAGATCCTTCTTGGACTTTCGAGCGTGAAGAGTAAGAATTAACCCAGGTGGTTAATAGCAGTCTAGAGACAGTTATGGCAGCATGAGTCAGCGATGCAGTAAGCTCTCAGTCTGCTGAGACTAGAGCAGTTAGAGATAGCGAGGTTGATCAGCAACTCACTATCGGTAGTTCAACCTATCGGGTTAGTGAATGAGATTACGGGTTAGTTGCTAGAGGCGATCACTCTGATGCTCAGAGTATGTCGCGAGCGAAGGGAGGAAGGTGTGCAGGTATGTTGAAGTGTTAGAGCTAAATATAAGAGAAGTTATGGTAACAGTAAGGTGCACTGATTTTATCAGATGCATGAGGTAACTTGGGATAGAGAGGGTTAGAATTGGAGAGGCAAGGAAGAAGGGTGATAGTGTTCCAGTGGACAGCAGAAGAGACAATGAAGGAGTTGGACGTTCTGTCAGGGTAAGCAAGAGAGTTTGTCAGAAGTAGAAGTAAGTAGTGGACGAGGAGTAATGTTGGAGTAGTGATGTGTATAAGGATAAAGTGGTAGTTGGGATAGAATGGTTAAATCAGAACTGAACTCGCACTGACTGCGAGAAGCTTTAGGTAGTAGTTCAAACTCTAAGTGGGGGAGAACTGACTATCAAAGAAGATGGAAGAGGGAAATTATTTAGGATGTGCACCTTGGCTAAGGCCAGGAAGCACGTTCTTCTTGGAGGTAGCAGTTACTTATCGTATGTCGTCGACAGCCGAGCTGAGACAAGAAGAAGACGGTAGCGATCGTGTCAGTGGTCAGCGAGTTTCCGGATGAATTCCCGGATGACTTGCCTAACATTTCTCGTGAGAGGCAAGTGGAGTCCGGATCAAGTTAATTCTGGAGGTGGTGTCGGTAACTGAGACCTGTACCGGGTAGCACCTCCGGAGATGCAGGAATTGTTGCGGATGTGTATCGAGTACCGGGAGTTAACCAAGCTTACGGTAAGGAATAGATACCCGCTGTTGTGGATCGACGATCTCTTCGATCAACTTCAGGGAGCCATGTGGTTCTCGAGGATAGATCTTCACTCAGGGTACCATTAGTTGAGGGTTCGAGGAGAAGATGTGCATAAGACAGTCTTTTATACTCGATATGTGTATTTCGAGTTCATTGTGATGTCATTCGGGTTGACGAACGAGCCAACAGCTTTTGTAGATGAGATGTTGATCTATTGGAGATCGAGGGAGATGCAAGTGGAGTATATTCGAGGTGTATTGGAGACTTACGCAAGGCACACTGAGTGTGGAGGAAAGAATACAGCAGTGATCGAGATCTTAAGAAGGAAGTTATGTGAAGCTCTAGAGTAGATTTCACCGGAGGGAGTAGAGGACATGGCAGCTTAGTGTGGTACTTACTACCACGAGTTAGTTGTATTAAGATGCAGTGTGAGAAATAAACAGATGTTGTGAAGAGCTATAGCGTGTATTAAGTTGTACGTGACAGTAGAGGATAGATAATTCTATTGATGTGAATAGCATATTTTGTGTGCTCATGGACAGCCTTGTACCCATGAGGGTCAAGGGGATAGTGTCATTCTTGTTAGAGTAGAAGGCATGATCAGTTCCGTTATGGGAACGGAGAGTAGTTATGCGTGCAGATGTGTTCATGTTGTAAAATATGTCGTAAACCGTGGAAAACGACATAGTCAGGCTGTTACAGAGGTTTGATGAACCTGGTTATAGGCCGATACTTAATGGGTCGGTGATCGTTTGCATTGGTGAATGTTATTGTAGTAAATCATGGAGTGAACGCTTGATGGTTCAAATTGTTGTTGAATTGGGTTAGGAATGAAGAAGTGAATGAACTGTATGTGCTGAGATATCAGAGTCGGAGATAAGAGAAGGTGTGATGGTAGTGAGGTGCATTAATTGCACGACGAAGGCGAGCTTGATGTCCAGACTAATCTTTACTTGATTCTTGTGTTTCCTACACTGGTGGTTACACCCGTAGGCTTCGAGAGTCAAGTAGGGACAGTCAAGACTGTTTGTTAGGGACTAAATAAGTATGTGTATAGTGATGTAATAGATGTTGGAAGGGATTGTTGATACAAATGTGATAGAATTAGAAAGGGTAAGAGTTATATCGACCCTATAACGGGTTTTGTGTTAGTTGGTGGTACAGCTTGGTAGTTAACAATGATGACCTCGCTAGTAGGTATGTTTATGCAGTTACGAAGAAGAGCAGTTAAGAGTGAGAGTTCGAATAAGGAAGGAGATAGGGGTCAAGTAGTTCGGGTAATACCCAACAGTCGTGGTCTACTAAGTTATTGAGACCGAGTATTAAGTTCCAGTATCAGAGACGTAAAGATGGTTTAGTGGTGGCCAGTGCTGAATCGAGATATGGAAAAGCATGTGGAAAAGTGTTAGACGTGAGAGGAGGTTGGGGTAGAGTTAGAGTTACCGGATGCAGTAAGGGCATGTAACGAACGTTTTGATTGTAAGGTTAGTTGTACTCTTAGAGATCTTGATGTTATGAGAGAGATAGTGGTCAGACTGACGAGTAGAGTGAGAGGACGATACTGACTCTCAAGTATATGTTAAGAGCCTGTATGTGGACTTTTGGAGGAAGTGAGAATGTGAGATATGTATCTGCCATTGGCAGAGTTCTTGTATAGTAGCAGCTTTCAGGTCAGCATAGGCATGCCTTCCTATGAGATGTTGTGCGAGAGGAGGTGTAGGACTCCCATCTTTGGGAGGGGTTAGTCAGAGTGAGTTGGGCATGCGGACAGTATCCAGAAGGCGGCTGAGGGTATTCAGTGGAATCGGGATAGAGTATGTTCAAAGGGAGCATAGGAGAGACACCGGATGATGAGATGAGACGGGACTGGCCATAGATGTTATAGGGATAGAGGATTTCGGGGACGAAATCCTGATAAGTGGGGGAGAGTTGTAACACCCCGTTTTCAAAATTAAGTTAAAATAGAGTTATGAGTTAAAGTTGAACCTGGATTGTTATGTTTCAGGAGTTGAGGGGCCCATATGTCATTTGTGAAAGTGTAAGGGAAGAGTGGTCAGTTAAAAGGGTTAGAAACCCTTAATTCTTTCAGTGGCAGTTTCCAGAGAAACGTACGAGAGAGGGAAAGAGGCGAATTGGGAGTGGAAGCAAGGAGGTTCAATTGGAGGTTTGTGGTGATCGATCGCGTAATTGATCACGTTTCTTGCGCTTAAGGTAAGAGTTCTATGTTAGTTTGATTGTCAATTGATGTCAATTTTGGAGTTTTGTGTTGGTTAGGGTTGGATGTTGGATTGGTGATCATAGAATCACCAATTGTTGTAATTAGTAGGTTTTGGGGTTGAATTACTCGCGTGTAATCGCTAGTTATCGACCCTAGTTGTTATGAGAAAGTGATTTTGGAGTTAATAGTCGAAATTTGGGTTTTTGGCACGAAGTTCGAGGCTGGTCGCGTTTTTGGTCGAGACTGGGGAAACCCCGCGACCTGAAGTCGCGGGGACAAGCCGCGCAAGTCCCTGCCATTTTAAAAAAAATTATTTTCTCTTTTCGGAGATTAGGCTATGGGATCATGTTAGGGATGTTAAGAGAGGATGAGGCCTAAAGTTTGGGGTCAATTGGACTAGTCTAGCTATGGTTAAGACTAGTGTTTCGGTATGGAGTGTCGAGTGGTCCTTTTTGGACTAAGTTGATGTGTTATGTGTTTATGTTTGATTAGGTGTTTGCAAGTGATTGTTCTAGCTTGTGAAGAGTATCGAATTGCTAGCAATTGTCAGGTGAGTACCTCACTTAACTCTTGTTGTTATGTATGTATGGTTACGATTGCATGTGTGATTATGTGTATGCGTTCCTTCGGGGACATGGCAGAGTACCTGTGGTGGTAGTAATACCCCTAGGGAATTATGATGAGATGTGTTCCTTCGGGGACGTTTGGAGAGTACCTATGGTGGTAGTAATACCCCTAGGGAATTTGCAGAGGCCTGGTACCAGTGTCGTTATTCTTCCTTTATGGTTCTGAGCCGTAAGGAAGATTGGAGATTTGCATGTATGTGGTTGCTATGTACTTGTGATTGTGTGTGCATGATGGTAAGTGGTTAAGTGTGTGCTCACTAAGCTTTATGCTTACCCCGTTGTTATTTATCCTTTTCAGTGTCAGGTACGTCCCGGAAGGGAAAAGAGTAAGCTTCCGAATGAGATTCCGAGGTTGCAGCAGTTCAGTCTAAGTTTGAAGTTAACAGATGACGTTGTTGAAAGTATGAGTATTTTCTTGGGTTGACATGTAAACAAATGGATTTGGATAGTGTATACTACGTTCATGATTTCAAGCTTTAGCTTATATTTTCTTAAACTTATGAATTATCAATCGTTTTAAATGTTGGTTTTTGGACGAGCTTCCGCTTTTGTACGAACTTGGTTACTTTTCAGTAAAAGTGAATGTTTTCAAAATTGGGATGTTACACTTTTTCTCCGATTTGGTCCCTAAACCAAACAATCATCCATTTCTCTCTTAACTAAGGGTATTTTCGTCCCTTTAAGCTACTTTAACCACTAATCAAATAACGACACATCTTCCTAAATCTTTGGTGTCAACCTTCCCTATCTCCGGTATTGATCCCCCTCTGATCCTAGCATCAACCCCACCATACACCGCCCATAAAAAACATTCCTCCTTCCCTCCCCCTTTTCTCCACCACAAATAGCCACATGTTCCACCTTTGACACACGCCACATAGACACCTTCAATCAACACATACCCACCTGATCAATGACCTAAACCATCTTAGACACACCACCACCACTACCATTGTATGCTTCGATGTAGGTATTGGTTGGTGAGGGTTATCAGGGAGTTCTCATGTGCATGGATGGAGTTATTAAAGTTGTTGGACATGTAGGTAGTCAAGGAAGTTGCAGGTCATTGTTGCATGTGATTGTATGAGAAGAGTGCGGAAAGGGACACGATGGTGTTGTAGGAAAAAAGGGGGGATTTCAATGGCGACGGGGCGGCCACACCATCGACGACACGGTGGGAGATAGGACACGGTGGGAGGTAGGAGAAGATGATGAAAGTTCAATTTTGGCCCTCCAAGTTTTATTGTTTACATTTTGGTCCCTGGATTAAAATTGTTAATTAAAAAATATTAAAGCAAAGAAAAATGGAAAAAAGGGCATGATGCTTTCGATTTTAACGGACATGGTAATCGTCTTTAGGCGAAAAGACCAAATTCAATAGAAAAGTACATACTACAAGCATCAAACCCATAATAAATGAAACCTAAGGACAATTTTCGTAAAGATTAGCAAACCGTTTACTCTCAAATAAAATTCATATTTCAAAATCAATTTCCAAGAGTCATCAATATCATAATGCTTCAATACATGATCAATCAATAAGCTTATTGGGGCTTGAGACACTAGGCGAAATTGAAAAAACTCAAACCCACAATTTATGTGAGTAAAGGGGATCCAAATAGCAACCCCCTTTTATACATCTATTACAAATATAGGTGGATTCTATTTGGACCCCCTTGTATGAAAGTGGGAGTAAGTGATGTGAGTGTACAAGTGGGTCCAGTGGTGGGATCCACTATATTTATGTGAGTAAAGGGGGTCCAAATAGCAACCCCCTAGTGGATTCTATTTGGACCCCCTTGTATGAAAGTGGGAGTAAGTGATGTGTGTGTACAGGTGGGTCCAGTGGTGGGATCCACTATATTTATGTGAGTAAAGGGGGTGCAAATAGCAACCCCATGTATAAATACTGGTTATTTGGGTACTTGGGTAGTTGGATTTATGAATCAAATGATTGATTTTTGTGTTGTTTTGAAGCCCAAAATTGCCATATGGGTTTGGAAACAAAGTTTGTTACATGGGTTTCTTTTCTGCTGTGTTTTATGGATTTTTCTTAATGGGTTAGGTTGGGCCTTGGAACAAAAATCCTCCTTCCCACATGTAACATGCCTCATGGATTGGAGAGGTATAAAAAACTTAGTATGGACTTAAAAATGGTGTTCATGGATCTACCTACGATAGAGTAGTTTTAATGTCGTGATTGGAAGGGTGGGGGTGTCGTTCGGAGTGATACTAGATATGTAATTGATGACTTCCGTCAAGGATCGGTAGGAAGCTATTTTCCTTTTCGTATGATTTTGGATGAGATTTCGTAAGGGGGTCCTTAGGAGTATTCCTTGTTACTAGGGTATGCTATCTTGCTAGTTCTAGACTTGAAGGTGGAAGTGAAAGAGAGGATGGTGTAATTGAAGCAAGGAGTGTATTGACAAGAGGTGGAAATCAATAGAAAGGATGCTCTAGTTGAAGTATCAAGACTACAAGATTCAAAAAGAGAACAAGGTTGAAGATGACATAGAGCAACACATATATAGACGGTGTCAATAATATAGGGTTGCCACAAGGGTGTTATGTGGCCAGAAGGTCCTGCAAAAACTAAAACATTAATTCTAGAGGATAACCATCAAAACAACTATATCATATGAGTTGAAGTGTTAGGCTACAAGGGAAGGCACACCATATCTTGGAAACGGAGTAAAGATGAGAAAGGGAAGACTCCAACAGGCAACAGCTTGGACACACTCACAAGAGACGATTAGCCGCTCTAGTAAGAAAGGTAGAAAATGTGATAGTTGGACTTAAGGTGAATGTGAGATGAATAACCAAGGATAGACATGGAATTGGAAGAATTGGGCATTTACAAGAACCAAAACACCGATACCACACTAGGTGGGATTTATTGTGTTGTTTGGTGATAGTTGTGTTTGATTTGAGAAGATATACCTCAAACTATAAAGCTGGCTTTTGTTTATTTGCGATGTAGCCCAAAAATGAACTTATGTTGATGAGATTATTGAATCATTAAAAAAAATCAAGCTTTATATCGAAGCAAGAGTCAAATGTTAGCCTATAGTTGAGAAGGTACTTTATGAGCATCTCCAATAGCTTTGCTATATTTGTTATAGAAGATCAAAATCTCCATTTTAGTAAATGGTTTAACAATACTATTGAAGCAATTTAGAAAGAAAAATAAAACCCAATTTTTTTCTATTTAAGCAATGCTGTTGGAGAATGGAGATGATGTAATAGCTCCATGGGTTGAACTATAAACTCTAGAAAGAAAGGAGAATTAGGCAGAGTTTGCCAAAAACTTCTGGATTAAGCACTTTTATACAAGAGTGATCACTCCTACATTGATATAATTCTCAGCCATGAAAATAGATTTTTGGTAAACATTAGCGTTTATTGGGTAAAAGTTTTATCTCTACTTACCTCAAAAGATTTTAGATCTTTGTTAAACCCTCTGGTAAGATTATTGGTGCTTTGGTCAGGTCACCTTACTTGCCCAGTAACTGTTTGCTCTTAATTTTATATGGTGGTATAAACTCAAGGCCAAAACTTCCATGTGAGTTTAAAACACATAATGTGAACAAAAAAGAAACACAAATGTTCAGTCGTAACTAGACGAAGCAAAGCCATGGATATGATGATTCTGTTGCAAAAGTAGTAAAAACATAAAATTCAAAAATTCCTCCTCACAAGGGATCGATTACGCAAAAAGGGCCTATTACCAATGGTATCTAGTTCATTCTCCTGATGAGCTCGTTGATATAATCTTCACGATTTCCAGCATCTCCCCTTCAACGTAGTGGTTCCTCTTCTTCTTCAACCCACCCAAAGGTGCCTTCAGCTTGAATGGCCACAAAAAGTTGTTGGCTTCCTTGAAATGAGGACCAGCGGTCAAGATCTCATGGATCAGATCTTCCACACAGATCAAGCCAAACTTACCAAGACCCTGTCCAACCACACACATGTTAATTACTGGCATTAAGTGAAGGGCATTTTGCCCTCTGGGTTTGTTTTGTTTCGTTTAGCTTTTAGTTCAGGAAGGTGAAATAGCAAACAAGTAGTAAAAGAGAACAGAGAAAGAAAACAGACTTGTTCAACAATAGAATTGTCCGTCAGGGGAATTCTTTGTTTGTTGAGCTTTCCGTACCCCCTCTTGTAAATAAGTTCTTTAACGCTCTTCAAATTCGGGTACCTGTGGAGTGGAAAGGATGTATTCTATAAGCAACTGGGAATAAGAGACTAGACATCTAATTTAATCCACTTGCAAAGATACACACCCGTAAGTAACATAGGGCTCCACCCTGTGTAGCATATTCAAAGTCGCCTTGTTGACTTTCAAGAAGACGCCGTTAAATATCTGATTGTCAAAAAAAAAAAAATCAAAACCATAAAGAGAAAATAATAAGAGACAACAACAAGAAATGTATAGGTTTGTTGAAATTTTTACAAACTTTCATAAATCTCATTTCCCAATTGAATTGCAATTAGAACAATATAAAAACCAGATGAATCTCCTTATATAATTGTGTTCAAGTTATCAACCAACAGCAAGAGAAGTGTATCTTTAACAACACGAGCTTTTGATAATAAAGCGAATATAACTAAAATAACATCCCTCTAACCCTGGAAACATTTTTATTTGACAACAATACTGAGCACAAATTCTATCATGTTCATTTCTTCAGACGAGAAAAATGCATAAACAATCCATCTAAAGTATACATCTATTTTAATATAATGGTTGTCAATACTAGGGGAGTTTACACCTTATTAAAACTGAATCCATGATTACAAGGGTGGTTATATCCAAACCCTGGCCGTCTACTCGTATATCTCTTTGGATACAATTTTGGGTTCCGTCATTATGCATATGTAACCAAATTATCAACATATGTTCCACAATAACAACAAAAACAATATAACTTAGCGGCTTGAAGAATCACCTGTCTCAAACGTAAGAGCTGCAAGATCTTCTTTGACTTAGGGTCCATGGCATTGATACTGAACATTGCACACAAGAACAAAAAGTATTACACTTATATCATTTGAGAAAATAATGAAAAAAAAAAATTAGTATGAGGCTTCAGAAACAAAAGTTAAAATAACTGAAATAAGAGGACAAGACTCACCCACGGATACGAATGATGAACAACATCTTGGCTTCAGGATTAACATAAAATCCACCTTTCAACCTTGCTTCACGCTTCAACTGGATTAGCTCCTTTTGCTGCAAGTGAAACAAAATCCACATCTATCAATAATCAACGCAACCAAAACTAAACAAGCCAAATAAATCCCATTCCAACCCACAAGAAACAAAACTAAAATCAAAACATTAAAAAACATAAACAGCAGAAATGACCATACCTGATCCTCATACTCTTTGCTGTACTGTTTAGCCCTATTGAAAATCAACTTTCTGTCAGCAGCTTTCTTCTTCTTCAAGAGTTCAGACTCTTGCTTCTTTGCCAAAGCCCATTCCTCACTTCTCTTTTGCTTCTTCAATACAGACTCAGGAACAACCTGTCCTGCCTTAGCAACTTCAACCATTTCTTCACACTACAACACTTAAATCATTAAGTCAATACGACCTTCTATTACTCACACACAAATAATACAACGCAACAATTGTTTAAAAAAACACATTTAGGCTGTGTTTGGCAAACTAGCTGATAGCTGATAAGCGAGCTAGTAGCTGATAAACTAGCTTATGAACAAATTATGTTTGGCAAAAACCAACTTATGAGTATGTAAAATGACCAAAAAGGGTATCTTTGAGTTTAATATTTAATATTAATAAGAATATATCCCAAAACGCTACTCCAACTAGCATTTTCAATAAGCTAGCTTTTATGGTACATGTTTGGATGGACTAGCTTACTTTTGCCAAACACAGCCATAGCACATTTACGTCAATCTTAAAACTAGTTCTCAGAGGCTTGAAATAAGATCCAAACCAACTTAATTATCAAAACCAAAAGTCCTAAAAGAACAAATTTCCGATGCAAGATAGCAATTCTCCAATTAAATTATCAAAATTTCATTGCAAAAGAAGCACACCGATAATAACATAACATCCATTTCCCTACATTATTACAGATTTAAAATCTACTAGGTTACAAACAAACGATTTCGTGCCAAATATATTCTCCTTTCAATATCAAATTCGATACTAATCGTATTTCAATTTCAATGACGACTGCATAAATCCTGATAGCTAAAACATCATATCAAAAAACATTGCAATAACTTTACCTACAGTCCATCATATTACAAATTGAAATATATTAGGCTTGAATTCATAATCTACTTAACTAAAACTTCTTGAGCTACTCGTTGTGATTTCAAATACACAAAAGATTACACATATGATACAAAACTATCTACATAATAAATGTAAGGCTCGAAGAAGCGATTTATGAACTGAATCATGCGTAAAAACGAAGAATATGATGATTGTGCGACAATGGAGTTAGAAACTTACGGTGATGAATGCAGAGTAAGCACCGGCGGAGAAGAGGAAATCTATGGAGGTCTGAAAAGAAATGAGAAATTAGGGTTTTGTAGGGTTAGTTTGCCATTGTCAAATTTATGGGCTTAAAATAGTTTTACTAAATGGGCCGATGTGATGTTACCAGAATTGGACCAAACTCCTACCAGTACCACCTTTTTAGTTTTTATTATTGGCTGGTGGTAAGTAAGGGGCTGTTTACTAACAACTTAATGGGATTAATGGGATTTTCAGCTTATTCACACAGACACTCTATGGTGTTTACTAACGATTTAATGGGACAGATGAGTGCTTTTTCGCTCAGCTAGGAAAGTAGACTTGTCCCCATTAAGCCATTTTATTGACCAAAATACCCTCATTTGTTATAAGAAAGGGTTTTAAAAAAATCACCTCATATCCTCTTCACTTTGCCAAACCCTAGCCGCATCTTGCTTCAACTCCATTCTGTCGCCGACCACTTGCTCGCCGGCCATCTGCTCGACGGCCATCTGCGTCGCCGGCCACCGGCGCATGATGCTGATGAAGAAGACCAGTTAGATCTTTAGTTATTCTTTAATTTCTTTTGGTTCTTGCTTGATTTCTATAACATCCGGCCGTATGTGATATTAAAGCAATGGAGCTACTGGTTTTGTTAAAAGGATTGAGATAATGGGTTTTTTGAATTTGAAAAGAAAAAGATGTGCTTTGAAATAGTACTCTTGTTGTAGAATTGGGAAAAAAAGAGATTTTTTAATCTCTCTTGCCATATGTTGTTAATCATAAGGTTTTTTTAATTAAAATATAAATAGTAATAATAATTTGATTCTTCCATCATAATAGTGGAGATTTTTGTTCCATTTTTGCATCTACCTTCGATGTTGTAATGAATCGTTTGATTGAATCGTTGTTTAGATTTTAGTAGAGATTTTTACTTGAGATAATAGTTAAGATTTTGTTGGAATACGTAATTTGAGTTTCAAATGTATAAAACAACTTATAATTCATAGTCAGGGGTAAATTAGTCATTTCTAACGTTCAGACGGTTGATTCAGATAAAAAGGTAAACACCAACATTGATTTATACAGACAAACAAATTTATCCACACAGACAAATTTATCCACACAGACATACAGACAAGATTTGGTAAACAGCCCCTAAGCCAGATAAAAAAAACAACCTCAGATTTGATTATTATTCAAACTGGTTTTTATCAATAACCGGTTTGGATAATAACCAATTTTTGGGGTGAATATACATATCCGATAGAATCGGTTCGGTTAGAAAAAAACCGGTTAAAAAACCAACTTTAAACCAGTTAAATATCCAGTAAAAAAACTGGTGGGCCAGTGAGTTAAAAACCGGTTAAAAAAATGAGATGTTTTGACAATTTTCTACATCAACTACAAAAGCTAAAGTGAAAAATACAAACATGTATGGATCAACAAATCAAAGAAAGACACATGTTAAAGTTAAAGGAGAACATTTAATGCAATAATGGTTATAAAATGTCTTTATTGTGTTAGCTTGCAAACCGGTTTTCAAATAATTTGTTTGTAAAAGCTTCATAGTAAATTCAACATCAATATCTGAAATTTATCTTAGCTTCTAATATCTGAAAGAGAACTTTCTTCTTCTCTTTTCCGGTGTTGGTAAATTTGTCACCCTCAAATTGTTTAGGATCAAGATCTTTCTCCTAAATTTCACAATATATTTGTATAAAAAATAATAAAAAGTAAAAATTGACGATGATTGTATTCAACCCTCTCTACAAACACTTTTTGTATAAGTCATTATGGTCAAGGACAAACATTTTCGATAATGAAATTTGACAATATATTTGTATAAAAAATAATAAAAAGTAAAAATTGACGATGATTGTATTGAACCCTCTCTACAAACACTTTTTGTATAAGTCATTATGGTCAAGGACAAACATTTTCGATAATGAAATTTGATATACGACTTATTCAAAGTTGCCATTGTGTTTGAGTGATCCACAAATTTTTTGTATCGAGGGTGTCACAATTGATTTATTTCGTGATTGGATAAATAAATGTTTAAAATCTTATGATTATTTTAGAGCATGAATTGTTGAATATCAAAATCTTATTACAAGAGATCTCATTTTCATGAACAAGTTGAATGGATTTTCCTAACCTTTTTCTTTCACAAATTCTGGGTTTTGAACATGGAAACAACCGCCCTCCATTCCATATCTCACCCATTCTTTTTAATGACAATATATTAACTAAAACTAGCAAGATGCTTTATATCAACTACTCTAAACATACATCCAAGAATAGCCGAAAACGTAAGAGGATGAATCCGACCACCCTAACAAAAAAACTTGCAAGCCACTTAAAGGTAGTCACCCGGTGAACTCAAAAACGAAATCTCCGAAATCACGAGCAAACTAACATTGGCCACAATGTTCTACCAGGTGATGGTAATACAAGTTTGTTGGAGCAGATTGTGGAAATAGACACAAACTGTTGGAAAAACACATGTTAAAGGGTAAGCTAGAAACTATGCTACCACCAAAGACACAAAAACAACAAGATGCGTTGCTTCCCAACTATTACCTCCCGACAGATTCCACCACCGAAACCACGAGGCTCGGCTACCAAAACTACGATCAGACCACCCGAATTACCCATAACCAAGACGGAGCACGACCCAACCATCCGGAGCCACCCAACCCAATATAGGCCGCGACCAAACCCACTATGAATCAAATCGAACCATATCCCACCCTTATACCTTACGCTTGAGCAAGATACACCGGGTGTCTTCTGGTTTACGAGTTACAACTTACAACCAGGGAATGATGCTTTAGGACCCAAAATTTGTGCAAAGGACCGTTTAGGACCGAGAACCTAAAAAGGAGGTCCTCGGTCAAAGTAGGATTTCATGTTAGGTAAAAGACTGTTTTGGTCCTAAATGTTTGAACTGGGTCGGGTCGTTAACCGGCTAAAAGAAGCCCAGATAAAGCGTGAAAACAGGTCCAGTCATGCCTCAGTTAAAGCCCGAGATTTGAAGCTGTGGAACTATATGCAGGCTTCAAGTTCCAGGCATAGGAGCCAACATTTGAAGCTATGAAAACAGCACAGGCTAACACCGTTTTCAGGTTCCAAGGAACAGAAACTTGCTTCTTCCAAATCTTCTCTTTTGGGAATTCTGAAATCTGTATGAATTGATGAAAGTATACAATTAGTTTCAGTGCCTTCTATGTTATGATCAAAGGATACACAATTCACAACATAGAAGTGATCCTTTTTTTTGAAATAAAAAACGTTGTATCATTTAGAATACTAATACATTTTGCAATCCCTTCCTAGAGTAAAATTCAATTTTGCCTCCAGTTTACTATGATGAAAACATATGTTGTGAATCTATTTAACCACAAACAAAAGCCATGCTACATCAATAACATCAACACTAATAACTAAGGAAGCATTTGGTACGCAGACCGGACAGGATAAATTGTCCAATTTGGCACTTTGCATCTAAGGGCTCTCAAGAACAATCGCTTCCCATGAAAGTCGTATTATACAATGAATTGATAAAGTTTTGCCTCAAATTTTTTCATGTGACACTTTTTGTAATGGAACACCAAAAGACGGAGATGCGATCAAAAAATTATCCAACAAGTCAACATGAAAGCTAAATGAACCAAGAAGTCAAAGAAACCAACTTCCTAACATTTGAACATATTAAAGGATTGGCTATAAACAGTCCAGATGCCTAATAAACATACAAATGCAAATGACATTATGATTCATAATCTAGCTTGTCACCTGCTAAGCATCTCAGTTCAATTTACAAGTTCCACAATACAAACTGGTGTTCTCCCAAAAAAAAATAATAATAATAACCCCTACTTTCAAGTAGGAACTACCGGGTCTGTTTGGTTTTGTTTGTCTTTTAAATGGTTTTTATGCCTCCTCCCAATACACTAGGCCTCTGCTAAGGCTATGTTTGGCAAACTAGATGATAAGCTAGCTGTTGACTGATAAGCTAGCTAGTTGCTGATAACTTGATAAGCTAGTTGTTGACTGATGAGCTAGCTAGTAGCTGATAAGCTAGCTTATGAATAAGTTATGTTTGGCAAAAACTAGCTTATGGAAATGTAAATTGACCAAAAAGGGTATATTGGGAAGTAATAATTAATATTAAAAATGGTTTAATTGGAAAAGGCTCCAAAAAGCTAGCTTATAAGCTACTTTTTGTCCATCCAAACATGTACACAAAAATAAGCTAGCTTATAAGCAACTTTGTGCTTACCAGACAATGCCTAAGTCTTATGCATCCTAAAATATACTATGGAGACTGCTGAGAGTAATACAGAAATACAGGGAAAGGCGAGGCAGATGCAACAGAAAAAGAAAGCATTACAGTAATTTGAAGCTATATATTTCAAGAGAGGTTAAATGACTAAAATACTGGCCTGTTTGGTTTGCTGGATTTGGTGGGATTTGGAATTGGATTCCATTCCAATCCCACATTTGGTTTGAAGGAAAGTCCAGAATTGAAATCCCGGGATTTCAAAGAAATAACATAAAACATTGGATTTTTAGTAATCCATGCGTGTAGTTGGTATTTCACGGGATTTCATAGGATTTGTTTGTAATAATGTTTTAGAAAAATATGTTAGAAACAGTCGTCTTGTGATTATCAATTAATAAAAGTAATTTAATTATTTTTAAAATTATTCATAGTTTGTTCTTTATAGTTTATCTATATAGAAAGGAATCCGATATTATTCCAAATCCTACAAACCAAACGCATCGAAGGTTCCAAGTCCTTCCACAAAATCCAAATCCCTAAAAAACGTTCTGCCAAACCAAACGCCCCCTAAATCCTAATAGTTCTAGTAGGTTCTGTTGCTTTATATCCTACTTGCTTTCTTAGCATTTGAAAAATGTCATCATTCAGTCCATACTAGAATAAGTTTTAAAGTATACTTGAGTTGAACCACCCCATCACAAGATTGTGTTTCTTATTTCACTTTCCTCGAATCAATAATAGCCATAGCGACATAACGACCTAAACTGAAGAGTTTGATGAGAATAATCACAATCTATACTTTATTTAAAAGCACAAAGGGCCTTAAATGATTTACACCTTTAATGAGTTTCGTGGTATATTCAGTTCCATCAACTACCCTTAATTATGATTATATACTCTTCTGTGAAATCCTTTTTGGTTATACCGATAGAATCCTACATGTTGTGAGGCAGAGTCTACGTTAAACTCCTATGTGCTTCGAGTTATACTATCAATGAAATATACCAATCTTTCTAAAAATCATTTCAGTTGGATTATATTTTCATTATATTTTACTTTAGACCTTGAACTTTACTTTTTATTTTCTTTCCAACCAGTAAGTCAACACGAATAAACGGCCCTGCGAAAAGCACATGATTTTTTGCTAGCAACAAGAAAAGATTAAATATCCTAAAGGGGAAACAAAGTAAAAGGGAATTTCAACAAATAGACCAAGAGAATCAAGTTTTCTATTTCTACAAGTAAAATTTGCTTTATGACCAATAATATATGCCCCATGTTAACCTTTCAATTTGTTAAAGTAGAGAAAAAGTAAGATAGTGAGATCCAACCTTATCTCTTGATCACCAAGGTGCAATTGGATTCTGCTTGTGAAAGATCAACACTGCAAAGCACCGAAAAGAAAATCTGAAAGCATCAATAAAAAGCAAACACTATTAGAAGAATATATGGTGGTCCATATTTTATGCCATTCAATCCATATTTAGAAAACTTCTATTATCAGAAGTAATAATCCCTTCTTACAAGCGTCTCTGTCACCATCGCTCATAAAGTAGAGACCTCCAAAACCACAAGCGAAAAAGTATTAATATGCTGCACGTCTTTGTAAGGTAAAAAACTTTAGAAACCATAACTTGCCGACCGAACTAATTGGCTATTGCCACATTATCACTCCAAAATTAGACCAACTTTTATTCAAAGGTCGACAACAAATCAATAAAAGTTTCACCGGCTAATTTTGATATGCATAAAATTATATCCATCCTGGAGGACGTTGTGATGATCCAAGGAAAGCCAGTGATATTTATAAGTTGATTCCACAGTAACTATTAAGATTTCAATACATAGTGTGCACAAAATTATCACATATACATCAAGGAGTCCAATAAAGCTAGTCAGCTTAACAATAGACACATGTAACAGCTGCTTGCTGTAGAGCTAAAACCACAACCTCATTTTGATTCTTAAGTTGTTTAACAGTCAGTTTGAGATTTGCAACAACTGGTCTCTTCTCTGTTCAGTTTCTAATTTCCATATCTACTGATTTAAACCACTAGTTAAGTTTCTAATTTCCATATCTACTGATTCATAGGAAACTTGCAATGAAATGATCTGAGAAGAAATCCTTTTCGTTCCTACTCAAGGCAAGCAGATATCCAGCTGTTTTCCACATTGTAGAAACATGTTTGTTGTTTCATATACCAATAACCTTAGCCTTATTTAGTCCAACTTTTAAGGTTCAGATATCATAATCATCGCCAGCTATTGAATTAAGTTGGGTGTTTGTAAGGAAAATACTCACAAAATGGATAATATAACTCGCAGAAAAGGAGTACTTTTGGGTCGGATTCGTGGTGAACTCAATGCCAAGATCTTGATGCGATAATAAATCTAACCCCATTAATATTACATCAGACCGATCTATGTGTGGAGGAAAATACTAATATAGGATTCACAGATCATAACAGATGAAGATAGTTATAGTACTAACAGAAAGCATGCTACATAAAAAACGAAACGGTCTTGGATGGCTCCTTGTACCTGCTATGTATGTAAAGTTCTTTCTGCTTGGCAGTCACTAGCCATGCATGCAGGAGCCTGCACATGGTTCTGATACTCTAATATCTCAAGACAAAATACAGAAATTAGATATGAATAAGTTATTAGCCAACCATTTCACAGACATTTGATTGGTCAGTAGTAGACCGACTCTAGTAAAAACGTTCATCACAGTTGGTATTTTCTAAACAGGAAAAAAAAACTTATTCACAGTACTTATTCTATACAAAGCAACCTCATAGCAAAATCATTGATAATTAAATGGACACTAAATGATCCAGTAAAAGGTAAAAATATAATCTACAGATAAGACAACTCACCCACCATAGAAGTTGTGTCAGGATCTCATAACCAAAAAATGAGCTTAACAAGAACAGACCAGTAGAATAAGTTTTTCAGCAGCATTGCTTTTTAATATTGAAGCAAGAACCATGAGTGAAGAAAAGAATCCCAATGCTACTGATGTAATACATACTTTCTTTCAGCATTTGCTGGATGGGGAACCTTAATGATGCTGATACAACATAATTTTTTCTTTCAGCATTTGTCAAGATGCTCAACAAACTCACGAATCAACCAAATACTTTGGTTTTTCATTTTCTAATAGTACACATTAACAGATTTACTCGGCTAAAATTGAATAACTCGAATATAGAGCAATGGGGCCCCAAGGGCCTAAAGTCCTAACAGCGTTAAAAACTCCTGAACTGCTAAACATATTCCGGGAAATGAACGCCTATTCCAGTTTATTCCAACCCAAATCGGCCAGTAAGGATGAAGAAGCCTTTCAGCAATGCGGTGTTTTACCTCTTCGAACATGAACATGGGCATGGTGGTATATCCTTGAAGCTAGAGGTATCGAACAGCTCCATAAACCTCTGATCTGAAAGTCTAGCCTTGGCAGCTGCAAACCTTTGGTACTCATCAAAGATTGAAGTGAGGCACCATCTTTGAATTTTTCTCAAGCATCCTACTAGACAACCAGTTCGGTGCTGAAACAAAAAGCATCAACAAAAACCAATGTCAATTTTATAGATAGGTAATTGACCTACTTAGAGAAAAATATGACAGTATGTCTCATACCTTTCCTCTTTTGCAATGAATCAATACTGGGTGATTTCTTACATCTGTCAAACAACAGAGTAGAATAAGAAAAAGCCCAAAACCCTTCCTTCTAAATTTAATGTAGATTAAACAACAGTAAAGGCATAGATTAAATACCAAGAACAACTTTTAATGCTTCGCGAATTAGGTTCTCAGGAATATTGACGAAAGGTTCCTGGATGGATAATGCCATGAAAAATATCATTTATATGAAACAATTACGTTAATGTCTCTTTGCTCAAAGTTGCAAATATCAGACAAAAAATGACATAGACAATATACAGAAGTTACAAGTTTATTAATCTCAGTTCTGCTGGAGAAGTGAATCTAAGTTTCAAATATATGACCAACAAATTATGAAGTGATATGCTATACAACTAGATTCCATCCTGAAACAACCTTTGTAGTTACCCTTGTCTCCTGGATATAAAAGAACTTCTTTACAAAACACAAACCCCAGCGATTGCCATTGGTTGACCACCGTACATTTACATTTGCTACTCAAATGTCGGTGCTTGTGAATTATATATGCTGATCTCTGAGTGTGCCTATGTTCAAGGTGTTTAATATTGAAAGGAAGTTTTGTTGAAACAGAGGAGGCAGACAAGTATGATTTATACAACCAAGCACATAGCAATTCAAATGAGAATACAAATGAACTGCTCCCACACACCTATAAAGGCACACTGACTCAGACTTGGTGAGTTGTCAAAAGCTCAAGACATAGAAATATGCATCAGTTTAAAACATCACTCCAAACCGAAGAGCTATAAGAATAAAGACTTCTATGCTAACATTTTTTAAAGAATTTCGATACAATCCTACATTTAGGAGGGAAAAAAATGTTTTACATACAGACATGGACCACAATCGTTTGTGTATATATAAATGCAAAAACCAAATCGAGATTTAATTAAAACCAGTCAAGTTCCTATACTTGCGTAGTTTAATTCTCAATTAGGATATTTGTTATTATTAATTATTTGCCGTGTCCTTCTCGGAATCTTTTTGTGGCCACACAATGTAATCCTCAAGTACCTATGGTCCCAAGCAGCTTTGAATATTTGGTGACATGGATAAGGAAGATTATTGCACTTTGCTTTCTTTGAAATCATAACGGTACATTGCGTCATTGCCACTTTAATAAGAAAGGGGGAACATTGCACCCATACATCTAAGATGGAGCTTAGCTTCCAAAATTATGGAGATAATGCAAGTTTTGAAAATTAAACCATGCTACAAAGCCAAAGAGAAGCACAACCAGCTATCAGCCTATCACTCAGTTTCCTTGGAGGTCAAAATTCAAGCACCAAATCCAGTAATTTTCTAAATATAGTGAAAAAAATAAGAAATTCATAATTATATCACTAGGAACTGTTTATTCCATAAATTCCAAAAACATAAAACTAATTCATCAACTTGAGAAAAAAAAAACAATATATCATCTAGGAAACTGAAAAATGGAACATATGATTATAAAAATAGCTAACAGCATAGGGAATGAAAAATTGAATTATTCTAACGTGTTCTTAGTCAAAGCATTCATGAGAATCAGTAAGTTATCCTTTTTTCTAGATATCAACACAATCGTATACAGCATCGTCGCTAATAATACAGAATCAAAGCAAACTTTCAAATCTCAGCATCTGAATTCTGATCAACTACAGAAAGCAACCGTAATTGAACTCATAACACTATAATAATAACCTATACCTTAGTGCCTTCAATTCCAAACTGAAACAACCGAATCCGATTAGCCTTCAAAAATTCCACGTTATGCTCCGGATACGGCTCAGGACACAAATATCTATAAAATCACAAAAAACACCAAAAAATCAGTCAAAATTCTCCTTTACAGCAAGTTGATCGACAGTGACAGCAGGATTAATCATCATTTTTCGTTCCAATCGTCGATTATGAATATGAATTTGTGCTCAGTTTTGCAGAATTGATGAACAACACATATTTAAACAGAAATTAAGAGAGATAGAGAGAGAGAATTAGTGAATTACACAATAGAGCGAAGGCCTAGGGTTTTGAGAAAGGAGAAGTTAGCGGTATCAGGGAATCCGGAACGGAATATGCCATTATCGACCATGGAGAAATTGAGAGGAGGAGTGTAGAGCTGTTCATCGTCGCCATTGGAATCGAAGGTATCATCATCAGTGAGCATAGTTGTTGTTGATAGCTTGGGATGAACGACTTCAATGGTGCGGCAGAGGTCGTCACGTGGTGGTGGATGGTGTTGGGTGAATTGTTGGTCCACTTTCATTGTTAAGGAAAAAAGAAGAAAGAAAAAAATGGGAGAGATGATGAAGTGTGGCGGTTAGTTATAATACTTACTTGCAGGATGGTGGAAGATGAATTTATATATAAGGAGGATATGTGGGGGTGTTAAGCCACATGATGCGTGTCGTTTGTTAACAGGCTTATCATAGAGGGCCTTATTTCTAGTTCTACTACTCTTTTTCCCCTTTTGAGACTCGCATTTTTTACTCCAAATCGCACACAAAAAATTATATCTATAATTTAGATGTCCTATTTTTGTTGTTTAAATAAAAATCTTATATTCTAATCTTTACGATTTTATCCATCAATCATGCAATATATATATAAAGGATTAAAGGAGAAGTGCTAAATAAATGAAATACAGAAGTGATCTCAACTGTTGATACAATTGAGATCAAAGTTGATTAGTGAAAATTCGCATGGACAAGCATTTGCGAGGAGTATTTTTGTAAATGTTTCAATGAGGCCAGAAACGGGTTCATATATGAATTTTTATATCTAGACTATTTGCAAAATTTACGAAATTACCCCTCCGTGTCGTACATCCCTTGCAAGAAATTATTCGGTGCTTCGCAATATATAAGGGTGGGTTCAAAAAAGAATGACATCAATTTAAGATAATAAGAAATTGATTCTTAGCCATCAATTCTTCTCTTTAAATACATCACTCACACCACCTCCATGGCCACCACCACCCACACTACCTCTGCCACTACCACCACTAGCACCACCACCACCAGCAACACCCACACCACCTCCGCCACCACCAGAACCACCTCTGGTGTTGGTGGCAGCAAGGAAGGTGCTAGTTTTAATGCTGGTGGTGGAGGTGGTGGCAGAGGTGGTGTGGCTGGTAGTGCTGGTGGTGACCATGGAGTTAAATAGATTTCATTATCGCGTGATCCTTTATATATATATATATATATATATATTGGGTTAGGTTCAAATGCAAACTCAATTTTGGTTGTGAATGTTATGACCACTAAAATCGCGTTAAGTGACAATATTTACTCTGAATATCATGCATTATTTAAAGTGAATAAAGGCACCTAAAATGAGTTTTCATTTGAACTTTCCTTTCTCTCTCTCTCTTTCTCTCGCTCGCTCTCTCTTTTATATATATATATATATATATATATATATATATATATATATAGGGGTGGGTTCAAATACAAACCACCCTTTCGTTGTGAACGTGAGGACAGCCCAGAGCGCGACACGTGGCAATCTGAAACGGCGGGTCAAGTCATATTCAGTCTGAATAAAATTGCATGTTAGTGTTATTCATACTGAATAACGCTTGACCCGCGGATGACCCGCGGCTGACCCGCCCGCGTCCAATTGCATCAGAGTGCATGTTAGTGTTATTCAGTCTGAATAACTAAGTCGAATTTTTTTCAAATTGCCACGTGTCGCGCTCTCGTTTGTCCTCATGTTCACAATGAAAAGGTGGTTTGCAATTGAACTTTCACCTATATATATATATAGGGGTGGGTTCAAATGTGAACCACTTTTTGGTTGTGAACGTAAGGACAACCGAGAGCGCAACACGTGACGGATGACTAGGCGTCACACCAGGTCCACGGCGGATGACTAGGCGCGATTCATGGGAGGGCATTGAATTAAAGAGGGGGACCACACTCAAAGCCGCCTTTATTGACTAGTACTCGCCACCTGTCGCACTCTCGGCTGTCTTCACATTCACAACCAAGAAGTGGTTCACATTTGAACTTTCCTCTCTCTCTCTCTATATATATATATATATATATATTACATTCACAGTATTTTGTTATAAAGTTTCAAGTATAGAATCTTGATTTTACCAGTCTTATGAAAACATGTTTGTCTCACATGATACTAAAGGCTAAAACTTTTCTTAGTCACCTCACATTAACCTAAATTCTTTATATTATTGAATTTTACATGTAAGAGAATGCTGAAAAAAAGACATAATCCATAAACCAAAACCTAAATTTGTTATTTGTGTTGCAATGATCGTTTAATTAGTTTTAAAATATGCTTATTAACGGACATTTTTAAGATAAATACAAAAGTGAAAAGTCAATGTAGTATTTTTCCTAAGGGTGCGTTTGGTGCACTGGACATGGTGGGACAGGACAGGACAGGACAACCCTATCCTGCGTTTGGCGCGCCCCAACCTTGGACTAAGTAGAACACACTAGCACAAGACATGGGACAAGTGTGTCCACCCTCCTACCCATGGAACTAAGTGGAACAAGGAACTTATTGACCAAAACACCCCTAAAATAAGAAACCTAATCTAATATCCCTTCTTTTTTCTTCAACCGCTTTCTTCCAAACTCCATCTCCTCTTCGATTTCACGACCTCAGATCTACCTCCCTCTCCGGCGACGTCCGGCGACCTGCGTCTGCTACCTCCGGCGACGTCCGACGACCTCCGCCTCCCTCTCCGGCGACCTGCGACTGCTACCTCCGGCAACGTCCGGTGACCTTTGCCTCCCTCTCCGGCGACGTCCGACGACCTGCGGCTGCTACCTCCGGCGACCTATGCCTCCCTCTCCGGCGACGTTCGACGTCCGGCGACCTCCGCCCCCTCTCCGGCGACGTCCGACGACCTGCGGCTGCTACCTTCGGCGACGTCCGACGACCTGCGGCTGCTATCTCCGGCGACGTCCGACGTCTGGCAACCTTCGCCTCCCTCTCCGGCGACCTGCTGCTGCTACTTCCGGCGACGTCTGACATCCGACGACAACTTATAGACGTTATCAATAAAACAGTATTATAAGGTTTTAAATTCTATGTTATTATGCATATAAATTGATTGTTTATAAATAAAACAGTAAACAGCTCATCAGGGGTAAACTGGTCATTTTAACATGTTCTGGCTTGTCCTGTCCTATGCTATTCTATCTTACCAAACGTTGGACATCTGTCCTGTCCTGTTCTGTCCTGTCCTATTCTGTCCTATCATGTCCTGTCTGCGTACCAAACGCACCCTAAGTGTTCACGAAAATATGTCTCGGGGCTTATAAAAATATGATATTACTTAAAAAAGAGAGATGGGGATAAACATTTTAATTGTGTGCGTATTTTTCTTATATTAACTATTGTATTAATTATATATAAAATAAAAGTATATTATTCATGATGGATAATTTGAATCATTGAACTGATTCATTATTGAAATTTGTTTAAAACTGTCTACGTTACATTATTTAATGCTCGTCTCACTTCAATGCTTATATTAACTATTTTACTAAACTAAAGATGCTTCAATTCAACAATAATATGCTAATTGTGGTATGCAACATGACATATCTTAATTCTAAAATATAAATTATATGGTATGCTTGAGCATGGCTTGCAACATTGAAAGACTTGGAAAATATATTTGATTTATAATATATCGATATTGATGTCAACGGAGGACCATAGATCAATGCATTTTATCTGGATACAACTTATCTTAATATGAATTTATTTTATCCAATTGTTGATAACCATTTTTCACGTTAACCCTTTACCTTATAAGTGAAACCCAACCCATTGATTTCAAAGCAACCAAATTACAACCAAATTACCAAAGTTCAAAAGCAACCAAGTTCAAAGTTTAACATACAACCAAAGTTCAGAAATGATCAATTGAAAATAGAAAATCAAAGGCTCAAATTTTTATTTTTGTTATATAAAAAATTTTAAAAATAATAATTAAAAGATAAACGGGGTTGGAGGGTTGACCCGCGAACCCAATTACCAACCCGTACACGAGCCACAAAAAGAACGAGTTGGCGGATCGGCGAGGTCAGAAACCTCAACCCAAACCCGTTTATTCTCATGCCGTGTTCATGTCGTGTTGTAGGTCGTGATGGAAATTGCCATTTCTAAAAACTAATTTTATTAATAATTTTATAAAATCACTATAACTAAGTAGTATTGTCTTCCAGTGCTGTGGCGGATTGGTTATCGTTCGGGGAGTTTATAGCACCGTAACCGAGTTCGAGCCTTCCCGTACGTATGTCTGAGGGCGTTTTAGTTGAGCCATGTTTAGCCCTTAAAATTACCGGAGATTAGTCGGGCTTTGGCGCAGACACCCTTCTAAAAAAAGTAGTAATAACTTTTTACTAGAAATTGAAAGGAATAAGACATGAAACTAGAAAAGTAGATGGGAAGAGGTTTGAGAATGTAGGGCCTCAATCCGAATCATATATGACGAGGCATGCAATATTTCGTTTTCATGCAAGTTGAGAATGATTATGAGTAGTTAATATTTGATATTGTATCGTCTAAATTATCATCTACGTGACTGATTGGAGGGTCGGTTCTAAAGATTTTGATATATCATACAAAAACAATTAAAGATGTTTCAATTAAAAAAACATTATTTGTTGGAGCTTGCAATAATGTTGAATATGATGATATACAATCTCTAATTGTTTGCACTAGTTCTTGCATCCAAATTGTACAACTAATTACAAAATAGTTAACTACTTAAATTGTGTCATACTGGTTAAGCTTTGAGGAGTATAGTTAAAAATCTCATCTATTCAGAAAGATAAAACCATGGATAAATCTTGCTCCAATGAACAATCTTGAAAGATAAAAACAACCTTGTGTGTTTTATGAGAAACCATGGTTAACTACAAGTGGGACATGAGCCAAAGAAAGAGGGAGGAAGATGAAAAACCACGGATTTGCAGGTATGGTTTAATCGTATTTCATATCCATGAGAGAAGGGAGAGAAAAGTGTATCAGGAAAGAGAAAGGTAGGGTTTCAAGTGATTTTATTTTCCTAAATTTACCTTTGTACGTTGAAAAAAAGTGAAAATAACTTAGAAAAATAATTACCTTTATACCACTGCTCCATATGGACCCTAGATCAATAAAATGTGTGGTCTAGATTAGTTTGTATAGTTTGTTAGAATGGTTTGTTTTGTAATCGAAACACATCCTATATATGTCAGAAGCCTAAAACTTTATTGTCAGTGGTCTAACGAGGTAGACACTGTCCCATGACAACACATGCCTGAGGGGCATCAACTCACAAATTCGGCTTAGTAGGCGTTCTTGCTATATAAATAATTTGAGGAAGAATGATAAGAGCAAGATTTGAACATGAGACTTCTGGTATTACAAACTCTCTAATAATTTAAATGTTGCAAAGGTTTTGTTTTAAAAAAACTCTTTGGTAATACTTGAAAACAATTAGTTTTATTTTCTGTACGAGTTCGTCAAATATGTTTGTACAACTATTTTTTATTTTTACACTCGTTGTACATGTATCTTTGGTTTGCTTTTAGTTTTTTTTTTAACATATTATACGAATTTCTACAAATTGACTCTTTTAAACATTGATGGAGAATTTACGTCAAGAGAGTCATTCACGAACAATGAATATTCGATTTATTTTGAATAGTTTCTTGCCAACATGGCTACTATTTTCCATTTAAGTTAAACTCTCACAATTTAAGCCATTGAACAAATATTTTTATAGTAAAATGCATGTTATATGTACACAATTTTGTTCGATAAGATTATTTTTTAACATTGTTACAAAACATTAAAAAAGATTAATGTTTTTAGGGGCACTTTTGACTCTTTTGTCCTAGGGAATAAAAAACCTCAAGAACGGCCATATCTAACCCCTCAAAGTTATCCATGACCCTCTGATAACCCCAAAATTATACATGTTTGGGTAATTCTGATTTGTATTATTTTATCCCACTTTAGCCTGTTTTTCGTACAATTTACTTTCGAAAGTTATTGCTTTTCAGATTAGAAGGTTTTGGGGACGCGTGATCAACAAAAGTACAAAAAGAGATGAAAAAACATGAAGATTGGAGCAAAGGTGGAACAGAGGTCTCTCGCGATCGCGAGACCTCAGTCTAGCGTCGTGAGATGACCTAGATTCTAGAAGATTACTTCATGCAGCCCACTTGGCGTCGCGAAAAGTCTACCAACTGTCAAAAATGAGAAGTCAACCCTGAGTAGAAGATTCTAGAATATTCAAGAAACGATTTTTAGGGTTTTTTAAGTGGCTCGCGTCGCGAGGATGCCGTCTCGCGATCGCGAGGTGGGACAAAATTGCTCTTTAAATACTGCCTTCAAGCCTGCCTCAAAACATGATCAAGGTTATCCATGACCCTCCTTGGTTAATGTACATTAGACGTGATCATTCACAGGTCTAACATATCTTTTGTCAATCGCAAACCAACACTACAACAAAATTGATTTTTTAGAACACCTAAAATAAAATAAAAAACGTCCTAATAGAGTGTTTCATAGGACGCTATTTTATAAGACCAATACAAAAGTGTCATATCTAAAGGCGTTACAATAAGTTTATAGGACGCTTTTGGGCGTCGTAATAAGTTTTTTAGGACATTTCTAAAAAAAAGTCGTATTAGCTAGTTTTATAGGACGCTTTCCAAAAGCGTCCTATAAAACTAGCTGATACGACTTTTTTTTTGAAATATTCTAAAAATTTTGTTACGACGCCTAAAAATGTCATATAAACTTATTGCAACGCCTTTAGACAGGACGCTTTTGTGCTTGGTAAAGCGTCCTATAAATCACTCTATTAGGATGCTTTTTCATTTTAGGCGTCCTATTAGCTCAACTTTTTTGTAGTGCAAAGTCTGTTTTTACGAGCTTGAAAATTGCTCGCACCCTTCCTGAAAAGAATTCGGACTTTAGTGGCTAAGGAACCTAACCCTTTTTTTTTTAATTTGAAAGGCAAAAATTTTATATAAAATCATAAGTGACGTGGCAGGGAAAATGTGGAACGGATCGATAAACGTCTAAATCCAAAATAACTAGAACTTTCAAGCAAAAGAACTAATGATAACTAAGAAAACTCTCAAGAACTCTCGATTAGTTCAAAAATTATATCTATGGATTAAAAGTAATAATGACTTCGATTAGTTCTCATGGTTCTCTAATTTTTTTTTTATTTGTATTTGATTATTGTCTTATATGTATATACACACAAGGATATAGTAATAGATTTTTTTTAACAACAAATTCTACTCTACTCCTAGTCTACTTTTAAACTACACCTTTTGTCTACAACGGGACTCGAATCCATGATCAAAGCTAAAGAAAACACCCTACAAACACCTTGATATCGCTAGGCTATAAATAACCAATTATAGTGATAGATTAATATATTTATGTTTTAACATGTCCGACTGAAAACAACTCTTTCATTAATATATCAATTTTCTTATCAATGTATATTGAAATATTACTATTATTTATTAAACATTGGGGGTAAAAAATCGACAATTGTAGCCAAATGGCCCTTTTAATTTTCAAAATGTTTCTTTTCGTTCTTTATATACTCAACTTTTTTATTGATAATATCTTTTTTTTCTTATCAACACGGGATACTCAAACTTTTACTATAATTCATCATTTAAAATAATCAAATTTTATGGTGGCACCTCAACTCTCCTTAATTGTTGCTTTTATATATAAAGATATAAAAGTTCTATGTCCTTTCAATTCTTTTACAAGGTTCATTTTGTTCTTAAAAAACGTTAAGTCCGTTGGTTAACTTAAAGGGCATTTCTATTATTTTACCTTATTATTTTTCTTCCGATGAAAGACAATATTAAACTTTTTATTTTATATTTATTTTATACAAGCTTTTAACGTTTATGTACAAGCGGTTACATACTAAAAAATAAAATACGAAATCCATCAAAACACACACATAAGAATATCTTCAACTTTACAAATATATGAGATTTAAAAAAAGTGTTTGGTGGTTTAACATTTAACTCATGAATCAAGAACAAAAATAATGCATAAAATTCATTTTGATTTATTACAAAAGTTCACGATGAAACCCTAAAACTCAAAAACCTAATGATAACATGAAATCAAAATCGATATATTTATGTGGTTTTATTTATAATTATTTTTGTTTAAATGAGTGTCAAATTAACCCAAGAACGCTAAATCAAAGCTTAAAGAACACGTGGTGCTCATGACTACCAATGAAGGATGTGATAGAGGTGGGACATTGAACATTAATCTGTCAGTCATATGTAATAGACTCAACTGACTTTTGATTAAGCTTCATGAATCGAGAGTCATTCGAGCATACACTTTTTCGAGCCAAATATAATTGTATATTTAAAAATTATATATTCATAACATCAAAATCCTCGAACTTAAGCAAATAAACGAGTTAATTGATATAGAGTTCAAACATGATATTAGTTTTTCGAGCCGAGCTCGGTTGACATGATAATCAAGTTCTTTTCGCCGCTATTTATGAGTTCTTTTTTTCTTTTGCTTCCATGTTAGTTATCTATTGTACACTTTAACATAATTTTTTATTCTACATCTCCAAAAGAAACGATATGTCACGTAAACCCAAATAATTGAACAAACAATTAACAAATTCATTTCAAAGTCAAAATTGAATGGCCAAACTATTATAGAACTCTTTTAAATATATAATAAGATTCAAATCTATCAATAATTTTATTTCTTAAAGATGGTTTACTAAATTTCGATGATTGTGATGTCTAAACATAAATAACATGACCATTAACAGAAAAAACACAAATTCAAATCACACATCATAACTTTTTCAGTGCGTTATTGATGTAAAATTCAAATGTCGTAAATTAAAAAGGTATAAAAAAAAGACTTGAATAATACAAGAAAAGAATAATAATAAATAAAATAGGATGGATAATTGTACCTTTTGTAAAAGAGGAATAAAGGAGAACGAACATTCGAAGAATATGCTAAATATAAGGAGGGAGTTTTTTGTCATTTGGTACAATGCAAGAGCTAGGCGTCACGTATTTTAGTGGTTCTCGTATCTTTGTGAGTCAGCAAAGAAACTGGTACTTTATAGAAAAGGGTAAATCCAAGGCCCCCATCCGCATCTTCAAACGAATCAAGTTGCATCAGGTAGGTCATAAAGTGGACTAGTGGGGTACATATATAATATATATACAAATTTACAAACGTATTTTTTTATGGGGTTATTATCCCTACCTCCTTATAGTTTATATTCACCCACATAAATCCATACCCTTCTATAATGGCTTTCATCTGTACACTCACGTACACCTATCTATTACAAGGGGTATGATAGAAAACTCCATTCTTTTATTTGTGTTCAAATTCGTTCTTTGGTCCATGATAGGTGGGTTTACACCCCCCTAAATCTCACCGCAAGTGTACGGGTCGAATCAAGTAATACGTACGGTAAGTACGGAATCGAACCAAGGAGCTAGGAATTGAATTACACAATTACTATAATTATTACTAATTGGATATAATCAAAAAGGGTAGTTGGATTGATTAATTAAAACTAAGATTGAATTAAAATGAATACGGAAATAAAGGAGTGAACTTTATCAATTAAAGGAAACAGTTGGGAGTTGGGACTTAAGGAATTTCACAGCCAACAAGTAATCATGGATTCTTGTAGATTCAGAATTGATGAACGCGCAATCTTAACTCTCGTTATCTTTTCTCAAACAACAACAAGATTAATTCCTAAGATGATGAATCATCTCTCGATCTCAACAGACAAATTAAGAATTAAATAGATTGCAAAAGTGCTAAAGCTTAATTGGTATATCTCTATCCAAGTTCTCACTTTAGGCAAACAACTTCCAGTTCTAACAGGGAATTAAATCCTCTCAGATCAATTCACAGTAACAAATCAATTGTAAGGTGATCAGGCAAACAATAGCATTAAGTTCAAAAGTCATAAGCTTCACAATTCATAAATCTAACAAAAATCCAATCCACAAGTCAACTGTTTAGATCCAAACGCTACCCAACCCCCAACATCTAAAATTAGTTCATGTTGGGGGTGTTTAGACAAACACACATCAAAGACATCATAGCAATAATTGAAAGAAAACTGAACGGAAAAGTAAAACTCATAAACTCCCTCCGGTATCACGAACAATGAAAATTACTGGCTGTTGATTCTCCAAGTGATTCTCCTTCTCAGCGGCTCAAAACTGCTCCCAAAAAGTCGCCTCCACGTAGCTACCCTCGAAACCCTAATTGAATGCTTGATAATCCTCCTTAGTGCAGCAAAAACGGATCAAAAAGAGGCATCCAGCAGTAACCGCGGGTCAACCGCGGGTCACCAACCCGCCGTTTGACCCGCCCGCGTGGTACTACCCGCGGGTAAACCTTCCAGCCGCGGCTTAGCCGCCGTTTGCGCTGTGTTGCCCCTTCTTTTCACCTTTTCTCCATCTCTTTTTGGCACCATTTCCACTTCTCATAACTTGACCGTAATCCTGAAAATTACTTGCATAAAACCATTAAAACCTCGCTAATTTTACTTAGAGACGAACCAAACACTCCGAATGTGGTCATAAAAACAACGCCAAAACTGGCGTTATCAACAACCCCAAACCTAGGGTTGCTTGTCCCCAAGCAAAATAGCGATAACAACAAAACCAGAACAGTCTATGCAAGTTGGAACGATTATAAGACCGCATGAGGGGTTTTCGAATAATTATACATCACACAATTGTCGGTCAAGAAATTTCCGATCCTAAAGCCCTAGTCTCTGATCACTGACATCGCCATCGACTGAATACAGCTAGTATTGTAGATTGAACCACCTAGAAAGTCACACACTTAAGTACTACACTTGACCACACTTTCAGAGAGGATTTCGCCTCGACCCTACCTCACAGGTTACACTCCATTCACTCGAATCCTATGTTGTCACACCTTTCCAATTCATGCAGTATAGGAGTAGACATGGAAACAATTCAACAATCACTGCATGTTAGTTACAGAAAAACGGACATGAGGTAATGACAAACAATCTCCGAAAAGAATCGCATGGTATGACAAGGAATGCTTACACTCAGACAACCTACTTCGATGATGTGTTCCTTATGATCACTCAGGTCTTTCAATGGGTTGTAACGGGGTTATGGGTTAAGGCTCATGAAATGAAAGGTCAAACAGGCTCAAAGATCCTCAGCCTTCACAGTACACCCCGAATTACCACCTTCTTTCCCTTTCCATATTCACCATTGCGCGCCCTTATTTCAGATCCCTTTTTATTTTCTGCAAAATTGGGGCAAACTGGCCCTCGTTTTTTTTTTTTTTTTTTTTTTTTTTTTTTTAACTTTTGCGAATTGGATCTGCTTTCCAATTGTTCATGCGCTGTTTTGCTCATCCCAACCATTCCAAGTTATTTTCCCTTCGGTGAGTACTGTGAATCACTTTTGGATAAAAGGGGTAGGCTCTTTGTAGGCAAGGGTTTCATGCAGGTTGAACAAAAATTGTAACTTTTTATGTTAGGCTGCAAAATGGGTAAGGCGCACACAAGGTAGTGAAACAGAAAGGGTAAACAAATAATGCACACACAACGCCTGGATCATCTCATAAGGTTCACACATCGTCATCGGTTGCTAAGCTTAGTATCCTGAGGACCGTCTATACCACTTGATGCAACATCACAGCGAGATTCAACTGTGACACTAATCAAACAAAACTGAAGTGTGTATAGGAGTAATACAAGCAAAAATTTAAACCCTCAGAAAAAATAACGATTTATTCCATAAGGCTCAAATCCTTTCCGGGTGGTCTCCACTAATGTCTCCTAATCATGTGACCTCGTGTTTCCTCAAATGTGTTCCTATCTTATGGTTCTCACGACAATACCACTCTTCAAGCAAACGACAACTAGTGATCTCAACTAGACTTTAAAAACAGAAATACTCAACAGAACAATCGCATGATACCTGTGATGGACCACCCCAAACCTGTACAGTGCATTGTCCCCAATGTAATAGGTACCAATAAGCAAAAGACAATTACAGGTTATCATGCGTAGATTACAGTCATCCAACAAAAAAAAAAAAAAAGAAGTATGTGCGAATAAGTACATGCCAAAAGAGAAAAAAAAAATCACTACGCCAAAATAAACACAAACCGGTCTTCAGTTGCGGCGAGAACGAGAGGATGTTGGCCGAGATGATGATGGCTGAGAGGTAGACGGTCCCGTCTGGCGCCCTCTCACCCTCCTGGTCTGCTGTCCTCGGGATGAAGTACCTGTGTCAGTCCCAGTGGCCTCCGCCTGATGTGTCTCCAAAATAAGTCGTCGGATAGTAGCAAAACCTTGCCGCATCTCTCGACGTAACGAAACGGCGTACGGGGGCCAATCACTCCTATCCTCCCTGTCAGAGGGATCGGCATGGGCGTCATCGGTGGCATCGTGGTCCTCAGCGGCTACATCGGCATTTCCTGCCGGAATCTGTACATCCTCCTCAACGACCGCGTCTCCCGAAGCACTAAGGAAACGAGTATACGCGTGGCGGCCAATGGGTATCTCGCCCTCAACGCGGTCAATGCGTGGCACTCCGGCTCGCTCACAAAAGTGTGTAATCAGAGATGGGAACGGGAGAATACGCTGCTCCTGCCGTCCACCGGCATCAAGAATCGCCAAGTGAATAATGTGGCCGATGTCGAGTGGGAGATTGTGTTGTATACAGTACAACACTCTAGCCACGTGAGGATCGGCGTTGGTATGATGCGAAGACGGAAGAATGCTGTGTTTGATGAACAGCATCCACATGGCCAGATCAGATGGTAGCTCAGATTTCTTTATCTCGTAGTTAACAATTTCCCACCGAGCTACACCGTTCCGCCGAAGTGATCGCGAAATAGTATGACTATACACATCATGTGGCTCAACTCCCGGTATAGGCGAGATGCCCGTCGTGATATCGACACCGTTAGGGCGGTGGAGATGGAGGTGCTGGCAGATATCATCGACCGAAATCTGGACCGTAACTCCTCGTACAATGACGGTGCTATACCGGTTAAAGACCGGAGGAATCATGGCTGCATAAAACTCCCGGACGAGTAACGGGTCATACGGGCCCGGTTGACTAATGAGGTCCATCCACCCTCTTGCCTCAGCCGTCGCTCGGAGTGCAGGAATCGGAATAGCGTCCAAGTCGAGGCTTCTCTCCGGATATACCCCTCGGCGTTGCATAGCGTCCAGGCGTGTGTCGAAATCGGGATTCTGTTGCCTCCGGTAAGCCTCCTTTTGAGCTGGGGTGAGGTTATCAAACGCGCCCCATCTAGTGACTGAGGTAACTCTTGGCCTCGGCATGGTACCTACACAAAAACAACACTATTCAGAATATGGGTAAACCAATCACCCCAAACCTAGGTAAAACCTAGGTTGCAAATTAAGCTCAATCACGTGTGCTTTCTACAATACAACCCCAAACCTAAGTGAAACTTAGGTTACAATCAATCTGCACACAAACGGTACCTACATACCACCCCAAACCTAGGTCGAGACCTAGGTTGTACAACTATTCACAACAATGAACACAATTGGGTGACATCGAGGTAAGACAAAACCACATATCCCTTCTCGTAGAGGGCCAAGCCACCGCGATAAGAATAATGCAACATAAAAACTACTACCGGCAATTAAACACATTATGAAGCGAGGAGGACTCTGACAACACTTTTCAGGCAAAAGCATGCTCGAGATTTCAACGATAAGCACACACATAGATTAGATACTCGACAAATAACTTCAGGTTACGCCTTATATGCACATTCAACTCAAAAATTCGGTATCTTAAGCATGCTCACATCAATGCACATCAGATTCATTAAAACCCGCATACACACTCCACAGACAACTACAACTTATCAGATAGAGACCATAAGCACAGATGCATTCAAACTTGGAAAACAAATTCACCATGCTCACATTAACAAAACCCTAACACCTACTCAATCAACACTTAACACTGAAATTGCTAACTTGAGGACAAAAATTAGCCACAAAACCACACTATCCACTTCTGATTTTAGCCAAACATGCATTGAACTCAGAATTGATAAAGGCATAAACAACATTCAAAGCTTGAACAAAAATCTGAGTTACGAAGAATGGAGGTGGCAATCGACATACCTTGGAGTGAGAAGAAGTAGGAGAATCAAGGGAACAAACCTGATCGAAGAGGTGGTGGTCGGAATCTCGCCGGAGATGGAAGTGAGAGGTGGTGGTGAGCGGTGGTCGAAGTGCAAAAAGGGGGAAAGGTATGGTTCTGATCGACGGCTAAGGGTGAAAAACCCCTTTTATCGCGAACCGCGGGTCATCCGCGGCTCAGCAACCCGCGGATTGACCCGCCCGGGTGCTGTATCTGATGCGTATCGGCGGGTGAACGGCGGCTCATGACCCGCCGTTTGACCCGCCGTTTGTGCTGTTTCCCCTCAAAAATTTTGTTTTTAAAAACGGCTTTTACCCGCTCGAACCACTTCCCGACCACTTTTTCCACACCAATCATCTAAGTAAGCCATCAAAACATCGTACAACCGGAAAAAGGAACAAAAACGACACACTAACGAGAAAATGCAAACACTATACTAGGACTTGAAAAATTAAAAACTAACCGACGGTGGGTTGCCTCCCACCTAGCGCCGTATTTAGGGTCGTGGCACGACCTTGTGACCTTCAGTAGCTCGGCTCTTGGAGATACATGGCATGTGTCTCCATTGCTTCGTCTCCCAAATATGGTTTTACTCTTTCACCGTTCACCTTGAAGGTTTCGCCATCCTTCCCTTGAAGCTCAATTGCGCCGTATGGTGACACCTCCTTTACAATGAATGGACCCGACCATTTGGATTTCAACTTACCTGGAAACAAACGCAAACGTGAGTTATATAACAAAACGTGCATGCCAGGAGTGATTACCTTTTGGTGGAGCCTTTTGTCGTGGAATTTCTTAGTGCGCTCCTTATAGATGGCAGCATTTTCAAACGCATCATTGCGTATCTCTTCAAGCTCATTCAGCTGCAAAAAACGACGTTCACCAGCTGCCTTGATGTCCATATTGAGTTGCTTGATTGCCCAAAACGCCTTATGCTCGAGCTCAACTGGTAAATGGCAAGACTTCCCGAAAACCAGTCGATATGGAGAAGTCCCAAGTGGGGTTTTGAAAGCTGTCCGATATGCCCATAGGGCGTAGTCCAACTTCAAGGACCAATCTTTCCTTGAGGCATTCACGGTCTTCTCCAAAATTTGTTTCAGCTCGCGATTAGATACCTCAGCCAAACCGTTACCTTGTGGATGATAAGGAGTGGTCACCCGATGCTTCACTGAATACTTCCTCAAGAGTGCCTCTAAATATCGGTTGCAGAAATGACTGCCCCCATCGCTTATCAGGGCTCTCGGGACCCCAAACCGTGCAAAAATATTCCTCTTGAGAAAATTGATAACCGCCCTTGAGTCGTTCGTGGGAGTTGCAATCGCTTCCACCCACTTGGACACATAATCTACGGCCACCAATATGTACTCATTTCGGTGAGAGTTAGGAAACGGCCCCATAAAGTCTATACCCCATACATCGAAGAGCTCGACTTCCATGAAGATCTTCATCGGCATCTCGTCCTTCTTTGAGATATTCCCCACCCTTTGGCATCTGTCGCATCGGGCGATGAATTCACGAGCATCCTTAAACATTGATTTCCAGAAAAATCCGGATTGCAAAACCTTGGCCACCGTTCTATCCGCACTGAAGTGACCCCCACATTCAAGGTTGTGGCAATGGTTCAACACATCGGCCTTCTCCTCGTCGGGGATACATCGCCGTACCATTCCATCGACGCAACGCTTATATAAGCACGGTTCATCCCAAAAATAATGCTTGGCATCCGAGATGAATTTCTTCCTTTGATGTGAATTATAGTCATGGGGAATGATAGAACCAACCAGAAAGTTAACCATATCCGCATACCATGGTTCGGAAGAGCTTACCCCAAACAGTTGTTCATCCGGGAATGACTCGTTGATTATCGTCTTGTGTTTGGGAATTTTGCCATCCTCTTCCAACCGCGATAGGTGGTCCGCAACAGGGTTCTCGGCTCCCTTCTTGTCTCGGATTTCTATGTCAAACTCTTGGAGAAGGAGTACCCACCTTATCAACCTCGGCTTCGCGTCTTTCTTCGCCATCAAGTACTTCAATGCCGTGTGATCTGTATAAATGATGACCTTTGCTCCAACCAAGTACGAACGGAATTTCTCACATGCAAAGACGACTGCAAGAAATTCTTTCTCCGTGGTAGCGTAGTTGACTTGAGCCTCATCCAACGTCTTGCTGGCATAATAGATCACATGCATCCGGTTGTCCTTTTTCTGACCCAAAACAGCCCCTACGGCTGTGTCACTTGCATCGCACATCACGGTGAAAGGTAGACTCCAATCCGGTGCCGTGAGAATAGGCACTGAAGTGAGCTCCCTCTTCAACCTGTCAAAAGCAAATTTACAATCGTTAGTGAAATCAAATTTGGCATCTTTTAACAGTAAAGAGCAAAGGGGTTTAGTAATTTTAGAAAAATCCTTTATAAACCGCCGGTAGAATCCGGCATGCCCCAAGAAGCTCCTCACTCCCTTCACCGAAGTCGGGTATGGTAGTTTTCGGATGACATCCACCTTCGCTTGATCCACCTCTATCCCTTCTTCGGACACCTTGTGGCCCAACACTATGCCCTCGGTCACCATGAAATGGCACTTCTCCCAGTTAAGTACCAAGCTTGTGTCTTGACACCGTTGAAGAACCGCCTCAAGATTGCTCAAACATTCGTCATATGAGTCTCCATAGACTGAGAAATCGTCCATAAAGACCTCCATTGTACGTTCCACCATGTCGGAAAAGATTGCCAACATGCAACGTTGAAATGTCGCTGGCGCGTTACACAGGCCGAATGGCATCCGGCGATAAGCGAATGTCCCAAATGGACAGGTGAACGTAGTCTTTTGTTGGTCCTCCGGAGCGATTGGGATTTGATTGTATCCCGAGTACCCATCCAAAAAGCAATAATAAGATCGTGCCGCCAGCCTTTCAAGCATCTGATCGATGAATGGCAAGGGAAAGTGGTCCTTGCAAGTAGCATCATTAAGTCGGCGGTAATCAATGCAAACTCGCCAACCCGTAACGGTCCTTGACGGGATCAATTCATTTGCTTCGTTCTTCACAACCGTCATCCCTCCTTTCTTAGGCACAACATGCACCGGACTCACCCATGAACTATCAGCGATTGGGTATATGATTCCAGCGTCCAACAACTTCAAAATTTCTTTACGAACCGCATCCTTCATAATAGGATTAAGACGTCGTTGGGGTTGAACTACCGGTCTATGTCCCTCAATCATATTGATCCGGTGAGTGCAGAAAGTTGGGCTAAGACCCTTCAAATCAGCGATTGTCCAACCGATAGCCGATTGATGTGCCCGGAGTACTCGTAACAATTTCTCCCTTTCTTCGACCGTTAGATACGCCGAGACGATGACCGGTAGAGTGTCGTTTGCCCCCAAAAAGGCATACTTCAAGTGTTCCGGTAGCGGTTTAAGATCCAACTTCGGGGGTACCTTTGAGGATGGTTGCGACTTTGGAATTGGTTCCCCCAAGTCCTCGACTATCGGCCTTTTAGGCCCCTTGAACGGTGGAAGTGCATTCAATTGCATCATTGCCTCACTATCCTCATCACGATTGAGGCCCAACAATGCCGCCTCTATTTGATCTACCTCTCGTACATGATAGAGATCGTCTTGGCTAATCGATTCCCAACTATCAATCCGGTAGCACATACCATGCTCACTTTGATTCTTTGTCGCCTTGAAAACATCGAATTCCGCCGTCTCGTCACCAACTCGCAAAGTTAACTTTCCTCCTTCCACGTCTATCAGTGCTCTCCCTGTTGCTAAGAATGGTCTCCCCAAGATAAGCGGTATATGCTGATCCTCCTCCATGTCAAGCACAACGAAGTCCACTGGGAAATAAAATCGATCCACCTTTACTATCACATCCTCAATTACCCCATATGGGTATTTGATGGTTCGATCCGCAAGCTGGAGCGTAATGTTTGTGCTTTGTACTTCTCCAAGCCCGAGTTTCCTGAAAAGAGTCAAAGGCATTAAGTTAATACTTGCTCCCAGATCACATAAAGCTCTACCAAAATCAGAATTTGCAATTTGAACAGGAATTGTGAAACTCCCTGGATCTTTTAGCTTTTGTGGAAGCTTGTTCTGAATGATCGCGCTGCACTCTTCAGTAAGTGCAACTGTTGCCTGCTCTTCAATCTTCCTCTTGTTGGAGATGATGTCCTTCATGAACTTCGCGTACGATGGCATTTGAGCTAGTGCATCTGCAAAAGGAATGTTAATGTGCAGTTTTTTAAATACCTCAAGAAATTTAGAAAATTGGAGGTCGTCTTTGTGAGCTTTCAACCGAGTCGGATATGGGACTTTCGGTATTGACTGAGTCACTGTCGGTTTACTTGCTGGCTTAACTGCAACTTCTGGTTCTTTCTTCTTCAATTCCTTTGTGCCACTAGCTCCCTTGAGGACCGGTTCCTCATCTTCTACTTCCACAACCTCAACTTCCGGCTCCATGTCACCATCAACCACGGCTTCTCGAGTGGGATCCGGATTAATTACCTTGCCATTCCTCAGAGAAATGGAATTAACATCCTCTCTCGACTTTCTTTCTGTCTGGCTTGGAAACTGACCCGGGGTCCGTGCTTGGAGTACTTCAGCTATTTGACCCACTTGCCTCTCGAGCATCTGAATTGAGGCAGTGTTTTGGGCGGTCGCGTTCTTTACTTCCCCAACTGTGCTAGCAAATCCATCGACAGTGCCCTCCATCTTAGCCATGAACTTCATCATCATATCTTCCAACCCAGGCTTCTTTTCTGATGACTGACCCTCTTCATTCCTTCGCTGATGATAACCTGGTGGACGATAAACATTGTTAGATTGCTGATTAGATGAACCGTTAGCATTATTACCTGAATGTTGCTGTCGTTGTTGTCCCATGGGTTCTCTCTGACCGTTACCATATTGCAAATTCGGATGATTTCTCCACCCCTCGTTGTAAGTGTTAGAAAATGGATCATTGCGGGGTCTGTTCCGATTCTGCAAAAACTGCACCTGTTCAATAGGTGGAAGATCTCCCTGGGCCGGGAAATAGTCGGGAGTGCCTGCCTCTACTTGCTGACCCGGCTGAATTGAAACGGCCTTCAGCTGATTTGTGAGAGCTGCCAGTTGTGCTTTAATTTCCTTCAGTTCATCTGACCCTTGCACTTGTGCAACCTTCCTGACATCATCTCGGGGCGTGGAATAACTGTGTTCCGCCAGATTCTCTATCAGTTCAACCGCTTCGTCATACGTTTTATCCATGAGGCATCCTCCGGCTGCTGCAGTGATGTCATTTTTAAATTGAGGATGGAGGCCGCCAAAGAATGTCTGAATGATCACCCAATTACTCAGACCATGGTGGGGGCACTTCTTGATCATATCTTTGTACCTTTCCCAAGCTTCGTAAAAAGTCTCAAGAGGCCATTGAGAGAAGTGTGTGATCTCTGCCATCAGCTGTGCAGTTCGTCCTGGCGGGAAGAACTTTTGAAGAAAAGCTTCCGACATTGTTGCCCAGGTGCGGTAAGTTCCGGAAGGAATGCTTTCCTCCCAAGTAGCTGCTCGTCCCCTCAGTGAGAATGGAAACAGCCGCAATCGAATAGCATCGTCGCTGACATCCCTCATCTTAAATGTGTTGCACACTTTCTCGAAATTTCGAAGATGGCCATGAGGATCTTCCGACGGTGAGCCCCCAAACTGATTCTGTTGAACCAATTGGATAGTTCCATGCTTAACTTCGAAGTTGACGGTCGCATCGAGGGTAGGTGCTTGAATTCCCACTCGTATGTCTGCTCCAGTGGGATTCGCGAGGTTCCTCATTGGTACACGGTCTCCCATCGGATCTGGTTTGTTTTTTCTTGCTGCTGCGCGTAAACGACGGACGGTTCTTTCGATTTCCGGATCAAACGGTTCCAAATCTTTGTCACCGGCACTCCTTAGTCGCATGCACTAACAGATACCTGCAACAAACGAGTCGGGTTAGTTGACAAAGAAATTAAAAGCAAAACAAAAACAAAACTAAGATACCCAAAGTAATAACAATTATAGATGGTAGTGATATCAATAACGCCTAGCTCCCCGGCAGCGGCGCCAAAAACTTGATAGGTGGGTTTACCCCCCCTAAATCTCACCGCAAGTGTACGGGTCGAATCAAGTAATACGTACGGTAAGTACGGAATCGAACCAAGGAGCTAGGAATTGAATTACACAATTACTATAATTATTACTAATTGGATATAATCAAAAAGGGTAGTTGGATTGATTAATTAAAACTAAGATTGAATTAAAATGAATACGGAAATAAAGGAGTGAACTTTATCAATTAAAGGAAACAGTTGGGAGTTGGGACTTAAGGAATTTCACAGCCAACAAGTAATCATGGATTCTTGTAGATTCAGAATTGATGAACGCGCAATCTTAACTCTCGTTATCTTTTCTCAAACAACAACAAGATTAATTCCTAAGATGATGAATCATCTCTCGATCTCAACAGACAAATTAAGAATTAAATAGATTGCAAAAGTGCTAAAGCTTAATTGGTATATCTCTATCCAAGTTCTCACTTTAGGCAAACAACTTCCAGTTCTAACAGGGAATTAAATCCTCTCAGATCAATTCACAGTAACAAATCAATTGTAAGGTGATCAGACAAACAATAGCATTAAGTTCAAAAGTCATAAGCTTCACAATTCATAAATCTAACAAAAATCCAATCCACAAGTCAACTGTTTAGATCCAAACGCTACCCAACCCCCAACATCTAAAATTAGTTCATGTTGGGGGTGTTTAGACAAACACACATCAAAGACATCATAGCAATAATTGAAAGAAAACTGAACGGAAAAGTAAAACTCATAAACTCCCTCCGGTATCACGAACAATGAAAATTACTGGCTGTTGATTCTCCAAGTGATTCTCCTTCTCAGCGGCTCAAAACTGCTCCCAAAAAGTCGCCTCCACGTAGCTACCCTCGAAACCCTAATTGAATGCTTGATAATCCTCCTTAGTGCAGCAAAAACGGATCAAAAAGAGGCATCCAGCAGTAACCGCGGGTCAACCGCGGGTCACCAACCCGCCGTTTGACCCGCCCGCGTGGTACTACCCGCGGGTAAACCTTCCAGCCGCGGCTTAGCCGCCGTTTGCGCTGTGTTGCCCCTTCTTTTCACCTTTTCTCCATCTCTTTTTGGCACCATTTCCACTTCTCATAACTTGACCGTAATCCTGAAAATTACTTGCATAAAACCATTAAAACCTCGCTAATTTTACTTAGAGACGAACCAAACACTCCGAATGTGGTCATAAAAACAACGCCAAAACTGGCGTTATCAGTCCAAAACAAACATAAAACATATTTTATTTAGAAAAATTGGTGATTGCAGGATGATTATTTGACCGGCTGACCTAGGACAACAAGTGTTGGTAGTCGATTACAAATATGAATCATAAATTATACTAAACTTAATTTATTTTATGTTACATTATGATAAGTTTTATATATACATATATATATATATATATGCCAATAAATCTTACTATTTCCTTTAGGTATTTTGGACCTTACATGATAATTTAGTTCATAAAAAAGTAAATACGAAAAATAGAATAATTTCCACCGTAGGAGTTGGACAAGGGTGTCAAACTTGAGTGGTAAGCGGGCCAATCGAATTTCGGAATCAACGTAAAGGTTTCTAAAATTCATACCACAATATTCCGATTTAGGAATTGCATTCTTCATCATGAATTCAATTAGCTTTTTCATATCGGTATTTTTTTTAAGAGATTGACATAAACAATATTGGATTAACGATTGTTTTCATCTTAAATTTTTAACAAGTTGTTTAAACGAGTCAACTTGCCATTTTTTTTATTTAGAGTTTACTTCCCCAAAATGTATCCAACTTGTCACCTTTTGCTATTGTATACACTGTACTTTAAAAATTACCATTTGATACATCATACTACCTAAAACCTAACATTTTAAATACTAAATGACTTGTAAACCCGGTAGCCGGTCATTCCGGCCACCTGGTCAACTTCTCCGGCGAGATTTTTTCCGGTGAGACTTTTTCTGTCAAAACCTATCTTTTCCGGCAACCTTCGGCAAGAAGCCATCTTTTTCCGGCGAGACTTTTAGCACGAACAACAACCTTCATCTCCGACATCCACCATCTTCTCCGGCAACGTCAATCTCCGCCACCCACCATCTTCTCCGGCAACGTCAATTTCCGCCACCCACCATCTTCTCCGGTGACCTTCATTAACCCTTCCGCAAACTCACCAGCTTACTCCAATCCGAAAACAGTTGTACATTGTCCGAAATCATTAGCATCGTTGCCGGAGAAAATGGTGGTCGTTGGGAAATCGCCGGAAAAGATGGTGGTTGCCGGGAAGTCGAAGGAGAAGATGGTGGTTGCCGGGAAGTCGTAGGAGAAGATGGTGGTCGCCGGAAAAGTTGTCGAAGAAGACGGTGGTGATCGGAAAAGTCACCGGAGAAGATGGTGCTGGCCGGAAAAGGCGTCGGAAAAGATGGTGGTGGTGCCCGGAAAAATGGTGGTCGCCGGAATGTCACCGGAGAAGATGACCGGATGGCCGGAAAAGTCGCCGGAGGGGGAGTGACCGGCTGGTAACCTTTGATAGCAGGTCAGATACATCAAAATGTTAGGTTTTAGGTAGTATGATGTATCAAATGGTAATTTTTAAAGTACAATGTATACAATAGCAAAAGGTGACAAGTTGGATACATTTTGGGAAAGTAAACCCTTTTATTTAATGTGAAGTTTTTTGTAAAACATTATTAAAACAAAATTGATAAATTAATCAAAATAATTTACTTAAAAAATAAACTTTAAAAATGATGAAATAGACATATAATCATTTGCAAACGTAATAATAGATAAGCTTATAAATCGGTTTTTAGATATTGTTGCTTAAATAAGATATTTTGTGTGAAATTCATTTTTTATACAATATTTTTTTATACATAAAACGTTTAACATTGTTTTTATGTTAAAAAAACCCATCATAAACATTTTACATATAAAATAACACTATATAAATATAATAACTTCTTATATTATTTCAAACACATAAAATTAACTTTATAATTTGTAAAAGTTCTCGAATTTGTAAGGTGGAAAAACTCTTATAAAATATTTTATTATATTAACAAAACAAGATATTTATCTTATGTTAAAATTATTTATCACTTATGTATAATTCAGTTGTCTATTATTGGTCAATGGTTGGATACTTGTGTGGGTATGGAGTGTTTAGAGGGGTACATCCATAGTTGGGTAGAAAGGCTAGTTTTGCAATTTATTGATTTTGTTTCAAATTAAATGTGGATAAGAATTGTACCACCACTTTCACTTCTCACTTTTTTCAATATTGGTTTCATTTTCACTTGTCAATCTTACATTGATTATGCATTTGAAGACAAGCCACATCAATAATATAAACATGTTATTTATTATAAATGTTATATTATACTTATGATATATAGTTGATGTGTTATGATGCAAAATTTATTATGAAAAAAAGGGACAAATGATCATGATGTACCAAGTCCAGGGTTCCTAATCAATTTAGGTTACTAACTTAAGTTTTCCTTATATACATACTATTGTATTAAATTCTTATAATATTATTTTGATGGTAAAAGTATAGAAAAATATATTCAGAGTCAACAAAAATTGCATTAACTTTTATTTAGATTATGGCGAACCTTTTTTGTTAATTTATGTTTGTCAAAGCGTCAAAGCCATCGATAAGTCGGAATGGTAACGGGGAGGGTTTTGTGTTCCCCGTCCCCGAAAATGAAATGCATCCCCGTCCCCGCCCCATTCCCCGTCGGGTTTCATTCGGGGCTCCCCATTGGGGATTTTTTTTACCCTGTCCCCGACCTGATGGGTAATCCCCGATCCCGGACCCGAATATTAAAAAGAACAAATGAAAAAAACTTGAAAAATCATAAATCTAAATTATCAAAACACAATTCATTCCAAACTAAATTGTCCAGACATAATCCAAAAGGAAATGTTTGTTAACAACTAACACAATCTAAAATCAGAGTTTGTTAACAATTAACACAATCAAACATAAACTTGTTCCAAATCATCCAACGAAGATACAGGCATCAAAGCAAATCATCCAAAGGCGTTACACCACTTTCTTTAATATATTCCTACATTAAGATTTAAGAAATTCATTAATAGATCGACAAGCCCGGCAACATCGCTGCGGTTTATTGGCATGGAGAGAAATCGGCATGCTCTTCCTGACTTGTTAGACTACCCCACCCCACCCCATCCTCTCTCTCCTTTTCTCTCTATCTCTATCTCTCTCTTCTTCTTTTTTTTATTAATTATTTAGATTGGTATGAGTGTGGTTGAATTGGTAAGGTTTTGGTAAGATAATGGAAAGCTGATGTGGCGCTGATGTGTCGACTGGTACAATTGGCAAGACCATCTACCACTGTGGATGGTCTTAATAAAAGTAAAATATTATGGGACACCGTTTTTTTTGTTAAGCTAGAAATTATTTTATTTTTGAGAAAATTATCATATCTCATAAAAGATCAGGATTATATTGTAATAAAATCGGTCTCAATTTCTATTTGTTATAATAAATAAAAAATTTCTCTTAATAAGTATAACAGTATTTTTAATATTTCTATTTTTATACTAGTGTACTTAATAATTATGTAAAACGTTATGTTGGTGCTGAACTTTTTGTTAATTTTTTTAAGGGCAGTTAACTCAAGCACATGTTCTGACACGAAGTCGACAAGGTATCCAAAATCTATTCGGTGACAAGGTATCTAAAATCTGTTCGGTCACCCGACTAATTCTTGGCGACCATGGACCGACCCGAAAGTCGAGCAATGGTCAGGGTATCGCCACATGTTCACCCATAAATCGAACCCGCAGGTAAGACATGGATGCCATCCACTATCCCTCCCAAGGATATTACCGAGAACTAGACAACTAATGCTTTGATAATTGTTACCATGTGCCATTATAAACTTAATATTATTTGATCACATACGTTTTTAAATTATATTTTTTTTGAACGCAACAAACTTTTATTGAAAAATCAATAAAACAATTACAAAGTTTCATCACAACAATCAAAGGGTGTTAGCTCTGTTGAATAGGTAACATCTCTAGGGGTGTGGGGTGAAAGCCACACTACGAGGGTTCGATTCCCACGGGTGACATTTCTGAGATATCCAAACTTTGAATCTGGTCCTTCGGGGACGGGTTCGGGGCCGGTATGGGAGGATCCAATCTATGGGATCCACTTCTTGCTGGTCGGGTTCAACCATAAATTGGGCCGGGTCATAGCGGATTAGTGGGATTGTCCAATTAAAGGCCCGATACCACTGGAGCATATATGTATTAACTTGTCGTTCAAAAAAAAGTTTCATCACAACATAAATGAGCAGAAAGCTATAAACGGGAAAGCAACCAAGTAGACCAACACTAAAGGAAATACAATGAAGTACGAGGAGCATTTGAAATGAAAAGAGGAAAAGAGATATACAAAGCTAAGACAAAAAGCATGACTAATAATGGTGACTAGGATAACTATTGAACAAGAAATAATAAAAAACTCTAACACCCCCTTCAAACTGGTGGTTGATTAACTAATCCCAGCTTGCAAATAACATCAAAATGTTTAGGTCCAAACAATGATTTAGTAAATACATCTCTAAGTTGTAATTTTGTTGGTGTAAACTCCACAACAATAACTCTGCTTGTAGTTGTTCTCTCACATAATAGCATTACATTATTTTAGTAAATAGATCTAAATTCAGCCTTAACCAAAGATAACAAAATTGTTATTTGTTCCTTTGACTTTCATGGTTTTAGCTTCAATCATGCGATTTCTTCATGTTCAATTTGGGGTTTCTGGGTTTGATGTTGAAAAAGAAACCCTTGGTTCGATTTCATCACCAGGTTTCTAGGTTTGATTTCTTCTTCGATTTAAGTTTTTTTTTGCTTTGTTCGATTTAGGATTCACTATCATGTTCATAAAAATCGTCATCATCTTCATGTTCGTAATCAACATGTTTTAAAATTTTTATTTTCTAAAAATGTATCCAAGTTGTTATAATTTGCTATTGTATGTACTCCTTTACTGGTTATCGAATGAACAGGGGAAAAAATACATTATTTGGTAGTTTTTATAACTTTGATACATTAAATTGTAATTTTCTAAGTATAATACATACAATAACTTTTTGTGATAAGTTGGATACACTTTTATAAAATAAACCCTTTGATAAAACAACATTTAAATACGCATTTTCTCGTTATTCATATTATTATTTTTAATTATTAAAGTCTATACGTCTATACAACTAAACCAACAATGAAACCAATTAATAGTAATAAGAAGAATATCATCCAAATGAAAATTTCATAGTTCCAATTTAACTTGGTTTTGTATTTTTCTAACATTTGAAACTCATTTTCAATAAATTATAACACATTGAAATCATATACAACATCAAACACGTTTTCCAACAAATGGATTATGCCATATTAACATTCAAAGTCATTTTTCCACAATTCAACAACAAAAAGTTTGAATTTTAGAGTCATTTCTAAATACATTTTTGCAAGAAAAAGAATCAATTAATAACATATATTTCTTTTCTCAATGCCAACAATTTAGGTAGGCGTCAATTCTGATTGCGTGTTACCCAAATTCAAACTTTCAGAAAAAGAATGTCAAAATAATTGAAGTACCAAAAGTCAACATATTGACTTTCGGAGGTCACGAGTTTTCGTTTCGATAACTACACCTCATAGTTTTTTCTTTAGCAGCAAGAGAAAAATAGTATATATCTACAAATCTCAAATGTTTATTTAAAATCAATAGTCTAGTCTAGTTAATACATAGTTAATAATTGTTTAATCAATAGTCTTCCTAAGCGCGGTAACATCCTGAGAGGGGGGGAGGGGAGGGGGGGGGGGGGGGGGGGGGGGACACATAGACTGGCCTGCCCAACCTAGTTAAAGACCATGGTTGGGCTCTAGGTCCAGCGTAAGCTGGCCCGGGATAGCGGCTGATTAGGGCTGCTTTGGATGCCCAATACCGCCCGGTAAGCATGCGTGTATGTATATATATATATATATATATATATGTTTATGGTAGTCATTCGTTGGTTCAATGCCGCCATGCCTTCCAAAAAAATGATTATATCTACATATCACAAAAGTTTTGATGATCAAAAGTATCATACAATTGGTCCAATTTGTCTTACTAAGTTCTTTCATATGAATTGGATAAACTTTAAAACCTTTGGAATTTTAATCCATAAATAGATGGGGTTTTTCTTGAATACCAAAGAAAAGACAAAGAACATAAATTAAAACTAATTAAAAAAACTATTAAAGCTATTAAAATTACAAAATTCTTAACTTTTCATTATAAATGATATACTTTTATAAGGTTTATGTAAAAAGTAACATATTTTCTTTCAAAAAAAATATATCTTTCCTTTTCTTTCTTTTCCTTTTCATTTTCAAAACACAATATTAGAGTGAAGTTTTGTTTACATTATACTTTCTCAAACCTTAAGGAGGTGTTTGGTTCGTATAATGTAACTTGATGAAATTGGAATCCATTAAAGGATTTGACTTTGAAGGAATTATAATGAAATTTGCTAGAATATGACCACGTGTTTGGTTAGTAGGAATTGAATTCCTTCAAATAAGCCAAAGAAATGATGAATTTCTTTATTTGTATGGAATTCAAATAATTCCATCACGTTTATTTTTCGAACCCAACATCACTAACGAATTTGTCATTCCAATTCCATTAAATTCACTTGAATTCCGTGAACCAAACATCACCTAATTTTGAAGTTAGATGATATGAGGATTACTTTTTATTTGGCTTGATATAAACAAATATGTGAAATAAATGATGCAATTACCCCTTTCAAACATTAATTAATTAATTAGAATGTTTAACCTGACTAAATCCAAATAATGTGGGCCGATCTGATGTAGGACCAGTTGGCCCAAGCCCAAATTAGTCCGGTGCATTAATGGTGTATGTATTATGTGTATCAAAAAAACATACATAAAAATTAATAATCTAAAATTATAGATTTTTATTAATTTTGTTATTTAATTTATGGTAATGATTTAGAGCTGATAGATTTTAAAACCGGAAAAAGATATAAAAGTTTGGATATTTTAGTCTTTTTTTTGTTTGAACATAATCTTACAATGATTGCTAGCTAAGTGAGTTTATTATTTGACCAATGAAGCTAATAGTGGTATCATTTTGTATAATATTTACTAGTTAATGGCCCGTGTAATACACGGACAATTTAAACATATTATTTTAATTTCTAATAAAAATAGGCATCTACATTATAAAGTTCATAAATATTTCATCTCTGATTAACAATATAAATATGACTTAGTTAATAAAAGAAACATTAATGATTAGTTTAAGGGTTTACTTCATGGGAGTGTATCCAACTTGTCACGAAAAGTTATTGTACGTATTGGACTTTCATTTTTTCTATTGTATGTATCAAACTTATAAAAACCTACCATTTAATGTATTTTGTTACAAGTTGGATACATTTTTGTGACAAGTTGGATACACTTTTGTGGTAAGTTTTGATAAAGTTGGATACATACAATAACCATTTTTTAAACTCTGATATGTCAAATGGTAAAAATGAAAGTACAACACATACAATAACTTTTTGTGACAAATTGGATACACTCTCATGAAGTAAACCCTAAGTTTAATCATAGCCATTTAGGAAATCTTTTGTTCCAATCCTTTATTCAAAACTTTCTTTGAAATTGAGTAAGTAGAGAATAGTTATTTAGTAAAAATAATTCTTATTAATCAACAATTTAAATGGAAAAAAAAAAGAAATTACTCTTGCTTTATTACTAAATATTTTAGTCATCTAATAGTTGATAAAATATCTGAAATTGAAATTTTATAATTCTTTTGTCGAAAGATTCGGATTTCGTGAATGATTTTAAAACTGGAGGGATTCAGAAATAAAATATGTAGTATTTTTTATTAGTAGGGTTTTAAAAAAAATTCATTATTTATAAATAATCTATAAAAATAGTTAGATTAAAAGAAAGAAATCTTTAAATTCAAGAATATCAAAATAAAATTAATTTTCATTATTTATAAATAATCTATAAAAATAGTTAGATTAAAAAAGATGAAATATTTAAATTTCAAAAGTATCAACAATAGAATTGTAATTGTAATAAAATGTATACAAGTCAATTTATATCTATTTTTAATATTTAATAATATAAATAAATTAAAAAAATAATTCAATATTAGACTCCTTCTGAATATTAGACTCATTTTGAAGGTATTATTGAGACGATTATAATACTGTAATTTATAACAAAGAAAAACAAAAAATTTAATACATTTTAATTCATATATATTATTTAAGTTAATACGATAAGGATGTAAAGTGAAAAATCAAAACCTAAGGGATAAAAAGTTATTTAATCAAATAATTATAAGGATACAAAATGTAAATTTAAGTAGGTGAATTTTGGAAAATATTTTTTTATATTTGTTAGTTAGGTATTTATAGGAATTAATATAGCATTAAAAAAAGAAAAAAAATTAGATATATACGACGACATCATCAATTGATGTAATTTATTTAATTGACCAATCAAATCGCTCAATTTCATTTTGATGATGTCAGCCAAAACCTTCTTTTAATATATATATATATATAGATTTGAAGTGCTACTGTGATATTAAATCTATTAATAGTTTTATAATGTAATAATTTTTGTAATTTCTAAAATAAAATAGTTATTGGAGTTAATGTAAAATTGTTTGAAGAGTTTGATTCTTAAATTTTTTTATTTCTGAAAAATATTGAAGAATTTGTTAGATGTTAATGTATTGTTTGGTTTTCATTTCTTATTAGAATTATTAAAAAAAATGTTGAATATATTAATTGAATAGTAAATAAATGATGATTTACTAAATTCAACAATTATCATCATTCTTAAAGAAAAAAAACATTATTTAGCAAACTAAACAAATACGTCATTAAAATAATCAACAAGAACAAACAAACCCTAAGAATATTTCAAGTTTCTGATAAGATGTAGTCAAACGAATTTATAAAAGTAACCCTCTAAGTCAACATTGAGATTGTGGTGTTATATAGCGCCAACGTTTAGCTACCACTTTAACCCCTGTAATGCATTGGCTATTTCGCTTATATTGTAACACATTATGACATGTTTTGATGTATTATCACGAGTAGTGACGTGTTATGACAAGTTATGACGTGATAAATAATATTTTTATTAAATGTATTGGATATACTATAAATATAGTTAATGCTAGAATTGTTTTAGTAGAGTAACTGTTGAAGTTAGATGTAAGAGACGTAACAAGGATCGAGAATCTTACTTAGTGAGATATGCATACCAGGGGCGACTCCATGTACAAGTTCATGGGGTGTCTTGACCCCGATTAATTTTTTATTATTATTACTATTATATAATTAAAAAATATTGGACCCCCTTTAAATATTAATATGGACCCCTCATGTATTTGGGCTTGGAGATATTGGTAAAAGGATGATTGAAAAAAGAGTAATTTGTGCAACAAAATGGGTGATGATTTTTTATGAACAAGTGTTTGGTAGCATATATTGAGAATGATGCATTCAATAGTATTCTTAACGATTTAATTTTAGAGAATTTTCTTGGTATGACGTCGTCGGGATCAATTATAAGCACTTTATAATATTTTCTTTGAATAGATATCTAATTTTTCATTGGAATATGTGATGCCTTTGTTTTTATATCATATTATCCGACCCGCAAAATCATTCTTTCAAACATATCATCTTGTCACATAAATTATGTTGGACCCCAGTACGTTTGAATCATAGATTCACCACTGATGCATATCAAGGACTGAGAGTCTTACTTGGTAGATAAGGGAAAAAACTTTTACCCAATATACATTTATCGAGTTTAAGACACTTACCAAATATCCATTTTGATATCAAGAATATATGCAAAGTAAGGGTGATGCTTTTGTTGGCAAACACTTAACAATAATATTTGACTAGGCTTTAACTAGACGACCGCTTAATAAGATAATATCATAACAAAATGTCATTCTCCTTCGTTCGAGATATAACACGATTTGATTTGTTGAATTTAATAAAGATTATTGGACTAGGCGATAAATCGTGTGAGAAGTTGAGTAATGTAAGAATGTGAGAAGTGGATCTAAATCCTTAATCACATGTAATCTCATGCTCCCATGTATTGTGTTTTAGAACATAATTGATATGGTTGATCTTGGTACATCTCATCCTAATGTGCATCCAACAGTTAATAACGACTTCTCAGTTTAACTCAACTTCTCACAGAAACCCAACCGTATTTGGCTAATAGTTAAAAAGGTAAAGGGTCGTATGAGAAGTTGAGTTTAACGTAAGAAGCATGAAAAGTGGATTTGACGAGACGATTATAATGGTATAATTGTTATAAAAGAAACGTAATTATAACGTATTTTAGTTCATATATACGACTATTTAGCTTATATGATAATGATTTAAAATGAAAAATGAAAAAGTAGAGGAATAAAATGAAATTTAATAACTAACTATAGGGGTACTAAGTGTAACTTATAAAATTGAAAATGAAATTGAAGAGGAGAGAGTGGAGGGAAGTGCTTTGTAGAGTTATACACCATGCTTTATATTGAGTACCGTGTAAAACCATGTTTTATATTTCACATTTTATTTACCACTTCTCATTATATATATATATATATAGGGGTAGGTTCAAATGTGAACCACTTTTTGGTTGTGAACGTGAGGACAACCGAGAGCGTGACACATGGCGGATGACAAGGTGCCACGTCAGATCCACGACGGATGACTAGGCGCAATTCATGGGAGGGCATTGAATTAAAGAGGGGGACCACACTCAAAGTCGCCACGTGTCGTGCTCTCGGTTGTCCTCACGTTCACAACCAAAAAGTGGTTTACATTTGAACTTTCCTCTATATATAGAGGAATAATCAAATGAAAACCCGTTATTTATGGAAAACTTGAGGGCCAATCTTAGACCACTAATTTTTTTAAACTTGAGGACCAATCTCGGTTGTCCTCACGTTCACAACCAAAAAGTGGTTTACATTTGAACTTTCCTCTATATAGAGGAATAATCAAATGAAAACCTGTTATTTATGGAAAACTTGAGGACCAATCTTAGACCACTAATTTTTTTAAATGAAGGGTTGATGATACAAGGAGGACCATGGTAAGAATCTCTTCATATTTTATGTGTTACACTTGATTAAAACCCAAAAGGGTATTTTAGACATTTGGCTTATCAAATTAACACCCACATTAAAACCCAACATCACACCTTCACCATCAGACTTTCACCATAAGAACTTCACCACCAGACCTCCACCACCAGACCTCCACCATTGTCGCCGGCGCTCCGCCGCCGTCCACAGCCACCGACGCTCCACCTCCGTCCATCACCACCGCTACCACCGGATCTGATCTCCTTCTTCATCTCCATCATTATCTCCATCATCAGACTTTTACTAGCAGACCTCTACCACCGTCGTCGGCCTCCACCATCGTCGCCGACCTCCACCACCGTCGCCTGCCTCCACCACCATAGCCACCGTCGTCGGCCTCCACCACCACCGCCATCGTCCTCCACCAGATCTGGTAAGTTTTAATTAAAACCCCCAATTTCTAGGGTTCTTGAGATTTTTTCCAAAATTAGGTTAGTTTGATTCAATTTTGGATATTGTTGTTTCACAAAAGTTGTTTGTATTCTTAATTTAAGCAACATATCTAAGTTTTAACATTTTTATGAAGATTTTAGGAAATCATTCTTGAAAAATTAGGGTTTTTGAAGTTGTGTTCTTGAAGGTTCATCATATGTTCTTGAGTGTTTATCATTTTCGTTTTTGCAGATTCATCATGTGTTATTAGAGGCTGAAGTGGACAATGATGTGAAGATTTATTGGTTGAATTTAAATGTAAATATACATTTGTTTGTATTCATTAGATGAATATAAGTGTAAATGGACATTTTGTTTTATATTCATAAGTTGAATTTATGTTTGTATTCATAAGATGAATTTATTTGTAAATAGACATTATTTTTGGATTCATAAGAATATGAAGTTTCATGTAGTGAATCGAAGATTCATAAGATGAATATGGAATTTCATATTATGAATCTGATTTCCATATTATGAATCTGAAGTTTCATATTCATATTATGAATGAACCGTGAACTTTTTTTGCAAAATGACGATCATGCCCTTTGTACCTATTATCAGATCAAAGGCTTAGATTGATCCTCAAGTTTTTACAAATTATTTGGTTTTCTCTAGAAGGTCTCTCTCTCTCTCTCTCTATATATATATATATATATATATATATAGAGAGAGAGAGAGAGAGAGAGAGAGGGGGATTTCTTTTGTGAACCATAGCTTTGGTGTGAACTTGTGAACCAAAGCTAAAAAGATGATTTCATTGGTTAAATTAATGAAATTGGTTCATGATATTGTTTAATATGATGAAATTATATTGTATAATTCATTTTTTGATGAAATTGTTTCATATTTCGGTGTTTTTTACGTAAAATCCAAAACTTTTCAATTCTTATGAAACTGTTTCATATGTTTTTATGAAATCTTTTGATTTTTACGTAAAAACACCGAAATATAAAACAATTTCATCAAAAAATGAATCATGTAATATAATTTCATCATATTAAACAATTTTATGAACCAATTTTATTGATTATACCAAATAAATCATTTTTTTGGCTTCGATTCACAAGTTCACATCAAAGTTATGGTTCACAAATGAAATGGACTATATATATATATATATAAGATGTTTAAATGTGAACTCAATTTTGGTTGTGAACATGAAGACGAATCTCAACCACTCATCCGGTCAACAAAGGTGGCTTTGACCGGGTCCCCTCCTTAAATAATCTCCACTCTCCCATGGATCGCGTCAATCCTCCGTGATCGCGTCCACCGTAACCGAATATGTGTGACTGAGATTCATCCTCACGTTCACAACCAAAATTGAGTTCACATTTGAACTGACCCTATATATATATATATATATATATATATATATATATAACTCAAGTTCATTTAGAAACCAAAAAAAGAGTAAAAACCGTTAAAACTCGTGGTTTCATAGTTTAAATCAACGAAAATTCTTTGTGTAGTTGTTTAATATGATGCAAATGTTTCGTATAATTCATTTTTTGATTTTTTTTTTGTAAATTTGACAAGGTTTCATTGGATTAAAAAAAATACATGAAAAGTTTCATAAGAATGAAAAAAGTGTATGAAACATTTTCATTTTTATCTAAAAAACACCGAAATCTGACACAATTTCATCATAATATGAATTATATGAAATATTTGCATCATATTCAACAACTTCACGAAAAGTTTTCGTTAATTTAAGCCAAAAAACCATCGGTTTTTATGGTTTTTACTCTTTTTTTGGTTTCTAAATGAACGCCCACTATATATAAACTCAAGTTTCATAAGTTTTTATGCTATATAAACGCCCTCCTCTCTCTATATATAATAGGTACAAAACTCGATAAAATCATATCCAATTATAAAAGTTTTAAAATTATCACATTCAAAATGATAATAAAAATATAATAATTTTTTACTTTTAAATTACACTTTAAATAGTTGTTTAAATTGACTTTCCGTCATTTTATTTGTCATTTTATTTTTCATTTTTATATCTTTATTATATTAGCATACATAATTGTATACAAATTAATATATATTATTAAAATATATTTAATTTTTTACATGTTATATTATTATAATGGTCTCATCAATACCTCTAAAATGCGTTAATGTTGAATATTTACTGATTTAATTTGTTGTGGGTTTGAAAACTCAATTAACGAGCCAATAATTTCAGTTTTTTGATCAATTGACCTTGAATTTTATACATTCGATATGCGGCTTAGAAACTCTTTAAAATAGTGAATAAAACCAACACGAAACAAGTGGTCAATAGCTTAAGATGTTTTCATCTCATCGTCTCGTACTATATATATATATAAGGGTTCATACGAGAACATAAGTTTTTTAGAAAATAACAAAAACTTTTTAATGTACATATAATATATGATTACACGATTTTTCCCGCGACTTTAAGTCTTGTCCAAAGTTAAGCATGTTCATTTTGTGTTTATTAGTGTAGAGGAAAGTTCAAATGTGAACCACTTTTTGGTTGTGAACGTGAGGACAACCGAGAGCGCGACACGTGGCGGATGACTAGGCGCCACGTCGGCTTTGAGTGTGGTCCCCCCCTTTAATTCAATGCCCTCCCCATGAATCGCGCCTAGTCATCCGCTGTGGATCTGACGTGGCGCCTAGTCATCCGCCACGTGTTGCGATCTCGGTTGTCCTCATGTTCACAACCAAAAAGTGGTTCACATTTGAACCCACCCCTATTAGTGTAAAATCATATATGATTTTGTACATGATTTTTTTTTCTTGCTTTCTTAAAATGTTATTGTTCTCGTTTGAACCTTTTCTATATATATATATATATATATTGTAGGAAAGAGCCTTAAAGATTTTAGAGGCCCACGATTGAGGTACTAAACAAGGTCGGGTTTGAAAGGGCATAACTTCCCTTCCGAGTGTCCGTTTTGGACGGTCCACTTACGAACTTTTGAACCGTGAAAAAAGCCTTTTAAGATAGGTTTTTTTGACATTTTTGTGTTATTTTTTTGCCTTTTAAGGCTTCTATTTTGGCCCTTTGTGTTTTGGCCCACGACTTTTGTTAAACCCATCTCGTTTGAATCCCTTATTGATGTTTCGGTTGTGTAATTTGGATAGTCAGATCAATTAATCAAAAACTTTTATTTCCCCCCAACTTTTGGATTTTTGATAGAATTCGGATTTTGAAGCCTAAGGCTTGGCATTCGTTGAATCAACAAGCCTTAGAGGAAATTGAACAAGGGTATTTATAAAATCAACGTGTTCAATTTTTGTTTCATCCGTTTATGCTGAGAGACAGAGAGAGAGGAAGACTTGGGATCACGTGATACCACGTTATTTTTCTAAGACCCGTTATACCATATTTTTACACTTGAAACTTCACAACAAAACGCTGTGAAAGTTCTTATTTTTTTATCTTCACATTGTTTTGTTATGAAGTTTAAACTTTCAAGTATAAAAATGTGATTTTACAGATTTCACGAAAACAAATTGGTTTCACATAAAACCAATCTCTACACACACACACACATATATATAATGTGTGTCACTATATATAATTGATGAGGTAAGTTCATACAAAAACCAACCCCATTTACAAAAACAAAGGAACCTATTTTGAGCCATACATTGATGTGGACCTATGTGAGTCTCACATATTAAAAAATCATATATGATTTAGACCAATGCTAAATTCACCTGATTTTTTACCAAATGCACCCAAAAAGTCAACTATAATAATTATGTTTTATTTTGTTTTTTTGTTTTTTTTGTTTTTTTTGTTGGTTTTTGTTATTTAGTTGTCTTTTCATTTATATTTCATTTTACATTATATAAAATAATAATATTATTTTTATTTTTATATTATATTTATATAATACCTATTAATAAAAAAATAAGCTTTTTATATGGTATTTTTTTATTATGTGTATTATAATTTAAGGTTTATTCCTTTGAGTTTTTTTTACTTTTTAATTTATAATTAAAATAAATAAATATTTGTGTTGACCGACAACTTTAAAAGAAAATTAGCATATCTTTGTAGATTAGATTCATGTGAGACCAACCTGTTTTCATAAGACCAACAATTTTTACTTGAATTTTACAACAAATTTAAATTAAAAAGTTTTAAAAGTTGAAGTGTTAAGAGCATCCACAATGTATGGGTTTTTCACATGTTTTTCATAGATTTTTTGTTACGCATTATTACCACCTCAACAACCTAAAAACGTTTACATATTTCTACTATGTGAAAAACCTCATCCAAGCTTTTTTAGAATTTTCAGGGTCCCACCATTTTAACTTTATATCATTTATATTTTTATTTATAAAAATAAATACAATAAAATTATACAAATACGTATTTATTTATATCAAGAAATAATACGAGATTTTTATAAAGTTTTATAAAGTTAAAACGTATTAAATACAAAAAACCTCTGAAAAAGCAGGTCGTGCAGTTACGACATATGACGCAAAAACCCACGAAAAACCTCATCCGAAAAACCTTTACACTATATAAAAAACCTCAAAATAAGGTTTTTTCTTTTTGAAAAACCTCTGAAAAACCCCTAAAAAACGACACTGTTGATGCTCTAAGTGAGATGATATATTTACAATTTTTTTAAAATAATATAAAAATAATAATAACAATAAAATTTAAAAAATATGAATATATATATATATATTTATATTTCTTATTAATATAGTAATAATTATTATAAAGTATATTGAAATATTATATATATAGTTATAATATTAATAAAAATAATATATATAATGGAATGGATTTGACATGTGCTTTTTCAATTTCCAAAGCCATATGCACCCAAAAGTACAATTGACTTTTGAGTGCATATAGCAACCCCCATGATTTAGTGGTGAAACCCATTTGAATCATATATGATTTTGAGTAAACTATAAATTTGGTCCCTGAAGTTTACCCAAATCTGCACGTTTCGTCCTTGAACTTCAAAAACTACAAAAAGCGTACCTGAACTTCCATTTTTGCAACGCGTTTCGTCCCTACGGCTAACGACGTTAGAACTCAGTTAACTTGTGGGGTAATTTTGCCAAAATGAAAGATGAGGGGCCAAATCGTAACTATCTGTATCTCTCTCTCTCTTTCTCTCTCTCTCTCTATTCATCATCTTCATCATCTACCCACCAACACCCACCACTACCACACCACCACCACCACCTCCACCACACCCACAACAACCACCACCACCACCACACCACAGCCACCACCACCACCAACCACCTCCAAACCACCACCCATCACCTCTATCCACCACCATACCTAGTTACCTACCACATCCACCACAGCCACCACCTCCACTACAGCCACCACCACTACACCTACCACCACCCACCACAACCACCAAGCCACCACCACTACCACCAAACAGCCACCAACACCACCACCAAACAGTCACCACCACCACCACAATCCCCCATCAAACAGCCACCACCATCACCACAACCCCCTCCAAACCACCACAACCAGATCTGAAGATACACTAGCAGATCTGGCTTTGCGATCCCAGCGTGAATCTCGATTTCATTCCGGAGAACCCCATTGCAGCCGCGACGGCGTTCTCGAAGAGAAGCAGCAGATTCAAACCGCCGCCGCCTTGAGCGTCGGACATCATTTGCAGCGAGTTCACAGAGTACCCGGAGGTCGCAGGCGATGGTAGTGGTGGTTTAGAGAGGGTGGTGGTTTCGATTTCGTCTAGATGGTGGTTGATTTCGTGATGATGGTGGGTTTCATTTCTTCCAGATTTTGTTCAAATCTGGTGGTTGTTTGGTGGTGACGATTTCAATTCTGATGGATGTGATGGTGGTGGTTTGGAGGTGGCTGTGGTGTGGTGGAGATGGTGGGTGGTTTGGTGTGGCTGTGGTGAAGTGGTTGTGGTGGGGGGTAGAGGGATGAGATGGTAGATGGAGGGAGATGAGAAGAAGATGAAGGAGAGGAGAGAGAGAAGAGAGAGAGAGAGAGAGAGAGAGTTACAATTTGGCCCCCTTCTTTCATTTTAACAAAATAACCCCTCACTTAACTGAATTCAAACGGCGTTAGTGAGTAGGGACGAAACGTGTTGCGAAAATGGAAGTTCGGGTACGCTTTTTGTAGTTTTTGAAGTTCAAGGACGAAACGTGCAGATTTGGGTAAACTTCAGGGACGAAATTTGTAGTTTACTCTATGATTTTTTATTATATAGAATCCACATGGACCCACATCATATGTGATTGTGGTTGTGATTGATTCATTTGTTCTTACAAAATAAATTAGTTCTTGTTTGAACCTAATTCTATAAATGATATTAAAACTACTAAAATATATAATTAAATATTAATATTGTAATACAAAATATAATCAGCAGAAAGGTGGATATTTTAGTATATAAATTAAGTTTTTAGAAGAGAATTAGCAAAAAAATACATCTCATATTGGGTTGCTGTATGCACCAATTTATTTAGGGGATTACTATATGCACCTTACTTTATGTCAAAATCAGGTCAATTCTGAGATGAATACATTGGCAACTGATACAAATCTATTGAGAATGTAAAAAGTGGTATTTGATGTAGATGTGTATATGTCTAAAGCAATTCATCTTTTTAAGTGTAGATAGCAAAGTAAATAATGCATTTAGAGCATCTCCAACAGCTTGGCTAAAAAATTTCTATAATAGAGAAAGATAGGTAAAAATCTTTAAAAACATTTTCTTCCATCTGCAACAGCTTTTCTATTTTAAAGAATTCATCATTACTTATGTTATTAAAATATTCAATAAATTTAATATTTCAATAAAAAATTTAACCAATTTTTAAATAATGAATTGTACTATTGGTAGAAGATATTAAAAAATTATTTATCTCTCCTAATTTAGAGATTTTAGAGAATTCTCTATATTTAGAAAAAACTCTAAAATTTTTTATTTTAACAAACTATTTAGCAAAGTTGTTAGAGTACTTTACCAAACAAAAACTCATTCTTTTCTATTATAGTAAAGCTATTGGAAATGCTCTTAGTCTTTCCATCGTTTTAAGAGCATAAATTAACAACCCTTAAAAAGATGCACAAAAATCATTGTAACATGACAAGTTTAAGCAACAAATCCGTTAAAAATAATGTTGAAGGATGAAAACCAATAAAAATGAAAACATTAGAAACAAAAAATAAACTTTACTTTAAATTATTAATATATTTGTGGTAAAGATAATAGTGATGTGACATGAAACAACAAATTATAATGATGAGGAATATATATGAGTTGTGAAATTGAACCATCAATCCATCATCAAGTGTACAAACCATCGAGTACATAAAATATCAGACAAATTCAGCACAATTTTGGGGATTTATTTCAATTTTATTTTCTCACCAAACATTATTTTACTTTGTACATATGTGAACTCATCAAGTTGTTATCATATATTATTACTATTTTCATTATTAGTTTTTAGTAAATTTTTATTTTCTTTCGTTAATCCTAATTCTACAAATCTAGGTTTAATTTTATTTATATGGTGTTTTTTTGTTGTTTTTTTTATTAGTTATGGTATTAATCAAAGGAACCTTAGTTCTGACTCTAGATCATTATGGTTTCACAACCCTTTAACTCACAAAGTTCGTTAATTGTTAGAAAAAATATTAAAGACAACCACATTACATCACCACAATTGGAATATTTTGATTCCTATTTTGCTCTCGTTGTTAAGAGTTATCTGTTATAAAACAAATTTTATTGATTTTGCTTTCTTTTATGGATTTCATATTTGATTGAAATGGTAATACGGGGCTTTGAACATTTGATAGTTTCAAAAGAAATATGATCTTTGTTGTTTGTTTGTATAAAAACCCAAACCACTTGTAGCAGGAACTCGATCACGTTGTTTGTTAGCTAGGAATGAAACCTAAACACTTATTTGTTTGGAAGAAACCCAAAGAAGTTGTCAACGAGGCTTGTTTGTAGAGAAAATCTGATGAAATGCAGAAGAAATTTGATATTTTCAAATCTTTAAAAATAAGCGAAGAATTGATACCAACAAACCTACCAAGTTTATGAATATGATTCACATTCTCGTTTACTACCAAACAACATTAATGCAATATGAATTGTCATTCCCAATCCCCGTCATTCCTACTCCCTTTCCCACCCCGATTCCCTAAAATGAACACAGTGTCCCCTACGTTTTTTTTTTGAGAAGGTTCACCTGGACTTTGGCCAGGCTACATCCTTGGCAATTTTTACCAAGAGCTAGACAAGCTCCCCTGGGATTAATACTCAATGGCCCCTGGTTGCTCACCCCCGGATTCAAACTTGGGTTGATTGTTACACCTTCCACAAGCCTTAACCGGTAAGCTGCCCCATTGGGGTTACCCTACGTATTTCTTATGGTTGGGTTCTTACTCATGAAAGCTATGTAATGACTAATGACAAAAACATTGTCCAAAACATCATGTGAATAAGAAATCAAATCTCTAAGTAGTGTATTAAAGGGTCATAAGTATTGGTTGTGAGAAAGGCTTGTCCAAATAGGTGAGATCTAGAACTTAAGGTTTATTTATACATCGTGACTTAAGTGATCTATTGATATAAAAGCTCTCTTCGCATGCATAAGGTGCAAGTGTTCGACCAAATTGAGTTCTAGACTCCTCAAATTGTATGCACTTGCTCATCGTGCGAACATGAATGTAATGCAAGGTTGATCGAAAAGTTCATGCCGTTTTTTGGAATTTTTCTAGCACTTTATGTAGGAAATTTAGACACCAAATCACTAAGAATAGTCTTAACATTATAGTCTTTTAACTTTTTGATGACAATGATAATACAACAAATCTTGGTGCTAGCACCATTAAGGGCCATCCAATTTTACGTTGCATCATACAAGTTTAATGGTGGCATGTACAACTTCTAATCTCTTATTAATGGTGGCCTGTACAACCTCATAATTGTTTTAAATCATCTTCACATGTTGGGTGAGATTCGGTATGTTTCTGTGTTATGCATGAAAAATGAACTCACATGTGTTTAAGGATCCACCTACTGAGTTGACAGTTGCATTTAAAATGACATGGGCATGTTTAGCCATGAGGATCAGATTTGTTAAGATTTTGTATGTCTCATTTAAGACACAGTAATAGGATCATCATGGATCCATACCATACACGTGATGGTGCTCATTTGTAAAATGAGTCTTTTATTATGACTGTTATTTTAGTATTCATGAGCAAGTTTCCATAACGTGATTTTATGTTTGTAACAAATGATTAAGGATAAATCTTTTCGGTGTATTAGTGTATCCATGTTTGTTGCTTGAAACCATGAACTCGTGAACTTATTAATTGACTAATTACATACACCTAAAGAACAATAACATCAAGAACAGGCACGGGTAAAGGGAAGATCTAGATCTACTAGCTTTATTCATTTCAATCGAAACAATTACTCTTTTCTAGTATTGTCGAAGTTCGACATGAGACGAAACAAATGTATTAGACATCTGATTTCAATACTGGAATGTTCATTTAAGTTGTAAACACATATCCTCTGAGATGTTTTTTTAAGTAATTCGAAGAATTTTTTATAGTTTTATAACAATTATTACATTTATTTTGAGAATAACTAAGTAAACATGATATATATATATATATATATATGTGTGTGTGTGTATATTCAAGATAAAAGATGAAGATGTTAAAGGAATACTGAATAGTCTCAACTAAAAAATAATAATTGTGACCAAAGGAGTGTTAGCCTAGTGGTAAGGCTTGGACACTACATAGTGGTGAACCCGAGTTCGAGCCCTGGGGAACGCATTCTGGAGGTACGGGGGCTTCGACCCCCCGGGCTGCATGCTTTAGTAGTCGGGCTTCGGCCCAAAAATTGCCGAGGATTAGTCTGGGCCCAATGTGGTCTGCGATACCTCTTCAAAAAAAAAAAAAAATAATAATAATTGTGCAGTGATAGCAAATAACAATGATAACTAAAGATTGTAAAAATAATTAGAGTAAACTTTCATCATGCATGTGCTTCTCAAAATACAATTTTTTTCTTTATGATTTACAATTCATTGTTATTTTCATCTCAGCTTCCATACTTAACAGTAAATCATTGATGGCGTTATCCTCAAAGACGAAGACGCCAATTAACTGCAAACCACACAAACGAAAACCGTAATTCTGAAAATACAATGATGAAAGTCAGAATCTTTTAACAAGCTACAAGGACGAAAATCACAGTTAAAACCTATACAAAAAGAAAATCTTATTCTCGTACACTTAAAAGAGAAAAACATTGATTGCTTACCATATTCCAATAAATAGTACATTTTCCAAGAAATGAAAATTAGATAAAAGGTGAAGGGGGTGAAGTGTAAAATAGAGAAGGCATTGAATGAGGGAAGGGCCATATGAGATTGACTACACAAGGGCAATAAATAAGAAGGGGTTGTGGGTTATTTGCATTAAAAGGGAAACTGCAAAGAGAGGGACAAATTGAAGAGTCAAAAATGGATAGACATAGCATGTGGCAGAGATCCATTTGGAGTCTTCTTCCCATGGCTATAATCTTTTTTTGTTTTCCCTAAATCACATATATACACACACCAAACTAAACTTGGTGTGATAAAACTAGTTAGAGTGGGAAATATAAGTAGGGACTTGGGTTTTTATCATTTTTCATCATCTTATTCTCGTAACAAACTTTAGTTTCCACATAAATTGATATCATATATCTTGATGCATTACATCAATGTTGATCATCAACTATGATTGATCCAAGGTTGAAAATCATTTTTTTCATCAACTATGATTGATCCAAGGTTGAAAATCATTTCTTTCCTTAATGACCATAAACTACTATATATATATATATGTTATGTTGTATTATTTAGACTGAATATCGTATTTGACACGTTCTCAATTGTCCTCACATTTGTAACAATTATGTGCGAAGTGGTGTTAAGATGGTAATTGTAACAACAAATTTTGACTCTTGATTAGTTTTAGTTAATATTTATCTAATGGTATAAATTAAGTCCTAAAGTAATCAATGAATAACTTTAAAAAGTCTTTTCAATTGATTATCAATTAAGATCGATTCGAAAGTGAAGAATTTTTCTTATCGTTTTCTTGATAATTGTTGTTCTCTTCCTATAATGCTTCAAATACCCATCGATCTCCTATGCGGCGACCGCTATCTGGTTGCCGCTATTTGGGCCCACCGCTATTAGCGGCAGCCGTGACGTGGCAAGCTTCTATTGGTGCACGTCACTCCACGTGCATGCCACCTCAACAGCTATGCTTACATACCCATATTAGAGGCATCTTAGCCGTTATCCTTACATTCCCCTATTAGAGGCACCCCCCAAATGGCACTCTCATTGGTCCACCTCACCGCCACCTAAGCATCCACCCCTAAGCCCTATCATATTTGTTGCCAGAATGTGTTTGGCCGGAAAATTTGGCCGGACCGCTAATAGGGGTTGCCAAATAGGGTTCGGTGGGTATTTGAAGTATTTTAGGAAGATGATGGGTACGAGGTAATCCCAATGCGGCAGCCTACCGGTTAAGGCTTGGTGTTGGGGAAAAACCCACCCAAGTTCGAATCCGGAGGTGAGCAATCAGGGGCCACTGATTGTTAATCCCAAAGGAGCATGTTTTGGCTTTCGATAAAAAATTACCAATGATGTAGTCTGGACAAATCCATATGAACCTTATCAAAAAAAAAAAAAAAGGATAGGAGTTAAAGTTTATTTTCTGAAATGTGTATTTAAATTATTTTCTCTTAACTTTCAAATTATCTTAAAATTATTTTTATTAAAATAATTTTTAATCACTTACTAAAATGACACCTCATTATAAAAAAATATTATATTTTAATATACAATAATTTAATGTACAATAACTTATTAATAAAATAAAAGTAGTTTATCAAATACAATATTTAACTTATTTTTACTTGGGAATAAAAGTCTCAAAAGATAAAGGTAGAAGAAACTCTTTATCTTATTATACAGAAAACGTACAAGCAACAATGTTAGAATGCATGAATATTTGACGGGTGTCGAGTCCGGTAAAATTATAAAACAACTAAAAAAAGAAAGCCTATTACCTCTAAACACAAATAAATTGTGATAGTGATAAGTAGGGTCGTCTCCTCAGGGACTCAGAGTTAACCGAGAGTCCAAGACGTGATCGCGTGCAAATTTGTTGAAAACATTATATATAAAGGGGGGGGGGTTGGTTTGGAATTGTCGATTTAAACAAAAATAAGTAAATAGTGACTTCGAATAATAAAGAAAAACTCCTAGCGATGACTATAACTAGTTATTCATAGAATCTTGTATCATTGACTTGTGTAAGCCTTACTTTTCTCGATTGAATTTAGACCGGCCGTAAGTGTCGACACGCGCCAAACACTCCGTTTGTCCTTATGAATAAACTAACATGAGAAGCTCGATGAACTAGTTCCTAATTGATTAAGCTAAATCTAGTCACTGACTTAGGTAATGAATATTAGAAAACGAAAAAAATTCAGGTAATGAGAGGATTCCATACATCATTCGTGGAAGCAAAAAAGTAAAAAATAAATGACAAAATCGAAAAGTTGATCATGAAGTTGATGGAAACTACAAAAATGAGAGAACAACAATGTGTATTGTATTTAAAATTTTCTAAATGAACAATTTTATAAATAATAAAGTCTTTTGTTTGGCATCATTAATATTTAAATTAAAATATTTTTATTAGCCAATAAAAACAAATACATAAACCAATGATGTCATGATATATAAATACCATATAAAAATCATATATATATGAGTGATCTACGTTGAAAATAGGGATGTCAAAAAACCCCGAATCTGATGGGGAAACCCGAAACCCGAAATAAATGGGGCGGGTTTGGGGACGATAAACGGGGACGGGGACGGAGATGGGGAAAACCCGCTTATTTTAAACGGGGATGGGGAGACCAATCCCCGACCCGATTACCCGATTATATCTTCGAATATTTCCCCGATTGTATCCCCGAATATATTCTCGATTATATCCCTAAATTTATTTTTATTTTATGATTGTTTAGTAGACAATATATTATATATAGCTAAATGGTTTTTATGTTTGGTCGCATACATACTTTAACATTTCAACCGTTAATATTTTGGATGCATTTAAACAATATAATATATATCTAAATTGTTACTATTTTAGATGCATTTCGACTTTATAACTTTAATTTTCTTTCGGATATTTTCAGAGAATGGATTCAAGAATGTTATGTAATTTAGAATATCATTTTCCGAAACTTGTGCATTTGTGGTAAAGTTTAAACGATGGCGGGGGATCCCCGTGGTGAAACCCATTTAATTAACCGTTTATACTAAACGGGGATCCCCGTTTCCCCGCGAGTTTCCCCGATTAAATCCCCGCGGGTTTTTAAGCGGAGACGGTTATTTTAAACGGGGACGGGGATGGGGGGACCAATCCCCGCCCCAAACCCGCTTCGTTGCCATCCCTAATTGAAAATAACAAATATGGAAACAACATTTTTCAAAATTCATCTACCTCAATTTCTCGTTAATTTATTAATTTCAATTTTACAAGTTACATTCTATATTATTAGAATTACTTAATTAAATTATTTTTTATTCTTTAATTTTTCATTTTCATTTTACATGCTTATCACGTTAACATAAATAATATATATGAACTAAAATGTATTAAAATTTTTGTTTTTCATTCAATAAATTACATCATTATAATCGTCTCGACAATATATTTAAAATGAGTCCAATATTGAACATTTTTTAATTTAATGATACTAATTAAATATTAAAAGTATATATATAAATTAATTTGTTTAGGTTTTATTATATTGGGTTTAGTTCCCCAAAATGTATCCAACTTGTCACCTTTTGCTATTGTATGTTTCCAACTTTAAAAATTACCATTTAATACATTAAACTACCAAAAGTTACCATTTCATGCATCATGAAACTTGTTTAGCAGGTAGCCGGTCATCTCCTCCGGTCATCATCTCTGGTCATCTTCTCCGGCGAGATTCCGGCGACTGCACTATTTCCGGCGACCCATTTTTTCCGGCGACCTCAACCATTTTCCCGACGATTGTTTTTTCCGGTGTCCCGGGGGCCCGAATACATCCACCACCTCAAGAAGTTCATCTCGATCGTCGAGAAATCACTGTCTCACCGCCACAACAGCTCCTGGAGGAGTACCGACCACCACTTCGATCCCCCACGGAGGAGCACCGATGTGTTCGAGACCTCGAGAAAGAGCACCAATCGGAGAGAAAAACCCCGGAAAACAACCACCATTGTCGTCACCGGTCGGAGCACCAATGTCGCCATCGCCGGCGACAACAATGGCGAAAACAACCACCATTGTCGTCACCGGTGGCCTTGCGATGACGGCAGCAGCAAGCGCCACCGCCACTTCCGTAGCCAACGCCATTCAAAAAACCAGAAAAAACAATCGTCGGGAAAAATGGTTGAGGTCGCCGGAAAAAATGGGTCGCCGGAAATAGTGCAGTCGCTGGAATCTCGCCGGAGAAGATGACTGGATGGCCGGAAAAGTCGCCGGAGAGGGGTGACCTGCTGGTAGCCTTTGATAGCAGGCCACGATGCATGAAATGGTAACTTTTGGTAGTTTAATGTATTAAATGGTAATTTTTAAAGTTGGATACATACAATAGCAAAAGGTGACAAATTGAATACATTTTGGGGAACTAAACACTATTATATTCTGACTTTATACTTTATATCCTAACTATATATATATAATATTATATATATACTATCTATTCAAACTCCATTTTCAATTTATAATTTACACTTAAACTCGTATAATTAGTTATTAAATTTACTTTCAATCAGTTAATTTTGACTTACGAGCTTTACAATGGTATGATAATCAAAATCTTAATACCACAATTCATGATGGTGGAAGAAACCATAACACGAACATGACGACTCCTTTGGTTATCCATGGCGGTTCTTGACTTTATGGACAACTCATTGGTTGTGGATTGCGTGCAACACTGTCTTCTCATTTTATTTTCATCTTTGTACTTGTCGCTTTGTCTTTGTTCGTTTTGGCTTTTGGTTGTTTGGTGGCTGTATTCCATCAATTCTCTGGTTATATTTGGATGTTGAGGCTGGTTGTTAGCCGTTGGTTGTTTGTCTTCTTTTTCTGTTTTTTATAAAATTGCCGATTTATTTTCTAAAAAACATGACAACTCCTTGAAATGGAGCAGTGTTACGGCTATACATGAGATGGGATGGCTTGTTTGAAAGCATATAAACTACCAACTTAACTAGGAAGTTAAAAAACTTAACACCTCAACTATAACACCCCGAATTTGGTTAACTTAGATACACACCTCTACTCAAGTTTAGATTAGGACCGTTTGGTTTGAAAGACGTTTAACCTACTTGTCGGATTGGTAGGAAAATCGAGGGATTTAGAAGTGGAAAAACCTACGGTACAGGTTTTGGCAAGGGTGTCCAGTGATAGTGTTGTGCTCACTCTTACGGTGTCACAATGATGTGGGACACCCCCACTCTCAATACACATTTGGCTATCGTTCCTGGCGATAGTGTCGTGGTCACAATTGCATGTCAAGGTCACTTAGAGCAGCGAAGGTTCGGTACATAACAGGAGAGAGTGCCCGACGATAGTGCCAGGGTCACTCTTGCATGGTACTATTGCGAGAGAGACTGATGGGTTTTAAACTCATATTTCAATCTTTTTGAGAAGCGTGGTACATTTTGCTTTGAAGAACAACTTCATTTTCTCTCAACTTGAGGTGATTTTTCTGTTTCTCATACTCTTTCTTCATTGAATGCAAACCGTAGTGTTCTAAGGGTATTTACTATGTGATATATGGTGTTGAAGATCTAAAGAAGGTTGAGTTCACCATTAAATCTCAAGGCTTCATCCGTTTTCTAAGGTTTTGCTATCTTAGGTTTTCACTTGTACAAACTTACAAAGTGAGTTTTCATACCTTTGTGTTTCATTAAATGAGTTTGTTTGTTATATTTTAGCAAAATGGTAACATTTGAGACTTTGACTTAAAGATGATGATTTTGGGTGTTTTGAGAACGTACATCTTATGATGGTATCTATGGGTTTTGGAGAAGTATTGTTTAAAATAACTTTATACTAAAGTATGAGATTCAACCTTCATGGAAAAGCATGTGTATGAATAATGTAACTGTTATGTATGATATGGTATAGTACTACTTGCTAGTTATTTTAAGATTTTCTATACGATAGTGTTCTAGTGTGATTTAACTAAGAAGATTTTGGCGTAACAAAATACAAAGCTTAGAGATGCTCAATATATATATTTTAAAATAGAAACCAAATCGATATTTTAAGCAAACCATAAAGACCAATGGTGTAATTTACCTTTAATCTTGTTAATATATTGTAGTCATTGCTACCAAGTAAATAATTCTACGTAAATATCCAAAAAACACTCGCATGTGAGACAGAGGTTCTTGCCCAGTCACAAGTTCTTATTGGAACTTGGGTGCTTGAACAAGAACCCGAGTTCTTGTAAAAGTTTTCTTTTCTATTATATAATAGTTTACATAAATAAAAATTATATTATAAATAAGTAGAGGGAAGTTAGGTATTTGTAAAACCCTTCATTGTAGAGTTTTAAGGAGGTTCTTGGTTTGTTGAGATGACAATAACGTGGTGGGAAAAAATATGGTAAGTGAGGTTCTTGAAGATTCCACCACTGTGGATGCTCTAAGCTAGATACCGGTGTTTACCAAACAATATCAAAGTTATAATTCTTTAGCTAGCTTATCAATATTCAACTAGTTTGTCTAACGTAACTTGAATTAGTTTGAGTTAAATTGCGATAAGATAAAAAAATCTAGATATTTTATTTTAGTGAAAAAAATTGTCAGGAAATCAATCATTTAAAAGAAATATTAATGGTTTTTCAATTAAAAGAATAGTTTATCAATTTAACTATTCAAAATAAGAAAGATCAATAATTTTTTTTAAATTAGGAAAATAGTTAACAAAACTTAATAGTTTAAAATATAATAGTTTATTGGATTTTAATTTTTTTTTCCAGTAACTTGCTAAATAATTTCTTAGAAAAAAAATTCATTTTGGAACCCATTCTATATATAAAAAAGTAACTGGGTGTCACGTGTAGTTATCTTGTGAGTCAAAATCTGTATTTTTCTGCTTAAACTTGAATCTGAACGTATTTTTCGCTTTCAGTTCGTTTACGTCTATCTGATTGACACGTGTCATTTCATTTAATAAATTTCACTAATTTCTTTTACTTATTCAAATTATATCTATTTACTTTGAATATATATGATCACTGAGTTTTAACATAATTAATTTTATTTTGACATTCTTTAAGTTAATATTTGCATTACATATAAACCTATAAAATCGACACTTTATAAAATTATCTATTGAAGTACTTAATAGTTTAAGATGTTTTACACCGTGGATAGATATCTATATTAAATAATAGTATAAAAAATTTAATGGTCAAACAACGTAATCGAGGGGATTTAATTTGGGGATGATAATTGGTTGGAAGAGGAGAAAAGAGAGATGATTAGTCAATGGGGCAATCAGAATTATGTCAGAAAACCAAAGAATGCACCTCTGAATTTCCCTTTTTCCCCCTTTCTGTCTCTTTTGTTTTCTCAACAGCAATCGAGTGCTAGCCCAAGGGACCACTATCATCACATTAAATACCTCAAAATTACCCCTCACACAGTTTCAATTACATTATCTCCAGGCTTCCCCCTTTATTACCATTTATTATTCTATTTTCATTATAAAAAAACCAAGAGTTTGAATCCTTAACCTTTTAGGTCATACGTAGCGATAATCCAGTCTTGACGGGCTGGAGGCCAGCGGCTTGGACGGGTTGACGGGCTCTGGTACGCTCTCCAGCGGGACTGGTGGCATGAGGGCTCCAGTGGTGTACCTACACCGATCTACTCGATTCTCTCCCTCTCTCACATTTTTTTTTCTTAATTGTATTGGGTATTTGGTTTGAAAAGGTTTGGGTACTTACAAAGAGGGCTCCAAAGGTTTATAGAAAAGCTGATGTGGCACTGATGTGGCAGAAGGCTCAGAGAGCTCGGATACTCATGGCCTTATTGGCACATTAGTTTTTCGCTTTCCTACTTTCATACACTAAAATCTCATGCCACCAACCTTTCGTATCCTTATATTCTTATCATAACTTTTATTATTTTAGATATAAATATAGAAGAGAAAGAAAAAGAGAGATAAGACAGGTTGGAGCGGGTTTTCAAAGCCACTCATGTACCCGTGCCATGGAACTCACCTTGGGCGTACCACAAGCCTACTGACCTGTCTTGGAACCTGCCTATAGACTTGAACATGGTATGTATGACCTAACGTGCAAGATAAATTATTAGCACGTAGGAATAAAAACAACCATTCAAACAATTTGTTTAGAATATATAAATAGACAACTAAATTAAATTATCTTGGTAAATACAAATAATGGAAAATAACATATGCCTCTTTCAAAATAGCCAAAGTGTATGCATAAATTTGAATTTTTACGTAAAAATTTGATTCACGGGAAAAAGAAAAAACGAAAAGGGCTGAAATTTGAATCTTTATGCAATTTTTTACATAATCTTTAGTTAAAGCCGAAATTTAATTTTAAAAGTGGCTAAAAAGTAAAGTTTTAGGTAAGATTGACTATTTTAATTAATTTTCAATTCAATTATGTTTGACCATATGATTACTTGGTATAAAAAAAACACAAAAAAATTAATAAAAAAAGTTGGTATAAAAAATTCTAGGTTTTCTAATAAAAAGTTTTTGTAGGCCGCAACATAGGAGGATGATGACACCAAAGATGTCTAGGTTTTCTATCTTATGATAAAAATACTAGTTTTACTTGTAGCCTTTTACACATATAAGTAAACATTTTCATTGGATTTTCTTTGATGTTTTTGGAGATTGAAATTAGTAATGTATCTTTTATTATAAGGTAAGAAATATGTAGCCGTAAATTGAATACAATAGAAATATACTAATAACATTGGGCTTACCACTTGGAGACACTAGACAATTATAAAGAGAAACATTTATAAAAACATATCAGATTTTATAAATATTTAATTCATAAGACTGACTACCTTATAAATACATACCGGATCCATTTATATTTCATATTTAAACAATAAAAAGACCATATAGATGTATATGGTCTTCAGAGGGAACGAAGTGGTGATCTCGCCCAACGAGGAAAGTGATGTGGCAAGCGGGGTGGCGGGATGAACATCGCCCCTGTCCCCGTCGGGGTCAAGAAAAGGCAACCCAATCGGAATGGTTGTCACCGCAAGGAAGCCACATTTTTGTGTGTGTGTGTGTGTCTCTCTCTCTTCTATGTCTCTCTCTCTCTTCTTTTTCTTTAAATGGTTTGTGGGGTGTAGGGATAGAATGGTGATCACTGCACGAGTTTTGTAGGGGGTAGAATGGTGATATAGAGAGTTAATGTTGATGTGGCAAGCAGATTGGAGGGGTGGAAACCATGGAATGGTGACCACTTCCTCCATCTAAATTATTCATACCATTGACACTGCAATGCTTCAGGACTTTTTTTCCTTGCCATGAAAACCTTAAAGTAAAAGGTACTATGCACATCTACCCTCTTCAAACCCGGGTCCATAAATTATTAATCGAATCAACCCGGCTTATCACGAACAATTTTCAATTGGTTAGAAAACACAAATTACATTATTAGAAATGTTTTATCATTTAGAAATATTTGGTTCCAAATTTTGTTAAGTGCTTGGCAAACTAGTTGATAAGTTAGCTGGTAGCTGAAAAACTAGTTATTAGTTAATAAGCTAGCTAGTAGCTAATAAATTAACTTAAAAATAATTTATGTTTTGCAAAAGCTAGCTCATGAGTATGTAAAATGACCAAAAAAATATCTTGGAGTATAATAACTAATATTAATAAAAACATAATTGGAAAAAACTACAAAAAACTTTTAAAACGCTACTCCAACTGCTGTTTCAATAAACTAGTTTATAAGTTCATTTATAACCTAGCTTATAGTTCATTCAAACATGTACTAGCTTATAAGATAAGCTTATTTTTGTCAAACACAACCTTAGTGGTTTAACATATTTAGACATTGTTCGATAAACTAACTTATTTTTTATGTACATGCTTGGATAGACAAAAAATAACTTATAAGCTAGTTTTTGTAAAGCTACTTGGAGGTAGCTTTTTGTAGCTTTTTCCAATTATACCGTTGTTAATATTAACTATTATATTATAAGATACCTTTTATGGTCATTTTATATATACTCGTAAGCCAATTTTTACCAAACATAATTTACTAATAACCTAGCATATCAGCTTATGAAAAACTAATTTATGAGCTATCAACTAACTTATTACTTATCATTTATAATGTCAAACATATAATATTTTAATTGTTTGAAAAAATTGAATATTTGGGTGCGAGGGTAGAAAAGAAAAGTCAAAGCTAAGAAATCGGTGGTACCAAATTCCCTAAAACCAAGAAAACAAACTCTCATTATGCTTCCTGTCCCTGTCCTTATATGTGGAAAATGACTCCTCAATAACCTCTTTTATTACCACACACCCAATTATACCCAACCCCTTTTAAACAACTCTATATATAAAATGCTTCCATCCATCATCTATCCACCCACACCACACTACACCACATGGATGATGATGATACACCCCTCTTTTTTCTCCAACCCATATACACTCTTTGGGTCCTAGCCATGGCTGCTAACCTGGCTAACCACCACCCAACCTTGTTTCTCATGCACATGGCCAACATGGCTACATATGATGATGATGATGGTCCTCATCATCATATGGAGCAAGAAGTAACACACTTTTGACAACAATCATGGCGGTACCCCTCCTGAGCTTATTCTTCTTACGTTTCTTTTTTCTATTTTATGACTTCATAAAGGTTGTTCGAGTTTTCTTGACCTTGCAAGCCCGTCGGTGTGACCTTAGGTGCGGTTCAAGATCCTCGTTATAAGCAACTCTGATGTGGAGTGGTGCAACTTCTATCTGCTTTTCTGTCTTTCTATCCCTCCTGAGCTATATGTATCTTATGTAAATGTACATATACCCTAGCATGCTTTTTTTTTTCTTCCTCTTTTTAAGTTGTATATCTTTCTATCTTGTAATGATTTGTTCTAGTTATATAATAAGGGAACTTACTTATGAAAATTTCTCTCTTGTAACAAAATTTAGTTGATTGCTATGATGAGGAATAAATTGTTCACTAATGCATCGGAACTTCGGAAGTGTATATGGGATGTTCTTCCATCGATAGGTGCACAGTATAAGCTCGTTAAGTACAAATACTTATTTGTACCCATGGAAAGTACGTTCGATATGAAAACAGCCAAATACAGGGCAATCATGTTATAACTTGTAGATTATGTTCTTAGAAGGCAAGGAAAAAGGCATAAAGGCATGTCATGTGAAAAGTAGGTGCATGTTTTTTATTTAAATAGTTGCAAAAAACGTACTAGGTTAGGTTAGGTTAGCTGGCTCCTCTCTGTAAGTCATCAGTTCCCGTCTTCTCAGGACCACGGCAGATTTTCTTGACTGTTATCTTTAGGGCCCATAAAAACCGTAAACTCGGAATTACCTGAAAGAAAATAATCCTTGTTAGCTACAAGTCTTATACTTAAAAGTCATTATTATTGGATTATAAGACTAAATAACAGTTAGGCCACCTGAAGAAGAAATGAATGGTACATAAGATAACCATGGTCAGGGGTTCAATTCACAATGCATGATCTAAGGAACAAAAAGGCATAAAAGTCTTGGAATACTATGTTTCTGCATGTGCCTTTCAACTTCAAGGACACTAGGAAAGCATAAATTAATTGACACATTTTACTACCACTCCAATTTAATACAAACAATTTTTTATTTTTACGCGTACTTTTTACCTTCGAGTCACAGAGATAAGACGACGGTCTCTACTTTGTACGTCCTTAATCAATTTTCCTGCAAAGTGGAAAAAGGACCGATTGGTAGCTTTAGGTCGATATACAACTTTTTTATTGCACAAAACTGAATATGCATATTGCAAAATATGTTCTTTCAAATCATATGATTATTAACAAAACAGGCTTCAAGATATATTATTGAGGAACATGTTCTATCCAACCATGTGTTGTTTAAATTGTTTTCATAAATGAATGTGAAGCTATTTATAATACCATAGCCCATAAGTTCTCACCTACTTACATATTTTATAAGAACTCACGTGCTTGAACAAGATCACAGGTTTTTACGAGAACCCATGTGGTTGAACAAGAACTCACGTTCTTGTTTGATTTCTATTACTATTTCAAACAGTAGGATACGTATAAAGTTGTATCATCTACAAAGCCAGCGGTGGTGATGCAGCGTATACGTATGAAAACGAATACCGGTGTTCAAATTCCTCTAAGGCTTGTTGATTCAACGAATACCATGCCTCAAGCTTCCAATTTTGGAATCTGTCAGGAACCCAAAAGTTGGGAGGAAAATGGAAGTTCTTGATTAATTGAACATAAACAAGAGAACCAAACGAGATGGGTTTCACAAAAGCAATGGGCCAAACAAAAGGTCCAAAAATAAAATCCCAAAAAGACAAAAAAAAAAACATAAATGTCCAAAAACTAGCTTAAACGGCATTTTTTGGGGTTCAAAAGTTCATTAGGCCCCTATTCCAAGCTTCGATTCAATAGGTGGACCGTTCAAAACCGACACCCAGAGTGAAAAGTTATGCCCTTCCAAAGCCGGCTCTGTTTGGAACTCCGATCATGGGCCTCTAAAAACATCAACGCCCTTTCCTCTACGTCTCGGCCCGCATCAGGTGGGATACGTATTAAGCTCATGTCATCTACAAAACCATGGTTGTGACGGTGATTAATTGTCAATTTTTATTATGTTTTGTTCTCCAAAATTCTCATTTATACTTATGTTCAATTTCTACTGCACTTTTCAAGAATTAACAAATCCAAATTATCCCATTGCAATTGTAATTCAAACTTGACAGCATCCTTATTCCAGGGGTTTAAATACATTTCAATCATGCTAATGATCAAATTGGCTTATGATCAACTACAGTCAAGAAATCTGTACATAATTATGATAATAAACAACTAAACAACTTCATGAAGCTAAGAAAAAAAAGTTGTTTTCTGAAGCCAATCTGTCGACTTTGATCGATCCAACTCAATCAGATGCAATAATCTAACCCAAAGCAATTTCGACGGTTAATGGGGTTGAAATTTTTTAAACCGTAGGTATTGGGTTGATAACCAATGAACCTAACCCAATCCAACCGGTGAACCCGATATTCTTTTAGTTTTTGAATTTAATTTGATTGTTAAACCCTATTAATATGTACATTAGACAATTACACCATCGCATAGCTTTTTCATATGCATCTACTTTTCTTCATCCCTATAACTCATACATATATAGGAATGGTTCATGCGAGAACGCTAATTATTTTAGAAAATAAGAAAAAGTTTGTTGATGTACAAAATCGTACATGATTCATGTACACAATCATATATGATTAAGAGAACTTAGCCCCCGAATGTTAGATTATACATGTTTTGAGACACTTTTGTATTTGTTTTCCATTTCTTTTGTTTGGGCTTTTATGTTTGGCCCATCATTCCTCTTTGGCTGATCCATTTGCCGAATGTGTAAAAATGGATGGTTATTTGGTCATTAATTAATAGAACTCCATTTTCTATATATGGAAATTTTGGGGGCTTGGAATCAACCAACCAAATGTTTAGCAACTTGTTGAAGAGTACTTAATTAGTTTGAAATTTACTTCAAAGTATGTTAAAGATGTTGATTCACAAGAATGAGTAATGGTTAAGTGTAATCAATATAGGAATATATTACTTTAGGGTAAAATGGTATCCTTTGGCATTTAATCTTTAATTAAGGGGAAAAATGTAATATTAAATTTTTATTTGGACAAACAACATAATAGGGTATAAATTAATAGCCTTAAGTGACCTCTAAATTCTTCTAGCGGCAAACTTAAGAAACACATACAATATGATTTCTAGTAATTCTTTTATATAGATCACGGTGAATAATACTTGCATCAAAACTAACCACATTCATAAAGTGCAGTTTGCATTTAAATGGAATACTAACAAGTTTAAAGATGATAACTACAAAAAGAAATCTTACCTAGTTAGTTGAATCAAAATTAGTATATATATATATATATAATGGGGACCCCGCGGTTAGTTTTTGTTGTATTCTTGGATTTGTAATAGGGACCCTACTGGTAGAAAAATCTCTTGGTTGGACTGGTGTTATAACCCGATATCGTGTTAACTTCGTCGAGTTTAGCGTCTTGCTAGCATGCTTCCTTTTTAATAAATATTTGTGTGTTTGACGGCGGTGATGGCAATGTCGAAGCTCCCTTTGTCTCTCTCCCTTTCTTGCTATTCAAGGAAAAAAAAACATAATGGTCTCAAGAAAGTGGTTCATGTTTCTATTTTAATTCTTTCAAAAACAAGTGTCTAGTTTTTTAAGAAGTAAATCCTTATAAGTTGCAATAAAAATGATTGGAAAGGACATTATCAATTTTGTAGTTGTATAAGGTTAAATTCAACTTTATATCTAGAACAAAATATATGAATCTTACAGGTACACAAACCCATTGTTAAAAAAATGTACCAGATACAAAGCTCATTAATGATTTTTGTACAATCGTTGACTGATTTTAAGCCATCTAGAAGGGGACCTTATGGTGTACTGGCTCTACGTAGTTTTTCTGTTAATTTGGCTTCTTGTATGATTGCGCTAGCGTCTTGCTAGTCCTTTTTAATAGATGTTGGGGTTGTGGTCGCCTGGTCGGGGTGATGGCCGAGCCAAAACTCCCTTCTGCTTTCCCCTTTTTGCCGTTAAAAAAAAAATCTAGAAGATGACCTTAAAGAAAATCACAAAAACCAAGTAAAACCTACACATTATGCACCAACATAGCCTTCATGGGTGCATACATAATTTACAAAATCTTGATCCATGCACCCATATAGTGACTAGTGAGAGTAAAAGAGATACGATTTTTACATTTCTATAAAAAAGGATTATGCCTTATTTTGCAACCATAAGTTAACATATTTTTAAGTTTATTTAATTTATCTTAATGGAGAAGTAATTTGTTGTTTTAAATACACTAAATAGTAAATGCAATATGTATAACTTTTTTTTGTTAAATATCTCTTATCTTGATAGCATCATTGTGGATTTGTGGTCGTTAATTCGATCAAAGATACGTACTAACAAAAAGTACAACATAATTTTACTTATAACATCCTCTCTTAGAGTGTTTTAAAAAATATTTTGTATGCCTGAGAGTGAATAGATTGAAGGTTAAAGGATATAAAAATTAGGGTTTAGTTTCCCAAAATGTATCCAACTTGTCACCTTTTGCTATTGTATATACTATACTTCAAAAATTACCAATTAATATATCATACTACCTAAAACCTAACATTTTGATGTATCTGACCTGCTATCAAAGGTTACCAGCCGGTCACCTCCCCTCCGGCGACTTTTCCGGCCATCCGGTCATCTTCTCCGGCGACATTCCGGCGACCACCATTTTTCCGGCCACCACCACCATCTTTTCCGACGCATTTTCCGGCCACCACCATCTTATCCGGTGACTTTTCCGACCACTACCGTCTTCTTCGACAACTTTTCCGGCGACCACCATTTTCTTCTACGACTTCCCGGCAACCACCATCTTCTCCTACGACTTCCCGACAACCACCATCTTTTCCGGCGATTTCCCAACGACCACTATTTTCTCCGACAACGATGCTGATGATTTCAGGTTTTCGGATTGGAATAAGCTGGTGAGTTTGCGGAAGGGTTGATGAAGGTCGTCGGAGAAGATGGTGGGTGGCGGAGATTGACGTTGCCGGAGAAGATGGTGGGTGTCGGAGATGGAGGTTGTTGTTCATGCTAAAAGTCTCGCCGGAAAAAGATGGCTTCTTGCCGAAGGTTGCCGGAGAAGATAGGTTTTTGCCGGAAAAAGTCTCGCCGGAAAAAATCTCGCCGGAGAAGTTGACCAGGTGGCCGGAATGACCGGCTACCTGGTTTACAAGTCATTCAGTATTTAAAATGTTAGGTTTTTAGTAGTATGATGTATTAAGTGGTAATTTTTAAAGTACAGTATATATAATAGCAAAAGGTGACAAGTTAGATACATTTTGGGGAACTAAACCCTAAAAATTACAACCAAGATAAAAGGTTTTTATAATTTTTTTAATGAATTTACGATCGTCTCTTTTATGAACTACAACCAAGCTTTCAAAGTTTTAGAATCTCCCTACCAAATTTTTTTTAGAATCTCACCACCACATGTGGAAGAGGACGAGGTGGTGGTGGTGTCTTGGTCCTTGCAATATGCATTATGTAAGTAAGGACCCGTTTACTAAACAGTTATATGCATAAAAGCACTTACCAAATCATATTTTTCTTATCAAAAGCATATGTAAGGATCAAGAATCTTACCATAGGAAGCACTTACCAAATCATATTTTCTGATCAAAAGCATATGTAAGGATCAAGAATCTTAGCATAGGAAACACTTAGGGGCCGTTTACTTGAACACTTACCCGGTAAGTGCTTACCGGTAAAATTGAACACTATCAACTACCATATGGTACAACATTTTAGTCTCTTAAAACGGTATCGCATGCAACAATTTACCCGGTAAGCTCTTACCGGGTAAGAGTTGTGGATCTCACTTACCCGGGTAAGACTTTCGGTCCATGCTATCGCTCTTACCGGGTAAGATTGTAGTCATGTTCATGTTCTTCCCGTAAGGTAAATTGACCCGGTAAGTACTTACCGGGTAAGTTCAAGTAAACGGCCCCTTACCAAATCATATTTTCTTATGAAAAACATATGTAAGGATCAAGAATCTTACCATAGGAAGCACTTACCAAATCATATTTTCTTATCAAAAGCATATGTAAGGACCAAGAATCTTACCATAGGAAGAGCGAAGACAATGATAAGAATCTTACTTGCTAAGTGATGGTTACCGAGTAAATTATTGCAAACGATATTGTTTTTGTAAACTAAAATCTTACTCGTTAAGCAAATATAACAAATCTTAAATATAATTTTAATTAAATTAATTATCTTTCATATGAGATGGATGTCCTCATAATATCATGATGATCTAATCAAAAAGGTTATATATAAAGTTCTACAGATCCCTCAGCCATCAATCAAAACCCTAGAAAAAGTTAAATCCACACTAATAATGTCTCCAATCACCATCATCATCTCCACCTTCTCCATCCTCCTTCTCTCACCTTCCTTAATCTCATCTCTCAACAATGGCGGCCATCAAAACACCAACAGCAACCTCACCGCCTATGAGATCATCCAATCCTACGGTTTCCCCAAAGGCATCCTCCCAGTCGGCGTAACCGGCTACGACCTCGATAAATCCACTGGCGAATTCAAAGCGTTCTTCAACGGATCATGCAGCTTCTCTCTAGAAGGCTCCTACGATCTCAACTACCAATCGACGATCTCCGGGATCATATCGGACGGTAGGTTGACGCATCTAAGCGGAGTTAGCGTTAAGGTCGGGTTCTTCTGGCTTAATATCGTTGAGGTTTATCGGAGTGAAGACGAGCTAGGGTTTTCGGTCGGAATCGCTTCGGCTGGATTTCCGATTGATAATTTCGATATTTCTCCCCAATGTGGATGTGGATTCAATTGCAACAATGGCGTTGTTGATAATCGCCAATGTGGATTGAATTGCGCCATTGTTGCTTCGATTTAGATGTTAGATGATGATTTTTGCCAATTGAATTAGGGTTTAGGGATTATATTTATTGTTTGATTTTTGTTACTTTTTTCTTATGGTTGAATTTCTCATTGTGTTTTGCTTGCATCTATTAGAGTTATAGGCAATTCAATTATTTTTTTGCTTATAAAAAAATAAAATGTTTGATAATAGTTGGTTTTTGGGTGTTTTTTGTGAAGTTGTGTGTGGATTGATCTGTAAGGTTTTTGTTTAGGGGTACAAAGCTTCCTCCTGAAAGCTTAATGAATAAGCCATACTTTATATCATTAAATCCCTACCAAATAGTTAGGTATAACGGACCGAATAAGAATAAGTGGTATGTATCATTAAGCTTATTAAGCTGCTAACAAACAGGACTTAAGTTATTAACCCTATGTATATGTTTTGGAATTGAAGTCCAAGGTGGTTTTAGTAAAAATTAAACGAACCGAGCCTATCTCATAGGTGGAGTCAGGGTATGATGTATACAGACCTTGACTCTATCCAAAACAGTATTGATATTTGTTTCGGAGAAAATGGTTCATAAAACCATAATGAGTGAGATTATTTATAGCCCTAGTTGACTTGATACTAACTACATTTAGAACCTTCTAACAAATTTAAGAGTGTAAACGAGCCGAGTTGAACTCGACTAAGCTCCAACTCGGTTTGTTTAAGTTCATAAAGCTCGAGCTCGGCTTGTTTCGAGCCTTATGCGTAAAGCTCGAGCTCGGCTTATCAATGATTTAGCATGTTCGGGCTCGGCTCGAGCATGCATCGTTTACCTGTAATATTGGTTTTATTTTTTATTATTTAATATATATATATATACAAATATATACCTATATAGGGGTGTTATCGGCTACAAACCAGTTAGTTTATGCAAACTATGCAAACCGATCTGATCCGTAGATTCATTTGATCAATGGTATAGAAAAAGCAATGGCAAATTGGTAAATAAGAGGAAACCAATTTTTTTAAAAAAAATTAAAAATTGGAATAAGGGTAATTTCGTCAAAACATAAAAAATTCCACATTCATCTAAACTCAAAAATGAAGCGGAATTCATATCCCCTGATTATACTCTGATTTCATAGGGATTCAAATTCATATTTTCAATAAAATCCAAGCAAAATCTCATATACCTAAATCGATTTCTCTAAAAAAGAAGAGTTGGGTAGTTTTGTTGATGAATAAGGCTGCTGATTCGTGAATAAAGATTGGTTGAATCTCCCCTTTCGTTAATTCATCATTGAAGATTCATGAATGAAGATTCATGAAACAAGATTCATAAATCAAGCACCTATTCATGAATCAGCCTGTTGATGCATGGATCCAATTTTGAATGAGATTAACATCACTAAAAAGTAGGGAAATTCCAATGTATGTTGACTACTTTTTTCTTTGTGGATTTTTTTTATCATGATTAGATAATAACCAAAAAGTAGGGATTCATAAAATGTATTCCCTTAAATATTTCCTATGTGGTTAATTTTTACATTTACCATATTGCCCCTTTAAATATTATTATTAATATTAATAAATAAATTTAAACAAAATAAAACTAGTGGTTAAAAAGTGGTTTCCATAGTTTGTACAAACCGAGTGGTTTGCAATTGAAACGACCCCTATATATATATATATATTTATATTATTTATTAATTGACGCTTGTTTAAGCTTGTAAGCTTAATCATAAAAGCCCAAGCTCGATTTTAAATGAGCCCAAAATCGTTCAACTGAAGATGATCCAACCACTTAAATGAATCCCTTGATTTTCTGACTCCTTCCAAGCTTCCCTTAATTACTTAGTATTTATTCTATTTTCATTATAAGAAAAACTATGGTATCTGATTTATAGTTGTTTGTTCAATTTATTATTTGGTACTTGCGGTAAAAAAGAGACATATAAAATATAAAGGGGTATGTGATTGTTTTTCTCAAGTTCAATTTCTTCGTCGGAAGCGAAGAAATTGACACAAAGGGGGAAATTGTTAGAAATATTGTTAGTTGTGTCAATTTTGTAATTCTTTAAAGTTGCTTTCCTTAGTTGTAATTTGTGGATTAAGCCCATTGTTTAGGGCTTATCCATTTAAAGTCTTTTAGGCCTTTTAAAAGTAGTATAAATAGGAGCTTTCCGTTTCATTTGTAGTTTCCACTACTTCTTCCACTTCCAAGATATACATTTTGAGAGATAATCAATCATTTGGTGACTTTTACACTTAGTATATCATTTCATCATGCTCCATCACTCTTAGATCTTGTACTTAATGTTTACATTATAAAAATCTAAGTGTTCATTGTGGTTGATTTGGAACCTACAATAAATATTATAATTAAGAGGTTAATATGTAAACTTAAAAATAGGTATAGGATTAAGGTCGGTAGGAACATATATATAGTATATAATAAAATAACTACGTCAAAAAATATTCAATATTAGGCTCATTTCGATCGTATCGACGATACGAATATAACAACGTAATTTGTTAAAATTAAAACGTATTTTTAAACGTCTTTTAGCTAATACACGATATATGACTAAAACGTAAAATGAAATATTGAAAAGTAAAAGGTATAAAGTGAGTAAACGTTATAAGTTATAAGTTTAGAGGCCTAATATGTAAGGTTAACTACATCAAAAAAATATTCAATATTAGGCTCATTTCGATCGTATCGACGATACGAATATAATGACGTAATTTGTTAAAACTAAAACGTATTTTTTAACATATTTTAGCCGATACACCATATATGACTAAGATGTAAAATGAAATATTGAAAAGTTCAGGGGCCAAAATGTAATATTGGAATTGAATATATGAATAACCCGGCTGGAGGACGCGCAGGGCAGCGTTTACGGGCGGGTTTGGGTCATAAAAGGTGAGAGGGAAAGGTGGGTTTGGGTCATAAAAGGTGAGAGGGAAAGGTGGGTTTGGGTCGGGTCGCGGGTTGGGTGGGTCGGGGCGCAGGGCAGCATTTACGGGCCAGGGCGCATGCTGATTGTATATAGTATATAATATAAAATCATTTATCTTTCTTAATCAATCATTTCGAAGAAATTCTCCAAACATAGAAATCTCCCTTCTAATATTTTCACTAGGTGTGAACCGCGCATTGCGCAGTGATAAAATCTGTTAACGGAAATTACATAGTGAATTTGTATACGTTGTGAAAATATAACTTTTTTACTGTATGGATTATATGATTCAAAAGTCAATGCCATTGGCGTGTAGATTAAGAAAAAAATCACCACAAAAAAATCATATTTATAAGATGCTTGTTTTTACATGATTTTTTAAAATAGTGTCATATAAAATTTCTAATGTGACGCGTTGTATTATAAATGTCTAAAACACTTATTAAAACATCAAAAAAAATCTTGTAAGACTGATTCGTTTCATCTTGTGATCTTATTAAGTTTTATAAAGTGACATATTTGGGATGCTTATTTTTTTCATCATATAAACCTAATTTTGTTGTAATGCTGGTTTTTTTTAATTGTTTGCAAAATTGGTGTTTATTTAATCTTAACTATTTGTAATTTAAACATATATATATATATATATATACATATATATTTATAAAATGTCACGTTAACCGTCGTTAATTTCAATGTTTTGCTTGCATATTACATGTCCCAAATCAAACAATATGTGAAATTTTTTTATTTTTCCAAACTTAAGATTTTTGAATATTTTCTTCATTTAAAAATTGTAAGACATTAAAGTTATATTTGTCTGTCTGGATAAATGATAGAAATGACCGAACTACCCCTGAATCAGTTTTTGAACATGTTTCAAACTATTTTTATGCCACTTCAATCAAATTCAAAAAAAAAAAAAACTATTTTCATCAAAGACAAAGCTATCATTTATCAAACTATTTTAACATAACATGATAATCAAATTGTTTAAATATCAAAAAGCAAAAAGTACAAAAAGTAAAAGTTACTGTTCTTCAAACCCAAACCCAAAAAACACCCATCAAAAATCCAAAATTAATCACCTAGAATATTGATTCAGTCAAACTAATTAACATTTAAAAAACATCAATCAACAAACTTAAACAAAGGAATTATACTTAGAAGGATCAGCAGTAATCCGACCTTGAATAGGGAAGTGACCGACAAGTTTCAGCCATATGAGGGTATGGATCCAGAGTATTGTATTCAGGTAATTCCATTCGATACTTCCCTTTGATTTGACAGAATGGAAGCTCGACCGTGTCCCCTTCATTACACCATTTTGGCAGCCTACTCGAATCGTTTTCAAAAAAGTTGAGCATGTAAGCATCCTTTATCTGCATAAAGTTTACAAAATTAAATATACATAAGTATATGTAGCAAGAGGTTCAAATGAAAACCATATTCAATGTGATAAATATATGTATATTGTCAATGAATACCTAATATGTAAGCATCAGTCACTGGAATTCATATATTGTGGATGTATCAATGCATATACTGGTTATAAACATGATCAAGGTTATCATATGATCTTTCCCTATGTATGTATGTATGTATGTATGTATGTATGTATGTATGTAATCAATTAGTTTTCAAAGGTGGCATTATGCTCAAACTATAAATCGACTCACCGTGAACTCAGTAACTTGAATTTGGCTTGCAAGATCTCCGAAGAGACCTGCTACCTTGTACATACCAAGAACAAATGCCACACAAGAAGTTGATTTTCCATCAACATATACCCAGTCATCTTGTTCAGGTATAGTTAGTAGTTCAGCAAAAGACGAACCACACCTTTCAACTTCGACCAAAATTTCAGGAAGATCAAGCCCCTACCAAGAACACAAACTGACATCAAGACACACCACAATTCAAAGATGAAACAAAAAAAAAACTCAGTCTAGTCGATGAGGAGAGAAAGAATGCTCCAACGTATCTCGAGGAGAAATGGTCAAAGTCTAGTCAATGTGGGACTCTAACACACCATCTCCAACCAAGGCTAGATGGATACAAATTGTCCCTAGAGTGGTAGACATGACATGTGTTCTGCATATGACAATATTTGAAACCTCGTTAAAGTATTCTTCCAAAAGAGCCCTTGAGAAAATAGAAGGAAGGTTCCAACATATATCAAGGAGAAAATAGTCCAAATCTAAGCCATTTTAATTATCACCGAAAAAAGTAGGTCTTAAATATTCAAGGAATATTATTAGATCAGACCTGAGTACCAAGCCGTTTATTCAGGGATTCATTCCACATTTTAGCAGCATATGCAGGCTGCAGCTGACTCCACACAGTCATAACAGAAGCAACCTGTATCACGTTCAAGAATCCTTTAAAACTCAAGAATCGGGTTGATGTATTGGATTGAAATCAAAATGGTAGGGTGATTGAGTACCAAATGAGCATCCAAAGGCGGTGGGTAGTTATCACTTATAGTGTCTATCCAGCTAAATATGAAATTATGATAACCATATGGCAACCCTATCATGCTTTGTGCATACTCCCATGCAGCAGTCTCGTTAAACTTAGATCGAAGGTCAGGATGCAAAGGAAGCAATGCAATATGCGGATTAGCATCATCTTCGGTCAGCTCAAAGTTCCACCACTCATCCCACGGCAACAAAGCAATAACATATTGACCCTATCATCAAAATGTTGATAACTGATAGTTAAAAATAAAAAACCTACAACACGGAAGCTAATGAACCAGCAACTGTTTAATCAAACCAAAACAAACAAACAAACTGGTAGGTCCCACACAGGACAGGGTCTGTTGAGGGTAAGATGTAAGCAGACTTTACCTCCAGTCCACCCCGAGGCAGACCTATTTTTTGCCAAACAAGATTCACCTCTTAGCTATTCAGAGATTGCCTCTTAATGGAACTATTAACAGGGAAACAAACAACCCCTATGTCATGTACGGATAAAGTTGTTTGTATGGATTGGGAGGGTTTTTTCATAGATGGAAGGAGAGTATTTTTTTTAATTGGGAGAGGTAGTTTGGAAATAAAAATAAAAAAAACTTGGCTTTCTACATAAAGCGCCCCCTTAGAAGCTTATTGAATAAGCCACTTTCTATATGATTAGGCCACTACCAAACAGTCATGCATAACTGACCCAATAAAGCTATGAGTCCCCTGAAGCTCATTAAGCTGCTAACAAATAAACAAACCCTCAGTTTGTAAAAAGTTAAGACATTACTTCTTCATCTTCATGCTCGGATCCCCCAACCCATAGTTTTCCTTTGGCATTCCTCAAGCAAACGGCTGAATGACCCGCATATGGCCCAAACACCCATTTCTCAAGAGTCTCAAATCCGCCCCATCGACCGTGAATTTTGGATATCACAAGGAAGTCTCCCGAGTGTATGTCACCTACCGCAATGTTTGTAACCCATGGCTCAGGTCGCGCTTCAAAGGTAGCTCCCATATGTTTATTGAGAAAAACAAGATTAGAACGTTGACCCCATCCAGCATTTGTGAACGAAGGGAAGACCTCCACTAATGCTCTTAGGTCGCCTAACGGCCCTCCTTCCACGAGGAAAATGGAAACTCCCAAATCTTTTACCTTTCAAGAACAAAGAGATATCGTCAAACACCAATTCATGTCCCATATATTATTACCAATAATAAAGGAATTTGTAAACTTACGAAGTCATACTCCTCTTTCCTTGACCAGTCGTCGAATTCAACAGTATGCACTCCGGAGAAAAAGTAATAGTCCGGCGTCAAGCGAAATGGTGTAGCAAAGAGGTAAACATCCGTACACGTCCAAGTGTCTGGATTGCTTAACTAATAGAAAAGAAAATAAACGTCAATTTAAATGATGGATTAACACAATCTACAAGCAAAAGCAGCATCAAGACTTTCTTTAAATGTGGAATTTGGTTGAGTTTATGAATGATTGAGTTAGAAACTCAAGTTTTGTGATACCCATGAATTTTGGCAACCAGTAATTGTGTTTATCATGGTTAATCACATATCTAATTAACCAAATTAGAATCTTGAATATTTTCTTTGCCACAAAATAGAACAAAACTTGATCCCAATCCCCAAATTGAAATACAACTTAGGGCTTGTTTCTTATTGGCTTAATGAGCTTAACAAGACTATAACTTATTCAGGGTTGTTTACTAAATTTTCTATTAAGTCACCTATACATGATTGTTCGGTAGTGGCTTAATGATATAGAAGGCGGATTATTCAATAAGCTTTTTAGTATGTAGCTTTATACAGAAAGCCAAAGTTTTCCAAAACCTGCCACTCACATTTAAAAATAGTGCTCCTTTCCTTTCTCAATCTATAAAGACGGATTAATCTACACATATAACTTAATCAATACAGGACTTAATGGAAAACCAACCAAATTGATATTTTGACCAAATTAAGGTAAACCATAAAACCCACATGTGAAACAAATTAAAGCAAACCGATTCATCAAATTTGAGGAAAAATATCGTAATCTAGTTAAAATAAAATGGAAATTCGTAAGACCCTGATATATACGGTGCCTCCACCAAATTGGGTACCACTTTTATTGTGGAGTTCTAACCAGGCAGTGTTTTCATTAAAGCACGACCCCTTCCAAGGCAACTTGGAATCATCTGCAATCTTAGCTTGGCTGACGCCACGTATGTCACATGAAAATCGAGTATGCCTCGAAAAGAGCTGGGTCTAGGTATCGGCAATGAGACTTGGTCGGGCAAAAGTGAGAGTATTTCATCGGAAGAAGCCATCAAGGAACCACTTCATCCCCAGCAAATATTCCCACTTTTGCCCGACCAAGTCTCATTGCCGATACCTAGACCCGACTCTTTTCGAGGCATACTCGATTTTCATGTGACATACGTGGCGTCAGCCAAGCTAAGATTGCAGATGATTCCAAGTTGCCTTGGAAGGGGTCTTGCTTTAAAGAAAACACTGCATGGTTAGAACTCCACAATAAAAGTGGTTCCTTGATGGCTTCTTCCGATGAAATGCGGGTAGAATAATTGACTAAAATGATGATGATAAGTTGTATTTTGCGGATGGAAAAGATGGATGAAAAAAAAGAACGGGGTGCCATTTTGCAGATGCATGCAAAGTTAGGTTGAAGGTATATTTATATTAGAAACCCATGCATTTTATGAAGGGGATGCCATTGCATATGCATGCAAAGTTAGGTTGAAAGCAATTTTTGTTTGTTTTATACTTGGAACATGTTATTGATGTGAATTTTATGAAGGGGATGTCATTGCATATGAATGCAAAGTTAGGTTGAAGGCAATTTTTGTTTGTTTTATATTCTAATTTTTTAAAATAAAAAATCCACTTTAAAAATATTTGAAATAACAACGGAAAGCAATTTCAAACACAATTACCAAACGATTTGTCTCTAAAGAAGAGAATCCGTATAAAACACATCGTAGATCAACTAGAACTCGTAACAGAGGACACGAAGCAAATTAACAATTATCAAACGATTTTATCTCCAGAGAAGAGAATCCGTATAAAAACACATACGCAGATCAATTAAAAACGATTACGAAGCAGATTAACGTAAAATTACAACTTTAAAATAACTAACTACAGAAAGCAGTTACAAATACAGTTGCCAAACGATTATCTACAGATGTTCGTAATCCGTAATAAAACACGTAAAAGAGATTACGAAGCAAATTAACGTAAAATTACTTTAAAATAACAACGGAAAGCTGATTACCAAAGAAAGACGAAAGGCGCTTAGCGTTTGAGAAGGACCGAGCCATTGATTCCGATTAGATACTCGGGATGAATTTGATCGGCGGTGCTACACCAGAAACTTGGATCGGAGAAAAGGAGGATAGCGTGAGAGAGATTGGGGTTTCTAAATGGGATCGTGTGTGTGTGTGTGTGTGTGTTCAGTAAATCTAAACATATAGACATGGGATCGTGTGAGAAATGTGAGAATAAGAAGTAGTTTTGGACCCTTTATCACTTTTAATCAAAATTCCCTCTCATGAATTACGGCTCATAAGGGAATTGATTCGGTGCATCTCGGTTCATCTTATCTAAACGTTGATAATCACTTATCACTCTTTTCACCATATTTGGCACTTCTCACCAAAACCCAACCCTATGTGTATGTGTGTAGTTATTAAGAGTAGTTTCATGTACCAATGTCAACCAACCCGTACAGTTTAGGTTGGGTTGGGTTCGGATTTTTCAAACCCGATAGACTCAAACCTGTGAGCACCCCTATTGTTAGGGATCAAAACTTAGGGGGGGGGGGGGGTTGGGATTGCTTATTTATTGACTTATTTTGGTATGGAACTCGTAATAAAAAGTTTTTTGTGCTTGGATGGAAAAAAACCAGAGAAATGCTTATACTGGTGTCAAACACTAAAAAACAACATATCTACTTATTACATTTTAGTACATCTATAAATTAATCCAAACATTTTTTATAAACTTCCTTTTGACATCATATAAGTTATTTAGACGTTCTCTATTTTAAATATTAGAACATTTAATTATAATTAAAATATTTTACATGTACAACAAAATATTATTAATCTGTCGTAAACATTTAGCATTGCGGTTTTCATGGATGTGTTATAATTAAAAAGTTGCGTTTCCTTGTCATAGTAATCAATTTTGTAGAGTACTCTAAATTTAGAGTTTTTCACATACTTTTTCTTACTTTTGTTCATTTTGGAGATTCGTATGAGCCAAAATTTATCCAAAATCTTCATTTGAATAATTTGATGGAGATGCTCATATCTTTCAATGATAAGACTATCCACAGCCGTACAGGTCATAACACCTGTACAGGCTGCCACCTCAGCGCCTACCATTCCATCCTTACCCATACCATTCTAAATAATTAATTAAATAAATAAAAGAAAAAGAAAAGTAGAGAGAGATAGAGAGAAAGAGGAAGTTGGGTTGTTTTTTTGAAGCTGCATCGGCATACCGTTTGGCCTTGGTACAGGTCCCGTACCGCTTGGCCTCGGCGGTGTTACCGCCTGCAAGGCAGCGGTACCGTCCCCCCAAACCGTTGGCTGCGGATGGCCTAATATTATCTCCATTGCATGACAAGTGGGTCAAAAGGTGACGTAGAAGACCGGGCCTTAGTGTTCCAAGAAGTCCATGACCGATACGGTTTGAGGCTTTGAACGAAAAGCATGCCCTTGCTAGGTCCCATCCAGATTCTGGATTCTCTTTAAATTCGAGTTTGAGCCTAAATTATGGCATTTGATTGAATCAAAAGGGTTTTTGAGGATTCATGGAATTAACAAGTTTAACCTTGGGTTCAATTATCGTAACCTGCATCAAAAGATGCTTCTTTAGGTCTTGCTAAGTCCACAATTAATTGTTAATTCTTATAAAAATTAGACGTAATCCTTTGAGTCACGTTCACCCTATAGTCATGTTGAGAAAGAATGTTCATGGTGATTCTATGGAAATTTTGGGGGCTTGGAATCAACCAACCATATGTGTAGCAACTTGTTGAAGAGTACTTACTTTGAAATTTACTTCAAAGTATGTTAAAGATGTTGATGCACAAGAATGAGTAATGGTTAAGTGTAATCAATATAAGAATATGTAAAATGGTAACCTTTGGCATTTAATCTTTAATTAATATTCAAGGGGGAAAATGTAATATAATATTTTTATTCGGACACACAACTTAATAAATTATAAATTAAGAGCCTTAAGTGACCTCTTAATTCCTCTAAAAGGAAACTTAAGAAACACATATAACTAGTATTGTACCCGTCCGTAGGCTGGGTATACAATATGTTTTAATACAAATTCAATTGTTTGATATTCCTAACATATTAAATTAAAAAATCTTCATGAATACCAAACTCACAAAAACTAAAAACATACCTCCTGAATATTATTTTTACATCAATTTCGGTTACAATACGAAGGTGTAAATCAATGGCATCAGCTATTTTCTACTATTGAATTTCAACATACCCTAAGATAGTGGTTATTGAGTTGAGAAAGTAGATGATGTTGTTAGGCATAGGAGATACATAGCATAACTAATAAGATATTTTATTTTGTTGTTCAAAGAAAATACCTATGATTACCAGCTTCCCCAAGAACAACAATTTCGATATATTGTATAATCGCTTTTTCAAAACAATCTAATATGAATATATGATGACAAATCTAAAAAAGTTTTGCATTTCAATAGAGACCAATCTACCATGAATTTTCTAAGATGATACAATCAAATGCATAATCAACTCCATCCACTCAGGTTAACTCCACAAACAATACTTGAGCGATAGAAGAAACATATACCAATGATGTGAGATGGAGTTTTATGGACAAATAGATGGTTGTCTTGCCAAACATCAATACCAATCGATACTTTCATTAGTAAAATAAACTAACCAAAAACCAGGCTTTTTATTGGTCCAGATTATTTTAAAGAAAATGCTAGCAATTTAAATCATCTTACGGTCAACATAATAGTAAATGGAAATATAAAAAATGGCTTATTGACACGAGAAAGAGAGAATTTATAGAAAATGATTCATTTGCATTAATTTAGTTTGACCTAACTTTTCAAATGGTCTTTAAAAAGAAAGAAATATAAACTCTCAAATATGTAACTGTTCCAAAATTAAGCCAAAAACCTAAATAAGTTGGATTCAATTTGAAAACCCATTGTTTACATGTCTTAATGGTATCGACAGGCTATGATTGATTCAAAGAAACTCTTGCGAGATAATACAATTTCACCACCCCCTATGTTACATGAAACTGATCCAAACACAACAACCTACAATATCATTAGAAAACACAACAGCTAGCCAGCGGCAGGTGGAAAATGGTGAAGATCGATCCGCTTAGGACAAGACGCTAGTACCAAGACTGAGGTCGTCATTCAAATTTGAGATGATATGTGAACATGACGCCCCAATCTGGTTAGCAATTTCAAGCTGATGCTCAAAGGGGAGCATATAGTATCTGCACAAAAAACATAAATGTGTAAGAGGTAAAGGCTGTAGACCATATAACTGTAAAATACTTACTTTAAAGGGCGGAGATTGTTTTAAAAGTTGATCTAATAGTAAGTATTCAACCCTGCTGTTTAAACCAAAAATGTGTAAGAGGTAAAGGCTGTAGATCAAATAACTGTAAAATACTTAATTTACAGCCGCAAATTTAAACCAAAATGCCACTAACCCCTACATAATAATACTTCCACAAAGCATATTGAAAAATTAATAAAATTTTGAAGGGAAAACATATGCACATCTGTAAACTAAAGTTTCATGAAATGATGAAACATCAATAGCTTATAATCTCATACATATTTACTGTTGATTTAAGTTTCTTGGGTTAGAAATGTATTTTCCCAATAATAACTTCCATCTTGAACTTTATTTGAAACATGAATTTCCTCCTAAATATGCCATCTACATATATTCAAAAATGATTACTAAATAAGCTACAAAAAATGATACAAACACAAATTGAAGATACAAATATAATATAAAAAACTATTGAAGAAGAAATTTGTTGGAAGAAAGAGGTCAAACCTTTAGAGCAAGGTGAAATCAAAAAGATGTCATGGAGAGCGATGGAGACACACGAACTACCATGGATACGAAGTAGAGGCGATGGAGAAACATGAGCCAAAAAGAGAACTGGAGAAGTGGGTCACTGGGAAATAAGAGGTACGATCAGACAAAGATAACCGTTAGTGTTTCGTTTGGTTGGCGACATTCTGGATGAGGAGAAACATTGTTGACAGCAGCCGCCGTGAGAACATCCAGCCGTGAGCCAGCAGCCGAGTGGCAGCAACTGCGTGATAGCAGCCTTATGGTGGCTCCTGCACCATATTCTCGAGACATCACCTGCACAACTCACAACTCAGGGGAGCAAGTGGTTTTAGTGGACGGGTACAATTGTTGGTTTTTGTTCGATCGATCAATTGTTAATGAACGCAATGAATGAGTCGATCACTCGATTGCAATTCGAAACAAATAGAGTAACTAAATGGATGATCACGAGGATAGCCTGTTAATACAAAAACAATTTAATGTGAAGGCCAGAAAACAGATATTTCAACAAATTGAAGGAATTAACTTCATGATTGAGCATAAATTATAAATGTAATGATCATTCTGAACAACAGATTAATGACACAAAATATAATATCCAGATTTTTCTACCACCCAAGGAGAGAGCTTAGAAAAAACAGATAATGTTAGACTCGTAGAAACAGTGCCTTCGCAAAATGCAAGGCAAACAATCCACAAGTGTACTTTCAGGCAAGAATCAAATCTTTCGGATAATGCGGAGACAAGGAAAAAAAACATTATTTTACAAGGGAAAACTTACCCAATCACATATATGTCAGCAGGATCATCAACTTTAAGCCAGTCTTCAATATCTAAGTCTTCTGGTGGAAGCTTCACCGCAACACTCCAAGTGTTAATAGATACTCTATAAAACAAAGGAAAGAAAGAAAAAAAATAAAGGTATCAGATCAACCAATCTGATGCTAACAGTAGCCAAATAACACATAAATACTTGTTAATCATGTTTGAGAGGCAAGGCCACCACACTTGAGTTCGTTTGCATCAATGTACTGTGCTCTACATGTGTTTGACATTTGTCCCCTTGGCCTGGGAAAAGCTCCTGATGACCCAAAAAGGCAGCACAAACCACAAAAGATTACAATTTAATTAACCAAACATAAAACTAATTCTTTTCCATATCCCAGCAGAACCTCCCAATGATAGGAATCATTGCACAAATTGGATGGTGTTACATAAAATGTACTAACAAAAGCAGAGACAAAGAACACCACATTTATGTGGAAACCCTTGCCGGTAAAAACAACAGGATAATAATTCAATGTTAAATCTGGAATAAACAATGTAGAAAAAGCCACTAAAAACCCTAGCTAAGCTAACTGCTATAAAATTAATTAATTTAATTTACATTCAATCTATTACTTTTTTATTTTTGACTTACATTTTATTGTATTAACACAAATAATGTATATGAACTAAAGTAAAATGTATAAAAATACTCAATTTTCTTTTTAGCAAATAATACCATTGTAATCGTCTCGACAATACCTTCAAAATAAGTCTAATATTGAATACTTTTTAATTTAATCCATCTTCTCCATCCGCAAAATACAACTTATCATCATCATGTTAGTCAATTATTCTATCTGCATTTCATCGGAAGAAGCCATCAAGGAACCACTTCATCCTCAGCAAATACTCCCACTTTTGCCCGACCAAGTCTCATTGCCGATACCGAGACCCAGCTCTTTTCGAGGCATACTCGATTTTCATGTGATATACGTGGCGTCAGCCAAGATTGCAGATGATTCCAAGTTGCCTTGGAAGGGGTCTTGCTTTAATGAAAACACTGCCTGGTTAGAACTCCACAATAAAAGTGGTACCCAATTTGGTGGAGGCACCGTATATATTAAGGTCTTACGAATTTCCATTTTTTTTAACTAGATTATGATATTTTCCTCAAATTTGATGAATCGGTTTGCCTTAATTTGCCTTAATATCGTAATCTAGTTAAAAAAAATGGAAATTCGTAAGACCTTAATATATACGGTGCCTCCACCAAATTGGGTACCACTTTTATTGTGGAGTTCTAACCAGGCAGTGTTTTCATTAAAGCAAGACCCCTTCCAAGGCAACTTGGAATCATCTGCAATCTTGGCTGACGCCACGTATATCACATGAAAATCGAGTATGCCTCGAAAAGAGCTGGGTCTAGGTATCGACAATGAGACTTGGTCGGGCAAAAGTGGGAGTATTTGCTGAGGATGAAGTGGTTCCTTGATGGCTTCTTCCGATGAAATGCGGGTAGAATAATTGACTAAGATGATGATGATAAAACGTATTTTGCGGATGGAGAAGATGGGTTAAAAAGAACGGGGTGCCATTTTGCAGATGCATGCAAAGTTAGGTTGAAGGTATATTTTGTTTGTTTTATACTAGAAACCCACGCATTTTATGAATGGGATGTCATTCCATATGCATGCAAAGTTAGGTTGAAGGCAATTTTTGTTTGTTTTATACTTGGAACATTTTATTGATGTGAATTTTATGAAAGGGATGCCATTGCATATGCATGCAAAGTTAGGTTGAAGATATCTATTATTAAAAAACACTATGGCTATGTTTGGCAAACGTAGCTTATAAGCTAGCTGGTAGCTGATAAGCTAGCTGATAACTGATAAGCTAGCTGTTGATTGATAAGCTTGCTAGTAGCTGATAAGCTAGCTGTTGAACAAATTATGTTTGGCAAAAACTAGCTTATGAGTATGTAAAATGACCAAAAAGGGTATCTTTAAATTTAATAATTAATATTAATAAGGGTATAATTGGAAAAAGCTACAATAAGCCCCTCATAAGCTATTCAAAGTAGCGTTTCAAAAAGCTAGCTTATAAGCTAGCTTCCTGATACATTTTTGGATGGACTAGCTTATAAGCTAGCTTATCAGCTAGCTTATGCTTGCCAAACATAGCCTATATACATAATAATAAATGTTCAAAAAACATATAGAAAAAACGAGTTAATACCAACAACAATCTAAATATTATAAACTTAAAGAAAAACATAAAATAAATCATAAAGAAATACTAAACAACTAAAATTGTTAAGAAAATATATACTATCTTTTTTCTAATGTTTTAAAATAAAAAATCCACTTTAAAAATATTTTAAAAAATTATATTCATCTTCACAATTAATGTATTTCATCATTAATTATATTATTAAAATGTTTTATAAATTTATCGTATGAATAGACTTTTAAAAATATGTTATGAACACTATAACATGTTATATAATTTAAATATCTATTTAATAAAAATTTAGAAAAAATAATTAGAAAGTACTATATGTTTAAGTCATCCTAAAAAAAAAATTAAAACCAAAACTAAAAATCCATCAAATTTTATACGTTTAATTAAAACCAATAAGATTTGAGATGATACCCACCCAAGTAATTGAAATCAAACAAAATTAATAAAAGATTACAAAGAACCAAAATTAAAAATCCTTCGAATTTTATATGTTTAATTAAAACCGAGAAAATTTCAACTAATTGAAAACAAACAAAAATAACAAAAATATGCAGCGCATGATAATCGAACTCTCGCCTGCAAGGTAGACACACATGGCGCACATTTAAAGGCTCAAGCCGCTGTGCTAAAGAGAATCTGCTTTCTCTGAATGTATTCATTAAATTATATGGTAAACTTACTATAAGTAAAAGATATAAAAAATATTATGAGGCCCCCGACGATTGGAGGCCCTGTGCCGTAGAACACCTTGGCACACCCCAAAGAACGGGCCTGGATTTCACTTGCATCAAACAAGAATAGCATATACTTATTTAACAAAAGAGAAAAAAGTTTAAAAAAAATTCAAGAGGTCTGCATATACTTATTACTTTGCAGGAAAAGCAAGGAAACAAGAACAAAAAAACACTAACCATCCACAGAGTACATAAGAAATCCATCATCATCATCATCATCAAGTACTGCTATTGGATTTAGGGCTCACCTTTCTGTGTTGCTCTAAATTTAGTGCTTCAACACATGGAGAAGATGGAGAATGGTGGGCGGAATTGCGGAATAGCAAACCAAGTCAGTGAGCCCTGAAATTCCGAAGAGCATTTGGTAGAAACCGTTGTAGGTTAAACAAATCAAGCCCGTTTTCATACAGAGAAGATAAAAGACCACCACGGCGGCCAATAGATAAATGGAAGCAATTCTATTGGAGATCGAAAACATCGAATTGGACTGCGGTGGGTAGATAGAAAGATGTGGAGATAACGGATGAGAATAGTTGACTGCAGGACTCGCAGCAGATGGAGTCGATGCAGTAGGAAAGAATCTACTTGGAAACAGGAATAGAAGGAATCTGCGACTTGTAAGCATTAACATGAGAAGAGAACGGGCGGATGAAATTCAAAAGCGAAAACACCTGGTTTGATCGGAATTCTGGCCGGAAGTGTCCGTCTAGAGATGGATCCGAAAGCTTTGAAGCCGGTTTCGACGATTCTTCAGCTCCTTTCTTCATCGTTGAAGCTCCACCACCCAATGCACCGCCCTGGAAGAATGCAATTTCAAACACAATTGTCAGACGAATTATCTCCAGATCTTCGTAACACGAAGTGAATCCATATAAATACACATACGCAGATCAATTAAAAACTCCAAAAGGAGATTACGAAGAAAACTAACACGAAATTACTTTGAAATAACAAAGGAAAGCAATTTCAAGCACTACTGTTAAACGATTATCTCCAGATCTTCGCAAAACGAAGAGAATCGATATACAATACTTATCGAGATCACTTAAAAACGTGTACGAAGCAAATTAACGTGAAATTACTTTGAATTAACAAGGAAGAGCAATTTCATACACAATTGTCAAACGATTATCTCCGTAAAACAAAGGCAATCCGTATAAAACACATATCATAGATCAATTGGAAATCATAACAGGAAATACGAAGCAAATTAACAACAGAAAGCAATTTCAAACACAATTGTCAATCAATTATCTCTCCAAGAGAATCCGTATACAAACTCGTAAAAGAGATTACAAAGCAAATTGACATGAAATTACTTAGAAATAACAACGGAAAGCAATTTCAAACACAATTTTTTATCTCCAGAGAAGAGAATCCGTATAAAAACACATACGCAGATCAATTAAAAAAGCAGATTAACGTAAAATTACAACTTTAAAATAACTAACTACAGAAAGCAGTTACAAATACAGTTGCCAAACGATTATGTTCGTAATCCGTAATAAAACACGTAAAAGAGATTACGAAGCAAATTAACGTAAAATTACTTTAAAATAACAACGGAAAGCTGATTACCGAAGAAAGACGAAAGGCGCTTAGCGTTTGAGAAGGACCGAGCCATTGATTCCGATTAGATACTCGGGATGAATTTGATCGGCGGTGCTACACCAGAAACTTGGATCGGAGAAAAGGAGGATAGCGTGAGAGAGAGATTCGGGAAGAGGAGTTTCTAAATGGGCCGGGGTCAAAGCTTTCAAAAAGGCCCAATTTCATGGCCCAATTAGTACATCTACTTTTTGAATAGTAACTATATTGGACATCACTTACTGTTTGTTGTTATGTGTTTAGCATCAACAAAAGAGAATTTAATTGATTGTTTGTCTTGTTTTTCGTAAATTTAGACAATACAAGACAAATTTGTTAAGATCATCACCAAAATTGCCCCTAAGTGTTGTTTGATGGATAAATCGTACATAATGATCGAGTTTTGAAGATGATTGAAGGTGGTCGATAAGTTGGGAAAGAAGCACAAGTCGGAAGGATGGAGGTGGTTTAGTTTAGATATACTATTATTTCATATGTTGTAAATGACGAATCTTATTATTAAGAATCTTATTAATTAAGCATTTGGTAAACAAGACCTAATATCTATACTATTATATAAAGAGAATAACTCATAAAGTTGGTTATTTTGTTCAACAAAACTGATTTTACACATTTACACTTTGTACCCCTATAGTTAATTATTAAATCTTATTTTAGTCTTCCACTTTTTCATTTTTCTATTTTAAAACCCTTATCATATAATCTAAATAATCATATATTATGAACTAAAATATATTAAAATTGCGTTTTTTTTTTTTTTCAAATTATACCATCATAATCGTCTCGTCAATATCTTCGAAATGAACCCTATATTGAATATTTTTTATGCAACTATATTATATATTTTCTATGTATAAAGGTAATAATTATATTTCAATTTTCAAGATTGACTATTCAATTTTTCAAGATGCCCCCTTATTAAATATTCATTGTATCTTTTTAATTTATAACTTGCGCTTAATACCCGTATAATTAATTAATTTAATTTACATTCAATCTATTACTTTTTTATTTTTCTCTTACATTTTATTGTATTAACACAAATAATGTATTTGAACTAAAGTAAAATGTATAAAAATACTCAATTTTCTTTTTAGCAAATAATACCATTGTAATCGTTTCGACAATACCTTCAAAATAAGTCTAATATTGAATACTTTTTAATTTAATCGTATTATTTAATATCAAGAATACATGCATATTTAATTTATTTTACATTTTTACATTTTTTGTTTTTCAGTTATGTTTTAATCTATACTATCTATATGTATATCTATATTTCATATTAAAGAAAAATAAGTCTTGAAAACGGTTATTTTTCAAGATTTCAATATTCAACTTTACTGTTCTTTATGCACCATGTATAACAACGTAAAACACAATCAACAGTGTTGTGGCGGCTTGGTTATCGCTCGGGGGGTTCATAGCGCCCTAATCGAGTTCAAACATTCACGTGCACATAATACCCACTTAATTATACGGGTATTTAAGTGGGTCCATGTTTAGCCTCAAAATTGTCGGGGATTAGTCGGTCTTTATATATATATATAGGGGGAGAGAGAGAGAGAGAGAGAGAGAGAGAGAGAGAGAGTCAGGGATGATCTATATTGCATAGTTGCTTACAATCCTTTTGAGTTGCTAATTTATATGTTATTGATCTACACTAACTTCGATTAGATGAATTGCGCCATTGTTGCTTCGATTTAGAGGTTAGATGATGATTTTTGCCAATTGAATTAGGGTTTCGATTATTGGTGATTTAGGGTTTAGGGATTATATTTATTGTTTGATTTTTGTTACTTTTTATGGTTGAATTTTCCATTGTGTTTTGCTTGCATCTATTAGAGTTATAGGCAATTCAACTATTTTTTTCTGATAAATCAAAGAATGTTTGATAATAGTTGGTATTTGGGTGTTTTTTGTGAAGTTGTGTGTGGATTGATCGAAAGGGTTTTTGTTTAGGGGTACAAAGCTTCCTTCAGAAAGCTTAATGAATGAGCCATACTTTATATCATCAAATCCCTACCAAATAATTAGGTATAACGGACCGAATAAGTGGTATGTATCATTAAGCTTATTAAGCTGCTAACAAACATGACTTAAGTTATTAACCCTATGTATATGTTATGGAATTCAAGTCCAAGGTGGTTTTAGAGAAAACCAAACGAACCGAGCCTATCTCATAGGTGGAGGAGTCAGGGTATGATGTATACAGACCTTGGCTCTATCCAAAACAGTATTAATATGAGTTCCGAAGAAAACGGTTCATAAAACCATAATGAGTGAGAGTATTTATAACCCTAGTTGACTTGATACTAACTACATTTAGAACCTTCTAACAAGCTTAAGAGTGTAAACGAGCCGAGTTGAACTCGGCTAAGCTCCAACTCGGCTTGTTTAAGTTCATAAAGCTCGAGCTCGGCTTGTTTCGAGCCTTATGCGTAAAGCTCGAGCTCGGCTTGTCAACGATTTAGCAGGTTCGGGCTCGGCTCGAGCATGCATCGTTTACATGTAATATTGGTTTTATTTTTTTATTATTCAATATATATATATTTATATTATTTATTAATTGATGCTTGTTTAAGCTCGTAAGCTTAATCATTAAAGCTCGAGCTCGATTTTAAATGAGCTCAAAATCGTTCAGCTCGAGCTCGAATCAGGCTTTCAAAGAGTCGATCCGAGTAGCTCGCGAGCATCTCGGCTCGCTTACGCCTCTGCTAACAATACAATGACTAAAAGGTTCTAAACTACCCTATAACTACTTAACTCACTTCCTTAAAAAACAATAATCACCCTTCGTGTATTATCTTAGAGACTAAAAGATGAAGAGGTTGTTTTTGTAAGAGCCTTCGGATTTCAAAACAATAAAATACAAGGATACAAGGGAGAGTGATAGCGGTGTATGAACAAATAAGGGCCAAAAACACATAAGATAGGCTTCGTAAAAAGTGTTCCTCTCGTATATTTTTATGTTTTTTTTCATAAGCACATTGTTTTGACCCAAGGGCAGGTCAAGTAAAGGTCATTAAGATTAACGGGAGATTTAGAAAGTAATGTTCCTGATTTTCCTAATTTGAAATGCATTTTAGATTATTTATCCAAAGGAGCCCGTACAATAGAGCGACATAAATCAAATAAAGAAGAAAGTATAAAGTAGTAAAACTAAAACAAATAGGCCGGGGATAATAACTACGGGGTCAACCGGTCATTTTCCAAATACTTAAATCCGATACCACTTACATATGTTTCTTCGTTTTGCCGTTTATTATGTGAATTGTTTTCTGAATTATTTAGCTTTTTACATCACTCCAAATACAAAATGATTAGATACAGGGGCGGAGCTAGGATTTTCGGTTAGCGGGGGCTTACAAAATGACAAACAGAATCAATTTAACTTGTTGCTTTAAGATATTCAAGCAAATTATTAATGTGAGATATGTGATTAGTATTTGTTGTCACAAGTCTCGTGAGATTTTGGGAGAAACTTTTAGTGCAATAAGATAAGTGTAGACAACAAGATAAAAAAATATGAGTATTGTGACTCTTGTTTGTGAAATGTTAGAAATGAGATAAAAAATGTATACTAATTGAACTCAAGATATATTTTATCATCAAACTAACCTTATTTTTACAAATTTATAATTATAACTGAATAATGTCAATATAGAGGAAAGTTCAAATATGAACCTATCTTTCATTGTGAACGTGAGGACCACTAAAATAGCACCACGTGACAATATTCACTCTGAATATCATGAGTTATTTAGAGTGAATATTGACACGTGGTGCGATTTTAATGATACTCACGTTCACAACCAAAATTGAGTTATATATATATATATATTGTATCATATGCATGAACGACAAAGTAGATTTGACAATGTCTTGACAAAAATAACCTTAATTTTTTTTTATATTATATATTTTTGAACTTTGTATGATGATATTACTTTAAAATTAGTTTATCTTGATCTTTATGTAATACTATTTATTGAAAACTTTTTGTAAAAGTTAAAAATATTTATAGATTGATAAAAAAAGGATTTATGAATTTAAATATAGTAAAAAAGTGGTTGATAGGAAAAAATATAAATAAGTGAAAATAGAAAATAAAAACAAAAGAAAAGAAGTTACCATGATGAAAAATAGGAATTAAAAAATATAAAGTAAAAAAATAGAACACAATAAGAAAAGCCACCATGATGAAAAAGAGAAAACTAAAAAAAAATGCTAAAAAAGCCACCGCTGGGTTCGAACTCCAGACCAAGGGTGTAGTTGAGGGGGGCTTTAACCAGTAGGCTAAACACAAAAGGGTGTTCTTATTCCTACCACAAATAATATAAGGGTTGTGAGTTAGGGGGGGGCTGAGCACCTGCCTGCCCCCCTACTAGCTACGCCTCTGATTAGATATGATTTTGATGGGAGTCATGTTACGATTGTTTCAAATACATATATGTTCGTCGAAATTAATTTTATCGAGCACAAACATATACACACAAAAAAATTGGGAGGAGAAGGTCTTTATTTTTATATTATAGTAACAAGATGATTACGATATTATTCTTATTTTTTTTTTCCTATAACTATACGTGTTAGGCCAACTTGTTTTTGCACCATGGGATTATGGGATGATAATACCTGGAAAAATCTTCTAATTGTCTGGAGAAAACTTAAGTTCTCGATAGCTTTTATTTGCGAATTGAGCTTGACCTTCAAAACTATTAATTATTTTGTTTGTTATAATTTTATTGCAATACAAGCTTTTGGGAATACCGTTTTCGTATTTTCAAAAGATTCACTTTTTCTTCCATTTTTGGATTGTTTAATTGTAATACCTAGATGATAAAATCACTTGACTTTCAATCATGCCATCTTCATAAGTTTTTGTGACTATTGGGGGATTTATCTTAAAGCCTATGTCAAAATTTGCTATTGGATTTGATGAAAATTATACAAATTACAAATAGACTTATTTAAGAAAAAAGTTCTTAGTATTAATTGGTGTATATTTTATAAAAGAAATATCAAAATATACAAATATTGATGGAAATGGACATTCATTATTTATTGATCGGCTTGTAGTTAAAGGACATACATTGTTTGTTGGCGAAAACAGAGCCAAATCATTCCACATTACATGTCGACTCACAATTATTGTATCTAACTAATTGATAAGCCCGGGCTTCGCACCGGGTTCATGAACAGTAGCTATCGATACTTTAACGTATTTCAGTCAATATACTATATATGGCTGATGCGGTAAATATCGTATATAAAAAGCGACACAAGTTTTAACCTCTAAAGCCTAACCACAATTACCACATTCACAGGCAAGCGTACCCGATCGCGAGTAATATAGTTTAGGAAAGTCCAGGTATCGTTCTTACCACTGGGAACGGTTAAGCTAGATGTCAACTGAAGCTATAATTAATTAATCTAGAAAATTGGGGGTTTTGCTTTTGGAAAAGTATTTTAAAAGAGAAGACTAAAACAATTAACAACTAAATCCTAACCAAGAAGTGGAAAACTGATGAACATACATTGGAGATAACTGAATCCATTATGGTTTACTTTCATGAGACATAGATTAATGATTGCTGTCAGAGTTTAAGCATATAGCACCCGAACATGTATATCTAAGATTATAAACCAGGTTGGTCTTCCTAGTCCTAATACATAGACTGATTGTCAGGCAGTCTAGCACCAGTCACCCAATTCTATCACTATTGCACGGAATTCTACTATCTGGCTGCTCTCGGTCTGAGCTAACCACCTAACACAACTCTCCGGGTTTCCGAAGGGAAGGTCAAGAGAGGTTGATTAACCTATCGGAGTCTATCTATCTAAGTCAAACAGATACACCCAACCAACGAATTCAAATATCCATACAATACGAATCAAACTGGAATCAAAGATAACATTCAACAAACCATTCATCTAATTAATAACATAAAAATCCAAAGTATTCAAACCATAATGAAAACAGAAAAGGAATCGGTACATAGACACACTAATCATAAATGCGTAAATAAACCGACTAAAGACCGGTAGGTTTGTCGCGCATTCCCTCGAATCTCTTCCGTAGTCGTCACATCGAGCCTCCATCTTCTCGGGTTGGAAACCCTAAGCGGCTCCCATCTACCCTAGACTAATTATCTGAGAGAGATTTTCTAAAACTAAGCTAAATAATACTGAAGACCCAAGGCTCTTATTTATAAAAACCCCGTCAGACCCGTTTTCGCGTTCGCGAAACGGAACCTTCGCGGAGCGAAACAGGCAACGAACCAAACCCTAATCTTCTGGAAGCTTCCGGGAGAAAAATCGATCTTCGCGGCACGAGCTATTCCTTCGTGGCGCGAGCAAGTGCCTCGCGGCGCGAGTGTATTAAATCCAACTTCCGAGATCTTCCAGAATATTTTCTTGCCTTATCTGCTGAAGATCCGTCTTTTGGAGGAAGCTATCCGTCTTCGGGAGCAAGAAAGCAGTCTTAGGAGCCAAGAAAAGTCCATAATTCCAAAGTCTGCACAAAAGTCTCCTTTTTGACGCTTTTTACCCTCTTTTTATACTTTTACGCACAAGCACCTCCAAAACCTACAAGATTAGGATTTACACCTTTTTAAGTCAAACAGTATCAAAAATACTCTCAAATTAAAGATAAAAGTGGGGAACTGATGCGAGTAAAATATGTAGAATTTTGGAGTTATCAATGGCTAAAAGGTAAAATGAAATATAGAAAACTAAAAAATATAAAGTGAATAAAAATTATAAGTTTAGGAGGCTGATATGTAAGTTGAAAAGTCGGTATGGGATTCGGGTCGGTTGGAGTGTATATATAGTATTATAATAAAATAAATACATGAAAAAATATTCAATATAAGGCTCATTTCGATCTTATTGACGACACAGTTATAATGGCGTAGTTTGTTAACATTAAGACTTATTTTTTAACATGTTTTAGATCGTATGGACGATACGATTATGATGGCGTAACTTGTTAAAATTAAAACCTATTTTTTTAACATGTTCCAACCAATATAAGATATATGAGTAAAACATAAAATGAAATATAGAAAAAGTAAAGGTATAAACTGAATAAATATTATAAGTTTAGGGTATTTATAGTATATAATAAAATACCTACATGAAAAAATATTCCATATTAGGCCCATTTCGATCGCATCGATGATACGAATATAATGGTGTAATTTGTTAAAATCAAAACGAATTTTAACGGCATTTTGCCAATACACGATATATAATTAAAACGTAAAATGAAATATTGAAAAGTAAAAGGTGTAAGATGAATAAACCTTATAAATTCTAAGTTTAGGGGGCTAATATGTAAATTTTAAAATGGATACATGATTTGGTTCGGTTATAATGTATATATATATAGTATATAATAAAATAACTACATCATAAAATATTCAATATTATGCTAATACGAATATAATGGCGTAATTTGTTAAAATTAAAACGTATTTTCTTAATGTTTTTTGCCAATACACGATATATAATTAAAACGTAAAATGAAATATTGAAAATTAAAAGATGTAAAGTAAATAAACCTTATAAGTTCTAAGTTTAGGGGGTCAATATGTAAATTTGAAAATGGGTATATGATTTGGGTCGGTTAGAACGTATATAAATTATATAATAAAAAAACTACATCATAAAATATTCAATATTAGGCTCATTTCAATCGTATCGACGATATGAATATAATGGCGTAATTTGTTAAAATTAAAACGTATTTTTTAAACGTATTTTAGACAATACACGATATATGACTAAAACGTAAAATGAAATATTGAAAATTAAAAGGTATAAAGTGAGTAAACATTATAGATTCAGGGGCCAAAAATGTAAAATTGATAATGGGTTCTAAGTTTAGAAGCCTAATATGTAAGGTTAACTACATCAAAAAATATTCAATATTGGGCTCAATTCGATCGTATCGACGATACAAATATAATGGCGTAATTTGTTAAAACTAAAACGTATTTTTTTAACATATTTTAGCCGATACACCATATATGACTAAAACGTAAAATGAAATATTTAAAAGTTCAGGGGGCAAAATGAAAATATTGAAATTAAACATTTGAATAACCCGGCAGAGGAGACGCGGGTCAACAGCCGGGTCATATGTGGATCTGGGTCTTAAAAGGTGAGAGGGAAAGGTGGGTGCGGGTCGGGTCGGGTCGGGTCGGGTCGTCTTGGGTCGCCCGCGTACTGTAGATGTGATCCTGCTAAATGTATATAGTATATAATTTGTGCTTTTTTTTTCAGCCAAAATGTTTGTTAAGAAATCTTGAATGATTAAGTGTATAATAATTAATAAATTGTGTTACTTAGGCCATGTTTGGTAAACTAGCTGATAAGCTAGCTGGTGACTGATAAGCTAGTTGGTAGCTGATAAGCTAGTTTATGAACAAATCATGTTTGGTAAAAACTAGCTTATGAGTATGTAAAATGAACAAATCATGTTTGGTAAAAACTAGCTTATGAGTATGTAAAATGAACAAATCATGTTTGGTAAAAACTAGCTTATGAGTATGTAAAAACTAGCTTAAAACTAGCTTTTGGTAAAAAGCTAGCTTATGAAAACGACCTTATTATTCGCAACAAGGCCCGTTTGGTCGCCAAGGGTTATCGCCAATAAGAGGGTATCGATTGATGAGACGTTTGCGTCCGTAGCTAGAATTGAAGCCATTCGGATCTTCCTCGCATATGCCGCGCACAAGAACATGAAAGTGTACCAGATGGATGTCAAGTGTGCTTTTTTGAACGACGTCGTTCATGAGGAAGTGTATGTCGAACAACCCGAGGGGTTCGTTGATCCGAGGTTTCCAAACTATGTATATGTTTTAGACAAAGCCCTTTATGGCCTCAAGCAAGCTTCACGCATATGGTATGAAACTCTTACTATTCACTTGCTTGATGCTGGCTACAAGAAAGGTACAATCGACCCTACCTTGTTTCTTCATTGGTCAGGTAATGATTTGACCGTAGTACAGATACGTGGATGATATCATTTTTGCATCTACAAACCCTGAGTATTGCAAAGAGTTTGAGCTAACGATGAAATCTAAATTACAAATGAGCATGATGGGCGAGTTAACTTTCTTTTTAGGACTACAAGTCCGACAACGCCCTAACAGCATTTTTATAAATCAATCAGAGTACATTCAAGATTTGGTCAAACGTTTTGATTTGGAAGGCTCAAACTCAGCTGCTACACGGATGTCCACGAACTTCCATTTGGATATTTGTATCAGCCCAGGCGATCGTGGTTCGATATTGTCCGCTTTGGAGATACAGGGCCCTAACCGGTCACCCCTACTCCCTCATGGTTTTGCTTTGGAGTTGCCTAGTCCAGGTCACAACCCAAAACGCGTCTCACCAGGTGAGGTATCAACACACCTTATAAGGAGTGCTTCGTTCCCCTCACCAGCCGATGTGGGACGAGCTGTTACACTCTCCCCCCTTACGGACACAACGTCCCCGTTGTGCACATCGGTCCGGTCCTAGCTCTGATACTTATTGTAACAACCCAAAACATTTATCACCAAATGTAACGAAAAATTAACGGAATTAAATAAAAGCAACCAATGCAGTGGAAATTTGACCAAAAAGATAACTTTTAATCAAAAAGCGTTAACAACCACATTCAAAATCTTTAACCAAAAATTCCTCAAAATGAGGTCTAACCAAAAAAAAATGTAAACTATCTCATAAAACTCATAGTTTAATAATTTAAACAACTATTTCTTAAACCACTAAACGGAACTGAGCCTCTCGGGAGATCGGAACTTCAAGCCAACCCCTTTCCCTTGTCCTTTTCTGAAGAACCTGCATCTGAGGGGGAAACCACAACGGGTTAAGCTTTCGCTTAGTGAGCACAAACCACAATATGCATAAACATTATATCACAAATCACAACGTAATGAGAACTAGTCATGTCACCACATACGTCCTTACGGCACCCACCATCAAGGACCATAAACTCTGATATCAGACTACCACACTACCTAAACTTGCGGTGGCCACCACCATTACAATGAGTACAGTATCACACACAAACAAGCTATTCTCATAACCACACACGTAATCCACGTAATTTGTACATAAAGCCACATGTAAGGGTTAATGTACTCACCTCGAATAACGTCACAATATTTAGTGTCAATACACCACACAATTGTTTATCAAGCACCTAAAACAAAACAACACATGACACACATAAACAATCGCACATAAATGACACTTATTATTCAATACCGAAACATGAGTCTTCGTCGTAGCTAGACTATCCCAAATACTCCCCAAATCTCCCAGACATCATTTATTATAACCCTTATGAAAAACCCCTTGAGAAAACCCCAAAACATTGCCGCATGAAAAAGTTGAAAAACAACACAGTGAGTTGCGCGACCTACTTGCGCGACTTGAGGTCGTGGGTTAGTCGCGTAACTCACCTGCTTCGTCTTCCTCGCGAGATTTTTCTGAAAAACACACCCAAAACTCACCCGAACGATCATTTAGGCTCCCAAACTGGCACCAATGATCCACAAACATGTAATAACATTTCAAACATCATTCTAACAACATAATACACCCAATTGTTGATCCAAAGATCATCAATTTACCATTTTCAAACTTAAAACCCTAACCTTGGACAATAACTTGAAATTAACATAATCAAGATTCAAGCACAATTAGAAACTAGAACACATACCTCTTATTGATTAACACTTCCACACACGAAAATCACGGCCTTTTCCCACGAATTTGTCTTCCAATTAGAAACCCCTCTTTCTCTCATCTTCCTTTTCTTGAACTCTCTCTCACTTTTCTCTAGAAACTTCCCACACACAAATGAGAAGAATAAGGGTTTAACCCCTAAAAAATACTGATTTAATGAAGTTATACAAAACCCCCTTGCACTTCAAATTTCTCAACACAACAAACTAACCTCACTAACTTATAAATCGTCAAAGTCCGTTAAATCACTAACTTGGGAAATGGGGCGTTACAACTCTCCCCCACTTAACAAGATTTCGTCCCCGAAATCGATTACGCTAAAATTGCTTCGAAAAATTCGCCCTCATCTCGGATTTCCATTCCCATGTCCACTGACCCCTTGCGATTTTCCCATTGGACTGTCACTAGTCCAATCCTTTTGTTCTGCGGGGTCTTAGTCTTCCTTTCCACACGTCCTTTGGTTTTTCCACATTTTTCATTCAATAGAATGTCACCTGTCGAAATGTGAGCCGACTCATCAGCTAAACATTTCCTCAACTGAGACACGTGAAGCGTTATGTACTTGACTGAGTTTTGAAGGTAACTCAATTCTATACGCCACGTTGCTTGCACACGCTATTGTTAGGAATTATGTGCAGAGTTGACAAACCAAGTGATTACACATCCAATGTTACAAGACACTTGAGGGTCACACCTGTGAGGACCTATAAGTCGAACAAGTTAGATGAAACCCCGAAATGGAGAGTTAGGATTTATAATAGTGTATTATAAATCAGTTGGGTAATTTCAGTCAGAATTACCAAAGTTGGAGGATTATTAATTAATTAGGATATTATATATTTATTAGGCAAATAAATATATAATAGTTAATTAATAAGATTTTATATATTAGATAAATATAAAAATCATAATTATCGTATGCAAATTCTTTTCCAGCTAATTAAAAGGAAAAGATTTGAGATAATTATTATAAGGAAACTGGATTCCATACAAACTGTATTTTTTCCTCCATATAAATAAAGCCTAGGGGTTAAGGAAAATATACAAGTTTTTTAATCAAGAAAACCAGTTCTCAGTTTCCTCCTCCCTCTCTCTCTCCAAAACCGGCGCCGACCCCCTCCCCCCCGGTCGACTCTCAGTTTTGTTCGGGTTTCATACAGTCTTACTAGAGAGACGTTCGCTGGTCGATCATTGGTGGATCTATTCTCAAGCAACCAGGTAAATTGATCTAAACCAATAATAGGATTAAAACTATAACGATTAAAAGATCATTAGGCTTAATGGGTTTTTAGCTTTTATCGCTTCCGCATGATTAGATCGGAAACAGCGAGTTTCTGATCACGTGGGTTTTATCAGTTTGATTAACCTATGAGATATATCAAACCAGCGAGGTTTGATAGATCTGAGATAATCCTCGAATCAGTTTGATCCGAGGATACCCACAAAAACCCAACAGCTATCACCTTAAAAGGTCCGATACAACTAGGGTCGAGCTTGCCTCTCTTTCTGAATCGGAGTACTCCTTTCCACAGTGATACTTTCAACAACACATCATCACCCATGCTGCACTCTAAAACCGACCTTCGCTTGTCGGTGTAGCTTTTTTGACGACTCTTACGGTCCATAACCGCTCTCGAAACATCTCTATGCTTTTCGTCGTCTTCTGAACTATTTCAGAGCTACCTAACTCCCGTTGGCCCACCTTTCCCAACAAATAGGATTTCTACATCTCTGCGCGTACATCATCTCGTACGGAGGCATGCCGATAATGGCATGGAAACTGTTGTACGAATCTCGGCCAATGGTAAATAGGTATTCCAATTGCCACCCAAAATCTAACACGCACGCCTTCAACATGTCCTCGAAAGTTTGAATCATCCTCTCGCTTTGACCGTCTGTCTAAGGATGAGACGCGATACTGAACTGCAGTCTAGTACCCTTATGCTCATGAATTCTTCCCCAAAACCACGATGTAGACCGTACAACTCGATAAATTTGGTAGCTCCCGAGTGTATGAAGAACTTGGACTTATGAGCTTTGTCCAGAAGTGTTCGTCTTGCCTCCTATGACACTGGCACCCAAACACGACCCGAACAGGTCAAAAGTCCTTGACCTTCAGACTCTCAGTTGGGCTGGTTGACCCTTGGTCCCCTCTTTCTTCTAATTCACTTCTTTCACAGCATCAACCTGAGAGCTCTTAATCAGCTCCAACATCGAAGTCATCACTGTCAATCTCATTAACAATACTCGCATCACCACACTATGAGCCTTTCGACTCAACGTATCCGCCACCACATATCCTTGCCCGGATAGTATAGGATCTCACTGTGATAATCCTTTACCACATCCAGCCACTGCTGTCTCATGTTCAGCTTCTACTGGTCAGGAAACTACTGCAGACTCTTATGGTTAGTGTAAATGGTACACTTAACACCATAGAGATAATGCCTCCACAACTTCAGCGCGAACACCACCGCTGCCAACTCCAAATTGTGCGTCGGGTAAATTGCTTCATGTGTCTTTAACTGGCGGGACGCATAAACTATTACCTTCCCACGCTGCATTAAGACGCAGCCTAACCCATGATATAAGTATCACAGTAGACTGTCATGTTTCGATCCCTCCGGTAGCGTCAATACCGGTGCCTCACACAATCTTTTCCGCAACACCTCAAAAGCTTCTAGTTGCTCGCCACCCCAACAACTTCACATTCTTTCTCATGAGCCTTGTTAAAGGCACCGCTAATTCCGAGAAGTCTTGGATGAACCATCTGTAATATCCGGCTAATCCAAGAAAACTTCGAATCTCGGTAGGAGTCTTCGGAACCTCCCACTTCGCTATAGCTTCCACTTCCGCCGGATCTACCTTGATGCCCTCCTGGTTAACAAAGTTTCCTAAGAATTGGACCATCTTGTAACCTAGAGTCACACTTGGAGAACTTGGCATACAGTCTCTCCTTTCATAACGTTGCTAACACTTCCACCAAAAGCTTCGCATGCCCCTTTTTGGTCTTGGATTAGATCAGTGTGTCGTATGTGAAAACGATTACCGATCTATCCAGCATAGGTCTACAGACACAATTCATGAAGTCCATAAACACCGCCGGCGCATTCGCCAACCCGAACGCCATCACTACGAACTCGAAACATCCGTACCTTGATCTGGACGCGGTCTTCTGCACGTCCTTGCCTATCACCTTCACCTTATGGTACCCTGAACAAAGATCTATCTTCGAGGACCATGCGGTTCCCAGAAGTTGATAAATAGATCATCGATCCTCGGTAGCTTGTTGAGCTCACGGTATTCGATGCACACCTGCATCGGGCCATCCTTCTTTCTTACGGAAATGATAGGGGCTCCCCCAAGGTGAACTACTTGGATGGGTAAACTCTTTTCCTTACAACTCCCCCACTTGGCTTGACAGCTCCAACATTTCTGGAGGTGCCAAGCGATAAGGAACTTTACCCACTGGCGTCGCTCCCGGAATCAAATCTAACTCGAACTCCACTTGCCCGCAGAGACATCCGAAATTTTTTTCATCATGGAATATCACCCGGCTATCACTTACAAACGTCAAACAGCTGACTCCTCAATAGTACACATATCCTCTTGTTTTCGCCATCGCACACAGCTTCGGTTGTCTCCTCGTTCCGCTTCCCGAAGGGTAGAACTCTCCTACTTGGAGTTTGGATCTCCACCCTTTGACTTTCACAGTTAAAACGAGCCCCATGACAATCAAACCAGTTCGTACTGACCACCACACCGATTTCCCCAAATGGAATAGGGATGAGGTCCATGCAAAACTTCATCCCTTGCAATCTTATACACTTTCTTCTTACATATCACTAACCAACGGTACCCTCGTCCGCCATTCTACTTCTAACAGACTCTCCACCGTACCCTCACAAAACTCCTGAAGCTTGGCTTCAGGATCCCCACAACAATACATCTTTAACTGCTCATTCGCCACATAATTGAACAAACGAGCGACCTTTCCCACAAACAAGTCGGTGATTTTATTCACCGGCTCCGTCGTCTATGCCAACGATAAGAGCTTGTTCGTGAGTCACCCCACCTCAACTTGCGACATTAACTGCTCCCAGAAAAGCCCTCGAATTGCTCCTATGTCATAGCATTGACTTGCTTCTCCATTCGCGATCGGACTCTCAGGCCCCACCAAACGTTGCCGTCATCCTAAGCAGGTTCGACGCGTAAAGAATCTTCTCTTTCTCTGAACAGAAGCTGGTGCAGAATGCTCCCTCTACCACAACTATCCAGCGAGTGCTGGTCACGGGTCTTTCTATTCCTCAAACTACAGCTACTGACGAGTCGAGAAGTCTCTGTAACTCGCCACCCTCAACTGTCCACCTTGCGTTCCTCCCGAACCGCTGGGCTTGCTAGCCTAGGCTGCCTCCACTCGACTGTGGATCTCCATTACCAACTCCTACTACATTTGGGTGATAACACCCGAAAGCACGCCATGTAAAACCTTGCTGACCTAGAATACTATCTATATAGGCCAATAATATCCTGTAGTGAGCCTATACAACCCTCTAGTCCTTATCGGTATCTCAAGATCCCTTATGATTCCGTCGAAATCAAATTTGTATCGATGTTTATAAACAACCCAGATGTGAAAATCGTGTTTCAAACCCCTCGGCAACAACCAAACAAAGACATACCAGAGAGTTCTCCACGAAATTTCCACCCATCAATACAAACTTGGTCTTAACTTCACCATTGGTATCCTGATCTACAGATTCGTCAACTAACTCCACTGACTGAAGACATTTAATCTAAATATACAGTCATAACACTTCCCACATAATGAGGACATACTTTTTGTCCATAACCCATACTACCCCACATAACATTACGCTTTTATGATGACCACTTCGTTCTCGTCCTGACCACAATGTCCGGGTCAACGACCCTCACTACACCTTACCCTTCCTAACATGCTACTGAGTGGTCTATTCATCCTTTTCGAGGACACACATGCACGTCCTATCACTTGATTTCTAGCATGCCCTTACACAAGCCATCATGCAACCACCTAAACTAAGGTTTATACAACCTATCTTAGCATGCTAGTAACCTTTCCCAACCTAGTCGGTTCATAGATACCCTTTATAACTTCGCCAAGTCCAAACATGTACAATATAATTATGATGATACGGGCCCTTATATCATCATAATTATACCTTACATATCTAGGCTTTACGTCGTCACCAAAGGTTCTAATCCCCAATTTCGGTTACACCGCATAAGCAATTTACATGCACAAGTAGCTCCCTAGCTAACATAGCAATAGGGTTACTCTACACTACACAAGTCACCACAGTGCTCAAACATGCACTATACACTGTACAACTAACATAATATCCATAACATTTAGCATATACGCATCATTATCATGCTAGTACATTCATCACATACACAATCTCATAACATGATAACACCATCAACATATAGCATGTCAACCACAATCAAATATCAATAACAACTTATGTGATATAAACACTTGTGCTCACCTGTCTTGATGCTCCGATCCTTGGCTTAGTTCACACCCCTTTTTCACAAAAATCAAAGTTTTTCAAAAGTTACTTGCTTTGAAAACACAAGCTCTTGGTTTAAGTCCAAGCACTCATCTCTCGTGAATGCCCGAATCCCTTAAACCAAGGCTCTGATACCAATTGTAACAGCCCAGGCGACCGTGGTTCGATATTGTTCGCTTTGGAGACACAGGGCCCTAACCGGTCACCCCTACTCCCTCACGGTTTTGCTTTGGAGTTGTCCAGTCCAGGTCACAACCCAAAATGCGTCTCACTAGGTAAGGTATCAACACACCTTATAAGGAGTGCTTCGTTCCCCTCACCAGCCGATGTGGGATGAGTTGTTACAATATTGATTTATCTGGCAAGCCAGTTGACCAAAAGAACTATCATGCGATTATTGGTTCTTTGCTTTATCTCACGGCAAGTAGACCTGACATTGTTTTCTGCATGGGTGTCTGCGCTCGTTACCAGTATGATTGATAACTCCAAAATTATACATGTTTTGGTAGTTCGGTTTTGTAGTGTTTGACCCCATTTTCTGGATGTTTTACTCACAAAAGCTATTAAATATTGGTTTTGCAGCTTTTGGAGGCCCTTGAGCGGAAAAGTACTAAAAGTTGTGAAAAAGTGGGAAAAGTGCAAAAAGTAAAACAGAAGTTCTTCGCGTCGCGAAGTGCTAATCTCGCGCCGCGAAGAGGTGGATTTCTAGAAGATTCTTGCTTTTTGTTGACTTCGCGTTCGAGTTCAGAGGTTTGGCGTTCGCGAAATGTTTAAAGACCCTTGATGGAATATTCTAGAAGAAGCTGATTTGAAGAATTAGGGTTCGTTAAGTGGTTCGCGCCGCGAAGCTGCTCTTCGCGATCGCGAAGTGGGTCGAACAACTCTTTTAAATACTGGTTCCAGACCTGTTTTGATAGAGAGAGTCATAAGATAGATAGATTTTATTCCAGAGTCAGTTTGCAGTAAAAGAGAAAGGGAGGATAGATTTTATGAGCGTAGACCGTGGAAAGATTGTTACCCGGAGTCTGCTTTCCAGTATTCGATCATCTTCAGTTTCACGGTGGGTCTAAAATCTCTCTTTTTATCTTTTAATTACTGTTTTTAGTCATGTCTAGTGAGTAGTAATTTTGTTGGTACTTATTATGGTTTTGATGAACCTTGTTGGATGATGTTTTGATAATTAATTGATTCAGTAGTTTTATTTGATTGATTGAATGTTTGTCTTTGATTCCAAGTTGATGTTTTGACCGTGGTTTTTCTGAACTTGTTGGTTGGGTGTATTTATCATTAGATAAGTAGACTCCTTTAGGCTAAACAACCTCCGTTATCTCTTATTCCAGTAAAATGGAGTAATGTGATGATTAGTGTGCTTGAACCATAAGTAGACTATTTAGTAAGAACCCACAACTTAGCATTAATTAGGATATCCTTTGTTAAGATAACCTGTCTTTGCAATTGGAGCGGGCAACCAACCTGGACTATAATCAGAGGTATTACATGCTAGGGTGCTTTTAGCTTAAATTCCTACAATAATCAATTAAACTACACTTTTGTGACTTAAATAACTCATCCACAAGGGGATTCAACCTAAACCATAATAAGTACTACTTTTGTCAATTATTGTTTTAAGTAAAGTTTTAATCTTTTTCTGTTTTAAAATTGCTTTCAAAAGAAAACCCCCTTTTTGGTTAATTAAGCTCTTAAGATTTGTTTTAAGTAACTTGACCGTTCCCAGTGGTAAGAACGATACCCGGACTTTCCTAGACTATATTACTATCGATCAGGTACGCTTGCCTGAGAATGGTGATTAGTGGAGGTTATTTTATGGTTAAACTTGGTTTTGTTTTAATATATACATTTTACACCATTAGTAATCCACGTGATTCACATCTGTCTGCTGTCAAGAGAATCCTTAGGTACTTGAAGGGCACGTCTGATTTTGGCCTTTGGTACCCAAAGGATTCTAGTTTTGAACTAATAGCCTATACGGATTCTGATCACGCAGGTTGCAAGTTGAACAGAAAAATCACTTCCGAAGCCTATCAGTTCCTCGGGGAGAAGTTAGTAAGTTGGTCGTCCCAGAAACAGAACTGTATTTCACTCTCCACGGCGGAGGCAGAATATGTCGTTGCTGCGAGTTTTGTTCACAGGTTCTTTGGATGAAAACACAACTAGCAGACTCTGGCTACACCATGCAGAGGATCCTGGTGTATTGCGACTCCAAGAGTGCAATTCAAATCACGGCAAATTGAACTTTGGCTACACCATGCAGAGGATCCTGGTGTATTTCATTAAAGATCACGCCGAGAAGGGTAACATTGAACTTTACTTTGTAGAAAGTGACCTTCAGCTTGCTGATTTGTTCATTAAGCCGTTCTATGAGAAACACCATTTCTTTCTTCTTAGTAAGTTAAGAATGCTAGACCTACCGGCTGAGGACTAGAGGGAGAACGGGATCTGTTTTCATGAGTGTATGGGGAGCATCTTAGATTATGCATAGATCTAGGAGGAGTGTCAAATAATTGTTTGAGCGTTTTGTGCTAATATTCTCGGATCGATACTGCTTTGGATACCATTCTTAATCTATTTTTGCAGTTTTGGATCGACATCACGACTTCTGGTTAAATCAGATCAGAACTCGCGCTTAACCCTGTTTCGAGGTTACACCACTAACCTTTAAGGAGAAGTACCTTTGGATCTTAGTTGCAACTTGTCAATAGTTGCGTGTTGAGAGAGTAACTTTGGATCTACCAGTATTTTTTTTACCCAAATCAGCATAGGGTTTTTCAAAAATATAAAAAGGAGGTTTTTTTCTCACTGCATCACCTTCATACGAAAACTGCTCTCTCTCTCTCTCTCTCTCTCTCTCTCTCACTCGACTCCGACAAGACATACCGTCGACTTATCTCTCTCTCGACTTACCGAGCCTTCATTTTTGCTCATTTTTCAAATCCGAGCATACCATCGTCTTCCAGGTAAGATTTCGAGCAACATAGTAGTGTTTAGTTTCAGTATAACGCTCGTTTTTAAGGGTTAATCGAAGCCTATAGGCTTCGGTTTTCGGACCGTAACCCAAGCTTCTTGGAGCGGGTTTTTGGGATGTTCGATCGGTCCGTCTTTTTCCAAAGTGTTGATCAAAATGTCCTTTCCTGAAGGAATTACAATGAGATTTGAAACTCGATGTTGATAGGCATCCAGATCCACGGCTTTTAACCTAAGGGCAAGAACTTCTTTCTCTAACTCTTCTAGGACGAGACTCTTACTTACGGAATAATCCATAGGTTGAATAACTAAGGTTTCCTCGGTTGATTCAATCTCCCTAGTGGTGTAGCTAGAGTTCAAATCCGCATAATTAATCGGAGGCATTGCTACCCTAGGTGTTCCAGCCTTAATACCTTCCCAATTAGGAGCGATATTTGGTGTGAAGATGGGTCCAATGGCCACAGGACTGGCGGGAGGACTACTAGAGGTGCTATTTGACGGACTGGTGGTTGTAGTAATGGTCTCACCATTGATGACTTCGGTAAATGTGACAGCCTGTCTAACATATTCCTCGATCACATGTCCTCCTACAAAGGCTGGTTTAGGTTTGGATGCGGCCATATCATCAAAATTGTATAGGTTGGAAGGTGTTTTATCTAGAACGTGATTTTCGACATGTCCTAGTCCGGGTTTAGCTTTGTAAACCGGATTATTGTTCGCATGCATGGTGAGGATACTTAGAGTCTGTTCAGATTGTCCTCTTTTAAAGTTGTTGTCTTCAAGCTCTTTGATTTTGGTAAAAAGTTTGGTTCTTTCCTTGGAAAGCAAATGAAATTTGAGCTTGAGTTCCTCATGACTACTGTGAAGTTCGTCATGTGAATTTTGAAGAGACAACAATTTGTTTGACAAATTTGACTCTCTAATGCCAAACTCAAGCACCTCTCTATTGTAACACAATGTCAGATCCTCAAGAGAGCTTTTATAAACAGCATTGTCGGTTCTAAATTTCGTGACAAGAGTTCTTTCCATTTGGATGTCCCTCTCGAGGTCACAAATTTTAGATTCCAACAATGCAACAGTATCTGATAAGCTGGATGAGAAAATACCTCAAAAGCATTGTTGTCATAATGAGTGCTAGGACCATCACCATTAGGTCCTTCAAAATCTGCCATCAAGCAGTGTCCTTCCATGAAGTTATCCTCCTCATCCAAGCACTCTTCTTCACATACCCAGTTCTCCTCTTCCACCAACAGCGCAACACGATTCTCTTTCTTTCTCATTAGGGTTGCTTTCTTTTTGAAATATGCGGCATCTTTGAATTTCACCGTACACTCTTTGGCATAGTGTCCAGGTTTTCCACATTTGTGGCTTGTAGAACCATGCCCTTCTGATATGCCTTGATTGGCTGGTTGCTGAGGAGTTGGGGGTTGATTGTTTATGGATCTTTGTTGGTGCTCTTGGATTTGACCACCCTGGTTGTTGTTGAAGTTGGATTGATTTCCACCATGGGACTGTCTGTTGTAGTTGTTTCCATGATGGTTAGAACCATGGTGATCATCGCCATTGTGATTGTTTCTGCCATGCTCAAAACTACCTCCCGATCGACGATCATTCCTTCCATGCTCGAATCCATAATCAGATCCGCGATCGTGTCTTCCTTCTTCATATCTGTTCCCGGAACCACCTTCGATTCCCTGGCTGTTGTAGCCGGAACCATAACCTTGCTGTCTAGAGAATCCCTAAAAGTTGTCGTTGGGATTCTATCCGCGCCAGTTGCCTTGATTGTTGGAACCTCCTTGGTAGTCAAGATAAGAACTATCACGTTGATAGTTGTCTCTGTACCTACCTTGATCGTTTCTTCCTTGATCATATGACCGATACCTTTCCACTTGCTGGTATCCTCCACTCCCTTGGTTCGTTTGTTGATACCTTTCCACCTGTTGGTATCCTCCTCTTCCTGATCCAAATCTGTTTCCGCCACGATAGCTCGATGATTGAGGTTTGGTGAATCCGTGGTTGGCATGTAATTTAGGGGGAATTGCATATATATCCTTATAAAACTTAAATAATTACACATATATCCTTGCAAACTTATAAACTATACCTATATCCTTCCAAAACTTAAATAATTACGTCTATATCCTTATACCCATTTTATCTATTTAAAAATTATTAAAAAAATATCTTTAAAATAATTTAGATGTTAAATTCCTAATTTAAACTTGATTTCTAAATCAAAATCAACCCCTAACAAATTTTCTTGTAATTTAACCAGCTAAAAACTGTAATCCAATAAACACCAAAACAATCAACTAAAAAGGAGTTTGTATAACAAAAATACAAAAGAAATAAAAGAAACACTAATTGGAGAAGAAAACAAAAGAAATGGCAGGCGGAAAAAAAAAATAATATGTGGAGAAAAAAAAAACAATAATATGCAAAGAAAAACAACCCAGGGGAGAAGAAACAGAAGGGTGGTCGGCCACGAATTGTAAGAGGCCGGCGACGTGCGGTAGGCGCCCGCGACGAGCGGTAAGAGGCCGACGACTTGCAGAGGCGGCCGGCGAAGAGCAGAAGAGGCGGCCGGCGACGAGCAGTAGAGGCGGCCGGCGAAGAGCAGTAGAGGCGGCCGGCGACTGCAGCAGAGGCGGCCGGAGACTTGCAGTAGGTGATCGGCAAAGAGAAGAAGGAGGTCGGCAACGAGCAGTAAATGACCGGTGACTTCCTTCTCAGGTGAGGCTACCTAGGGTTTGCAAGTCCAGCTTCTGAAAAAGAAATGGGGCTGGGTTTTTCTTAGACTCAGATCACTTTGTTGGAGGATTCATTGATTTTGATTTAAAAATCAAAGGGTAGTTTGGGAACTTAACATCTACTTAATATTTTTAATAATTTTAAAATAGTTTAAAATAAATAAAATAAGTAAAAGGATATAGATGTAATTATTGAAGTTTTGAAAGGATGTGTAGTTTATAAGTTTACAAGGATATATGTGTAATTATCTAAGTTTGCAAGGATATGGATGTAATTCTCACTTTAATTTATGCATGTTGTGAGAGATCAATGCGAGGGTCTCATTCATGTTGTGAAGCTCTTCGTTTTAGATGATGGTGATGATCAGGGGATCATCCTGGTTTTGATGAAAGTCTTCGGGGTAAGAAGGTACAGGCATGTAGTTTGTTAAAGATGGAGGAGCCGGTGTGTAGCTAGGTCCTCCATGGGGCACTGCAGCAAGTGCTAGAGGATCAGCTTTCTTTGGCTTGTTACCAGTAATGAATTCCTCATGTTGAACCATCATGCTGTATAGTTGTGAAGTCCAAGCAAGCCCAAGTTTTGACTGAGTTGAATGTTAATGGCCATGTTTTGCCATTCATGAGTGAGGTTCTTTAGAAACTTCATGTTGACTTCATAGCGACTTTTCTCCACTCCTAAACGACGAAGATTGTTCACAAAGGAGTTTAGGCGGTTGTAGGATTCAGTCAATGATTCATGCTCTTTGGCACGAAAACCTTCGTATGTGCTCATGGCATTTTCTTTTTAGCTTTCTAGGGCTGTATCACGAGCTTGCATATGTTGTTCGATCTATATCCACATGTCTCTTGCGTTTGTGAGACTGTCAACCCAAGCATACATATCGTTAGGTAGTGCCATGGTGAGAAGGGAAAGCGCACATTTCTCTACTGCAGCTCGTGCCCGTTGCTCCGGGTTGTACATATCATAGGGTTTTTCAACAACATATGCAGGTAGACGAGGAGTGGTCTCTGTTTGTGGCACTTCTACGACAGTTACGGTGATCTTGACGAGACCTTCACGAATAGATTTCATGACGTTTTCATCGATGAGATCGAGGAAGTTGATCATGCGCCGTTTCCATTGTTGGTATTCGCCCATGACTAGCATAGGTGGTCTGGATTCCGAACCAATGCTGATTACTTCTTTAGACATCTTGCTTACTTAAGGATCTTTAGCTTCAAGTAAATTTTCAAGAGTTTGAAAAAAATTGAAAAAGCTGATAATTGGAACACCTTCCTAACACAGTACCCAAAAAAAATTTCCTGGAAAAATTGGGCTAAGGCTAAGTCCGAATCGGATATTATTGAGAAATCCGATTCAAACTAGGGAAAAGGACGATTTGAACTATGGTAAAGTCCGAAGCTGGCAAAGGCTCAAAAGCCGAATAGGGAAATGACAAAAGTCGATAAGGAAATTGACAAAAGCCGAATAGGATTAGTTCTGAAAAGCCGATACGGGAAATGGGACAAGTTGAATACGTCCGATACGGACTACACAAAGTCCGATTCGGACAAGTGAAAAGTCCGATTCGGATTATTGAGAGTCTGATACAAACTTAGATGAGAAAGCTCTTTGGACACTGAGAAGTCTGATTCAGACTATGGAAAAGTCCAATTCAAACAACCTTAATCCGATAAGAAGAATGATTTTTGGGGGGGATAATCCGATTCGGATTATGCTGGGGAGGAGATCCTCAGCGAAGTCCGAATTGATGCAAACCCAAAAAATCTTAAAAATCAGCTAAAAACCATTTCTCAACCTCTTAAAAATCAGTGAAAAGTGTTGTAAAACGACTACAAAGTTTGGAGAAACACTTTGACAGACCACTTAACACTTATCTCTCACTTTTCAAAGGCCTTTTCAACTCATTTTTGCAAGAACAATAAGTTTTCAAAAACCACAAAAACCAGCTAAAATCTTGAGAAATCTACCAATACTTAAGTTGTGATACAAATGTGAGTCCAATATCAAGCAAGAAGATGTCTACTACAAACTAAACAACATATAAGAGTGATATTCAAGTTTGTGGGTGAAGAAGAATGAGTAAAATATGAAGAACACAAAGAGAAAGTTTCTTGGGAGAAAAGCTACTCTACCATATAATACTGATTTCAAAAGTGTAGGTTCACCAACCCTAGTGGAAACCCTATGCATTCTAATTATAGGGTCCACTAGGAAATTTACAAGAAACCCCCTTGGGCATACAAAAAGGTTACATAAAGAGAACACAAACTAAAACTAGCTAAACTAGAGAAAAAAGTAAATTACACAAAAGGCCCTCTAACTTCTTGACAATACAAAATCAAGTCTAACAATTATAATAACTAAATTTTATATTTTGTAAACTATAAGCCGGTCAAAGATAGAGTTAAAAGTTTATGAAATTTGTAGAATAAATAAATATGATGTGGCAGAGAGAAAGCTGATGTGACAAAGTCATAAACCTTTGAAGAGGTTTATTATTATAAATGCTCTAATGATAATAACTAATAAGTTGACTATTAAATTGTTAACTCACTAAGCTATTTAGAGTGTCTTTGGTTGTGAAAAACTATTTTCATTTTTCCAGAAAATGTTTTTAAAAAATGGAGTGGAACGCGTTTAGTTGAAATGATGTAGTTTTCATTTTTTATTTTCCAAAATTAGAAAGTTTTAGAAAACTACTAAAACTAGCTTTCTAATTTACATAGAAGTTACAACTTAAAAGACAAAAAATTTTCCTTTTCTTGAGAACTTTTGAAAACTAAATGAACCAAACACGTTTTTTTAAATTTCATTTTCCTTGAATAATTTTCTTAAAAAACTCGCAAATTTTCCACAAATGATAACACCAAAATTATACATGTTTTGGTGGTGCTTAATTGGTTGAATTTACCCCGTTTATCACTTGATTCTCACCTAATTACTCACGAATTGTTATGTTTGTTACTTTTGAAGGCATTGGAGAACACGGAGCTAAAAAGTGCGGAAAATAGGCGAAATTGTGCGAAAGTTGGAAAAGTACAAAACAGGAAGTTTTAGCGATCGCGAAGTGAAGGTTTTGGCGCCGCCAAGACTGATATTCGAGAAGGTTCCTGCCTTTTATCAACTTAGCGCCGCGAAGATGAAGTTTAGCGCCGCGAAATTGGCATTTGCACTCACAAGAAGATTCCAGAATTTGCCAAAAATATAAGGAGTAGGGTTTTTAAGTGTTTCGCGCCGCGAACGCCTACTTGGCGAACGCGAAACAGCTTCCGGACCTTCTTTTAAATACTGTTCTCAGCCTTCAGTTCCATATGCATTCTTAGATAGAAAAATACAGTAAAAGGGTCAGTTGTACCAGTTGGTTAGTGGTTTGGAGGGAGAATCAAGTGTGGAGAGAGGAGACGCTGCGCCGATACGGATACTCGATTAATCATCTGTAGCTGTATGGTCGGTAGAATGTCTGTCTTTATCTATACTTATTCTGTTTTCCTAGCTATGAGTAGTGAGTAGTTTTCTATGTAGTACTTATCGTGGTAGATGAACCATGTGGATATGATTTTATGGTTTTAATGATTATTGATTTGTTTTGGTTAATTGAATGTGGTTTTATGATTCCAATTTGATTCCTGCTATTTCATGTGTTTGAACTCGTTGGTTGGGTTTGCTTTTGGACCAAAAAAGTAGACTCCATTGGGTTAATCAACCTCTCTTGACTTATCCTTCGAGACCTCGGAGAATTAGGTTAAGTGGTTTCTTGGACCGAGAGAAACTAGATTGTAAAACACCGGTTAGTTGAGATAGGATTGGGTGACTGATATTTAGGTTGTCTGACAATCAACCTAGGTATTGGGACTAGGAGGACCATTCTAGTTGACAATCATATTATCTGCATGTTAGGGTGTCCCAGACTTAAATCCTTACAATAGCCAAATCAATCATACTTTTATGTAACTTAATTATCCACTTGGGGATTCACTATGCCATGATAAGTGCTACTGTTTTCTTTATTATTGTTAAATCAGTTTTTATTCTGCTTTCTAGTTCTTTAGTTGTTAATTTAGTTTTCAAATCATTTTCTCAAAAACCCCCCATAGCCTTAGATTAATTAAACTAATAGGATTACCAGTCTGTTACTTGACCGTTCCCAGTGGTAGATACGATACCTGGACTTTCCTACGCTATATTGCTATCGATCAGGTACGCTTGCCTGTGAATGTGGTAATAGGTGGTTAGGCATTAGAGGTTAAAACTTGTTACGCTTTTTATAGATAATATTTACCGCACCAAGTTTTTGGCGCCGTTGCCGGGGAACGGTAGTATTTAGACTTTTGATCTTTGTTAGTTTTGTTAATCGATCCTTGTGAGGGATTACATCCCTTGCAAGTTTTTGCTTTTTAGTTTTTCTTTATTTATTATAATTATTATTATCTCTTTATTTCCCGCAAGTTGCCCGTAACTGTTTGTTGTGGTTTCAGTCACGGCAAATTTGTTAGAGCCATTTGAGGAACCGGAGAGGGAATTCAGAAAAAGAAACAAAAAGACGAGAGCCAACAAAGTTCGCCCGAGAGCTTTGATTTTTGAGATGGGAGAAGAAGCACCGATGTGGACCGCCAGGAGGGCCGCTCCAACTGTTCCCACGAATCCGATCACGAAGCCGAATCTAAACAAGGAAATCCCGGGGAAGCTCCTTCACATGATCAAGGACCTTACCTTCGACGGGAAAAACGATAGCAATCCTATCGTGCATTTGGAGAACTTCGTGGATATCTGTGATCTGTTCAAAACCGAGGAAGGCCGAGATGATGCGATTCGTCTCCGAGTCTTTCCTCTCACACTCGCCGGAGAAGCTAGAGCTTGGCTGCGTTCGTTAGAGCCAAGCTCGATCACTACTTGGGAAGGACTGCGTTCCCATTTCCTTTCCCGATTTTTTCCACCATCTAAGATCGACAAGTTGAAAGCCGACATCCGATCCTTCCAACAAGATGACGGGGAGACCATATCCGAAGCATGGGAGCGTTTCAAACACCTTCTAAATTCGTGCCCGAGTCACGGATTGACTAAGAGCGAACAAGTCCAAACTTTCTACAGTGGGCTTGCTTACTCTTCACGTGCTACATTAGATTCATCTGCTGGAGGTGTCTTCATGTATAAAACGCCCACGGAAGGTTATAAGCTCCTCGAAGACATGCTCATACACAACATAGATTGGAGGACGGACAAGCGCTTACAAATTCCAAGAATGGCCGGGAAAATCTCAACCGATTTTGATCCATCGGATGAAATAGCTGCTGTGAAAAATCAACAGGTAAAGTTTGAACGAAAAATAGATGAACTAATTAAATCTGTTCATGCTTTGCAGGTTGGATGCGAGGAGTGCAAGGGTCCACATTTGACTAAGGATTGTCCGAATCGCCCGATGATGACACCGGAGGAAGTTAATTATCTTAACCGGGGCGAATACCAAGGGAGGTGGAACAACAACCGTAACTTCAATCCACGACCTCCCGGATTCTTTGCACCAAATCAACCGAACCAACGCACGGAGGGAGAGCCACGCATTTCTATCGAGGACCGACTCATCCAGTTCATGGACGCACAAAAGAAAATCAATGATGAGGTAGGGTCATATTTGCGTAACCATCAGAGCATAATTCAAAATTTGGAATTGCAGGTTGGACGCATTGCTCAAACATTAGCCGAGAGGACCCAAGGAGAACTTCCGACGCAAACCCAAGTCAATCCAAAGGTGGAAAACGCAAAGCCGATGCTCATGATGGCCGGAACGAAGTCAAAGAAGGCGTGGACAGATATTTACAACAAAAAGTACGTGGATAGCGACAGTGAAAGTGAGCCCGACTATGCCACGGATTACGATTCGGAGGGGTTCACAATCTCGTTCGAGCATCTTAAGCTTAATGATTCGGACACATCAAGTGATGACGAGAACGAGGATGAGGATGGAAAGCAAGGTGGATACGCGGAGTTCGTGATACCAAAGAAAGAAAAGAAAGGAAAAGAGAAGGAGAAAGAGAAACCGGACAAGGAAGAGCTCATCTATATCGCACCAATCAAGCATGACCCGGGAAGTTACAATTTACCTATTTCTTGTTCTAAATACAAAGGTCTTGCTTTAATTGATTCAGGTGCCGCACTTAACATGATGCCTTCTTGTTTTTGTAGGAAAATGGGTATCAAGAAGATCGAGCCGACAGATTATCAATATCGAGGAGTGAACGGGTACATGACCAAACCGTTGGGGATAGCGGAAAAAGTTCCGATTCGAATCGGAAATTTCGTCTACTATACGGACTTTATCATAGCCAACCTCCCGAAGGACACGAAGATCCCTATCATTCTCGGGAGAGCTTTTCTGCATACCGCCCAAGTTAATACGGACATGCGAAATCAAGTTACGAGCATGGGGTATGGAGAAAACCGTTTGTACTTTGATCCCAACGGAGAGCCGGTTAGACATCTCGATGAGCCTTATGAAGATCCTTCTCTTACCTATAAGAAGGTCCCGAACCGCCCACTGCTACCTCATGAACAAATGGGCCGAAAGAAGACGGAGGACTACCCGAATCCGATACAACCAAATGAGATATCTACCAATCCGGAACCCTCCAAGAAGGAACATCGAAAGAAAAGGGGTTCGTCAGCCCGACGAGCCAAGAAATGAGCCGAAAGCGGGGTCGAGCTCTAGACCCAGTCAAAAATGAAGCACTTCTCGGGAGGCAACCCGAGCATTTTTCGTTATTTTCAGTTTTAGTGTTTTTCGTGTGAGTTTTTACTAATGTTTTTGTTTTGTATTGCTTAGGTAACCATTCAGAAGGGATAGAAGCCAAAATCGACGAAAACCGACACGAATCGGAATTTTTCAAAAGGTGGAAACAGAAAGATTTCGCGAACGCCAAACCTTTAGTTTGGCGACGCGAAGTCTGTCCAGACCAACATCAGGTAAAATTTTTGAACTTGGCGACGCGAAGTGGTATGTTTGGCGACGCGAGAATCGATTTTACAATTTTGAATTCTTGGAAACCGCCTCTTCGCGACGCGAAGCCTTAGGCTTAGCGACGCGAAGTCGGCCCTGACGGTTTTTAAACCCTCATTTTTCACTTTTTCAAAACACAAAAACCTAATTTCTCTCTCGGCGCCGCGAAATCCTCTCACGTCCTTGCCAAGTTCGAAAATCTTAAGCTTCAATTTCATCCACAATGGCACAAAAGGTATGTTTCCTAACTTGATTTCGTTGGTTAAGCTCGATTTGGTGTAGTGAATTCATGATTTGGGGCAACAATGGTGGTTCTAGGTTTTCATAGATTCTATCTTGAATTGAAACCCCATTGTGTAATTAATTGTTGATTTGGATTGCATGCTATGATTTTTGATGGAAAAATAGTTTTGGCATGTGTTTTGCTTGTTGAATCTAGCTTGTTGGACCTTCAATGGTGAATTGTATGGAATTGGAATTGTTCTAGAGTGCACCATTGATGGTTAGAATTCTTGATTGATGCATGCTTCGTTCTTAGAGTGCAATTTCATTATAGCATGCTAGTTAATGGGTTATTGAATTTAGTTGGATTGTGCTTGAATGCTAAGTGTGGGGATTTTGCACCCAAAATCCCCATCTTTTGATTTTACTAGATTGTGTTAGTGGAACCTTGGCTAAAAGCTCAAGTGTGGGGATGTTACACATCCCCATTCATTTTGAATCGCAATACATGTATCGTTTAGCTTGAATTGTTAGCCTTGGAATTTTGTCTCATTGGTTTGAATGATATGAACTTTGTCTTGATCATAATGGATACACTTGGACTAAGACATTGTTTGTTTGGATTTTGTAGAGACAAAGAACTCGTTCGTCAACCTCATCGGTCCCTAATTTTCGTGCGCCGGTTGGAGGTCACGTCTTCACCTATTTTGGGAACGATCCAACGTTGAATGATCGAAGGCGTGAGCATTACCGAAAGATTGTCGACCGACTCGCGTCCCGTCAAATCCTGGTCCCGAGGAGAGTAGATTGGGATCTTCTCCAAGTTATGGGCATGAGAAATGAGATCGGAGCCAAATTGGAGAAGCATGCGTACGATGAGGAAGGCTCCGAGTACTTTATTTGCCATGCTTGGGAACGCATCTTTGATTTTGCCGAGACCCTTTACCGAGAGCTCACTCTGGAGTTCGTGGCTACATTTCGGTTTGAGGAAGAGAAAGCCCTCGATGAGTTTTACCAGCCGTGCATGAGTTTTCGACTCGGTGGTGTTTGGCATTCGATCTCTTTGGTCGACTTGGCGGTGGCTTTGGGGATATATACCCAAGCCGAGGTGGAGGCTCCCGGATTCGTGGAGTACATGTTCGCCAGCGGAAAGAGGCCGGACGACTTCGATCCCAGTTTATCTTGGGCAGTTCTCGGAAGTGGCAACTATGGTGGCAATCTCAAGGTCAAAAGCCTTCTCTCTTCTTCGGACCGACTCTATCATCGGATGCTTGTTAATGCGGTCAATGCACGTTCCTCGAGTGAGGAGAAGATCTCGACCTATGATCTTTGGCTTATCGAGCAACTCACCACAGATGACAAATACCCGAACGCTCCCTATATCGTCGCCATGCAACTCATGAAGGGAGGCAGTTATCGCGAGGGTAGCCGGATGGCCGGTGGCCAATATGTCACCCGTTTGGCTAGGCATTACGGGGTTCTAACCGATGATGCTATTGCCTCGATGACGAGCCTCGGGGAGATGGGTTTGATCGACATGGAGCAACTCCGAGGAATGGGGGCAGCTGCGGTAGATCACTTGGTTGGCGGAGATCAGTTCACGTGGATCCCTTATCCACAAACACACGAGCCAAGAAGGACGACGAGGAGTACCCAAGAAACCGGTGAAGCGAGCGGGGCGAACGAGGACGAACAACCGACGGATGAAGTGGGGCACTCGGGTTATGAAGACCTGAGTAATCGTTTATCGGAGATGCAGCTTACTTATGGCCGACATCATCAGCATATGGAGTATAACACCACGGAGGCTCTCCACCAAGCCAACTGGCAAAGTGGATTGATGAACCGAATGGCCTCCCAATTTGGTGTTGCACCTGCGACTCCTTTTGCTGCATCGCAGTTTTGGCCATTCTCCGACGATGCACCGCCCGGTTATCCCACTTTCGAGGATTGGCGTAACCAACCTCGAGGCCCCTATTGATCTCTCTTTTATCTCTCTATTCGATATGGTTGTCTAAACAATTTTATTTTTGTTTGTGTTTGTGTTTGCTACTATTTTTTATTTTTTGTTTGGATTGTTTAGAATTTTAATTGTTTTCTTAGTTTGGTTTATTTTATTTTGTTCTTTTTACCTTTTATTTTTCTTTTTGTTTTTAGATACAGCTGTTTATGATTCTGCATCGGGTACGATTTCCGGAATAATCTCTCTCAGATCAGAACAAGTCAAATAACCCGGGAAGTTTCTCTTATTCCCAATTAACTGTTGCATTGAGGACACTGCAAATTTTAAGTGTGGGGAGGGGGTTATGTTGACTTGTCTGCTTGCTTATTGGGTACACTTTATGCTTGTGATTGTCGTTTTTCAAATTTTTGAAAGCTTTGAAGTTTGACCCTAATTTTTTTCAAAAACTGAGATTGTTTTTGAGACTGAGTTGCTTGTTTAGGAGGACATGAGATGAGACTGTTTGAGTAGGAGAATACCTTGGAATACTGATTACCATGAGTGCCTCACCCGATTCCTTTGAGAGATTGAGCCTAATTAATTCATTTGTGTGAGGAATACCGACTTTGACCCAAGGTAGAACTTGTCACTAGAATTCTTGTCGAGACCACATAAGAGAAGTATTTATCACCATTGCACTGATAGAGGCCTTCGTTTCTAACCCTTTTAGCCTTCGTTAGATAACCTCATCATAGGGTTATTTAATTTGCCTAGCCAATTTCTGAAAAGGTGTTCACTTATAACACTTTCACCCTTGAAACCATTTTTTGAGCCTTAGCCTTTCGTTTCTTTACCCAATTCACCATATACCCGTGAGCCTAATTGTTTTATCTATCTTTTGGCCGTAACTTAAATTTGATACTTGAGATGTTTGATCCAGTTTTTCAAAAATCTGATAGTTTTTATGGGATTGATAAGAGCATGAGAGAAGAGCCAAAAGCAACATAGTTGCTGCTCTGAGAAAGAGAAAAGAAAGAAAAAAGAAAAGATGAGACTCAAAGAAAAGAAAAGAAAATATCAAAAGAGTCGAGAGAAAAAAAAAGTGAGCTTAAAAGTGTGAAAAAGAATTTGTGCCACAAATAAGCCATAGGCTTAGGCCGATTCTAAAGAAAAAAAAAAAGAGAGAGAGAGATATGCTCATCCCGATAGTTTCACTGTTTGAGAATCAGATTTTGTGCTTTACTGTTTGGATCATTACAAATTTTGTTTTCAAGTTTTTGTTGCAATATCCTTAGCCACTCATATATCCTTTATCCTACCGTTAACCTTAGCCTAACATTACAACCCCTAAGTCCTCTTGACGGTTGACAACTTCTCAGTGGTGGAGATTAGATTCAGTGCCAAGCTTATGCATGAGGGAATTGGTCGAGTATTGGTGAGATCACTTTTTACACTTTTACCCCCGAGAGATACACTTCAGATTATTATTCATACTATGTGAGGGTAAAAGGTCCACCTTGGTATTCGATTACTTGATATGTCTTGTCTTTGTGTCTGACTATGTGAGTATTCTTTGTCTTCTTGGATGATCTTGGGTGGAGATAATTTTGGTGTCATCTTTCTTATCTTTCAGTCTTTTGATTGAGGACAATCAAAGCTTAAGTGTGGGGATTTTGATAACACCAAAATTATACATGTTTTGGTGGTGCTTAATTGGTTGAATTTACCCCGTTTATCACTTGATTCTCACCTAATTACTCACGAATTGGTATGTTTGTTACTTTTGAAGGTATTGGAGAACACGGAGCTAAAAAGTGCGGAAAATAGGCAAAATTGTGCGAAAGTTGGAAAAGTACAAAACAGGAAGTTTTAGCGATCGCGAAGTGAAGGTTTTGGCGCCGCCAAGACTGATATTCGAGAAGGTTCCTGCCTTTTATCAACTTAGCGCCGCGAAGATGAAGTTTAGCGCCGCGAAATTGGCATTTGCACTCACAAGAAGATTCCAGAATTTGCCAAAAATATAAGGAGTAGGGTTTTTAAGTGTTTCGCGCCGCGAACGCCTACTTGGCGAACGCGAAACAGCTTTCGGACCTTCTTTTAAATACTGTTCTCAGCCTTCAGTTCCATATGCATTCTTAGATAGAAAAATACAGTAAAAGGGTCAGTTGTACCAGTTGGTTAGTGGTTTGGAGGGAGAATCAAGTGTGGAGAGAGGAGACGCTGCGTCGATACGGATACTCGATTAATCATCTGTAGCTGTATGGTCGGTAGAATGTCTGTCTTTATCTATACTTATTCTGTTTTCCTAGCTATGAGTAGTGAGTAGTTTTCTATGTAGTACTTATCGTGGTAGATGAACCATGTGGATATGATTTTATGGTTTTAATGATTATTGATTTGTTTTGGTTAATTGAATGTGGTTTTATGATTCCAATTTGATTCCTGCTATTTCGTGTGTTTGAACTCGTTGGTTGGGTTTGCTTTTGGACCAAAAAAGTAGACTCCATTGGGTTAATCAACCTCTCTTGACTTATCCTTCGAGACCTCGGAGAATTAGGTTAAGTGGTTTCTTGGACCGAGAGAAACTAGATTGTAAAACACCGGTTAGTTGAGATAGGATTGGGTGACTGATATTTAGGTTGTCTGACAATCAACCTAGGTATTGGGACTAGGAGGACCATTCTAGTTGACAATCATATTATCTGCATGTTAGGGTGTCCCAGACTTAAATCCTTACAATAGCCAAATCAATCATACTTTTATGTAACTTAATTATCCACTTGGGGATTCACTATGCCATGATAAGTGCTACTGTTTTCTTTATTATTGTTAAATCAGTTTTTATTCTGCTTTCTAGTTCTTAGTTGTTAATTTAGTTTTCAAATCATTTTCTCAAAAACCCCCCATAGCCTTAGATTAATTAAACTAATAGGATTACCAGTCTGTTACTTGACCGTTCCCAGTGGTAGATACGATACCTGGACTTTCCTACGCTATATTGCTATCGATCAGGTACGCTTGCCTGTGAATGTGGTAATAGGTGGTTAGGCATTAGAGGTTAAAACTTGTTACGCTTTTTATAGTTAATATTTACCGCACCAACAAATATTTCAAATTCACAAGTTTGTAGTTTTAGATAACAAGAGAATACCATTTAACTTTTATAACATATATAGCAAGACAATATCAATGTGAATTCTTTTACATAAATGGCTCTCAAATAATAACAAATAATGTCTTATGGTAATTAAAGAACTCTTGTGACAGACATAGACATAACCAAACTAAAACGAAAATAAATCCTATAGAGAACACGGTCTGATATGTATGCAGACCTTACCTTTACCATGAACAATAGTAGAGAAGCTATGATAACATCATGCTCGATTTTTCATTTCCTGTATCGTATGTGTGATCGATCTCAACAATAAGAAGCATGACACACCTAAGATGACTCCTTTGCATCGCGGTCTCTCTTCTTCAGATATTCACTCACACCAGCGACGGGGTACAGATCGGGAGCAGAAGTTGTTGAATCAGTGTATGCAGTCGACACTTCCTCGATAACGCTCTGGTTCGTACCCAAGAGTTGCTTCATCATCTTCTCGCGAAACACTTTGGTCTCCGAGATGCTTTCTACAACAGCAACTTCCTTCGGAACTATTCTTCCTTCGAGCATGCTAACGGCTGCTGACATTGCAGGCCTGTCGGTCGGAGAGATAGTCGTGCACACTAGAGCGAGGTTTGTAACCACCATCACTTCGTGGACGTTGTAGTCTGTACCCATCCTCGGATCAACTAGCTCCAATAAACTACCCTCAATTTTTAGAGCAACAGCCTAAAAGAAGAGGCAAGAAAGATGATGAATAAATTCAACTTCATAAGTTGGAAAAGGTTCGTGTCAGTTAATTTACCCGATCGTGAAGAATAAAATGATTCTGCTTTGCCTTGTCAACAGTGTTAGCCATCCCGCTCACAATCTCTAAAAGAACGATGCCGTAGCTATAGACATCCGCTTTATCTGTGAGGTAACCACGCTGTGCGTATTCTGGAGCCATATATCCACTGAAAATCGAAAAGAAAAACTAAACCTTGAAGCGGTCTTCATAATCTAACAATTATATCAAAGATGGTGTAAACCGGCATATAAACGACTCACTAAGTTCCAGCAACACGGGTGTTGATATGGGTGTTATCCTCTTCATCAAGCTTAGCCAAACCAAAATCAGAAATCTTGGCGTTAAAATCCTTATCGAGCAGCACGTTGGATGCTTTTATGTCTCTATGCACAATCTTCAATCTTGATTCTTCATGGAGAAAAGACAGCCCTTTGGCTATATCGATGCAGATCCTGTAGCGTGTTGGCCAATCTAGTTCCAACTTGCATTCTTCATATAAGGGTTGGAAAACATTTTCATTAGATACATCATACAAGACAAATTTTAGTTTTTCCTGCTTTTCATGTCGTATTTATGTTAGTCTTAGGGGTTGTTTACTAGACACTTACCCTGGTAGTGGTAGGTAAGTGCTTACCGGTATCATTTACCTCATAATTCTTTCCAATTGAGCATGGAAACCACCGAGAATCTTACCTAGTAAGAGACATAACAAGGACCTAGAGTCTTACCCGGTAAGTGATGGAAATGACTCTTACCCGGTACAAACAATCAATTTTAATGGTTGAGAACGTTATACTACAAGGTAAGGGTAATCTCCTTGCTGGTAAGTGTTTGGTAAAAGACCCCTTAGTGGTTGTTTACTTGGTGCTGACCAAGATCTGACTGAGCCAGAACCAAAATGTTGCTTACCAGGTCAGATCTGTTTATTCTATGTTTGCCCCTTCTTTTATCCTCTTTTTTTAACATCCAACTACAAAAAAGTTAAAATAGTCTTTTCGTTTGTTGGTAAGCACTTACCAAAAACACGTGGTAAACACTCTTACCCAAACAACACTTACCCGAGTCAGCACTCTTACCCGGATCAACACTTACCCGGTAAGAGTTAGTAAACGGCCCCACCAGATTTTATCGTATGTCACTCCTCGCCTATAGTAGTTGTTAGAATGGTTTTGAAAAGCGTGTGATGCGTACGCCTCGAGGAAAATATAAATAAGGAGTCGCAGACGAGGCATACGTCTTATTTGTCCGAGGCTGTGAGGTGTGAGGTGGAGAGTCGATATTTCTTTTTTGAAAACCTTGTTCGTCTCTAGTTCTCCTAAGCTCTATCTGTTACTCATCTGTGTTCTTTGTGAGTTCTAGTTTTCTCCCATTTTCTTTGCATATTCTTCTTTGACACTCTTCGGTTCATGGAACTATTATGATATTTAAGACTTTTTATTTAGGAGTTGTGATCAAATTAATAATACTTATATATGTTTCAAATAGATCAATAAATTTTTCTTTGTTACTGTATCTATATTTCATGATTGAGAGAAGTGTATGTAGATTCTTTTAGTTATATTGTGTCTAATGCTCAAGTATCGAGTGTGTGTGTGTGTGTGTGTGTGTGTATTGCATATATTTTCTAAGTAGAAGTAGTGGGACGCAGATTGATATAAATATATTTAGGAGTAAATTACACTGTAGGTCCCTGTGGTTTGCTCAAAATCTGGATATCGTCCCTCGTTGAAAATAACTTCTTTTTTCGTCCTTATGGTTTACATTTCGTTGCACCCTGGGTCCCTATCGCTAACTCCGTTAAACTAAATCTGTTAATTCAAGGGTATTCTTGTCAATTCATGTATTAATTAAAAATTCATTTTTACAAAACCAATTAGAAATGGGCAAGTGTCTTCTAACTTTTAACCCTTTGACCATTGATTCTCCAATCCAACCCGATCCTACCCACCCATCGTCTCCCTCCCTTTGTCATCTTCTATTCTTCTCCCCCACCAAAACAACCTACCTTCTTTTCCATCAAAAAACCCAACTGCAATTTTAGAAATCCTCATAGATAACTATATACATACTCTCTCTTTCATACACACACACACACACACACATATATATATATCATTATATCTACAACCATGTATATTAAAACCCATCTCCATCTAACCTAAATATATACATTTATATGTACACACCTCCCATATTAAAAGCCCACCTCCCTTTTACCCATATGTATTTCTAGCCGGGCATGGCACTTTTAGGGCTCTAATTTTTTCAAAGCCATGAAGATCTTGCACTGATGATGACTTGGTCACACATGAGATTTGCTTCTCGTTTTGTTTAGACCTTAAAAGATGGATATTGGGCCTTTAAGAGAGATATATGTATGTGAATTGTGTAAAAAGTGGGTTTTATAAATGGATGATAGGTGTGAAGAAAATAAATTTTATTCAAGTTATTGATCTAGATTGTGTTAGGAGGTGTCAATGGATGAGCTTGGAAGCTGGAAATGGTGCTATTTTTCGCCATTGTTGCAGGTCCTATATATATATATTGTATGTTCTCTATGTGTATCTTGATGGTATGTGTATTAGTGTAATATACGTGTGTGTATATTATATATATGTTCTAAGTGTATTAGTGTAATATATGTCTGTGTATATTATATATATATATATATTCTAAGTAGCAGCTTATATACGTGTATATACATATCTATACATATATATATATATATATATATATTATATGAGAGTGAGAGAGAGAGAGAGAGATATCGAAGAGAGACATGTTTTGATTTGGGGAAAATTGGAAATTGGAGGGAAAGTCGTAAGTTTTATATATATAGGTTGTGTATATATATATATATATACTATATATGTATATAAGTTGCAGGTGGGTCAAGAGGAAAGGGTTAGGGAGAGGGAAGAGGGTTGGGGTGGGGAAGACGTGTAGGGGGTGGGTGGAAGGGTCAAAGGTCAAACTAGTGAGATGATAAATAGGATGGACACTTGTCATTGCTTGGTTGGTGCTCTAATAATTGTTTTTAGTTAATAGGTAAGTTGACCAATTTACCCCTGAGTTAACGGCAATGTTTTAACACTGTTAATGGTAGGGACCCAACATGAAACGAAATGCAAACCAGAAGGACGAAAAAAAGGAGTTATTTCAAACGAGGGACGATATCCAGATTTTGAGCAAACCACAGGGACCAACCATGTAATTTACTCTATATTTAGTGTAGTGTATATAAATTTTGCCTTAGGACTTGCGCCTCGGTCTGCCTCGAGGCTTACGCCTCGCCTCATTGAGGGAGACTCCTCGAGGCAACTTTTTAAAACCTTGGTTGTTAGTACAAATTGCGATTCCCCTGTTTGTTAATCATGTATTCATGTGTCCTTACTTCCTTGTTTATTCACTGTACATGTTTCTGTGTTTGCACAAATTTATGTGTATGATATCTTTGTCTACCCTATCCTACCCTTAGACCCTACTTCTGTGTGGGATATATCGACTTTGTTTAGTTTGTATTTATTCCACAAAAAGAGCCCTTGTTTTGTAATTTGTTATGAAGCGCCTAGAGCGTCAACATTTTGGAAACGGAAAGAAGTAACAAAATTTAACGAATTCTAAGAAACATTTAAGGATGTGTACAGCTTACCAAACAAAGCATCGGCAAGACTATTATTTTCCATGTATTCATACGCTAGCAACAACTGGTTTCCTTCGATACAACATCCATGCAGCTTCACAAGATGCGGGTGTTGCAAAGCAGATATCACGCCTAATTCGTTCAAGAACTCCCTATTTCCTTGCCTTGATTTGGCAGAAAGCTGTTTCACGGCTATTAAGGTGCCATTCGGCAATGTACCCTTCATGAAAAAGACAATGTTGGTTTCACGCATGGTAGAAGAACTGTTCCATATTCCGTGATCAAAGGAAAGTAGTATATTACCTTGTAAACAGAGCCAAAACCACCTTCTCCAAGCTTATGAGCATCATCAAAATTGTTTGTTGCAGCTTTAATTTGCCTCAATGTAAATGAACCAGTGATGCCACTCAGCTCTATCAAACGACACCGAGAACATGTAAAAAACATGGGAGAGAATCTAAAATGAATATCGGTTCGTCACGTAAATACCTAAGTCCATAGTATCTGTGCTATTTGAACAACACCGCCACCATAAAACTCCTAGAATTAGGATGATGACACAAACTGCTGCAACCACAATTCCAACCAAAATCCCACTAGACACACCATCTCCATTTCCTGATCCATCTTCTTGTGGAACCGAAAAATCTGAATAATTGAAATAAGCCAAGATAGAAATTAAGGTGAAGGACGATTTAGAGAGTCACAAAAGAAAAAAAGAAAAACGTGAACTTGTTGCAGGATAAAACCGAAAAAATTATATAATATTCTTAGGGAGCTTGTATTTGTGCATGGTGTTCCTATTTAGCACATCATAAACCAATTTAAACTTACACTCAACGAGAGTTAATTTAGTCATTTTGGCAAATCTACAACCATTGTCACAAGTGATACAGTCAAACTTCAAACTCCAAACACCACACCATTCACAAAACTCGTAGAAAGTTGCAGCTTACTTGGATCCACAGAGATTGCTGAAATAAGAGGACCATAATTTCCTCGAGACGGGATAGTGGTTGTCCCTTTTCCTGCCCAATAGAGTCGAATTTCCAATGTATTGGTAACATTTACAGGATAAGTGCTCACATATGCTATCCCAACCCCGCCTGCTTTATGACTGATGTCAAAATCCTTCTCCACCAACTTACCCTAACACAATACCAACCATTTACAATAAACACCATAGAGTTAAGCTACCAAAAAATAATTATATTGAATTTTATATCTAGGCAAAAAAAAGGGTTTTTCTTGCTACAGCATTAGCACCCTGTCTGAAAAACTCTCTAGTTTGTTATTTGCTATTATAGTCGATATTTCCATTTCAGAAACAACACTTGATACACATATATATATAAGGACATACATACCTGAATATAAATATCAAATAAACGTCGCCCAAGGCTGCTATATGTTCCATCATCAGTAAAAACAATTTCGGCAAAGTGAAGGCTTACGTTGTAGCTTCCTTTATGCATGCAGAATCCATAATATGTCAAAGATAAGGGTGAGGCTCTTGCGTTTTCGTACAATTCAGGGTTGCTCCCCGAAACCCTAGAGCTAGTTCTCTTTATGTAATTGTTATTGCTTGTGTCATCAAAGTCACCGGTATTGCTAAATCCCCAGCGATTCTCAACAGTGAAACTTGAAGCAGTACCTGTTGCAAAGTCACGTTCATACGTTTTCTTTCCATCCTCTAGTGATTGATGCTCTCCACCACAGTTGATATACAAGGAGGTGATATCTGATCCAAAAATAGAAATATAAAGTTTATGCATTAACACATACTGGATTGTTATTTCATCAACCCATAGGCCATATTATGTAGAAATTATGATGAGAAATTAAGCAGCGCTTCCACGAATAAGCATTTTCAGCTCATATGTGATTTCTCGCACATATATCATTAATGAATTATGCCTTAAGAACATCATCATCAACAAATCTAGTATAAATTGAACCAAGAATAACATGCCATATGAGAAATAATATGCAAGTTTAACTTACTATTTTGACAAACATTCGGCAAGCATAAGACCTGTTCACTGGTACTACAGTACAAAAATAGAAAGTATTACACACGGAAACAAATATTGCAAAATCTTTATTCGGATACAATAATTCATGGCACAGAAAACTTACGACGTGTTATCCGTTGAAAAGGAAGCAAACAAGTTTCTACAAGAAACAACACGAAACACAAATTTAGCTGGTATAAAAACTACCTAGGAGTTTATACTTTTGAGAAAGACAGGGTCACTCTTACATATCCCGTATATGACACGTCGGCATTCGCGACCTTTCGAATGTAAATTTGTTGTATGACAGATCACTGCAAGAAAAATCACAACATAAATTGTTATCTTCTACAACCAAATAAGGATTGTATTTAACATGTCTCTAAAGTGGGAAAAACCTCCCATTATGAAAGCTAGATAAAAATGTTCAATCAATGGAGACATCGACATTATTATAGACTTTTACCTGGAAGTATATTTGATTCAACCAAAAGTTGCTAAAATAAGTTCAACCTTTTTGGTTGCAAATGGTCGATAGCAGAATACTCAAGATGGGGGAACAAATTATATCAGTATAAAGCAGAAACAAATCTTATATATATATTCGTTATATCAACAAACACCAATTACAATCTTAAATTTCATATAGACCTGGCAAACATGTCGTGTTGTTTCGGGTTCAAAGTTAACCGGGTTGAAAATGCTTGACCTTAACCCGACCGTTTAATAAAAGGGTTGAGCCTTTTAACCTGTTTAACCCGTTTAACATTTATAAAATTAAAAAGTAAAGATTAAAATTTCACAAAGATTTAGGAATCCAAATTTTATAATTCAAGCTTATAAGTTTGAACCAAATTCATTAACATTATTACATGAAAGATTTCAAATAAAATCGTAAACTAGTAAAAAGGTAAAAATAAAACTTTATATAATACACAAACACACACATATATATGTGTAAACGGGTTATTAGTCAGGTCATTTTCGAGTTGATATGTTTGACCCTGACCTTACCCGTTTAATTTTCGTGTCGTGTCAACCCGTTTAGTTAAACACAAAGAGAGGCATAGAAGAGGGATGCTAAAGGAGAATGAGAAACACAATATACCGGAACTTGTACAAGTTTTGCAATAGACACACTCACATGTTTCTTGAACTCTCAAGTATCGAGGAAGGCACACTTCCAGATAGCAAGTTTCCAGTAAGATAACTGAAACATCAAAATAATAGAACTCATAAGGCATCATATTATAGCTTGAATGTCGGTAATGATGATATGAAAGATAAACCAACTATATATATAGTATGAAGGTGAGCTCCTCTTTACTCCATCAAGGTACTTGAGTAGTGTTTGTTCTTCTCTACATATTCCTTCATCAATTCCCTATTCTATTCAGACTAATAACTAAACCAACCTTTTTTGCTTTTAGGCTTTAGTAATCTTATACATTAGCACCCTTGCTTTCCGGTATTTGGCCACATTGAGAAAAAAATCTAAGCGTCATCACATCGCTGAATGTCACAAATTGGCTGTTAGGCTTTAATAAAAACACACAGGATTCGTTTGATAAGTTACGTGGGAAATTATAGTCTCATGTTATGTGCGTGTATAGTTGGAAGAGTACATGCCATCTTTCTAATTTTTTCACTTATGTGCAAGATGTAGTTCAATTAACAGGGAAAGATTCTGTAGCCTCAAGTGGTAGGATAACTTTGTAGTTATATTGAGATCTTTAGGAGTAAGCACTTGGAATCATAAAGCAATGAGATAGTTCCATCTGTTTTATAAATTACATTTGGGTTTTTTTCCTAGTGGGGGCACCTTTTAAGGTAGATTAAATGTCGTAGAGTTGTGCGATGCAATTTTAGCCTAAATGCATTGTTTCGAGGGATTTATAAATTTTTTGGCCGATTTTGAGGGACTTTTTCGGTTTTTTAGTTGATTTTGAGAGTTTTTTTGGTTTTTTAACTGGTTCCAATGGGGTTTTTGGTTGATGGGTCCCAATGGAGAAACTACCGGGGGAAACTAAGGTATAAAGTTTAATATGTTTTCCCATTTTTTGCCTTTTAACGAGGCCCACCCCCCCCCCCCCCCTTCACCTCATCCGCCCCTGTTTGGCATTATGTGGTCAGATAAGTATCGTAGAGTGTCAAATTACAATGCATTGCTTCCAAGATGCTACATCGGCTAAACTACACTGGCAACCAAATAAAAGCAAGAATTATCGGAGATAGCAATACTTTAAAATAAAGTTCTTACATGAAGTCTGCGGTTAGTAGAGCGCTGAACCCCTCAGGAATGGATCCGTTAAGCTTGTTAAAGCTGAAGTCACTGAAAGAGTAAAATAAACAATGATCATCTGAAATCTAGTGAAATTGTAACTAAATAAAACCAAATACATAATTAAGAAAAAACAACATCTCGATTTAATAGCCAATTATTAACACACAAGCATTTGAATTTTGAATCATAACTTCCTGAAATCCACCCCCATGTTCCAATATTCACGTTAAACAAATCAAGTAACTATTTTCCAACTTTGTTTCACTTTCAACTGTCGAAAGAAAATATCAAGTAACCCTTTCCAAATCAAAATATATGTTTAAAGTCAGTTTGAGTAATAAAAAAACATATTCTCAAATTCAGAAGAAGTAAAAAGGTTATGAACCTGTACACGAGATGGATATATTAGCTTAAATAAATGTTGCAACCCAATGGACTAGCCATTTGAGGCAGTTCTTCGTGGTCAACTTTTTTCTCCCGGACAAAAAAAATGGTCATGACTAACACAGATCATAAGACATTAGCATGGGACGTGCTCAAATGTACAACCACATTTAAACAAAAAAAAAAGGAAAAACAAGTTTCTTATATTCTTCTTTTTATCATAACATCATGCTACCAGCAAGAAACATTAAAAAATTCCGGCTTATGTCACTGCAAAGAAATTTCCTTTAAAGCATGGATAACTAGAAGAAAAGGTAACAAATTACTAACAAGAGATTTGGATCGGCTGGCAAGAGGGAACCAATGTTTTCTGGTAACTTGCCGATTAGATTGCAACTCCTCAAGGTTCTGGAAAGATTGAGTTTACAATGCATTAATAGACAACTTGGTAAAGGTCTATTATGACACAGTATCACAAAGTGATTCAACTCACAGGTACTTGAAAGATTGAGTAAAGGATGGAAAAGGTGCATCTGGTCCACTCAAATCACTGATTCTCCTGCACCACTTTATTCTGTCAATACATATACTTGACCAAAATTGCATACAAGTTATATAGATGATACATGAGAGATTACTGACAAGTCTGATAAATATCGCAATTGAGTAATGCTAGCAGGTATTGGCCCGGCCAATCCACTGGCCTGAATATTTCTGCAATTCAGGAACTTTAATTCAATATGGTTGCTATATACAACTATACAAGAAGTGGAAGATTAAACAGTAGGCAAATGTCTCACAATATACTGAGACGTGTCCATCCCCCTATAAAGTCGGGGATCTTCCCAGAGAGATCGTTACTGCCAATCCGACTACAAAGGAAATAGAATTAAAATGGTCAGATTTGTTCGAACAAATACAGAATAACGAAATCCAACCAGGTAGAACTCACAATTCCGTCAAATTGCTCAGATTTGCAAATGATGGTGGCAGCTCCCCAGTAAAATAGTTGCCGTGCAGAACTCTACGATTATAAAAAGGCAATCATATACATGATCAATGGGATAAGGAGACACAAAAAGCATCAACAACAATGCCAAAAGATTTCATGATCAGTCTTACAATCTGTCAATGCTTGAAAGGTTCCCAAGTTCCGCGGGAATTCTTCCAGACAACAGATTGTCCTGTACAACTCTAATGAACAATAGCATTGAAACAATAAATAGCAAAAGGAAGTTACAAAAAGTTAACATTACACTAAATTAAAAGAGATGACAGATTGATAGAAATTTACAAAGTTGTGAGATTGGTAAGATTTCCAAGTTCCTTTGGGATTGTTCCAGTTAAACGATTCGCAAGGAGAGAACTGCAAAAATGTTAAAGCATACCATCTTAAACATCACCATGTAACACCTACGGGTAACTTCCACATTTAAAAAATAAACAACAAACAAGTGAAAGACGTACATGTTTCGAATATTCTCCATGGAACCCCATTCTGGAGGGATGGGACCACTGAGAAGGTTGCGGGCTAAGTCTCTGTAGGAATGAGATATATATCACGTCAGATATCGGAATTAAGTTAAATTAACGAACAACAAAGCTAAGAAAAAGAGTGTACATATTTTCAAGGTAACGGAGCTTGACGAGTTCCGGTGGTAGAATTCCTACAAGGTTTTGTCCTTTAAGACTTCTGTAACACGTACCAACCAAAACACCATTAGAATAACATCAAATCACTCTTTTTCATTAGACATTCAGAAACCCTGTTTTTTTTAAATCAGGTGAATTTGTAAAAGGAATTAAATTCATGCTTTTGAAAATTGAAAAGAGATTTGAATTTTTCTCAGAATTGGATTGGAGTGTTGCAACTCCAAGAAGAAGCAGCAATGGCGGTTTTTTTCTTTCAGTTGCTTCTTTGCAATTAAGGTCATTCCGCTGTCGACCCACTACTACCCAATGGTTTCGACTGCCACATCAGCGCCACATCAGCTTTCCATTATTTTACCCAAAACTACCCAATTCATCCATTATCAACCCAAAATCATTTAAATAAAAGAAATAATAAAAGAAGAGAGAGATAGAGACAAAGAAGAAAGAGAAGTGGGGTGTGGGGGTGGGGGTGGAAGCCTTCGGCTTGGTGAAACCGAAACTCACCTACCCACTGGCACCCGCGGCGGTGTTCTTGTAGCTACCCGTCGGCTTCATCCTACCTAATTCCTTCGGGTAGTGGCCACATCGGATGGCCTAAGGAAAAAGGATATTGGTCGTTGAGTTTAAATTGGACTTCTTATCGAAAATAGAGTAAATTACAAAGTGGTCCCTGTGGTTATAAGAAAGTTATGGTTTCGTCCCTTAAATAGTTAAATATAATTTTATGGATGAGATTCCTTTATGGGGCATTTGGTTCATTGGAATCCTTAGGTAATCTAAGGTGGCGTTTGGTTCGCAGAATGTTTTTGGATAGAATGGAATCTGTCAAAGGAATTTGACTTTGAAGAAATTGGAATGGAATGTTATTAGGTTTGACCACATGTTTGGTTGGCAGAATTGGAATGGAATCTGCTAAAGGAATTGGAATGTGTTTGTTTGGTTCACAGAATGTAGCTTTGGAATTGGAATGAAATTTTGGTAAATGACCGAAATACCCTTTTATATTTTTTTCATTTTCTAGTTGGTGGTGGTGGTTGCCGGTGGTGGTGGTGGTGGCTCATGGCGGTGGCGGTGGTGGTCAGTGGCGGTGGCGATGGTGGTCGGAGGTAGTGGTTGCCGGTGGTGGTGGTGGTGGTGGTGGCCGGAGGCGGTGGTGGTCGGTGGTAGTGGCCAAAGGTGGTGGAGGCCGATGTCGATGGCCGGAGGTGGTGGTGGCCGGCGGTGGAGGTGGCCGGTGGCGATGGCCGAAGGTGGTGGTGGCCGGCCGGTGGCGATGGCTGGAGGTGGTGGTGGCCGGAGATGGTGGTAGCCAGAGGTAGAGGTGGCCGGAGGTGGTGTTGCATATTAGGATGAGGGGCAATTTTGTCCAAATTTTTTTTGACATTCCATTCCAACCAAATCCTTACCCTTTGCCATGCAATGACCAATTCCTTACTTAAGGATTTTGATGGAATTCAAACGTTCCATTCCGTCAGAATCCATGAACCAAACAATGGAATGGAATTTGGTCAAAGGAATTCAGGATTCCAATTCCATTCCATTCCATCAGAATCCATGAACCAAACGCCACCTAAGGGAATTGGAATATGCATGAGAGAATGAATTCCATCAGATGAGAGATGTTTTAAGTGTGATTATCAGATAATATTAACGATTGTAAGCTTATAGGTTTTATTATATTCTTTTTTCTTATAATATTTTATTTTTCTCTTTTTAAAATATTTCTTTTTATATTGATTTCTTTTCTTATATTTACTTTTTATTCTTCTTTATGGTAGAAAATTCTTGGATAAATATTAAATTTTAATTTTTTATATTGCAAATTTCCTTTTAATATGCCTAAACAAAAAGATTTAATCATATAATATCTATATATATATATTAAAAGAATGTTTGTGCTGATGTCATCATAATGAAATTGAATGATATTATTGGCCAATTAAACAAAATTTATTAAATGATGATGTCATAATCTATTTCTATTTTTTTTTTAATTGCCCTATTAATAAGTATAAATAAATAACTAACAAATATGGATAAAATACTTTCCAAAATTCAACTACCTAAATTTACATTTTCTATTCTTAAAATTATTTGATTAAATTACTTTTTATCCTTTACTTTTTCATTTTTCATTTTACATCCTTATTATATTAACGTAAATAATATATATGAATTAAAAAGTATTAAGTTTTTGTTTTTGTTTGCTACAAATTACACCATTATAATCGTCTCGACGATACCTTCAAAATGAGTATAATATTGAATAGTTTTTTTAATTTATTTATAATGTTAAATATTAAAAATAGATATAAGTTAACGTGTTTACATTTTATTGCAGTTCTATTGTTGATATTATTGAAATTTAAAGATTCCATCTTTTTTAATCTAACTATTTTTAAACATTATTTATAAATAATGAAAATTATTTTTATTTAAAACCTTGATATTATTTAATTTAAAGATTTCATCTTTATAATCTAACTATTTTTATAGATTATTTATAAATAATGATTTTTTTTAAAACCCTCCAAATAAATCCATCAAAACGTATTTTATTTCTGAATCCCTCCAGTTTTAATGTCATTTAGGAAATCCGAATCTTTCGACAAAAGAATTATAAATTTTCAATTTCAGATATTTTAACAACTATTAGATGACTAACATATTTAGTAATAAAGCAAGAGTAATTTCTTTTTTTCCCATTTAAATCGTTGATTAATAAGAATTATTTTTACTAAATAACCATTCTCTACTTATTCAATTTCAATGAAGGTTTTGAATAAATGATTGGAACAAAAGTTTTCATAGATGGCTATGATTAAACTAAATCGTTAATGTTTCTTTTATTAACTAAGTCATATTTATATTGTTAATTGGAGATGAAATATTTGTGAACTTTATAATGTAGAGGTTTATTTTTATTAGAAATTAATACAATATGTTATAAATTGTCCGTGTATTACACGGGCTATTAACTAGTATATATATATATATATATTATATAACTCTATACATATATAATATATATTAATATTCATAAATATGTATATTAAATGGAATAGATATATTTATATATATAAATATATTTTTACATATAACCTATAAAACAAACTAAAGTAAAACAAAAAAAAAATAAAAGGATAGTAATTCTATCATTTTACATATATGAATTCCAATTCCATCAGACATTTCTGTCAACCAAACAGAATATGGAATTGGATTCCAATACCTTTCAGGATTCCAATTCATTCAAAAAGATTCCAGCAAACCAAACAAGACTATTTTTCTTATAGTTTGGATCTCTATGGTTTCATTTTAGTCATGGTCCTTAACAGTAACTTTATCAAACTTTTTTGTTAAGTCATGGGCATTTTAGTCTTTTTATATTTTCTAGAAAAAAAAAGCACGTAAACACCCAAACCATTTTTTTCCCTTTATGATGAACTATGTGCCTCTAGAAAGCGATTTGTAACCGGATAATCAATTGTAGTTGGATTGGATTGGATCCAAAACTTCAATATCCAAATTGGAATAGTCGGTTCTTAGATAATTGGCCAGATTCCAATAAGACCGAATCAATCCAATCTAATTATTATCCAATTGTCATCCGGTTAATAACTATACAAAATTATTAACATTTTACTATGTTGTTTTTTAGTTGATATGTGTACATTTTACTGTGTTGTTTTTTAGTTGATATGTATACATTATTGTATCAAAATATTGAATGGATCAAAACCTATCCAACGGATAACTAATAGTAATATCCAATCGATGGAATAGATATGGTATAATCTAATTGCATTGGATTGGATCAAAATATGACCAAAAGTAAATATCCTGGTTCATAAGTCCAATGGATATTTTAAAAAAATATCAACAATATTTATGAACATACATCATACAGATAACAATAATTTTAAAAGTTGTTAATTATGTACCTCAAATCTTAATTCAATTTTTTCATCTGTAATAAATGTTTAAATTGCATTGAAAATGATTGTATTTAAAGAGAATAAATCTAGTTATTTATACATTTCGAACGTTGTATTTTAGTCTTATTATGATCATTTGCCTATATAATTTGTATCATCGAAAAGGCCTTGTCAAAAAATTCAACTAATGATAACAAAACCACACAAAAAAGTGAACTAAAACTTCATCAAATCATATCTCTTATGCTAACCTTAATTTTTGGAAGTAATTTTTTGGATAACCAAGACATAGTAAAAAGAAAATTAATATTGTCCCAAGACCATCTAAAAATGCTCAATGTAAAATTTTGTAGTCTAATTTGACGTCTAATTTGAAAGGTCTGTGGAATTTGATTATATTATCAAAAAGCTCATTCACGATTGATAATACAAATCAATTAAAGAATTGTTTATTAAACACTTATCGAGATAAGTATTTATCATGTTATATTTTTTTGAATAGCAAAGGAAGACAAAAAGGAGAGCTACAACATGGCTATCACCCTCCCAAGCCATGTTATATTACTTTACCGGAAACCTACGGCAAGGATCAAGAAAGAATCTTACCCTAGTATAAGCCAATGCAAGGATGAGAATCTTACTCAATAAGCGAGAGTCGTCATCTCTTACCATGGTTAGCGATAACCGAGTAAATTGTTGCATACAATACCGTTTTTGTGGACTAAAATCTTAATCCGGTAAGTAAGTGATAGTGTTGAATCTTGTTGGTAAGCAATTACTCGAGGTAAGCATTTGGTAAAGGTGGCCTAAATCTTGTAATTGCTCTTTAATTCCGTCAAAATTGAAGGAGTATTTGCTAATAAAAAAAGTAAGTATTTTGATCACATGGTGTATTAAGGAGAGGAGAAATATTACATGATAATAATATTGCAGTTGATGCCTCTTGGTGCGCAAGTGACATTATTTACAATTGTAGTGTTAAGTGCTGTAATAGCCCATTCTTCACTCTTGCACGGGTCCTCGTTGAAGTTCCAACTTTTACCCAACTTCTTTCCGATCTCCATCAATGCATCCACTGCCATAAAATTAAGCAAATTACGTTAAATATCAAATATATAATTCATATCTACTTAAAAAATATGGTTCATATATATCTTATAAACCTTCATTAGAGGGAAGACAAGTTGTACTAATGGATGCAAAACCAATGGGGAGCAACACAAGGCATAGAATTCCGAACAACATGGTACTTGGATCACCTAGTTGCGAAAACTCTTCAACGCCTCTAGACAACACACTCAATAAATAACACATAACTAAAGCATACCAAGCATACATATATATAGTAGGGGGAATGGTTGAAGATAAGTGTTAACCAAAAAATAAACGTAACAAAAAGACCAAGACTTTTGTAATATCGTTTTCTAAATCCCAATGTCACATGTCCATTAGTGTGCCTATCTCTTTTAATATTTATTTCGGTATCTCATGTATATCTAAGTTCAAATATAACATGATACGACTTCTTTTCCTCCTATAGGCTATATCAATATGTGGAATGGAAATGTTTGTTAGGTTCTTACAAAATAATGTATGTATATTTCAAAAATTAAATTATGTATGTCTTAGATGCAGATAATGGGTTGATTTATGTTAAGACCATGAGAAAACATTTCATCAATTAGATTATAACTTTGATTTAATCGAATAGTATTATTTGCTTAAATATTATATGTAAGCACGAACATAGATGTTTTTTCATGATTGCTGAACCAAATGTAAAAATCCCAACAAAGGAAGACTCAACGGTGATAAAAATATAAAGTGTAAGTATTAAAAAATTCATAATATATAATATTTAATGATATAAGAGTAAATAAAAATATTTAATATTGCACTTACTTTAAATATATTAACAATAAAATTATAACGATGTAATTTATATATATATATATATATATATATATCTATATATATATATATAGAAAGGTTCAAACAAATGTGGGACCCATCATTAAAAAAATCATATATGATTTAGTGGTGGCACCCACCTGAATCATATATGATTTTTTATTATGTGGGATCCACATCACATGTGATCCAAAATTGTTTCTTTTTCTTGCAAATTGAATTTGTTCTTGTTTGAACATTTCTCTCTCTCTCTCTCTCTCTCTCTCTCTCTCTCTCTATATATATATATATATATATATATAAAAGAATGATTATAAAGCAAATTAATAATCAGTTATTGTTAGGGTAAAAATCCACAATCGCACGACGACCGACTATAATCGTAAGACAAATGTTAAGACAATGGTCCTGTATTAAGATAAGGTCCTGAGATAAAACCTAAAAGAACCATCGAACAAAGATCATTGAATATCGAACGAACGATGCTTATTATGTCGTACGACAGTACTAACGAATAAACATACGAAGTTTATATCTTTGATGCAGGAAAACTGATTATCATTTCTAACAATTGTCCACCTTTGAGAAAGTCTGAGATTGAGTACTATGCCATGCTCGTTGGAGTTCATCACTACAACGAACATGTCTTAAGTCATATATCATTTGATGGAAACCGACGACATCAAGGGATCGACCGTTACAAGCAAGATTCTCGCAGCAGTTACAATCTGGACATTAACTCTCAACAAGTACCGTTGGACAGTTACTCTCCGAGCATTAAATATCAACAAAAACGTTGGACGGTTACGATTTGGACAATGATAAACCATAATACCGTTGGACGGTTATTTTGAAGCTACTATAAAAGAAGGATCAAGCCAACATTCGAAGACACGAAGTCTGCTTGAAGCTCACAAGTTCTCTATTAGCTATTCTTTGATCATCAGTTGTAATTTACATTCGATCTCATTGTTATTTCTCTTGTAATTGTACGACCAGAGCTGTATACTTGAAGGACATCACCCCTAATTGGTGATCATAGTGCATTGTCGACTTACCTTCTAGGTCGACCGCAGGTTTTTTCCTCCTTCGAGAGGTTTTTCCTGCGTCATCAAATTATTTGTCTCATTTTACTTTCTCGCACTTCTCATTGATTGTAATTTCTTTCTCTCGACGATTAAGCCTCACACAAGTTTCTTACGACATCGAGTTGTGTAATTTTTTACATAAACAGTTATAAAGATTTAAAGTATAAATATTTTCCAATTGCTTACATAGAAAATAATATTTTTATTTCTAAATGCTTACATAGAAAATAGATTTTTTATTTCACTTTCTTCACAAGGATACTTATTAATTTTATTTTTAAGCCAAAAGACAATTCTTGTGCAGACAAAGGAAGTAAATAATAAGTTGTCGTTTTTGTCTTTTTTTTTTTTTTTTGTCGTCGTGACTTTCTTAGTTTCTTTTGTTTTTTTTTTCTTTTTTCTCTTTTGTTCTTTGTATTAAATATTAAATTAATATGAGATTTTCTACTTTATCTTCTGTTTTGTCAGCAAAAAGAGCATCTTCTTCTGCCAACGTCAGAAATTAACCTCTTGAATTTTCTTCGATTTGTTGAATTGGAAGTTGGAAGTCATCTCTATCATCGATTCCGACTCATTTCTGAAATCAGAACAAATATCAAATTCGCTTATTGGAGTGGTGGGAGGAGAAATTTGATTCTAAAACCTTCAAATACTTGGATCTTCTTGATGGATCGTGTAAAATCACTTTCAGAATTAATATGATATTTCAAGTCTATGCCCGGCTTACACGAAATTCAAATTATAGGGATAATCCGACAAATGAACAATTTCCGATCAGGGCACTGAAGAGAGATCTGCAATTAGGGTTTTTGGAGAGTTATTTTTGGTTTTTAAGATTATCAATAATGAAGAGATTATCAGCTATTTATGCTGATAAATTCCCCAAAAATATGGCTTAAGGTTTAAGAAAAACATCCAAAGAATAATTAGCAAAAATAGGAAATATCCCAAAATCCGACTTGTCTCGCGTCGTGAGACATCCACTGGAATTTTAGCACAAAAAATTTCAAACTTTGCACCGCAAAACATATTTCTCTGGAAGTATTGCCATCAACCAGCATCCTCGCTCCGCGAAATGCACTCTGACCACCTTAAACCAAACCGAGATCAAACTTTGTTTTGAAGCATACACTTCACCCCTTCCTAACTTAATTAAAACTACATTTGACTTCGTTGATAATCCATATATCTTATTACACTAAGACAAACCTGGAGAGACTAAAATCACCAACATGGTGAAAGAAAGAGTTGGAAGGCATGAGTATATAGATGTGTGTGTATTTATATTATATATATATAAGTACAAAAATCTAATATATACCTAAGAATAAGTATAGTTATACACGAGTGTGCACGAGCAGATATGATAACATATATATTATATGGATATAATGATATATGTATGCATAAGATATAATAAGCATATTTATATGTAGGGTCATGTTCACGTAAGATCAAGTTATTTCTGTGAGACCGGGGAAATCAAAACTTTACACATGAAACTTCACAGAAAAACACTATGAAGATAAACAAATTTTGAACATTCATAGTGAAAACACTATTGTAGTGTAACATTTGTTGTGGTATTTGTGTGGTACATGTATGATCGGCAACGAATCTAGGAAGAATTGAGTTGCCGTCAAGGCAACTAGGAGCGCCTGTGGGATCGGCTTTTGGGAAGACCTTTGAGAAGTGTGTTTTATTTTTGGAGATCACACTTTAACACCCCTTTTAATTTAAATTAACTATGTACTAGATTGAGTAGGTTGTGGAGTTGTATTTTATTATTTATTTAACCTTAAATATTACATACCTTATTCGGAAAATTAGCCTTTAGGGTGCGTTTGGTATGATGGACAGGGTGGGATAGGACAGGACAGTCCTATCCCATGTTTGGCATACCCTTATCTTGGACTAACTAGAACAAGCTGGAACAACTCATGGGACAAGCTTGTCCACTCTCTACCCCATAGAACTAACTAGAACAGGCTTTCTTAGACATATTTACCCTCACCATCTGTAGCCTCTCATGTTTAGAAGACTGCCCAACTTTCATCACCACCTCCTACACCTCTCCTCGCCGGCCTCACCTTTCGTCGCCGCCGTCCTCACCGGCCTCACCTCTCGTCGCCGGCCGTCCTCGCCGCCCTCACATCTCGTCGCCGGCCTCACCTCTCCTCCCTCATCTGTTGTCCTCAGCACTCTCGTCTCTGTCACACCTCGACACCTCTGTCGACATCGTCTCCCTAACGCCGCTGCCGCCGTCGACCTCGCCGTTGGGCCTCACCGCCGCCGTCGCCCTCATTGGTTCTCACCGGCGACCTGCTTCTCACCGTCGACATCCCTTTGTAAATCAGGTAATCGAACCCTACTTTCTGGTAATCTGATTTGTATCGATTTTGCTATCATTTTGATTATGCTTATGATTTCGATTACGATTTTTCAATTGCTCAAGATATGAAATCAGTTTGGGTAGTAGATTTGGCTATTGTTGCAATTTGAGTTTTATTGTTTGAATTGATAATGGGTTTGGTAATTGATTTTTGCAGCTTTAAATTGATAATCGATTTGGTTAATAGTTGACAATCAATTTGGTTAATTGTTGGTAATCAGATTCTTGATTTTGAGTAATCGATTTGATAATGGATTTGGTTAATTGTTGCAAACCAGGGGTAAATTGGTCATTTTAAATAGTTCTGTCCTGTCCAGTCCACTCATATAATGTCTTACCAAACGCTGGACACCTGTCATGTCCTGTCCTGTCCTGTCCCATCCCGTCCTGTCCTGTCATGTCCTGTCTGCGTACCAAACGCACCCTTAATGGTGTAAATGCTTACTCAGGTTTTAGTATATGTATTATTTCAGTAGAAGTCATGCCGTAATCCCGTTAGTGTATTTTATCATCCAAATTTAAATTGGCCCTATATTTTGGGCTCCACCAGCGTATCAAAATGGGTCGTTAAAAATGATTAATTATATATGTTAGATTTGAATCTCCAACAATTATTCGCTATTTAGAATTTTTGACGAGTGATTCTTATACCGCATGGTTTGTTGACAGTCTTCTCATCGTTAAAAGGAGATAGGGAAAAAGTATTTTCTAATAGAACGACTGAAAGTGTCATGAAATGTTTTCACTTTGTCTTAATGTGTGTGTAGTATATATATACATATATAGGTTCAAATGAAAACTCATTTTCCATTGCGAATATGAGGACAATCGAGAGCGCATCACGTGGCATAGTCCCTCTGAATAATCATGTATTATTCAGATTGAAAAACACAACATTGAATTTTATTCAAATTGAATAATGCAACATTCTATATCATTCGACATTATTCACTCTGAATAACACTGAGTGTTGTGTTATTCAGAGTGAATATGCCACGTGGCTTGCTTTCAGCAATGAAATTTGAGTTCGCAACTGAAATTTCGTCTATATATATATATAGAGAGAGAGAGAGGTTCATACAAGAACAACCCAATTTGCAAGAACAAATGAACCAAGGAAATCTCATGTGATTTTGTGCTGCGACGGAAAAAGCGTGTGTAGGCCACGCTCCGACAAGACGAGTCGGTGAGCCGCGAGTGGGCGTCCATGCACAAAATCACGTGTGATTTTGTTAGTTCCTTCATTCTTGCAATTTGGTTTTGTTTTTGTTTGAACCTATGTCTATATATATATATATATATAGGGTCAGGTTCAAATGTGAACTCAAAATTTGGTTGTGAACGTGAGGACAAATCTCGGTCACACATCATCGGTTACGATGGACGCGATTTCATGGGAGGGTAGAGATTATTAAAGGGGGGTGGTCAAAGCCGCATTTATTGACCGGATGAGTGCCTGAGATTCGTACTCATGTTCACAACCAAAATTGAGTTTACATTTGAACTTGTTAGTAATTGTGTGCAGAAGTTGACAAACCAGTAATCACACATCCAATGTTACAAGACACTTGAGGGTCACACCTGTGAGGACCTATAAATCGAGTAAGATAAATAAAACTCAGAAATGGAGAGTTTGGATTTATAATAGCCAATTATAAATCAGTTGGGTAATTTCAGTCAGAAATCCCAAAGTTAGAGGGTTGTTAAATTAATTAAGATAATTATATATTTATTAGTAAAATAAATATATAATAGATAATCTAATTAATTAAGATAATTATCTAGAAAAATATTTTCTTAAAGAAAAAGAAAATATTAGATAATTAAGGAAACTGAATCAAATAAGGATTCTACTATCTGATAAGCTATATAAATAAGCCTTAGGGGTTTATGATATTATTCATTCAAAATTCCCAGAAAAGTTTCCACCAGAAATTCCTTCTCCCTCTCTCTCCTTGGCACCGCTCTTCCTAACCAAACCAGTCCGGGTTTTTGGTTATTTTTCGGGTTTTTGAGTTCTGCTAGAGGAACACTCGTAAGGTCGATCACCGGTGGATTAAGTCTCAAGTTATCCAGGTAAAAGCCTAAACCTATTAATTGTTTAAACAAAATTAAAACGGAAAGATCGTGGTTCGGGTTTTTATCCACAACTGCTTCCGCTCAATTTAGTGTTCTTCGGATCAGTCTGATTCAGGGATCACAGAAAAACCCAATAGAACTTTCCTCTTTCTCTCTCTCTCTCTCTCTCTCTCTCTCTCTCTTATATATATATATATATATATATAGGTTAAATCCTGTGAAAACCAAATTATTCCTAAAAACCCGTGAGAACTAAATAAAAAATAATTTTTTTTATCAAATGTTAAAATTGATATATTGTTTCACATATATTTTTTCGTAGGGTGAATATCATATATGAATTGGTTTCATAATATGAATCAAATTTTCGTATATTTTTCGATTCATAATATGAATAAAATTTTATTTTTTGCATGGATGATACTTACATTATGAAGAAAAAAAATATGTGAAACAATAGTTAAAATCATAGTATTTTATAAAAAAAATCTTGTAAAAAATTATTTTTCAACCGGTTTTCAGGGGTTTTAGGAATAAAATGGTTTTTATTTGATTATTGTCATATATATATATATAATCAATTTTAATTTTCAAAATAACATATTATATTGTTAAACTTTTTTTTTTTTTTTCACATTGTGTTTGTATTAGTTAGCATATATATTATTAGAAATTTCGGTTTTATATATTATAAAGTATTGTAATTAACATATTTTTTTCAAAATGCTTTTTTGTCATTTAATTTTTGGTTAAAAATGATTGTCCAGCAACAGGAACTTATCAATTTAAATAGTGATTCAATTATATAACGACTGGATACCAATTTTCCAACATTCTCCACATATTAGATAAATTTATTGATGCTTGTTGATTTGGTCCAAAAGTCTTGTATGAAATAAATTAGATCTACGAAGTCGTTGAGACTTAGGATCAGGTGATACCAAGCTGTTACCGTGAGACCGCGTGAGACCAATATCTAACGTATGAAACTTTACAAAAAAACAACGTGAATGTACATAAAACTCGAATACACAGATCTAAAAATCACTTTCGATGCAAAAAAATATCCAAAACATGCTAAAAAACGAAACCTTCACAGCTCAAGTTCTGTGAAGGTTACATATATATATATATATATATATATATATATAGATATATATAATGCGAACCTTCACAAAAAAATGTTGTGAAGGTTTCGTTTTTGAACCTTTTTTTGGAAGAAAAAAAATTCGATGGTGTTTTTTAGCATGTTTTAACGATGAATGTTCAATTTTTTTTACCTTCACAAATGTTTTGATGTGAAGTTTCAAGTACAATATGTTGGTCTCACCGGTCTCACCAAAAAGGCTTGGTCTCATCTTAGAGTACTCTCGTACAAATAGGACAAGTTACGAAACTTCTAAATGGTTACATATTCATTATCATGACTAACGATTGACGATTCAAAAAGTCTTTAATAATAATTCAATAATTGAACGATGATGCATGGTTAAATGCCTTACATGGTTCTAAGAAGAAACGAAGATTTTAAATATAAAAAAAAAATATCTCCAATGGATGTGGGCCAAAACTCGGTTTCTAAGCACGACAAAAACTCAAGGCTTCGTCTTCATTTTTGTAACTTATACGTGGTCCAGGTCCCAAGTTGGGGGCTTGGGGCCCATTTTCACCATCTCTTATGATTTTTTGATTAAAGAGTGTTTGATGGATTAGTTATGCTATGTAGATTTGGCAAATGTGTCGTGTCATATTGGGTTGAAATTTAAATGGGTTGAAAATGCTTAATCCTAATCTGACCCGTTTATATAAACGGAACAGAAATTTCAATCCTAACCCGACCTGTTTAATAAACGGGTTGACCCATTTAACCCGTTTACCATTTATAAAATTAAAAAGTAAAAAACAAAAATAAAAATAAAAAATCTGTAAAAATTTACGAATCAAAGTTTTATAATTCAAACTCATAAGTTTTAACCGAATCCATTAACATTAAAAATCCAAATAAAACGAAAAATTGACAGTGAAATCGGAAAACTCTTACAATATGGTCGTTGATAGATTGATTAACGTTAAATGATTTAAACTTTAGAGTTTTAGAATTTTAATTATTTTTAAGTTGTCAATTAATCTTGCCAAAGTGCCTAAAATGTAAATCTTAAATTAGTAAAAAAGTAAATAGAAAACTTTATATGTATATATATATATACACACACAAACACATACACACGTATATGTATAAACAGGTTAGTTGGGTCATTTTCGAGTTGATATGTTTGACCCTAACCTTACCCGTTTAATTTTCGTGTCGTGACGTGTCAACCCGTTTACTTAAACGGATGGAAACCTATTACCCAAACCCGTTTATTTCATGTACATTTCGTATTGAATTAGCGTATTATGTCAGTTTTTGCCAGGTCTAATGTTATTGTTTCAACTTAAAAGAATAATAATTGAGTTCTGATTATTTGAATAAGATAATTTTAGTTATAGTTGTATATGATTATTCACCAACTAAATAATCACTTTTAAATAATAAAAATCTAGTTTTGTGGTGATTAATTTTGATTGTTGAAAGATCTATTTAATACTATTATCACATTTGAATTATTCACTTATGGAAAATTTTATGTTTTAAATTTAGATATTTTAACAATATCAAAACATGTATAGCCCAATGGTAAGGTAACGTCATTGGAGTTAGGAGGGTTAGTAGATAATATCTTAGACTACCCGGATCCGAATCCCACAATGAGGATGTGGCGATATCCAGATCATAGGTCTGCTACATAGTAGTACCCTTAATTGGGCTTAGGTTGTGATTGACATGGATTAGTTGACATGCTTAAGTGAGAGCCGGATACATTGGGAACATATGTGTATTTGCTTACCGTCAAAGAAAAGGTATTTTTATTTAAATTATTATCGCTTTTAACAATAGAAACACGTAATTATCTTCTCTAAAACATTTTATTGCAACTAATTTTTAGATTGTCCAGTATCGTTTTTCAAAGTCAAAACATGGGTCCATCGAGCAAAGTTGACTTTTCAACTATACTGGAATTCCTTAAATTTTTGTAATAATTGGAAAATAAATGTATGGATGATATAAGGGGCTATGTTTGGCAAAAATAATCTAGCATATTTTTAGTACGTGTTTGGATAAACATTAACTAGCTTATTAAAACGCTATTTAAAGTAGTTTATGAAAAGAAACAATATTTTATTAGATACTAGTTAATGGCTCGTGTAATACATGTGTTATATAAATATATTGTTTTAACTTCTAATAAGAATAAACATTTGCATTTTAAAGTTCACAAATACTAACTATATCGGTATCAAATGTAACTTACAAAATTTGAAAATGAAATTTGAATAGATAGTATATATATAGACAGTCAAGAATATAAAGTTTAAATTCAGAATGTAATAAAATCCAAACAAATTAATTTATATCTATTTTTAATATTTAATAATATGATTAAATTAAAAGAATATTCAATATTTGATTCATTTTGAAGGTATTGTCGAGACGATTATAACGGTGTAATTTATTGAAAAGAAAAACAAAACTTTTTATACATTTTAGTTGATATATATTATTTATGTTAATATGATAATGATGTAAAGTGAAAAATGAAAAACCAAGTAATAAAATGTAATTTTATCAAATAAAAATAAGGTTACAAAATGTAAATTATAATTTTGAATTTAACAGATAAAGAAAAGAGATATACATGATGACATCATCAAATTACGTATTTTTTTAATTAACCAATAAAATATGATATTTTTATATATAGTATAGATGTTGAATATATTATTAATATAGTTAATGTTAAGATATATTGCTATTGTTAAAATAGAGTAGTTGTTGAAGATAAATATAAATATAATTTAAATTTTTTTAATTTTCATACTTTATTATATAAAAATTATAGCATGACACTTGAAAAAATAACTAATATGCCATCTAAATTAACTTGGTAGTTTCTTATATCTTAACACTAACTTATAGCAAAATAATAACTATGCATACTTATGGAATCTTAACCTTATTTTAGACAAGTTTTTTAAAGCCAAAAATAGCGAAGCAAATTTATTATTTAGGGGATGTTAACCGGTCCTAAAAAGACAACTTCTTTTAAACCAAAAAAAAAAGCCAAAAGTATATTTTCCAAGGTGGGCCTCAATTACTCTTAGGCCAAAGCATTTAGATCAATTCCCGTGAGTGATTGTTCTAATCAACTTCTAACTTCTAACCGGCGGCTTTGTTTTTTTAGTTAACTTAATACTATGTATTGTTAGGCTATGCGTACCAGGGTGCTAGGTTGAGCGGGCTCGATGCCATCGGTTAACATTTGAGAGTGATAAACTAGTTTGTTGGGTGAAGAAATTGTGTATAAGATGAAGAACAACAACAAGAATAACTTGAGAGAGAAGGTTGCTCTTCAAATAATACTGATAGAATAATAGGGTTCACCAACCCTAGTAGAAAGGCTACGCATTCTATTTATAGCCCCTACTAGGAATTTACAAAAGAGCCCCTTGGGCTTTTAAAGGAGTTACACAAAAGGATCTAAAACTAACAAGCTAAACTAGTGAAAGCGGTAAATTACATAAAAGACCCTCGAACTTCTTGACAACTTTAAGTTCGGGTCTAACATATTTAAATTGATTTTCAACAATAAAATATTTTCTTCAACTTTTGACTGATAAGATTTAAACTGATTTTAATAATTTATTTAACATGCAACATGAATTATAACACCATACCATCATTGAATAAAATATCAGAATTATGGATATAATCTAATTTCTTTATAGATAAAATATTACCAAAAGTGATAGTTGTATAAATTTTATCGTATATAATTAAAATCTTATATGTTAAAAAAAATTATTATATATAGTTATGGAATTATTTCAAATTAGAAAAATAAATATATGAAGAGAGGAATCTTATGGAAAAAATGTACAAAGTGGAGATTAAATGAAAATTTTGAAGTCCGGATCCTAAATAAGTTAAAGTTTTATTTTTAAAGTATTTAAAAAAAATAGGTTGTTAGGCCATTCGTAACGCAGCGGTAGGGGTGGCGGTACCGAGTCGGTACCGGCGGTAACAACGTCCCGCGGTACCAGTAGGGTGACCGGTACCCCCCTTCGGTACCCGCATGCCGACGCTTACCACCCCACCACCCCACCCCACCTCACCTCACCCCACCTTTCTCTCTATCTCTCTCTCTTCTTTTCTTTTTCTTTTATTTTTTTAATTAATTATTTAGAGGGGTATGGAATTGGTACGGTTAAGGATGGTATGGTATGGTGTTGGTAAGGTGTTGGCAAAGATGATGTGGCGCTGAGGTGACAGTAGGTATGAGGGGTATGAGGGGCACGGTTAAAGACGACGTTAGAGATAGATATGTATATAGTTTAATGGTTGTTAAAGATCTGGATTCATATAGGGGGGAGAGAGAGAGAGAGAGAGAGAGAGAGAGAGAGAGAGAGAGAGAGAGAGAGATGACATGTGTCAAGAAATGACACGTATGCGTAGATGAATTTATACCATAAAAGCGTCTAGGTACGTGTTTTGGCGGGAAAAAACCAGAAATCGACTCACGAGAGCACGACACGTGGCAGCCCAGTTACTTTTTTATTATATATAGATATATTTTTTCTTATATATTCTTAATATTTAATAATAAGATTAAATAAAAAAATATTTAATATTAGACTTATTTCTAAAGTAACAAAAAATTAAGGAATTAAAGTTATATAAATAACTAATTATATTAGACGTATCTGCAATCTTGGCTGACCCCATGTATGTCACAAGAATATCGCCCATGTTTCGAAAAGAGTTGAGTATCGTCAATGAGACTTAGTCGGGCAAAAGTGGGAGTATTTGCTGAGGATGAATTGGTGCCTTGATGGCTTCTTCCGGTGAAATACGAGTAGAATAATAGAGTAAGATGTCGATTAGAAGGTGGGTTTTGCGGATGGAGAAGATGGATGAAAAAGAAGAAGGGGGTGCCATTATAGATTCATGCAAATTTAGGTTGAAGGTATCTTTTGTTTGTTTTGTACTAGAAACTCATGCATAAGATTGTATATAATTGACGTGAATTTTATGAAGGGGATGCCATTGCAGATGCATGCAAAGTTAGGTTGAAGGTATCTTTTGTTTGTTTTATACTAGAAACCCGCGCATAAATTGTATTTCAAAATGATTTAATTTTATGCATAAAATCCAGGTCAATTAATCAAAAAATTTCAAGTTGGTATCCTAAATAAATTAAAGTTTTAATTTTAAGTTATTTAAAAAATAGGTTGATTTTAATTTCGTGTATGTTTGAGTACGAGTTAATAATACATTGAAGAAATTAAAATTTTATTTTTAAATTATTTAAAAAAATAGGTTGTTATAAATTAAAGTTTTATTTTTAAATTGTTTTACAAAATTAGGTTGTTAAAGATAGAGATAGAGATAGGTTAATGGTTGCTAGAGATAGGGATTTATATAAGAGAGAGAGAGAGAGAGAAAAAAAAAAAGAATTGAGACGTGGCATGACATGTGGCAAGAAATGACACGTGGCATGACACGTGTCAAGAAATGACACGGTACCATAAAAGCGTGTCCAGGTACGTGTTTTGGCGAGAAAACAAGAAATCGGCTCACCAAAGCACGACACGTGGCAGGCCAGTTACTCTTTTATTATATACAGAGTTTAGAGACCACAATACAATGTAAACTATAAGGACCATCGGTAAATTATAAGATAAACGGTGCATATAATGTAAACTATATGGAAATTTTTCATAATTATTTTAAAATAGAGACCAACAATGTAATAAAATATAAACACATGAATCAAGTATACAATTTCCTCTTAATTTTATATATATTATCTATTTTAACTAAATTGGTGATTCATAATTTTCTATTTTCAAATAAGGTTTCGCAAGAGGTTTAGAACCGTGAGGAAACCTTGAGTATGGTCCTTTGGATCCAACTAACCATCCATCACAGACCAGTTCCAGGTAGTGTTCCCCTATCCGGCATCTGCAATCTTGGCTGACCCCACGTATGTAACCTGAAGATTGCCTATGCTTCGAAAAGAGTTGAGTATCGGCAATGAGACTTGGTCAGGCAAAAGTGGCAGTACTTGTTGAGGATGAATTGGTGCCTTGATGGCTTCTTTCGGTGAAATGCGGGTAGAATAATAGAGTAAGATGCTGATTAGAAGGTGGGTTTTGCGGATGAAGAAGATGGATGAAAAAGAAGAAGGGGATGCCATTGCAAATGCATGCAAAGTTAGGTTGAAGGTATCATTTGTTTGTTTTGTACTAGAAACCCACGCATAAGATTGTATTTAATTGACGTGAATTTTATGAAGGGATGCCATTGCAAATGCATGCAAAGTTAGGTTGAAGGTATCTTTTGTTTGTTTTATACTAGAAACCGCGCATAAATTGTATTTAAATGATTGAATTTTATGCATAAAATCCAGGTCAATTAATCAAAAATCGTCTAGGTACGTGTTTTGGCGGGAAAAACCAGAAATCGACTCACCAGAGCACACGACACGTGGCAGCTCAGTTACTTATTTATTATATATAGATATATTCATTTTTATATATTCTTAATAATTAATAATAAGATTAAATAAAAAAACGTCTAGACCTGTGGCAGCTCAGTTACTTATTTATTATATTTTGTGTATGTTTGAGTACGAGTTAATAATACATTATTTTCATTAAATTATTTAAAAGTAAAAAAAAACTAAATTTTGATTGAATGAAAAATTTTCAAGTTGGTATCCTAAATAAATTAAAGTTTTATTTTTAAATTATTTAGAAAAATAGGTTGTTATGATTTAAAGTTTTATTTTTAAATTGTTTTATAAAAATAGGTTGTTAAAGATAGAGATAGAGATAGGTTAATGGTTGTTAGAGATAGGGATTTATATAAGAGAGAGAAAATTGAGACGTGGCATGACATGTGGCAAGAAATGACACGTGGCATGACATGTGTCAAGAAATGACACGGTATCATAAAAGCGTCCAGGTACGTGTTTTGGCGGGAAAACAAGAAATCGGCTCACCAGAGCACGACACGTGGCAGGCCAGTTACTCTTTTAGTATATACAGAGTTTAGGGACCACAATACAATGTAAACTATAGGGACCATCGGTAAATTATAAGATAAACAGTGCATATAATGTAAACTATATGGACATTTTTCATAATTATTTTAAAATAGAGACCAACAATGTAATAAAATATAAACACATGAATCAAATATATAATTTCCTCTTAATTTTATATATATTATCTATTTTAACTAAATTGGTGATCCATAATTTTCTATTTTCAAATAAGGTTTCGCAAGAGGTTTAGAACCGTGAGGAAACCTTGACTATGGTCCTTTGGATCCAGCTAACCCTCCATCAAGGACCAGTTCCAAGTAGTGTTCCCCTATCCGGCATATGCAATCTTGGCTGACCCCACGTATGTCACATGAAGATCGCCTATGCTTTGAAAAGAGTTGAGTATCGGCAATGAGACTTGGTCGGGCAAAAGTGGGAGTACTTGCAGAGGATGAATTGGTGCCTTGATGGCTTCTTCCGGTGAAATGTGGGTAGAATAATAGAGTAAGATGCCGATTAGAAGGTGGGTGTTTGGATTTGGTGCGACGAGGGCAAGAGGAGGCTAGTTTGGAGGGGAACCAGCACGGGGAGCGGATTCGGGGTCAGTTAGCCGCGATGGTCAGAGATGGTCGGGGTTTGCTCGACAAACCCTACTGGAGGAAGCCCACAAATCGCGTTTTTCTATTCATCCGGGGGCGACCAAGATGTATCGGGACTTGCGGACGGACTACTGGTGGCCGGGAATGAAGAGGGATGTAGCAAGGCATGTGGAGGCTTGCTTGACCTGTCTGAGGGTAAATGCGGAGCATCAGAAGCCTCACGGCCAATGCAGCCTTTAGAGGTCCCGGAGTGGAAGTGGGAGAACATCACTATGGACCTGATCACCAAGCTTCCGAAAACCCCTAGGAAGTTCGATGCGATTTGGGTAATAGTCGATCGGCTGACCAAGAGCGCCCACTTCTTGGCTATTCGGGAGTTTGACGGCAGAGCAATTGGCGGAGATCTACGTGAAGGAAGTAGTGTCGAGGCACGGGGTGCCGGTGTCGATTATATCGGACAGGGATGTGCGGTTCACCTCTCGTTTCTGGGAGAGGTTCCATTCGGAGTTGGGTACTAGGTTGCATTTCAGCACTGCGTACCATCCGCAGACTGATGGTCAGAGTGAGCGCACGATCCAGACCTTGGAGGATATGCTCCGAGCTTGTGTCTTGGATTTCGGGGGCTGTTGGGATACGTATCTGCCTTTGGCGGAGTTTTCGTATAACAACAATTACCACTCGAGTATTGGGATGCCTCCGTACGAGATGCTTTATGGGAGGAGGTGTCGGACCCCTATCTGCTGGGGCGAGGTAGCGCAGCGTGTTCTTGGGAGCACTGAGGTAGTGCAGCGGACTACAGAAGACATTCAGAGGATTCGGGAGAGGCTACGAACTGCTCAAAGCCGGCAGAAGAGTTATGCAGATCGTCGGAGATCAGATTTGGAGTTTCGAGTGGGTGACCGAGTGTTACTCAAGGTCTCACCGTGGAAGGGAGTGATACGTTTCCGTAAGCAGGGCAAGCTTGGGCCTCGGTATATCGGACCTTTCACTGTCCTCGCACGGGTGGGAAAGGTGGCGTACCGTTTGGAACTGCCTGAGGTACTGGGCCAAATTCATAGCACTTTTCACGTTTCGCAGTTGCGGAAGTGTCTCGCTGACGAGACAGCGCACATTCCTTTAGACGATATCCAGGTAGACGAGAGCCTGAACTACGTCGAGAGGCCGGTAGCGGTGTTGGATCGGAAGGTGAAGAAACTGCGGAACAAGGAGATTGGAATCGTGAAGGTTCAGTGGCAGCATATGAAGGGTTCCGAGTGGACTTGGGAACCGGAAGCAGAAATGCGTGAGCACTACCCAGAACTCTTCTCAAACTGATTTCAGGGGCGAAATCCTGGTAAGTGGGGGAGAGTTGTAACGTCCCGTTTTCGGGTTATTTTGTTTACTTATTTTAATTCCGTAATTTGGTTTTGTCTCCTAATTTTTGTTTCGGGCCTTGGGTGTTTTTAGGTTTACCTCTAGTGGGCCCTAGGGTTGTTAAATAGAGGGAAAGGGGGGGAGGAGAATTATCAGATGTATTTTCTTGGGGTCTAAGCCAAAGAGAGGGAGAGGTACGGGTTTGAGGGGGAGATCGAGGAAGGAGGGCAGCCGGAGTCGGTTCGCATCGTAGGTAAACCCTCGTTCCCTTTTCGTATGATAGGCTAGGTTCGTTTGGTGGGTGTATTGATGTTGGACCGGCGGTGGTGGTGGTTCTCCACCATTGCCGCCGCCGTTTTCTGGTTTGGAGGCCGGTGGTGGTGGTGGTCATTACCGTTGCCGCCGCCGAGCTCTTCCGTGACGAATGACGCCGGCGCACGGCGACAGCCGTAGGCGGTGGTGGTTTCCGTTTGTTTTCACCCGGCGCCGGTGGTGGCTAGCCGCTGCTAGCTGCTGCCGTGTGATTGTGGTTGTGTTTGTTATGGAGGGCGGCGGTGGTCTTGCCGACCGCTGCTGCTGTTGAGCGCGACCAAGGGCTGGCGGCGGTGTTGGTGGGTGTCCCCTGCCGTCGTGCCGCTGCCCTGCCTCCTGGGTAAAGCGACGCCGGCGCTGCTGTTGCTGCTTTGTTTGTTAACCGACGGTGGTGGAGGAGCTCCTCCGCTGCCGCTGCTGCGTTGTGTTTGGGTGAGCCAGCGGTGGTAGCAAGTTGAACCACCGCTGCCGCTGCCTTGCGGACGATGCGCGGCGGTGTTGGCGGGACACTGTCGCCATTGTCGCCACCTCGGTTAAACGGAGGTGTTGGGTGGTTTATTTGGTCTAGTTCGTATTACTCCGTTTTACCGTTCAACCCGGTTAGGTGAAATTGTTTTGATGCATTAGCTTCTCGTAGTTAAGTTAATGACGTGTAGGACATATATGTACTTTATTTTCAGAGTGGTTGCGTGGGTTGTATTTGTGAGCGGAACGCTATCCTTGCGCGTACGCGACGTCTTGAGGTGAGTGGGTTTTACGTACATTATTTGTAATAAATGCTTGATGTGTATACAATGTGATTGGCCGGGTTGCGGGATGACCCGAAGAGTGGGTAACCACTAAGGCCGGACTGCGGGATGGTCCGAAGAACGGGTAATCCGTTAAGATGAGATGAATGTGTGGATGATACGTGTTTATTATTGATAATGTGTGTATTTACCTTCTCACTAAGCGGTTGTGCTTACCCCTCGATGTTTAACCCTTTTAGGTACCGGTGTAGCTAACGACCGAGGCAAGGCTCCGGCTTGATGGATTCCGACCGGCTAGCATTCCGAACCGTTCAAGAACCGATTTTTGATACTTATTATTTCATTTTTGATACATTGCTCATTATGGGAACCGTTGGGATCGTTTTGACATTTAATTCTTTTTGTTATTTAATAAACTTTATTCCGTATTTTTTTAAAATAAATAAAAAGGGAAATGGGTGTTATAGTAGACATTGACCGGTCAAAGCCGCTTTTATTGACCGGATGTGTGACATAGATTCGTCCTCACGTTCACAATGAAAAAGTGGCGTTTCAAATTTGAACTTTCCTCTATATATAGGGTTAGGTTCAAATGTGAACTCAATTTTAGTTGTGAACCTGAGGATCACTAAAATCACACCACGTGACAATATTCACTCTGAATATATATCATGCATTATTCAAAGTGAATAAAGCTTAGGCGCCTTTATTTACCGAATATATATCATGCATTATTCAAAGTGAATGAAGCTTAGGCACCTTTATTCACTCTGAATAATGCATGATATTCGGAGTGAATATTGCCACGTGGCGTGATTTTTGCAAGGTTCCAAATAGCGTGAGGCGTGGCGTAGCGGCGAGACCAAACCTTAAGCCTTAGGAGCCATGGCGTTTTCAAGGCGTGACTTATGGCGCCCAATTTCTAGTTGACATTAAGTAGTATATATAATAGCATATATTTTGTACTATCATTCAATGAGTTAATAGTCATAAGTAAGTTAAATTAGGTTATATATATTAAAAACTAGCAAATAAAAAAACCTTAAAAACATAAAGAAAAATCAAATATCGCATTAGGAGAACTACGCCGTAGGCCAAGGCATGCCACAGACTTTAACGTGGCGTGAGACACAAGCCTTGAAGCCATGGCGCGCCATGGCGGCTACTTGGCGAGTTTTTTAGAACAGTGGATTTTAGTAGTTTTCAAGTTCACAATGAAAAATGAGTTTTCATTTGAACTTTCGTGATAAGAACCCAACTGGTGAACTTTTAAAAAGACAAAACAAAAATAAGAAATAATCGACGTTCGAGAGGTCGATCAACTCTCCCACGGTTTACTTTCGAGAGGTAAATCACTCTCCAATAATATCAAAATCACCAATTAGATTAACCATAATAAAATTACAACCCTAATGGCCTATTTATACTTAAACAATATCCTAAAATAACTGATTCTAATATTTATCTAAAATAAAACTTATCTAAATTAATACTTACCTAATAATTAAAATACTATTCATAATTATCTAACTATAATAATAAAGCTAATGATTTGGGTCGTATCATTACTCCGCCCCAAAAAAACACCTTGTCCTCAAGGTGGATAGAAAAAATAAAGAAAATTCTCATCTCGCTCTATTGGGTCTGGTCCCAAGTGAAACCCTAATTTCTCATAATGATCGGTGGACAATATCTTTGTGGTTGGGTAGCCTCCATCGTCAACAATTTCTTCCGATGACCGTTTTCTTCCTATGGAACCTCTCTTCTCTTCAATCGGCAATACTTTCTTCCCATTAGATGTTAGGTCATTATTGGTCTCTTAGGAACTAGTTGGCAAATCTATAATTAGTTTTATTTTAACTGCGTGGTTATAGATATATAAACTGCGTGGTTGTGATTTTTAGCTTGTGATAATTATTATGTGATTGTTTTAAAATAGAGATAGTTTTAAAACTAGATAAAATCACGAGTGTATGTAGGTTTTATAATTAAAATTACCAGTTTTTATAAACCTTTTTAAACGGTAGATTTTATTTAAAACCTCGGTAATAAGATTGTTTTTCATATGAAAAAGGCAGGTTAACAAAAACAGTTAGTTTTGGTCACAGATATGCTATCGAGACAGTTAGTCTTAATTAGCAAGTATGCTTATTAAAACAGTTAGTTTTAATTAGCAAGTACCATAAAACAGTTAGTTTTAATAGTAGGCATGTTTAAACAGTTGGTTTAAAAACATCAGTTGCCTTTTGAACAAACAGTCAATTTTTCAAAATACTGGAACTAAAAGGTTTTTCAAAATTAATTAAAAACCCCGAAAATCATAGATCAGTAGTGCAACCCATCTAGGGGCACCTCCGGCGTAAGGTACGCGGCCGTTGTAAGTGAACACACCTTGAATGACCGCGTTCAAACCAAAGCTGGAGGGGATTAACAAGACTCTGCGAATTATCTCCGGGTGGTACCGGCCAGAGTAAAGTGTCCAAGTCCCAAAAATGGTGAGATCTGTTTTGGTTCTGTTAAGTTTACCGGGTGGTACCGGGCCAAAAAGCACTTAGAGGGACTAAAACATGTACGGATAATTACCGTTGTCCCGAAAAGATCTAGGAGTCGTGTCAGTTAGATATGATTGGTAAAAGTCCTTACCTACCTAATTAGTACGTGGGCCTGGTGGGACGTGAACACACCGGTCATCAGGGCGTATGTAATTAGGATCCTAGTCCAATAAATTGATCATTTAAGGGTTTATTGATATTTATTGGAAATAGTCTATTCACAGTTACTAAAACCAAAGTTTTTGTGTAGATTGCAAACACAGTAACCAACACTAATCTTTCTCTTCGCTCCATTCTCGAAAAGGACAAACTTACTGAATCTAATTTTTCTCGTTTGGAAGCGCAATCTGATGATTGTACTCAAGCACGAGAGAAAGTGGTATGTCCTAGAAAAACCTCTAGGAGAAGGCCCCTCCAGCAAAAACTACTGTCACTGTCAGGAACGCTTATAGAAAGCATTCCGATTATTTGCTGGACCTAGGCTATCTTATGCTTGCAACTATGAACCCAGATTTTCGTACGAGGCTCATAAACAAAAATGCCTATAACATGATCCGCCAGTTGAGGGACATGTTTCAGACGCAAACACGCACAGAGCGTTATGATAGTAGAGCACTGAACGCGTGCAAGATGGCAAATGGGATCTCAGTTAGTGATCATGAAAATAAAGAGGCACATTGATCACCTAGAGAAGCTCGGTCGCCCAGTTTCGTTGCAGTTAGCAACATATACGATACTCAACTCACTGTCTGAAGATTATAAGTAATTGAGTTGAGAATGGGGACCAATACCAAAGATGTGCTTATGGTCAAGAATGGTGAAGTAAAGAAGAAGCGTGGGCATAGGAACACCAGTAAGGGAAAGGGCCAAGTTCTGGCTACCCTGAGTGCACCCAGTGTTCATGATATAGGCAAAGGCAAGGGTAAAAAAAAGGTTAAGCCTAACAGAGTAATAACCGAGAATCAATACTTCAAGTGCCATGAAGTCGGTCATTGAAGGCATAACTGCCCGAAGCGTTACGAAGCAGGTATAAACACCTCAGGTGTTCGTGACTGCTTCAGTTTATCACTTTCGCTTGTTAGTTTATGAGTGTGTTGACACCTAGAAGCAAAAGTTTAATTGCAGGTGGTCATTAAAAGTGAAGTGCCCAGATTGCAAAGATCAGCATGCAAGTAGATATTATCAAAGACAATTTTTAACTTTAATGATTTAAAACAATCTTGTTTTTCAAAAATTTGGATTTTTGGATATTTATTCATTGGTTTTAAAATTTAAAATTATTTGTCTTGATTTAAATATCTTTGTGCATGGTATTTTGAATCTGATTAAGTCAAATTTTGACTTGATTCAAAATTAGATCCTAGATGTTGCCTATTACACTAACAGTATTACTTCAATTAAAATAATTTGAAGTAATATATATGAAAACTGTCAAAAACACACGAAGTACTATAATTATAGGAATGTGTTTTTGAACATTTATGAGTAAAAGATTATGAAAGTATTTTATGATCAAAATTTATTACTCATATGTTTTTCAAGAAGAATTTAGGATATTATCTCAGATATTGTTGATAATATCAATATTTATAAAACTAGAAAAAATTCCAAGTTTCAAAATTAGGATTTAATAAAATCCAGTTAAGTTTTATAAATGTTAAAATTCTCATATTCATTACTTGAAATAGAATTGACTAAGTAATCAAGTTTTGACTTAGTCAATAGTTAATTTTAAGTAATAGTTGGTTTTCATATAGGTTAGTGGGAGCCCAGTTTATTCTCTATCTAGTCTATGATAAAGAATAAAAGATAAGATTATTGATTTAGTATATATCTCGGAATTCATGATCCAGGTAGGACGTAAATTCATAAGATATACGTATCTATCTTTTAGTCAAAAGGGTAGAACGAAAGTTTCAAAGTCTTTGAAACTAAAGTCATAATTGACTTTGAGAGAAATCAATAATTAAAGTGTGTTGGAATAATTATTAAAGATATTAATTATCTTTTAAAAGTGTCGTAAACACTAGAATAAATTTCCTGAAATTTGCCAGCTTGGTAAATGGAAATTTTATCTGATTTCAGGTAGAAATCATTCATCTACACAGCAACTAAGGGAGGTTGCAGTTTAAACTTTACATATTCAGGGAAACTATGAGTTATTCCAGTATCTCCAAGTTCAGGGAATATGGTAAAGAAAAGTCTAATCCTTGTTTAAAAGTGTTTGCAAAACAAAGATTAACAAAATCAAGAAGATTGTATCAGATGATACAAACTTGTATTGTTTTGGTTGTTACTTTGATTAATACGGTAAACATTAATCAAAGGGTTTAATCTGAAGTTAGGTGATGCTTCGTTTAAATCAGTTTTTAGTAAACGTTGAATAGACACCGTAAAAGTAATTAAGAAGTGCTATTAATTTTGTTATTATTACAGAGTGTAATATGGACTATACAAAATTAGTTTCTTATATAGCTTTTATATTTTGCATGTTTTATAATCCAGGAATGAGACTAGTTTCCAGTCTTTCATTCGAAATTTGTACGTGACAACTTATCGTGGTGGGAACCCGTTAGGGCGTTAAAGTCATTGTGAGCCTCTGGGTAGTTATGATCAGTGGTTGAATAACAGCTACAAGCGTTGTAGACCAGGAGTTGCACAGATATTTGATAGAGTAGCAAATATCGGACGTGATCCGCGGTTGAGATTACTTCTTGGATTTTGTCATAAGTAAATCTCACAATGGTTGTCCCTATCACCTGAGGTATCTGGTTTCATATCATGAGGACTGCTGGATACTTAGTGCGTTCAACCGCTACGCTGTAACAGGGTGGCCATAAAGTGCGTAACTAGATTCAGCGGAAGCCGTGGTGTTAAATGCGGATGTGCAAGACGGGATTTGCACCTCTTCTTTGAAGAGAGATATTTCTGGGCCCCTTGACTGACTGAATATACTGATGAAGTGCATGGCCATGCCCAAACGAACTGATTAGTTCTTTGTCGTTTACCTATCAGTAGAGGTCGGATAGTCAAGAAACAGTGTCAGGATCGATTTCTCAACAAGAAACAAACACTCAGAAAACAAATTAAAGTATTGCGGAATAACACTTTAATTGGAATCAAACCAATGAACTGAAGACTCTCTTTACTTCAATACTTTCAATTACAAACTTACTCACAAAACCTCAATCTACTAGAACAGATCTCTAGTAGACGAGCAATACTTCTCTATTGCTAGGAAAACTTCTTGAGGTTCTGATTTTCTCTCAAAAACAAAAAGATATCTAGTAATCTATTCTAAATCAACTATATATACAGATTACAAGATAAGAATAAAGGAAAACAAATCTGCTAAACAAATTCCAAGATATTCGGAATCTTTTCCTTATCGCAACCAACAGATTATCATCCTTATCGTCTCATTAGAAGCAGTATTAACAGAGAGAAGCATTAACTACAACCATTAAACTAGCTAGCAGCAGTAACAACTAGCAGTAATAATATGAAGCAGTTATAACTTCTACAAAGGTAGCAACCATTACTACTTCTAATTCTTCTTTCAGCAGCATTAATGAGCGATAGCAGAAATACTCTTCATTAAGTCTTCTCTTGACTCCATTATCACTGCAGTATTAATATCCCTTTCTCCACGCAGTAATAACTTTCTTCAGCAGACATAACCAAACTTAAAGCTTTTCTTCAACCCAATACTTCTGCTTTCCAAAATAACCCAACAAACTCCCCCTACTTAAGTGTTCATCCCTGAACATTTAAGTTCTGCCATAGTTGAAGAAACTTCAAAACTAACTCTGTTCCCATAGCAGAATTTTCATGACCACAAAGCTTCACTCTTTCCATTCCATGTAGCCTTTGAGCATCATGCACCTGATCACCATCCACAAAGTAGTATTCCTTGACCACACCATTGATAGTTAATGAATATATGCCACATTTTGGAAATAATCTCCATTCATTAACTGTCTCACATGGTTGATTCATAAGGGATTGCACTCTTGAAGGCTCAAACAACCAACACAGACCTTCTAAAGCACTTTTGAGCTTTAAAATGACTGGTTCATCACTGTCATCCTCCAAAAGATTTTCATAGAGCTGCATACCAATCTCATACATTTCTCTGAGATTCTCCCTTGTGCATACCTTCAGTATATCAGCTAGAATTCCTCCCCAGCTTGCTTTCCCATCTTCCCAAATGACTTTATAGTACAGTGAACCACCTAACTCTCTGACAAACCACTCCTTCACCTTCTTCTCAGCTCCATCATCTTTTCCAATCACCTCAGGATCAAAATCATCATCAAATTGCATGATTCTCTGATTGATTCTCTCCACAAATTCCTTGTCAAGATCAGACAAAACAGACTTCTTCTTTCCAATATCAAGTAGACTTGTACACAGTCTGTGATCAAAGTCATACCTTTTGTCCAACAAAAAGTAGTACTGTCTTGTTTTAAAACTGATTGAAACCACTCTGTTTTTCTTGAATGTGCTCCAAGCTGTTGCTCCAACTCCTCCAAATGCTTCACACGTCATCTGAGATTCTTTCTTCCTGTAATCATCTCTTGACTTTTCAAAGGCAAACATCACTTTCAGATCTTCTATTAAGTGAATAATCTCTGTTCTTCCCTTAGAATCCTTCACACAGCCAATCTCATACAATTTCTTCAAATCAACTATGCTCATTCTTGAAAATAGATGATATGAGCTTCTGTAAGTCTCCAACTTTCCTCCTTTGCTTTCAATTACCCAAGACATCTGATCATCTTTCCCTTGTGAATCCCAGTCTATTATCTCAGATCCTGCTGAGTCATGCACCAACTTAGCTTTCTTAGCAGACTTCTTCTGAGCAATTGATTTCTTCCTCTTTGCAGCTTTCTCCTTTAGTCTCTCTTCCTCATTATCTTTTTCTTTCACAGTCACCTTCTCTTGTTCTTTCTCCTTTTTCTCTTCAACCTCCTTCTCATTCTCAGATTCACTCACCACAGCCACATCATGTTTTCTCTTGCTCCTTCTTTGTATCACAGGCATCTCTTCTTCTTCCTCTTCCACCACTTTTACTTCTTCTTTCTTTTGCTGCATAGCATCTCTTTCCAGATTGTACCTTTCTTCAATTTTCTCATCAGACCACCCAGCATACATACCTTCAGTTCCACCAACAGCATTCACAAGGAATTTAATTCTGCTTTTTCTTTCTTCAGTCTTTGACACTTGCTTTGTTCTTCTAGTAACCTTCTTTGGTGCAACCTCTCTTTTCTTTGGTTTTGACTTTGGTACAGCAACTTTCTTTGCAGCTTGATCTTCTTCCTGTTGCAGCTTCTTAGCCAATTCCAGTGATGCTTCTTGTTCAGCAGCCTTCTTCCTTGCCAATTCTATCTCATCTTCAGTCATCATTGAGACAATCTTTCTCAGTGACATTTCTTCAGCAATCTCCTTGGGAATATGTTTTGGTATTTTCTTCTTAGGCTCTTCTATCATAATACTCTTTCCCTTGTCTTTTGAATCACTTGCTTTCTTTTCATCCTTCTTCACTTCAGCCTTCTCTTTAAACACTATTCCCTTGGTGGGTATCACCTTAGGAGTAGCTTTTGGTAGTGGTGTTTCAGCAGCAACTCTTTCTTCAACATTCACAGTGGGTTCAGTGGCAATCCTTTCTTCAACATCCTTCTTCTTTTCAACTTTCGATACTGCTGCTTTCACAATCTCAGACTTCACTTTCAACTCCCCCTTAGCCTTTACCTTCTCCCCCTTTGTGAAGGCAGCCAGAGTAGCATACCTCCTCTGTAAGGCTGAAATTTGCATGTTTTGCACAGCAACCTTTGCACCCTGAGCTTGACACTTCTTGGATAAATCAGAAACCAGTTGATTCTGAGTTTTGACCATCTTTTCTAAAATCTTCATCCTGATTGCAGTCTCCTCATGCTTAGAAGCATGATCTAGGAATTGAGCATCATGGTTCTTCAAATCTTTGGCTATGGCAGCCAATGCAGCCATCAATTCATCATGTGAAAAACTACCCTCACCAGCTTTAGAAGTTGAACCCTTCTTTGCTAGATCTTTGGGAATTTTAGTAGTAGTTTTCAACCTAGTTGAAACACTATCTACTCCCATGGTTTCTTGGCACCTGGGTCCTCCAAATGATTTCTCATTCAGAGTTGCCGTGGAGGGGGTCTTATTGATGTTCACACTGTCCTGATGCACACTTTGTGCAACACCAGTAGTGTGAGCCACACCATCCACATGCCCTGACATCTCCTTAGAGGGCACCTCCTTAACATTGGAGCTGGGGGACACTCCTGTGGTTTCTCTTTGGATATACTCAAGTGGAGAGTGCTCCACAAGAGGGCTTTTAGGTTGAGGGTGAGTAGATTCAAAAGAGGAAGGAGCTCTTTTGATCTTTCTTATATATACTTGCAGTGCAGGGGAGGGGGTTTTATGAACAGGGGACTGAGGGACATTTGAGGTGGAAGGTGTGGGTAGGTCATCAGGGGGTGTGCTTGAATGGGTAGGCTGCAAGCCTGATGCCTCACCTGTGGGTGGAATCACTCCCATCATTGTAGGGAACAATGGGGTGAAAACTGAAGTGCCACTTCTTTTCATGTTCGAAAACATCTTGAAAGAAGGGTCATTCCTGTTATAGGTCTGACCAGTGGCAGGTACATCCGGCAATTCCAGGTTAATCACTTCTTGAACAAATCTTGGATACATGTAAAAAGATTTGGATGTAGATTTTGGATCCAGATTTGCCACAAGATTTTCAAAAATCATGTTTGAAAAGTTGAATCTTCTGGATGTGGCCAAACAAACTAATGCAGAGGCAATAGTGCTTCCAAACTCATCCCATCCAGAAGATTTCTTAGAAAAACAGTGAATAAGGATATGAACAAGAAACTTCCATTGATGGCCAAAGAACTTTTTCTTTATTTTCAAAGACTTAAGGGAGCCTTCATATCCCATTTGGGCCAAAGCAGAAAATATCTCGGAAGAAGAAATAGAGGTCTCACTTCCTTCATCATCAAGGTGTAAGCACCTTCGAATGGTGGATTCTGAGACTGTCAAGGGCCTGTCGCTTACAGTAGTGTGAATAACCTTGGTGTTGTTGAGGGTTTCTACGCGAGCATTCCTCCAAAAATCCTTCTGATGAATGATGTAGATCTTTGGATTGAGCAGTATAGCATGAGCAATTGTGGATGCTTGAAGAAAATCCACAATATCATTGAAACCCTCAGATTTCTTCCCTTTGGTTAGAAAGCCAACCTTGTTGTGCTCATCGTTGAATTGCAGATCATCCATGATAAGAAATCAAGGTTAGAATACTCGAATATGATGCAAGAAAGGATACAAACGATCGAAATAAGCAAAGGATTACAAAATCGCAAGATATCGCCTTAGAATATCAAGGGTTTTCTGAGTTAGGGTTTTGAAAATAGCCGTTGTGAAAAAGGCGGTGATACCAGGGCTATTTATACATTTCCAAGTTAGTTAAAAGCAGCAATAATGAAATAGCAGTAATAACATTTGGAGAAGTAATAATAAGAAACCCGTGAACAGCAGATAACCCTATGTCCCTGAGAAGCAGCAATAATCTTGAAATGCTACCTCCGGCAGTAATAACATGTGAATGCTATTTCCTGCAGTGGTAATGTCCGTTTGACACTTCCAGCAGAAGTAACGTGCGATTGTTACTTTCGGCATAAGTAACTTGCGATTGTCACTTCCAGCAGTAGTATCATGCGATAGTCACTTCCAGCAGTAGTAATATGCGATTGTCACTTCCAGCAGTAGTAACGACCCTTTGTACACCTAGACCACTGAAATCACTAGAGAAATACATTACACATACCTTGAGGCATACATGAAATTACAAAGAAAGTGACAACTACCAGATAAAGAAACATTATTCAGAATTGATCATGCCAACACTAGTAATCAAAAACTTGAATCTTCCCACATCAAATGCTTTTGTGAAGAGATCAGCATATTGATAATCAGTGTGCACTTTCAACACTTGAATGAGTTTCTTTTCATTTGAATCCCTAATGAAATGGTACTTGATTTCTATGTGCTTGGTTTTAGAGTGCTTGACAGGATTATTAACAATGCTTATGGCACTGTTATTATCAATGTATACAGGAGTGTTAAGAAAAGTCATACCATAGTCCAACATCTGGTTTTGAATCCATAAGACCTGAGAGCAGCATTGTGCAGCTGCTACATATTCTGCTTCTGCTGTGGATGTTGAGACAGTGGTTTGCTTTTTGCACTGCCATGACACAAGTCTTGCACCTAAAAACTGACATCCACCTGAAGTGGATTTTCTATCTAAGCTTGCACCTCCATAGTCACTATCTGTATAGGCCAAGAGCTCAAAAGGAGATTCATAAGGGTACCACAGACCCAATCTGGGTTGTCCCTTCAAGTATCTGAAAATTCTCTTGACTGCTTGAAGATGAGACTCCTTTGGCCTTACTTGAAATCTTGCACATACACATACTGCAAACATGATGTCTGGTCTTGAAGCTGTGAGGTACATGAGTGATCCAATCATAGATCTGTATTGATGCACATCGACTTCCTCCCCCTCAACATCAGCTGTTAGTTGCTTATGAGTCTCCATTGGTGTTGAGGCTGATTTGGCATCCAGAAAGCCAAATTTTGTGAGCATATCCTTGACATATTTGGATTGGTTTATAAGAAGTCCATCATTCTTCTGCTTAACTTGCAGACCTAGAAAGAATGTCAATTCCCCCATTGAGCTCATCTTGAATCTCTTGTGCATTAGATCTTCAAATTCTTTGCACATCTCCTCCTTGGTGGCACCAAAAATGATATCATCCACATAGATTTGTACCAACAACAAATCTGATCCCTTCTTCTTGATGAAAAGAGTCTTGTCTATCACTCCTCTTTCAAACTGATTTTCCAAGAGATAGGTAGACAGTGTGTCATACCATGCTCTTGGTGCCTGGTGTAGACCATACAATGCCTTCCTAAGCTTGTAGACTTTGTCTGGAAACTTTGGATCTTCAAAACCAGGAGGCTGACACACATACACCTCCTCTTCAATCTTTCCATACAGGAATGCACTTTTTACATCCATTTGATACACTTTAAACTTTTTGTATGAGGCAAAAGCTAGGAACAGTCTTATGGCTTCAATTCTTGCCACAGGTGCAAAAACATCATCATAGTCAATTCCTTCCTCCTGAGTGTATCCCTGTGCAACTAGCCTTGCTTTGTTTTTGATCACAATGCCTCTCTCATCCTTCTTGTTTCTAAAGATCCATTTTGTGCCAATTGCCCTATGCCCCTTAGGCAGATCAGTTAGATCCCATACATGTTGTAGCACAAACTGAAGCAATTCCTCTTGCATAGCTTCTATCCAACTAGGATCTTTCATTGCATCAAATACCTTCTTTGGTTCAGACTGAGAAAGAAAACAAGAAATCATTGCTGAATGTGGATTTTGAAAACCCAACTCTTTACACTGTTTTCTTGTGATCATTGGAGATTGAATATCCCCAATCACCAAACTAGATGGGTGATTCTTCTGAGTCCTGGTGAGGTGTAGGGGTTCTTCAGGAAGGTTTACTCCTAAATTGGAGTCATATGCATCACCTTCTTCATTATCAACAGGAAAATCAGTCATATTGTTGTGGGGTTCAGACTGATTTGAGGGAGTCACTTCTGAAGAATGAGGATTATCAAGATATCCCTCTTGATGAGAGAGTAGAGGATCTATGATACTTATATCTGAAGACTGTGATCCATCTGCATCCTCTTCTTGAAGTGTCACTGGATCAATGAGAGTGATGTTCTCCTCAGAGTGACTATCCTCCTGAAGCTGACTTTCTCTAGTCTCACTTGTGTCTACTGTCTCATCACTGTCTTTTTCTAACTCTGCTACCTTGTCTGCACAACAGAATTCAATAGGATCCACAGTTGGCATAGGAAACATGACAAAAGGTGTCTCAGGCTCCTTGGATTTATCTGCATTTGACCCTGTTGCAACTGCATAGCTCATATTCAAAGAGTTAGTAAGTGAATCAATGTCAAATAACCAATTTGGACCAGTTCCAGGTACATTTGGAGTGAGCTCATTACATTTGACATTGTCACTTTCTTCAATAATTCTAGAAGAGCTATTAAATACTCTAAGTGCCTTACTCTGTGATGAGTATCCAACAAAAAAACCATCATCTGATTTGCTGTCAAATTTACCTAATTGAGATTTGGTATTGAGAATAGTACAAGGACACCCAAAAGGTACTAAGAATCCTATAAAAGGTTTCTTTTTCTCAAAGAGTTCATATGGGGTTTTTCCTTTTGACTTAACTACAAGAACCCTGTTTTGAACATAGCATGCAGTGTTTATTGCTTCTGCCCAAAAGGTAACAGGTAGTTTTGAATCAACTAACATGGTTCTTGCAGCTTCAATAAGTGTTCTATTCCTCCTCTCTGCAACACCATTTTGCTGAGGAGTTCTAGGAGCACTATATTGTCTCTCAATTCCTTTTGATTCACAAAACAAGTTCAAATCAGCATTTTTAAATTCTGTACCATTATCTGATCTGATGACTTTTACTTTCAGATTTGTCTTGTTTTCTACTCTAATTACAAAGGGTTTGATCAGTCCACTTGTCTCATCCTTTGTTCTCAGAAAGAATACCCAAGTAAATCTTGAGTAATCATCAACAATGACCAAACAATATGATTTCTTGCCAATACTCATCACATTTGTAGGGCCAAACAAATCCATATGTAAAAGCTGTAAAGGAGTAGAGATTGTGTTTACTTCTTTGGACTTGTGAGTGGATTTGTGTTGTTTGCCTTTTAGACAAGAAACACAGTGATCATCACATGAAAACTCTTTTGTAGGTAATCCTCTAACTAAATTACCTTTGACCAATTTGTTCATGTTTTTGAAATTCATGTGACACATCCTTCTGTGCCATAAGGATGATTCACTCAAAGAAGCTTTTGACAAAAGACAGTTTAAGGATGATTTAGAAGAAACATCCTCCAAGTCCAAACAGTAAACATTGTCCTTTCTGGGAGCTCTCAAAAGTATCATATTTTCATCAACTATTTTGAACTCAGGTGAAAGTATCATGCACTCTACATCATTGAACAATATACTATGTTTCTTGTCACAGACCTGTGATACACTTAACAGGTTGTACTTTAATTGCTCAACATAGTACACATCTTCAAAGGTCATCTTTCCTTTGGAGATATTACCTTTCCCACTTACCTTTCCTCCCTTTGGATTGTCACCAAAGGCAACATGTCCACCATTGAACTGTTTAAAGTTTTCAAGTAGAGACATGATGCCTGTCATGTGCCTTGAGCAACCACTGTCTACATGCCACAGATTCTTTCCCTTTCCTTGGTTGCCCTGCACATGAAGTCAAACTTATCAGTGTCTTGAGGGAACCCAAGCCAATATGGTCTTGGGTTCACCTTTATCATTTACATACTTAAACTCAGCCAATCTGTTGAGTTTCAGCATATAATCTGTACTTGGAATTTCATGACTTGAGTATTTTGTGACAATGTAGGGCTTTTTCTTTTCAGGGGTAGAAGCAGTGATAACTGGAGGAGCATTGTTCTTATTACTGCTTGAAGCAGCATTAACTGGTGTACTACTGCAGCTTGCAGTAGTAATCTTCTTATTGCTTTCACGGTTATTACTGTTTTTCTCAGAAGTAGCAGTAGTATTGTGTACCACTGCTTTTGGTACCCACTTGGCAGTCATCTTTACAGATTTAGTTTCAATCTTTTTCTTTTCATTTGATTGAAACTTTCTGTTCAGGTTTGAAACAACCTTCTTGTTGATAGATTCAACCTTCTTTGCCTGAAACTGTTGCTTTTTCCTTACAACCATAGATGACTTGTAGTTTTGAAAAGAATTTCTATGATTGATTGGATTAAAATAACAATCTTTAGCTAAGTGGTTGAGTTTACAACAGATAAAACATGGCTTTGGTCTGTTAATTTTGCTGAGATCAATACCATGACTTTTAGCCCATTGGTTGTTCCAATTTCTTTGATTTCCTCTTTTATATTGAGACTGTTTAGATGAACTAGGATCACATTCAGAGGATTGTGCATCTATCTTACTCTTTCCCTTCTCCTTTACCACTTTCTTGCTTTCAACAAACGGTCTACCACCATTCTCATTTGTTAGAATGTGGTTATCATCAGGGACAGATTCTTCTATTTCTTTCTTCCTATGTTCCCCTTCTCCTCCTAAGTCCTCAACTTTTCCCTCTACAGGATCTACTTCAGCCAGTCCTGGTTTCAGTTCCTCAGTGTCAAGTCTATCAGCAAAGTTAGACTTTGGAGGAATGTAATTATTTTTATAGGGTGGTGGTGTAGTATGATACCCTATTCCTCTTTTAAGGTCATCATTAATCTGAGCCTTCAAAATTTCATCCATAGCCTTTGAGGCTTTAGAGAATTTCTCAAGATCAGATTTGGCCTGTTCTAACTCAACTCTAACCTTCTCTAATTCAGATCTACATTTTGACAACTTAAGCTCATATTCCTTCTTCTCCCATTTCCAGTAGTTTTGATCATATTCAAATTGGATTCATTTGCTTGATAAGCTTTGATTTGATCCTCCAAACTTCCTATGACCTCATTGGACTCTCTCCTAAATTGCTCAAGCTTTTTGATACTGTCACACATACTTTGATTGTGATCCCTGTACTTCTGAACAGTATCAATACAAGATTTTGAACAGAGTTTAGAAATTACCTCACTTGGTATCTCTGATGATGATGATTCTTTGATTTCTGCCATAAGAGCTTGATTCTGAACAGCTTCATCTGCCTGATCACTCCAATCAAATCCAAACCCTTCTTGTGAAACCAATGCCTGTGAAGAGCTTCCATTTGAATTCTTGTTGAACTTGTGCTGATGGTTATGCTGTGAAACGTTCCCCTTGCATTCTCTTGCAAAATGACCAAGATCATTGCACTTATAGCATCTTACTTTTGACTTATCAAATCCTGCTCCATCTTCCCTCTTCATGCCAAAATTGTTCCTTCCAGTCCTCTTGATGAATCTTTTTATCCTCATGGTAAGCATGGCCATTTGCCATTTTATGTCCATCTCTTCCAAATCATCTGGACTGATTTGTTCAAGATCTTCATTGATTAATGAAGTCTTGACATGGCTGGCAAGAAAAGCTTCAAGAATTTGATCAACTCCAGAATTAGGTTTTGCAGCATTAAATGATTCACTAGCACCAGAATTGTGTGAGTTTGAGTCATTGAATTGAGATGACTCATTGGACAAAAGAGCAGTGTTGTGAGAGTATCCAATAGGCTTTCTTTTGGCCTCCACTTCAGCTTCAAACACTCTGAGATCATTATAAAGATCATCCAACTCTTTATCCTCCAGATCTTCACTCTGTCTTAGAGACACAGTGTACATGGTCCATTCTTCTCCCAGTGACCTAAGGAATTTCCTGTTGATGTCATCATTGTCAATCTTCACTCCAACAGTGACCAATTCTCCTATGAGTTTATTATATCTATCAAAGGTCTGAGTCATAGTCTCATTCTTTGTAGACATAAAGTTCTCATATTGTTGTCTGAGAATTGCTTTTTGGTTTCTTTTGGTGCTTTTGGATCCTGCAAATCTTCTCTCCAGTGATTGCCAAAGAACTTTGGCATTTTCACAGTTCTTGAATTGATGCTGATATTCATTTGGGATAGCAAAAAGTAAAGTACTTAGTGCCTTCATCTCAATCTGCCTTGCTTTTCTTTCTGCATCCGTCCTTGGTGGAGGTACAACTCCATCTTCTCCAGCTTTTCTTTCTGCAGGGCCATTCTCAATGACCTCCCACATGGAATAATCTATGAGCAACATGTGTTGCCTAATTCGAATTTTCCACATGTCAAACTCATTTGGTTTGAGCATGGGAACCTTATTTGCAAAAACACCTTCTTGAGAGTCCATGTTTGAATTCAGATTCTGAGTTTATGGCTCTGATACCACTTGTCAGGATCGATTTCTCAACAAGAAACAAACACTCAGAAAACAAATTAAAGTATTGCGGAATAACACTTTAATTGGAATCAAACCAATGAACTGAAGACTCTCTTTACTTCAATACTTTCAATTACAAACTTACTCACAAAACCTCAATCTACTAGAACAGATCTCTAGTAGACGAGCAATACTTCTCTATTGCTAGGAAAACTTCTTGAGGTTCTGATTTTCTCTCAAAAACAAAAAGATATCTAGTAATCTATTCTAAATCAACTATATATACAGATTACAAGATAAGAATAAAGGAAAACAAATCTGCTAAACAAATTCCAAGATATTCGGAATCTTTTCCTTATCGCAACCAACAGATTATCATCCTTATCGTCTCATTAGAAGCAGTATTAACAGAGAGAAGCATTAACTACAACCATTAAACTAGCTAGCAGCAGTAACAACTAGCAGTAATAATATGAAGCAGTTATAACTTCTACAAAGGTAGCAACCATTACTACTTCTAATTCTTCTTTCAGCAGCATTAATGAGCGATAGCAGAAATACTCTTCATTAAGTCTTCTCTTGACTCCATTATCACTGCAGTATTAATATCCCTTTCTCCACGCAGTAATAACTTTCTTCAGCAGACATAACCAGACTTAAAGCTTTTCTTCAACCCAATACTTCTGCTTTCCAAAATAACCCAACAAACAGAATCTTGAGTATTAAGAGTTGACTTAATCCAGGCTCATACTCACAGATGAAATATCGTGTTGCAAAGGGAAAAACCAAGATATACCCAATTTATGAACAGTTGTTTCATAAATATTATTTCCTGATGGAAAAGTTTAAATCACCTATCTGGGTATAAGAGTTCTTGTAACCTGGTTAGCCTAAGTGCCTGTCTAGGGGCCTCCTTAGGTCCGTGTGAATAAGGCGGTGTTGCCAACTTGCACAATGGGAGTCTGTTAGTAATTATGTGCAGAAGTTGACAAACCAGTAATCACACATCCAATGTTACAAGACACTTGAGGGTCACACCTGTGAGAACCTATAAATCGAGCAAGTTAAATAAAACCCAGAAATGGAGAGTTTGGATTTATAATAGTTAATTATAAATCAGTTGGGTAATTTCAGTCGGAAATCCCAAAGTTAGAGGGTTGTTAAATTAATTAAGATAATTATATATTTATTAAGTAAAAATAAATATATAATAGGTAATCTAATCAATTAAGATAATTATCTAGAAAATCATTTCTTAGGGAAAAAGAAAAGGTTAGATAACTATAAGGAAACTGAATCAGATTAGGATTTCCCTTCTGATAAGCTATATAAATAAGGCCTTGGGGTCTCAGATTAATTCATTCAAGTTTCAATCCCCAGAATAGTTTCCAGAAAAATTCTCCCTCCCTCTCTCTCTCTCTCTCCCTTGGCGCCGCCCATAGAAGCCAAACCAGTTCGGTTTCGGTTCCAGTCGGGTTTTTGAGTTCTGCTAGAGGAACGCTCGTAGGGTTGATCACAGGTGGATTTAGCTCAAGCAATCCAGGTAACAATTTCTAGTCCTTAACATTAATTGTATACATAAAATAAGCGATAAAGATCTGTAATAGTTTTTTCGGGTTTTATTATTATCACTTCCGCACAGATCAAACCAGTTTGGTTTGATCGTTTAAAACCTTTGGGTCAGTTTGATCGAAAAGTTTTGTCGTATTTTCTCATCTAGTTAGGATTGAGACTCACAGGATCTCGTATCAGTTTGGTACGTGGATTACACAAAAACCCAACACTCAATGCCTTGAACATCAAAATACCTCTCCCCTCGGTAGATCCACCTGTGAGCGTCATTCCCCTCGAAGACCGGCATCTTGAGCTTGCGATAATCACGCAATGAACTCTTACCCTTGACTTCGTCGTGGTTTTTCTTTCGCCCATCAGATTCATCTTCATGTGAGAATGATTCAGATCCAGACTTTGCCTCCTTCCTTCTTCGTTTGCTGATCGCCCGAGATAAGTCGCTGATTGCCTTCCTAAACTGTTTGAACTGCAACGCGTTTTCTTGGCGAGTAGCCTCCCATACTTCTCGTATCTTAGTCATCTTCGCCTCCAGGTTTGTGATTCTTTCTATGTCGCTTACAGTCTTGACCAAATAAAAGGTGTTTTTTTTTGCGCGATGAACAGTGTTTCCGGTGAACAGTGCTCGAGGAACAGTACCGATGAATAGTGTTCAATGAACAGTACCGTCAATGAACAGTGTTTTTGACGATGAAAAGTGTTTTCAAGGATCGATTGCTCTGATACCAATTGATAAGAACCCAACTGGTGAACTTTTAAAAAGATTCTATTCATGTTTATAGTCCAAGTTGGAGTTGTTGATTTCTCGTATGTGACTTTGTATTTATGGTCATTGATTACACTTTTTGTGTTATTTTGTATTACAAACGCTCTTCAATTTTTATTTTTTCCTACACATGATGATATGATTAGGATGATTCTATTCATGTTTATAGTCCAATTTGGAGTTGTTGATTTCTCGTATGTGACTTTGTATTTATGCTCATTGATTACACTTTTTGTGTTATTTTGTATTACAAAAATAGTTCTAATTTTTTATTTTTTTAATCTTTTGAATTTTTACCATATTACAGAACAATGGATGAAAAGAATATCACTCTTATAGATAACCTTGATATACAAAAAGATGATTTTACACAATAAATACATCACGTATCAAATATTAACTGATTCAAAATATTACAAATTAAACTGTATCTTATTAAATTTTAACTGATTCAAAATTAAATATAACAAATTAAACTGTATCTCTATTATGTGAATCTTTATCTCTATACCTCCACTTTAGCTCTCGGTTTCACCGTTTTTCTTTCTTCTAGGTACAAGCACACTAACTAACAAACATAAAACAAGGAATACTAAGAACTACCCAGAAGCTAATATAACATTACAATACATATTTATAATATAAGTTTTTTTTGATATAATTTAAGTTTTTTATAATAACCCGTGTATTACACGGGATCAAAACTAGAATATATATATATATATATATATATGAACATTACTTTTTTGTTTGCGTCTCACTCGTACGTTGGTATACCACAGGATTTTAGTTTCGGCCCTTTCATCTTCAGCCGCAAGCAACACGTATGTCCCGTCACCAACCTACACACTTTTGAATTGTTTACAATGATGTTCCCTAACGTGAATAAATTTTTATAGAGGTGGTTGGTGTTTGGCAGACGAACTTACTTGCAGCAGAAACCCCAACCGTAAGTGTAACAAAATAAGCACTCCTTTTTGGTTGATTATTATATTTGTATGTAAGACTTGGGTTCACGTGAGACCAACATCTATTTGTGAGACCTGTGAGACCAATTTTTTACACTTGAAACTTCACAGCAAAATGCTGTGAAGGTGACCTTTACAGTGTTTTTGTTGTGAAGGTTCGAATTTTTTTTACCTTCAATGCAATTTGCTGCGAAGTTTCAAATGTAAAAACTTGGTCTCAAAGAAGATTCGACCGACGACCAATCTTACTTTCATTCTGTTGATGAGAGATATCATGCTCCACATATTGCAACAACAACAAATTTGACAGGTGGAGATATATACAAAGCAGCTCGCCTTTCTCCCACTTCACTCCGGTACTATGGACTTTGTTTGCGGAAGGGCAGTTATAAAGTGACACTATGGACTTTGTTTGCTGAAATAGTTTATTCTGATGACAATACATTTCGTAGTCTAGGAAGACGCTATTTTGATATATCGATACAAATAAGTGACATGCCAATTTTGTTATATTAATTTCAATCGGAGAGAGTTAGTTAGAAAGTTAGTTTGGTTTCTCATTTAGGGGGTTTTGAGGAGAAAAGACTTTAACATCATGGAAGCAGCTAATGGTGTTCAAAGGGGTAACTTCGTAGAGTTTGATAATGTTTATGTTAACGGTAGCACGCTAGAGATTCACTTGTATTGGGGAGGGAAGGGGACTACTTCAATTCCAGACCGAGGTGTATACGGACCTCTTATATCTGCTATCGCAATAGAACCAAGTTAGTACAATCTTTCTATCATATGTTCCATTTTCGATGTTGTCTCAATTTATAAAACCTAATTAGGCTATGTTTGACAAAGTAGTGATAAGCTAGCTTATGAACAAACTATGTTTGGCAAAAACTAGCTTATGAGTATGTAAAATGACCAAAAAGGGTATCTTTAAATTTAATAATTTAATATTAATAAGGGTATAATCGGAAAAAGCTACAAAAAGCTCCCAAAACGCTACTCAAAGTTGCGTTTCAAAAAGCTAGCGTATGGTACATGTTTGGATGGACTAGCTTATCAGCTAGCTTATTTTTGCCAAACACATCCTTATTCACCTTCTTGCAGACTATGACATCAGTACACAAGGACGACTTGCTGCCGGAGCTATATCTGGAATTGTGCTTGGTTGCTGCACAGTTATTGTGCTAATTTTAGCTGTACTTTGGAGGAAAGGTTATCTTGGAGGTGATAAAGAAGATAAAGGTAAGAAGATTGAGTATTATATATAAGTTGGTTTTTGTAATTTTTCCAATTGTAGTTTTTGAATTCTGGCTGCTTTTAATCGTTGCATTTGTCACAGAGCTTCAAGCACTTGAATTGCAGACCGGTTATTTTAGCCTGCGACAAATCAAATCTGCTACTCATAACTTTGATTCTGCTAATAAGATTGGTGAAGGAGGCTTTGGACCAGTTTATAAGGTAGTTTCTCGTATTAATTATCACTATGAATGTGGTGTCTTTTATTTTTGGTTTACTTTTTATAGCAGAGGTGGTTATATGAGAGTTTTCCGGTTTCATTTTGCAGGGTGTACTCGCGGATGGTTCCGAGATTGCTGTTAAGCAACTCTCCGCAAGATCAAAACAAGGGAACCGTGAATTTGCAACTGAGATAGGCATGATATCCACTTTGCAGCATCCAAACCTTGTTAAGCTTTATGGTTGTTGCATTGAAGGAAAGGAGTTGTTGCTGGTATATGAATACCTGGAAAATAACAGTCTTGCATGTGCCCTTTTTGGTAAATACTTCACCATCCCGCTATTTCTATATCTATTCAAGTAAAAGTTACTATCTGTCGACATTCTATATAGGTCGTGAGGACCAGAAGCTTAATTGGGACTGGCCTACAAGAAAGAAGATATGTAGGGGAATAGCACGGGGCTTGGCCTATCTCCATGAGGAATCAAGGTTGAAAATAGTTCATAGAGACATAAAGGCTACCAATGTGCTTCTGGACAGGGATCTTAACGCTAAGATATCAGATTTCGGTCTAGCAAAACTAGATGAAGAAGAGAATACTCATATCAGCACACGGATTGCTGGAACAATGTGAGCTTTCATCCTTTAAATCTTAGAGAGACCGATCTCATATATTTTGTATTTGACTATTTGTTAATTAAGTTGTATGTATTCATTTAAATCTGATACGTTTATGGTGATAATTTTATATGGCTCCGGAATATGCAATGAGAGGATACTTGACAGATAAAGCAGATGTTTACAGCTTCGGAGTTGTTGCATTAGAGATTGTGAGTGGGAAAAGCAATACAAATTACAGGCCAAAGGAGGAGTTTGTCTACCTTCTTGACTGGGTAAGCTCAATATATCATTAAAACTGTTTTATCTTTTCTGAAGATCTGAGAAAGCTCATGTTGCAGATGAGTTAACCAAGAGAATGAAAATCTCACTTGCAGCGATTAACCAGCGGATTTGGGTAGTTGATTGATTATAGGAATGCATAATAAGGGATGGGTTGGCAGGATAGATGGTGGTTTGGTTGGAGGGTCGAAAGTCTTCACCATCCAGCAAAAAGAAGAAGAAAAAACAAGGTTCCTCAATTACCAACTTCCTCTCGTGACCGAATTCCTCAGCCTGGCCTTAGTCATACACTTCCATATTTTCATGATACGGCTAATTATCAATTCGTGAACATGTGACTTATGTGATTAGGTAAATCAATAAACCTGCGACTTATGTGACAAGGTAAATCAATAAAAGTACTAAAGTTAAAAGTGTAAAAACACAAAAGCAAAAAACAATTATCAAAAACCAACTTTTTTAAGAAAGTCACGCCTTGTAATAAGCGCACACCACGGCATGCCGTGGCACGCCTCAAGGCGCAATATTGAAAACTATATATAGGCCTTATCGTAATGGCGGAGACACGTCTTATGACATACATGACGCACCTTTTTTAGAACTTTTGTTTTATACTTGTTAGATACTAGAATCAGCACCAAATATTCAGTGCACAATAGGATAAGAAATCCAACAGAATTGTGTGTGTGTGTGTATATTTATATTTGTAACTATATATCAAGCACTAGAAACCACTAACTTACCATGTATATGATATACAATTGGAACTAACTTACAATTTGCAGAAACTTGTGGTAGAATCTGAATCATACCGAGAGAGTCAGGGACAGACCTAGGACATTTTTCAAAAGGTGAGACCAGATGATTAAGTTTTGATTGATTTTGAGATATTTTTTTAGATTTATGGTTGATTTCGAGATATTCTTTTATGTTGATTTCAATGAACCTTTTTTGTTGAATCGAGAGAATTTTTTGGGTTTTTTGATTGACTGCGAGAGAATTTTTTGGTATTTTGTTGATTTCGAGACTTTTTCGTTTTTTTGGTGATTTTGAGATAATTTTTTGGTTTTTAGGTGCACCCCTTGAAGTTTCGAAAACGATACGGTTGCACCTTTACGAAACTGAAAATTTTTACTCTTTAGCAGAGAAATAATACTGTGGCACGTGTCACTCTGTGCTCATAAGAAGGTCTGTCCATGACTGAGACCTACCTTCGCAGTGTTCTTAGACAGAAGTTTGTCCCCTATAGAATAGAGTATTTAACAATCCTTTCAAGTATGCATGAACCTAACGAAGGGCAAGGGAGTCTAGTTCTCTACTCGAGCTTATTTATCAAAACCATTGATTCCACCCTAAAGAAGGCCATAACTAATAACTTTTATTTTGGCTTGTGAAGGCATATGTCCTAGAAGAGCAAGGGAGTCTTTTGGAACTAGTAGACCCTGGTCTTGGTCCGAAATACCCAAAAGAAGAGGCAATGATGATGTTGAACTTGGCTCTCCTATGCACCAATCCGTCTCCCACCCTTAGGCCAACCATGTCATCCGTCGTCAAAATGCTCGAAGGTAAAATTCCCGTTCAGCCACTGATGGTCAAACGAGGTGCGGTGAATCCGGATATCAGGTTCGAAGCCTTCGACATGGTATCACAGGACAGTCTGACACAAGTCTCCACCATCTCGACAGACAGTGTAGGACCGAGGAGCATGTCGACTAATGGAGGTCAATGCGTAGAAATAGAATAATCACTTTACAAGGATCACGAAAGTTCATAAATGAAGCTTTCTACTGATCATCCTTATGACGTCGTTATTTAAGTCGTTAGAGGGGCGGTTAATTTAATAGACTTATAGTTGAGTATGGGTATAGTTTATGTCTCTATTTATATTTATGGACTATAGAAATACTCAAATACTTGTGTTTAAGTTATAGTTGGGTAATGTGTTTAAATATTGTAGCAGTTCAGTAATGATAAGTTGCAATGGAAATTAAATTTAGCTAATTGAGTGTGTCCATCCATTATTTGAAAAAATAATGAAATATGTAATAATCTCTAAAAGTTGGTCTTTAACAACAACTACGTTTGACGGGTGTCGAGTCCGGCAAAATTATAAAACAACTAAAAATGAAAGCATGTTACCTCTAAACACAAATAAATTGTGATATTGATAAGTAGGATCGTCTCCTCAAGGACTCGGTGTTAACCGTGAGCCCAAGACGTGATCGTGTACAAATTCTTTATAAACATTAAACAAAACAAAGGGGGGGGGGTGGGAGTTGGATGATTTATAAACAAGTTGCGCATAAAATTATACAAACTTTAAACAATAAAAGGACGAGATCTAGTGATAAGCATGACCGGTTTTTATAAGATTATGTATCATTGACTTACACACAACAACCTCAAGTTGAATCCAGAAAGGCCGTAAGCGTCGACACACACCAAACACTCCGCTTGTCCTTAGGATTAAACTAGTACCAGACACCCGGTGAATTAGTTTCTAATTGATTAAGCCATCTCTAGTTACGAACATAGAAATTAACCTACCAATTGCATTATAATTGAGACAAGCACCAATCCTAGCTAACGATTTGACACCAAACCATTTAAGCTATAGTAAACAACCTCGTATGCAAGTCAAATGACTGGGTGATCAAAGATGCAATACTTGCTACTTATCCAAAGTTCAAAAACAATTACGGATTCTCAAATTCGGATAGCAACTCGTAATCGAATCAATAAAAATGAGGGATCCTACTCAAGTTCGATAATACGATTACGAACAACAATTAAAATAGAGATTGAAAACATGGAAAGCAACTGAAATTGAAATGTAAATAAGTCTCAACATCATCTCAAATAAAACTAATCAAAATCTCATCACTAGAAATACAAAACTAGCTACTCATAACTAAAACCTAAAACTTACAAACTAATCAAAATAAGTGAAAGATGAAAAACCCTAGATGAACCTCCAAAATTCGCTTCCAAAATCTCGAATTCGGCTTATGTTCTTCCCTATTTTCGTTCTCGATCAATCTCCCAATTCGTCTCCCTCAATTGACGGTTCCCAATCCCCTTTTATACCTCCAATTAGAAAAACCGCTTGAAATCGAACGTGAGTTGATTTTTAGAAGTGAAAACAGTATCTGATGAGACTTGATACGTGGGTTCAACCCTCGGAACAACTCACGTGAACTTGATTTCCAGAATGAGACTTGAGACGTGAGTTAAACTCTCGGGACTTATGCGAACCTGATTTTTGAGGTGCCAAAACAACATGTGACAAGACTTGATCCGTGGGTTGAGGCGTGGGTTCAACCCACGGAATCTGAAAATTGAGCTTGGCATCCATGGTTGAGCGTGCGACAAAGGAGGTGAGAGAGAGAGAGAGATGGAGGCGCTGATCTGAAAATAGACCTGGCAAACGTGTCGGGTCGTGTCGAGTTCGTGTCGGGTTCAAAGTTAAACGGGTTGAAAATGTTTGACCCTAACCCGACCCGTTTAATAAACAGGTTAGAAATCTCAACCCTAATCCGACCCGTTTAATAAACAGGTTAGAAATCCCAACCCTAACCCGACCCGTTTAATAAACGGGTTGACCCTCTTAACCCGTTTAACCCGTTAACATTTATAAAAATTTAAATAAAAAATAATAATTCACAAAAATTTAGGAATCCAAATTTTATAATTCAAATTTATAAGCTTGAACCAAATCCATTAAAATTATTACATTAAATATCCAAATAAATTGTAAATTAGTAATAGAAAAGTATAAAGAAAACTTTATAAATACACACAAACACACACACATATATGTTAATATGTATAAATGGGTTAGTCGGGTCATTTTCGAGTTGATATGCTTGACCCTGACCTTACCCGTTTAACTTTCGTGTCGTGTCGTGTCAACCCGTTTACTTAAACGGGTTGAAATTTGTTACCCAAACCCGTTTATTTCGTGTCGAGTTCATGTCGGGTTAGCGTGTCGTGTCAGTTTTTACCAGGTCTATCTGAAAACAAGAGCTGTTGGACCGAATTTCTTTTCAGCTTCTTTTCTTCTTCGTATGGGCTGCACATGGGCTAGGCAAAGAGCCGTTGGGCTCTCTTTCTTCTTTGGGCTGCCAACAAAACCAAACCAAACCAAATTAAATTACATATTTTTTTCTTTCTTTTGATTGTTGCCAAGGAAGCCCATACCAACATACATATGTTTCTTTTTCTTTTCTTTTTCACATTTTTAAAGATCAAATAACAACTCCAACTAAAAAGGGTATCTAAACATTCAATTAATTCTAAATATAGGGGGAAAATGGCATAAAATTTGTATAAAATTAGTACTCATCAATGTTACATAAGAGATTCTAGAGGTGTAATTTTTTTGAGGACTACGATGAAGAAGAAAAAATCTGGGGTTTTGATTTTTTTTGTATTCATGTCATGTTTTCTAATTTAAAATTTTTGCGAGTATGATGTTTTAATAGGAAATTAGGTTTTGGTAAAGGGAAGGTTCAAACGAGAAGCATGTCAATTTAAGAAAAAGTGAGGAGCAATTTCAGCCACTCATTTCACGATTACGGTGGTCGTGATCATGGATGATTGACGCGATTCATGGGAGGGTAAATAATATATAAAGTGGGCACCGGTCAAAGTCGACTTTATTAACCGAGATGAGTGGTTGAGATTGCTCCTCGCATTTTCTTAAAAAAATTATATTTTTCGTATGATGTTTTCTTAAACAATGACCTTCCCTTAAACTCGTCCTTACTCTAGTTGCTCCATTCCCACAATTTCCCACCAATAACTTTCCCGATTACCCACCCATCCAACAACTTCAATGATTCCATTCATCTACCTACCTGGAAACTCCTGATTATCTTCACCCACAAATACTTATATCTATGCAAACATTGGTAGTGGCGATGGTGTGTCTGTGTGAGTATGTCTTTGGTGTGTGTATGTGTGTACATGTAGTGTGTCGTCGAGGCGTGTGTATGTGTGTGTGTCGAAGATCGTTTAAGTATCACATGGTGCATGTGTTGATCAAAGGTAGGTGGTTGTCTGCGGAAAGGGACGGAGGAATGTATTAATGGGTGGTGTATGGTGGGGTTGACGCTAGGGATGAAGAGGGATCAAAATCGGAGATACTAAAGGTTGACGTCAAAGACTTGTGAAAACGGAGGTGTTTGGGAGGGTGTTCACGACGTTGGGAAGTAAGTGAAAGAGTACTTCTTTTTTTCTTTATAATTTCTTTATGTCATGTGTCCTTATCTGATTAGTAGTTAAAGTAGACAAAAAAACGAAAACGAAATTTGGGATAGGCAAAATTTTAATTCAAAAATAAAGAGAAATGTTAAAAAAATGAAAATGCCCTTGAATTTAATGAAGGAAATGAATGACCATTTGGTCAAGAGACCAAATCCAACAAAATTACATACTACAAGCACCAAATCCATTACAAAAGAAGTATAGGGACAAAATCTATAAAAATCAACAAACACCATTTGGACCAGATCTATAATTTACTCAAACAAAAAAGTTAACTAAACTTTTAAGTTGAGTTAGTTAGGAAAACCAAAAGTGAAATAAAATAGCAACTAAAGTGACTAAAATTGTAATCAAAATAAACTGGACCAAACTTGTCATCAAATGACACTACAATGATCAAAGATGTAATTCACACTATGCTTAATTATTTTATTTTGAGACCGCATCTAAATTTCTATAACCACAGGGACTAAATTTACAAAATTTCACTCTAAATTTAACAAAAAGGGGGGCAGTAAATAAAGTGGGACCACCCGCCCATGTTTCCTTTTTATTGTTGGATTTTGTAATATTTCTCATATTGTGGGTCCCTGGAGGGTATGTGGTTGGGGAGGAGAATGTCCACGTTTCACGCGATTATTGGTTCGACTTTTGACTAAATCTACACATGGTCCCACTCCCACCTGCCATACTTTTTCTGCTATGATTCGACTTAAATGACTTCTGCCTCAATTTTCTAAATATCCACGTTTCAAAAAAATCAATTTTTATGAAACTAAAATCTAATTTATCACCGTTTTATACTTTTATTAGAGTAAACTACAGTTTTGGTCCTTGTGGTTTATAGGTTATAACCCTTTTTGTTTTTATAGTTCTTAAAATAGAAAACAACCATTACGGTTAAAATTTTCTGCTTCTAACGGTTGTCAAAAATTCCATTAGCTTAAGGAAATTTTAATCATTTACCATTTTTTTGTCAATTTTGTGATAAAAATAAAACTTAATGAATGTATGTTACATTGCACACACCCTAAGAGGGCTAATTAAATGAGCATACAATAATTTGTAGTAACTATGAGAAGTTATATTTAAAATTTTTGTTAACGTTTTAATTAACATATATTTGTTTCATAATTATGATTGTTTCATATATACTTGGTTTACTTTTTCGAACTTTTTTATGTGTTTCGTAAACATGTCAAAAATGTGCACGTTCTGAACCGAGTACGAACGAAACAAACACATTGTGAAATAAATATATGTTAATCAATATTCTAAATTCTATCTTAAGATGAAAAACATTATATGAAATAGCTCGTGATGCACTAGTTTTCAAAGTTACCACAAGCAATTCCCATAAATGCCACCCTATGTTAATATGTGTTTGTGTTTGTGTGTGTGTGTATACACACACACACACACATTATAATTAAACACACACATAGAATATATACACCCCAACTTCGGCAACATACGCAAACCCACTCAAGTAGGTTTTGCTTCGATTTATAAGAACAAGCCCTACAAAATCAAGAACCTCATCTCTGGCTACTTCAAAATTGAGACCCAACTCTTCTGTACTCCCTTGATCCATACACATACCGTAGAAAAGACCCACAATTGTAACCTTTGTTGCTTTACAACTACTCGATCTCCACAAGTACAACTTCTGCAAATTCTCGAGCTCCCTCATCACACCCTCCACATTATTTTTGGAGTTTTACATCCCTATTTGCAAATTGGTTCAATCCTTTGGTTTTATTTTTGATTTTGGTTCTTCGTTTGCATTACCATTTGCAAACAGTTGGTTTTGTTAGGATATTGATTATTTATGGGTTCGATGTTGTTTTGGATTTGAAATTGATGTTGAGATTTTAGTTTATGTTTTATTCCTAAGGTTTTGATTTGGGTTTAATTTTGATATTGAGGTGTGTGCACTCGCTTTGACTATTGACGAGGATGACGGTTGTTGAGGTTTTTCGAAGCTTGGAGGCTTCATTGGACTTAGAGCTCCAGAGGCGTAACCTAAAGCTTGAAAAGTCTAATTAATATGTTATATTAACTTATTTGTTGTAAGTAAAATGACAAAAAGTAGAAAATATTCTAAAATACTCCGCATCTAGGATTTTTAATGCCTGTTAGAGTAAGGGACCAAATTCGGACGCTTTTTCCAAATCATGATAGTCGTCTTGTATCCTTGAAACTTCAGGGAAGAAAATTTATATGAGGCAAAATACAAGTTCTTAACATGTAGTTTACAGTATTATTTTCTTGACCAGTGTAGTTTTCAATATTTATCATCATTAATATTTGTTTTATTTTTATTACTACCTTTTGTAAACAATACATCATATAATTAAAAAAATAGTATACTACACATATTTTTTAATTCGAATTATACTGAAAATACTGAATATATTTAGAAATTTAAAAATGACTACAAATTATAGTTATATTTATTATTCATCTATTAATGTTAATTTTAGTAATAACTATATATCAAGCCATACTAATTCATATAAGAGTTTTTGTTTTATTTTTTTATAAGATATTATACGATAAGATATCATGATAATAAACGATTAACTAATTAAAATCATTTTCAATAATCTAATAATAAAGTGGTAACTATTTGGACAACAATTTTCTCTTTTATATTTAATCAATTAATGTGTTGGTCAACCAAGATCCATAGACATGGAAGTATTGATTTTTTTTAATTGAAATCATATAATATAAAAGTAAGTGACAGCAATTGATTAAATGAAAATCAACCGATTTGCTAAACCTATGTTTATAAAATCTAAACCCATATTTATAAAACGTTATTTTGATTGTTATATGTCAATAATCTATTTTTACTATTTTCTTAACTCTTATTGATGCATATCTAAGATTATAATCAGATAATTTTGTCATCAATGAAAAAGTTGTGACCGGTTCATTGCCCTATATTCATGTTGAACTACTTTTGGATGTGAACGGTGAAAGTGGTATGGATGTACCCGAACCCAAGTACGTATAGCGTGAAATGTCACTCGAAAGAAACAACTCAATATTGTCGGTCATGTGGGTCCTTCAATTCTACTATAAAAAATTTAAAGAAAATATTCAATTTTATCTTACAAAGAATTAGACATCATCAATAAAAAAATTAAAATTAAAATTAAGTAAATTCAAGGGCACCATATTTTGTCGGACAAAATACAAAAAAATAATTTTGTTTTTGAGAATATTTACTTGAGTTGTTTAATCTTTTTCACAATTTACATTTTTGGACTTTTGGTCTACCATTGTTCCTATTTCAATTTTATTCTAAAGTAATATTATTTAAATAAACACAAAATTATTTTATAAACATTGATTTAACCACCCAATGCGCCACGTGTGGGTCCACATATTTCAACGGCCGAGATGCTTTCTCCTCTCTTCACGCCAAATCCTTTCCCGCCTTTTTAACGGTGACGATTTTCTTAAAAACGATAATTCTATAATTTAGAAAACAAAAAGAAAAAGAAAAAAAATAGTTCATTTTTTTCCACAAGCGTCCTATAATTATCGCACTAATTTCAAATTTACCAAAAAGCCTTTTATTCCCGGAACCCCAATTCCTAGATTCCAGGGACAGTTTTGTCAATTAGCAGTCGACAATATTTCAGTATTTACGTGAAAAACAAACTTTACTTAATTACACACTTAAATTTCATGATCAATATCGAGAGAGAAAAGAAGATCCCAAATTTTGAAAAAATTAATCAATTTCAATTTCTAGAGAGAGAATGAGAAATTGAAATCTGTTTGAAAAAACAATATATATATATATATATATATATTTACATTCATAGATCATCCATAAATTAAGCATGGTGTTGAGATTTTCTTGCCAATTTCGTCTTTAATCTGCACTTGATCATCATCATCATCATAGAAATTTGTTATAATCATAATCGAGATCTAGGTTTTGATTGAAACTTTCTGTTTTTAAGGAGGATTTCGATTGGATTTTTGAGGAAGAACAATTGATTGATTTGGAATACGATTTGTGATTTGTGATTTTGAGAAAATAGATATTTGGTATGCCGGAAAATCGGCGTGTTCAGAGGAATATTGAGGTCTCTAATTCTTCATTGAATCTGAATCCTTCTGGTAATAATAACATTGAAGGTATATTGTAAAAACGCATTGTGTTTTTCGGTTTTGATTTCTGTTTTTTAAGTTTGATGAAAAAAAAATGTTTATTTGATTGCTTCAATTTTGTTGGATTCATGTTTATCTCTGTTACTGCTCTGTTTTACTCTGATTTCCCCCAAATTATCTGGAATTTTTTGATATATGAAACTCATTAAGAGATGCTGTTTTGAGTTTATGATCATGAATTCCTTCAATTTGGGGATTTTGAGATTTTATTGTGTTGGATTATGTGAAATTTGAGTTATGATCATGAATTGGTTCAATTTGGGGATTTTGAGACTTTATTGTGGTGGAATATGTGAAATTTTGAGTTCTATCTATGATTTTTAACTATTTGGATTTTAGAAGCAATAAGGAGATTGAGGATTCAGACTGATGGGAAAGAAGACGAGTCTGGTTCGATAGCGTATCCAGATCGTCCGGGAGAACCGAATTGCATATATTATTTGAGGACTGGAGTTTGTGGCTATGGTGATAACTGTAGGTTTAATCATCCAACCTACAGTGGGCAGGTATACCATAAAAATAATATTTTCCAACTATGTTTATTTTCTTTGTCGATGTACTATGTATCTCTAGAACAAAAAATGATTTATATCTGCGTAAATCCGATCCAATACCCTGCATTCGAGTGAGGTATCTTTGGTTTGTTTGGTTTGGTTTGGTTTTTATACTGTATTTTGATCCTCATTTTGTTTACCTGTACAAAAATTCATAGATGATTCAGCATGGAGTTGACCTCCCAGAAAGAATTGGAGAGCCAGATTGTGTTGTAAGTTTCTTCCTATGATTATCTACTAAATAGAAATTTCATGGAAGAGTTGGATTTCATAAGTTTTTGATCTTGTTCTTTGAATTTCTTGAATGTGATTGAATTATGCTATAGCCTATAAATGCTTATGATGCTTCTATTTCGTGTTTACTTAGACGAGAGTTGGACCATTTCTCCTCTATGTATGTTGGAACATCCGTTCTCTCCTTAAAGGCTCTTTTGGAGAATAATTTAATGCGGTTCTCCATGATCTTACATGTATCAGATCCCAGTTCTACCATTCTCAAGACTTGACATTTTGGAACAATATATGTCCATCTAACCTATATTGGGGGGGGGGGGGGGGGGGGGGGGGGGAGCGGGTATTAGAGTCCCATGTTCACTAGACTTGGATCATTTCTCTTTTGGAGAATAATCTAATACCTAATGGTGTTCCACATCACATGGTACCACTACCAATGGTCAAGATTCTACCACTTTTGGCAATGCTGTTCCACATAATCTCACATGGTATTAGAATCAAGATCTGCCACTTTAGGGACTCGACTCGACACTCTAAGCTTTTTAGTGGAGTTCCACATAATCTCACATGGTATCAGATTCAAGGTTTTATTCTCTTGGGACTTGACACTCTAAGACAATCTTTGCACGTCTATCCTCTGGGGATTGCTACAGTCCCACATTGGTTTGAGTTCGATCATTTCTCCTCTGTATATGTTGAAACTTACCTTTTCTTCGTGATGACTCTTTTGGAGAGTAATCTAATAGGGTTATACATAATTTCACATTGTTTGTATATTATGAACAATTTTCGTTTGTTCAGTATTTCCTAAAGACGGGTGCTTGCAAATATGGATCAACTTGCAAATATAATCATCCCCGTGATAGGCGTGGTGCTGGACCTATTGTGTTGAACATGGTTGGGCTGCCTATGCGCCAGGTACCATTCTCTTTCCAAAATCTCGATGCATTTGCAGTGTTCATTTGTCGAATTTAAATAAAACCGAATCTATGCAACTACTATAGGGACAGAAGTCGTGTCCACATTATGTACGGACCGGATCGTGTAAATTTGGAGTTACATGCAAGTTCCATCATCCACAACCAGCACCAGATGGCTCAAACATACCTGTTTCAGGACCTTTGCCATATGGACCATCAGGTGCACCACCCCATATCAGCGGTTCAGCATGGTCGTATCCAGGTCCTCAAACTTACTTGCCGATGGTTCTTTCTCCCTCGGGTATCAACCAAGGGTGGAGCCCTTATATTGTAAGTAACTGTTTTACGATCTTTATAAGCATATATTGGTTTAAAAGATTCAGTGCCGGTCAATCTTGTGTTTAGAGTTTGTTGATTTCATCGGTAATTGGCAAACTAGTTGTAGGCTAATAAACTAGCTTTTAGCATATAAGCTAGTCATGTTTGGTAAAAACTAGTTGACAAACTAGAAGATATTATAAAATGATGTAAAAGAACATGTGAAAAAGGTAATTGGAACAATTATGCCGCATAATTGGAAAAAATAAGAAAAACAAAAGACGTGAGCTTATTGAAACGCTACTTGATGCAGTTTTCAAGAAGCTAGCTTATAAGTTAGTTTATGGCTAACCAAACAAGGCTTTTAGATACGTTAAAATTTTGCTTATGGTTGTCAAACATCGCCTAACAATTAGCTCAAATGAGTTTGGTGTTGCTATCTATAGGCAAATATGAACCCACTGCTCTCAACCAATGGTTCGGGTTCAACTGATCATCTTTATCAAGCGCCGAGTTCTCATTTACCTGAGAGGCCGGGTGAACCAGAATGCCGATATTTCATGAACACTGGAGCCTGCAAGTATGGATCGGATTGCAAGTATCATCATCCAAGGGAAAAGATGGCTCAACCTGTGGCTAGTTCCTTGAGTCCACTTGGCCTTCCTCTTAGACCTGTAAGTTATTGCTAAAACAAAATCGGCTTTATAGGACACCAAATATGTCTAAATGTCCCGATGGAATGCTTTATATGACTTAAGTTTATAGAACAAACAATTATAGACACTTTTGAAATAAAATGTCCTATTACTCTTTTTATATAACCTTATTTGAAGAAAAGAAATGTCTTGTAAAAACAAGTGTCCTTTAATTCATAGGACATTTCTTAATCGTGTCATATAAAGAAGCTAATATGAGATTTTATTCCGAAAATGTCATCGACTTATTTTATTTTTTTAAAGATGCTTTATTTTGAAAGTGCTATAAAAAACTTGTTAGAAAGTCCAAGAGTGTCATGTCAACTTATTATAACATTTTTACATAACATGCACAATTGTTTAGCCATTTATACTTGTATAAAAATTTATATCAAGACGTTAGACATATTTGAGATCCTATAAAGTTGCTTTTGTTGTATTATATATTTATATTCCACTCTGTGAAGTATTCTTGTGAAATGACTTGATGGCTTTCGAAATGCAGGGGCAACCTGTGTGTTCATACTATGGTCTATACGGAATCTGCAAATATGGGCCAGCGTGTAAATACGATCACCCTTTGGTGATATATTCGTATAATTATACGATGGGAATGCCGACTCTACCAATGCCTGACCCATCGTTCTTCCAATATGGTGGGATGATCTCACCCACACCCCATTCATCAGAATCATCTCCTTCGAAATCATCGAAAAATGCAGGAGGATGGAGAAGTGAAGCGACGAGCAATGGGAAATTGTGTACAGATGATTCCTTACCTGAAGAACATGGTGGTTCTTCTTCTCGTTCATCGTCACAGAATCAATCGGATTGAAAAGATACTGGTTTTTGTTTTAATGTTTCTTTCTTGATTTTGTTGAACAGATAGGGATGATTTAATGCAGCAAAATGAACCCTCTTTCACCTCCAATTCTGTGGGATTGTGATGACTTTTGTAAAGGAATGTAGAGAGGGAAAGATGGGGTTGTTTTTGGCTGGCAATAAATTTAAAAAGAAAACATGAACTTTATTATTTGTTGTTTATGGTTTTCTATTTAACATGAACTTGTTGGATGATTTGCAGTTTGCACAACTTTTTGTCCAAACTAGCCCTTGTCAAGCAACATGTGTAGTAGTGTGTTATACAACATGAAAATTGGTTGAAAGTTGTAAAAATTATTAGGTTAGTAAAAGAAGAAGATTCTATATCTTAAAGGGAATTTAGTTCAACCATATAATATAGCAAGGGAAGTCCTATGGTTTGCTTTCTGAGTCTCTTTAGGGTGCGTTTAGTACATGAATCAGACGAGTCTCGTCAGGCCATAGTGAAGTAAACAAATGAAAGTATTGTGGAATGTTTTAATTTGACGCGAGTAGTTTAGTAATTTACCTATTGTGTCTCATCTCCCTAATTTTTCTTCCACCTGTTTTGCTATTCAGTCTTATCCTGTCATCTTCTAGTCTAATTGTCGCACCAAACATAACATGACAAGTATTTGTTTAGTAAGCAACTGGGCATTTGATTTAACGATAGTGGTGGATCTATAAAATCCTTAGTTCTGTGAGTTTAGAGTGTCGAAAGAGAAAGCAAAGGGGACAAAAGAATATATATTGGAGCATAGTACAAAAGGGAAAACCTTTTTTTTCTTGTTCTAATTGATTAAGATGTGTTTGGTTTCTTTCAAAAAATTACTAGTTGTAATGCAAACAAACATGGGGTCATAATGGAACTTGACCTTTGAAACACATAAAGAGACCAAAACACACACACACACACACATATTTCACTCCATGTCTTTCTAAGGCCCTAAAGACATGGTGCAACAAGCCGAACCAATGTCGTCAAGCATCCAACAAGTCTACCGATCAAAGGGGTTACTCGCAACGATGACAGTCCCCATAACTCCGATAACGCCACCTGTAAAAACTCACGAACATCATGAGACAAAATGCATCCTGTGGACTTCTTCATTCGAGCTTTTTCAAAAAGAATTCCAATGAAGTGGGACCCGCAACCAAAAAGGTGTCGGTGGCTTTTTCAAGTGTCTAGAACTCTAGATGGCCAAAAAGTCTTACAAGAAAGCTCATGGGAGATTGGGAGGTAGCACAGTTACAATATTTTGAGAGACCCTATTACACCTGTATCAAAGACTACATATTAACTAGATAGGTAATAAATAGAACAACAAAAATATCTTAAAACGACAAAGCAACAAATGAAGTTTAATTAAATAGATCATTCTTCTAAACATTATTCAAAAGCCAGAATTGGGGTTTGCCATATTGGCTAAAAGAGTAAAGGCTAAAACATGTATAATTGGACCCCAAAATTTTTTAGACCCTCCACCATATCTCATATTTGGAACACCTTCGTGTCCAAAACCTCGTCCAAGTTGCAAGCACAAGGCGAATTTTTAGTTCGCAGTTTTTGTTTGTTTCTATTTGTTTTCACAAGTTTATAAGCGGCTTTAAAGGAATCCGTTTGTAAATACCAGTGCAGCAAGCAATTATGAGGAATATAATCAATCACAAGATGTTTTGGTCATAAATTCATTTTTCCCATGAAATTGCAGTTTTTGACTAGATACATAGCTTTAGAACTTCCACAATCATAAACGTTTTCAAAAGGTTATACCTGTGCCACATTAACTTTCTTTTTTCTGCCACATCAGTTTTCTATATCCTACACATTTTCTAAATATTTCACTCTCAATCATGAACCAGTTCATAGCTTACAAAATAAAAATTATAATAGTTAAAAGAGAATCATTTTAATTAAAATATATACCTATAATAATTAAAAACCAATATAGAAAAATTACAACAACAAAATTCATTATAAGTAAAAAGTTTACAGTAACAAAAACATTTTTTTATTGATTTGTGTAGATAAAAGTTGAATTTTATTTGTGTAGCTAAATATTGATACTTTATTTATTTGCGTGTTATATATTTGTAATATTAAAATGGAGGAGGGGTGTTATATATTTGTAATATTAAAATGGAGGAGAGGTCCCACAATGAATAGCATGAACCGCTTCATCCGCATATACACTAAATTTTATTAAGTGGTTTATAAAGATGATGTGGAAGTTTATAAATCGACTATTGGGGATGCTTTTAGAGAAACTCTAATGCTAACCAATGTTTTAGATACCTTTTGATCATAACAAAGTACGGGAATTGTGACATATCAATATTATCGACTATGACAATAGGCACCTAACTTAGATTAACAAGCAAACCCGAAAAGAAAACAAAATGTTATAATTTTTCGTTTGACGTCACACTGGGTGACGACAGATGTCTTTCCATCCTTTTTCGGTGGGGAGAAGTGTCGTTTTTTGGTTAAGGGAGGTGAACTTCCAGGAAGCCATTTTCAATAAAAGAGAGATGCATTTTTTGCATAGGAGGCATGGGGTACAATATAAGGCTCCTATAGAAAGTTTTGAAGAATTGATTCTTTATGTTTCTTGAAATATTCTTCAACATTTTCCTAATGCCTTGTGTATGATTGTGACCTTCACATCACGGAATAAAGTCGACAAAGAAAAAACGACAAAATTTTTGGACCATCTTTATTTTAGAGTTATGGGTTGAGTTTTATCCCAGATACTGAAATATCGTATTCGTGTCTTGGTTGAAATTGGACATAGGGGCTTTAGTTTTTTCCGAGGTCATGAGCTCTTATAAGTGTTCTTGGAGACGCAAGATTGTAGCAGATTAGGGATGGGGATTTGTAGAGCATAGAGCTTTAGGCTAGTCTAAGAGCGTATGCTTTCTTTAGCTTGTTTATGTTTTTTCTTGTACCTGTCGATACTTGTATGTTATTATTGGATACCTTATCAAGATAATAAAATTTTATCCCTATACTCTTGATGTAGAGGTCAACATACATCTTACCTCTCCTAGACCCCACCCTTCAGGTGAGATATACTGAGCTCGTTTGGTTTTGTCTTTGTTAAAAAATCTCATCTAACATGTAAGTGAAGTACTAACGGAAGACAAAATGGTACATTTTCTAACATAAACAAGTAAATAACGGAGCACCAATAATCACACAATAATTCAATATCTTTACGTATAGATTGGAACCCAAATTGGGTTATGGAATCAATAATATAGTAAACAAGGGTAAAAGACCGGTCTATTGATCTAAATTTTTTCCACTTGTCTTGGAATTAGAAGCCTAGGGCATGTTTAAATGAAAACTCATCTTTCATTGCGAACGTGAGAATAAAGGAGAGCATGCCAAGTGTACAGACCTTCACAATCATTCATGTATTATTCATCATGACTAATGAATCATTTGGAATGAATAATACACAACTCATGATAAATAATACATGAATCATGAATTCATGTATTTTGATCCTGAATGATATATTATTCATCTTGAATGTTGTATTTTTCATCATGGATAATGCAGGAGGGTACACCTTTGTTATTCATACTGAATGTGGACACCCACGTACGGACACGTGTCACGCTCTCGACTGTCCCGGGTTCGCAACGTAAGATGAGTTTATAGCTGAACTTTTCCCTGGAAGCATAATTATGTCATCCATTTCCAATTCTAAAGGAATCAGTTAAAAACTGAAATGATGAAACGAATCGCATCTGGAAACAAATGCTAATAATTAATTTAAGATTTCTAAAAATTAATTTGATCAAGTCAACATCAAACTCTTAAGTTCAGAAACTCCTCAAAGAAAAGCAGTATTTGCATTGTATTAACAAGTGACCAAAGGAAAGGATTTAATGCTCTGTTTCCACTATTTAGATAAGAATACTACAAACAGTTATTGGCCTATAATGGTATGCATGCCTTTTAATGTTTAATGTCATTTGTATATATGATGCATATATTTTTTGTCAAAATAAAATTTATGTTATTCATGCAATGTTCACCAAGGCTTCTCCAACCATTGGATTTAGTGAAAGATGAAATTCTCATGGTTCATACACCTCATCATGATTTAGCAGTCATTCAAAGTTTTTCATATCCATCATTCATTGTACAGTTTGGAGTAGTCTCCTAAAAGCTTTGTTTAGAACCATAGGGCTTATTAGTGAACTCGTTAAAGCTTATGGGAGACGTGGCTCAATAACCCATCCAGTGGCGGAACACAAGCTTAAGAACGTAGGGGGCCAAACCTAATCTTCAATATATATGTTTCAAACTTTTTTGACAACGATAATATATCAAGGAACACCCTTATAACCCTCCATCTGGACCGTATGAACAAGTGCATACAGATAATTTTGTAATATACAAACATGCATATGCATAGATGCATAATGCAGTTATGAATAAAAACCCAAAAAGAACTCAAATTACTCATATAAACAAGTGATTTGACCATTAATTTAATCACGTGTGATTTTCACATGATTAATATTTTTCATGGAATCTTAAATAGTTAACGTTCTTGTTTAATCATTTCTATATATACAAATTAAAACACACACAAAAGTATATCTTTTTAATATTTTATTATGATAACTTATAAAACTATATAACTTAAAATAAACATTCTACAATTTAAACATTATTATTATTTGATAAAACATTATAAAATAGGAAAATGCATATTATATAATCATTTACTTTTATGAATCCTTAAGGAGGTTGTGTAAAAAAAGACAAAAGTTAATATTGCTTCCTATAACTAGGTTATCTCTGGGTGATTGTAGTGGGGCGAAGATGTAAATTGGAAAAGAATGGCTCAGACAATATTTACCAATTACCGATTACCAATTACCAATGCACTATACATAAAATGCACTATGAATAAAAAAACAGGGGGGCCATGGCCTTCCATTGCCCTCACTACCATCCGTCATTGAACCCGTCTACCCCTGATTTGAATCCAGGCGTTAACGACTGGTGACCACTGAGGAATTATTTCAGGGCTACACGCTTAGTAGTCGATAACTGTCAAGGATTAGTCTAGGCAAAATGCCTAGGACACCCTTTAAAAAAAAGCTTTGTTTGGACAAATTTCCAAGTTTTAGTGGTTAATGTGCAGTGACAGATCTAGAACCTGGGATAAGTGGGAGCACACTCTTAATTAACAAACTCTTGCAAAACGGTTTGCCATTTCACTAGATCGAACGCCTTAAGAGGAAGATTTTCGAGTGAGCAATGAATGGCATGTGAATGAGTGATATGGGGAGAATGAGTAGTTGTACAACTGAACACAATATGGGAACTATACAAATTGAACACGGCATGGGTAGGAGTTAGGTGGAACATAGTACTTGTTTGTAGTCACTTGAGAAGCTAATAGCTAGAAAGAAACGACGAGGAAGCGAAGTTGTCTACGAAGTGGCCCGGCCAGAGTCCCCACGCCACTTATAACATATAGCAAATTGCATGAACATGAATATCAAAATGAACACAATATAAAATCAAACAAAGCACATTGTAACAACTTCCTAATAACTAAACCCTTACAATTATTAATTAACAATATATTTTTAACAAACTCTGACTTAAATTAACAATTTTCAAATTAACGAACCCTAAAAATTAATAATAAACAACAAAAAACCGATTTTCAATAAACCGTAAGTTAAAATATACATTTTTACACTTAACAAAAGCTATTATAATTAAAAAACAAATAATAATTAACAATAAACAAATAAGTTAGTAATAACAAATTATTAATAATTGATAAATAACAAATAACAAATAATGACATACAAAATACCTAATGGTTATTTGATAGGAGAAATTACAAATGAGGTATGTTGCTGTCATTTTGAAAGAATTAAGAAGCATCGAAGTAATGTCTAAATCCAAGAATTTAAAACAAAGATTAAAGATCCCAAAAACAAATTCAATTGTCTTATGGATTCGAATAAAGCACCCAAATAGATTTTAGATGATACAAAAGAAGGGTTAAAGACCACTCAATTAAATATTATCTTAATAAAATCTTTAATATATTTGAGAATTAGTAAGCTTGAGTTACGAGTAGAGTTATGAGTACAAATAACTTTTATTTTCCGGAATGTTACTAGATAAATATTATCGAGTTAAATCAAAGTCTAGTTTATTTACCGATTCCTTTCCTATTTAATATAATTTTATCCATAGACAAAACTTTGAGTCAATTTTTCTAAAGTCGTATGAAAAGTTTAATGGAGAAGTTGGATATTTTAAAGGTTTTATAAAAAAAAGGGGTTATGATGTAATAAAAGTATTTTTAAATAACTAAAAAAATTAGGGTGCCTTTGAGTGTGGAAATTTTTCAATTTTTCAAAAAAGTTTTTCAAGGAACATGAAAATTTTAAAAACGCTTTTGCTTCATTCATTTTTCAAAAGTTTTCCAATAAAATGAAAAACAATTTGTTTTCTAAATTCAACGCAAATTAGAAAACTTATTTTAATAGTTTTCCAAAGTTTTTTAGATATGTTTGCTAATTTTCTAAAAAGAAAAATAAAAACTCCTTTTAAAGTTTTCATAGAAAAATAAAAAAATCGCATCCTCAATTTTTTTAAAATTTTAATGCATCATATGCCATATGGTGTCACCTTCTTACCCAATATCTTCTTAAGGCCCAACAATATTAATGGTTTCCCCATAAGTCCATGACCATCTACAATATTTGATGGTTATTTTAATTGAAGGTTTCAAATCATTTTTGACACTTGTCATCAACAGTACTAGCATTTAAAATAGCCCATTTATAGAAAGCAAGGATAAAGAAAAATTAGAAATTGTTTTTACAACAAACAAAAAACCGTTAAATTAATCTAAATAAACAATTTTATATCATTTGATTGGTTTGTTTTTCAACAGACCACAAATACAATGTTTAAAATCATTTGTTTCAGCATAATTTATTGTCTTTTGTATTTTTAAAGATGTTATATGTTGTATATAGTAAAGTTATATGAGTATATTATTTTATGAGTGTATTTTGGACCACCTCTAAATCCCGCCATTTAATTTATGTTGCTTGAAAAGGTAATGATAGTTATGTTTCTTTTTGTATCAAGTGGATTCATATGAGTTTGAGATTCGTTTAAGATCTTGTACAATATAGCATACAATAACATAGCTGTTGGAGCACAAAAATTGCTAAAATAGAAAAAAACTAAATTTTAGCATATTTGTTGCTCCAACAGCTATGCTATTATCCATGCTAAAATAGAGAAAACTGGAGAAAAATTGTTAAAATCTCTAAATTTAGAGAAATCTCTAAATGGTGATAGAAATGGTTATTTTAATTCTCCAACCAATAGGATTACTTGAAGTTAAATATTTAAGAGAGAGAAAGAATTATTTACCAAAGGAGTGTTAGCCTAGTGGTAAAGCTTGGGCACTACATAGTGGTGAACCCGAGTTCGAGCCCTGGAGGACGTATTCTGGAGGTACGGGGGCTTCGACCCTGGGCTGCATGCTTTAGCAGTCGGGCTTCGGCCCAAAAATTGCCGAGGATTAGTGTGGCCCCAATGTGGTTTGGGATACCTCTTCCAAAAAAAAGAATTATTTTAATACTCCAACCAATAGGAACAACTTTAGAATTGCTATAATAAAATAGCTGTTGGAGTTGGATGCAAAAAGTTTTAGAGATTTTTAACCTTTTTACCCTATTTTAGAAAAAATTTAGCATAGCTGTTGTAGATGCTCTAATATAGGCAACGTTTGGAGATTGTTTTGGTTTAATTATATAGGCAAAATATATGGAAATGCAACGTTTTGGTTTAATTACTATTTTGGAGATTCTCTTTCAAAAACCTTGTTTAAATGTCACTATGTCAGTTCAAAAATTATGTGTTATATTATAAAATGTTGACCTCTTTGGTGAAATTTGACCTTTTTCATTTCTAAAATGTGTCTCCCAAAATGACTTTCTCAAACTATACACGGAGCATAAGCATAATTGTGAGTATGCATGTACTTATGTATCATATGTCAACTATTTAAGTACGCATGCATTTCTTCATGTAATCTCGTTTTATCAAAGAACCTATAGACATCACTTTCGACATACAAGTGGACAACGTTCTATATTGATCACGCAAGCCCCACATATGGTATCAGCATATACCCAATAACCATTATGTCATCAAGTTATGAATCGGTTAGATCTAGCATTAAAGTGTATGATTTAATCATAGTAGACTTCAAAATAACCAAGTCAATGATGCATTGTACTACAACCACAAAAAACACTTCTACCAATCATCTCAAATGGTGCAAATGTGTCTAGCATACAAATTCACAAACTTATACCCATCATGTGTATATTTGTTACTAGGAGGGCTTTTACCAAAATGTTTGCAAGGTAAGTGTTTAGTTGTAAAAGCCATCTTTCTCACTTATCCTACCAGATAAGATTACTGGTCATCAAAATGACATATAGTAAGATTTTTTGGTGTCATCTTTTATCCGACAAGTGCTAACCGAGTAAAAGTAACCCCTCTCACTTATCCAATAAGACTGTGAGTCCTTATCTTGACACTTTCCATGTAAGATTCACAATCTTTGTCATACTCACTCGGTAAGGTAAGCGTGTGGTAAACGGTCTCTTTAATATGTTAGGCCCGTTTACTTAAACACTTACCTGGTAAGTGCTTACCGGTAAAACTGAACACTATCACTACCATATCGGACAATATTTAGTCTCTCAAATTGGTATCGTACACAACAATTTACTCGGTAAGCTCTTACCGAGTAAGAGTTGTCGATCTCACTTACCGGGTAATACTCTTGGTTCATGTTATCGCTCTTACCGGGTAAGATTCTAGTCATTTCCATGTTCGTCTTTAAAGTAAATTGACCCACTAAGTACTTACCGGATAAGCATCAAGTAAAGTAGCAAACAACCCCTTAGTCTAAATATCAGTTATCCAACCTAAGTCTAAGATAATACTGGACTATGGACATAATAAGTACGTAGTAAAAATCATCTCATAATGTTGTTATTATGTTCATCATACAACATATAGCATAACAGCTTGCTTAAAAAAATGTATAGCATAACAGCTATGTCTGTAAACGAACCGAACGAATACGAACGAAGGCTTGTTCGTGTTCGTTCGTTTAACTTAACTGAACAAACGAACGAACACGAACGGTAAACGAACAAAATTTTTTGTGTTCGTGTTCGTTCGTTTAGGTATTTGGTGTGTTCGTGTTCGTTCATGTTCGTTCGTTTAAGATGCTAATCGAACATAAACGAACGAACGTAAAAGTTAAACGAACATAAACGAATGAACATAAAAGTTAAACGAACAAACGTAAACGAACAAGCTTACTTGTCATTTCATCAACTATTAGGAGGTTCATTTTTTTTAAACTTAATATAAAACCAAAAGAATAATCAAATTCAAATTTAAAACTAAATTGAATTCTAAAAATATATAGCTTAGATAAATAAGTATTAAATGTTTTGATACAAACGAACATAAACGAACGACATAAACGAACGTAAATGAACGAACGTTCACGAACGGTGCCTTTGTTCATGTTCGTTCGTTTAACTAAACGAACAAAAAAATTTGTTCATGTTCATTCGTTTATTAAATAAACGAACATAAACAAACTTCTCGCCGAACGGTTCGCAAACAGTTCACCGAACATTCGGTTCGTTTACAGCCCTAATAACTGCACATAATAAATAGACAATCTCTTTGTTTATTATCACTAAACTGTTTCTAATTAATACAATAAAGTAATGAACAACTATTAAGAGTTCTACTAAATAAGTTTTTCTTAGAAATATATCTTTCAATCTAGCTCATAAGCTAGTTAATGACTTATAAGTTAGCTAGTAGATGATAAGCTAGCTTATGAACAAATTATGTTTGGCAAAAACTAGCTCATGGGTATGTAAATAAATGGTATACTAGGATATAATTAATAGTTAATACTAATGAGGGTATAATTGGAAAAAGTTACAACAAGATCCAAAAAACTACCTTAAAGTAGCTTATCAGAAAGAGTTATAAGCTATTTTTTGTCCATCCAAACATATACAAAAAGAATATGCTAGCTTATAAGCTAATTTGTGTTTATAAAACAATGACTCACTCTTCATTAAAGAAGTGTTGGGTCCAATGAGAAGTAAGTTATCATAGAAAGACAAGTAGGATCTCCATCTTTGAAAGCATATTGCATTAGATCTATTATTTAGTGTTGATGCAGCTCCTCTATGACTTGATGAAATACCAATGATCCTATCTTTGTAACTAATAAGTACTTAGAAAAATAAAATGCTTTAGAAACTGCAGCGAGTCTGTTCGCTGAACGTTTCTTCCTTCAAAGCATTCACTCACTTTAAAGTATCAGCGATTTCTTGTCTCCCTGACTCCGATCAGTGACAGCGATTGCTGATAACAACTAAGTACTTCCTGAAGACAAATAGTCATGTCACTATGAAACCATTAGCACCATCTATTGATGCAAGTTGATGACAGAGTCAGCGATGCTTATGATCTGAAGTTGATATCAGTGACAGCTAGCTGACTACACTAACATGATGTTCCTAAGAGAACAAATCACAGTGCCTCCCTGAACCTTCCCAAGGATCAGCAACTCTAGGCCTCATCAGTGACTTATACTCTAAGAATTATATATTTGTCTTCTTGTCCTATATGCACAAAAAGGATTTGATTTGCCTTTCTGGCAATAGTACAAAAGGGTATGCCTCTTTACTGTTCCCTCCGTAGTTATCACCCATAAGGCAACTATTTACCATAGACCATGACCCTACCATGCATGGACATTATTTTATAGTACAATAGTACAACGGACCCAATTTTACATGACACGTGTAAAGTAGGGTATGGCATGCATTAAATGCATGGGGTATTAATATGAACGTTGGGTTGTTCTTCAAACCACCTTGGTCCATCTTCTATACCCCAAATCCTTTCCCTCCTTCTAAATTCTTCTAAGTTCTTTCTTACTACTTCTTTACTTGCTTTGTGCATAAGCAAAGGCTAAGTGTCTAAAATTCTATAGATTGTTTAGATCTTGACATAGTCTTGATCTTGTTCAACAAACAATCTAATATTAATCTATACAAAGACTCCATAGGAGTCATAGATTAAAATATATAGAATAAACTGTGTTGATTGTATTCAACCCCTCTTCTACAATACAATATAATATAATCTATCTTATTGTCCATCCCAACAGGACCAACATTTAGGGTGCGTTTGGTGCACTGGACAGGGTGGGACAGGACAGGACAGGACAGCCCTGTCCTGCGTTTGGCGCGTCCCAACCTTGGACTAAGTAGAACACACTAGCACAAGACATGGGACAAGTGTGTCCACCCCCTTACCCATGGAACTAAGTGGAACAAGGAACTTATTGACCAAAATACCCCTAAAATAAGAAACCTAATTAAATATCCCTTCTTTTTTCTTCAACCGCTTTCTCCCAAGCTCCATCTCCTCTTCGATTTCACGACCTCAGATCTACCTCCCTCTCCGGCGATGTCCGGCGACCTGCGGCTGGTACCTCCGGCGACCTCCGCCTCCCTCTACGGCGATGTCCGGCGACCTGCGGCTGCTACCTCCGGCGACCTCCGCCTCCTTCTCCGGCGATGTCCGGCGACCTGCGGCTGCTACCTCCGGCGACGTCCGACGACCTCCGCCTCCCTCTTCGGCGATGTCCGGCGACCTGCGGCTGCTACCTCCGGCGACGTCCGACGTCTGGCGACCTTTGCCTCCCTCTCCGGCGATGTCCGGCGACATGCGGCTGCTACCTCCGGCGATGTCCGACGTCCGGCGACCTCTGCCTCCCTCTCCGGCGATGTCTGGCGACTTGCGGCTGCTACCTCCGGCGACCTCTGCCTCCCTCTCCGGCGATGTCCGGCGACCTGCGGCTGCTACCTCCGGCGACCTCTGCCTCCCTCTCCGGCGATGTCCGGCGACCTGCGGCTGCTACCTCCGGCGACCTGCATCTGCTACCTCCGGCGACGTCCGACGTCCGGCGACCTCCGCCTCCCTCTCCGGCGATGTCCGACGACCTGCGGCTGCTACTTCCGGCGACAACTTATAGACTTTATCAATAAAACAGTATTATAAGGTTTTAAATTCTTTGTTATTATGCATTTAAATTGATTATTTATTAATAAAACAGTAAACAGCTCATCAGGGGTAAACTGGTCATTTCAACATGTTCTGGCTTGTCCTGTCCTATGTTGTTCTAACTTACCAAACGTTGGACACCTGTCCTGTCCTGTTCTGTCATGTTCTGTCCTGTCCTGTCCTGTCCTGTCCTGTCCTGTCCTGTCCCGTCTGCGTACCAAACGCACCCTTAGGGAGAACAATTCACAGAATAAGTATAAGATTAAAAATTATCAATGATTTAAATTTCTTCTTCTATTTTCATAGGATAAGTACGAGATTAAAAATTATCCATGATTCAAATTTCTTCTTTCCGTTCTCATCGTAATTGTTTTTCTCATATGATCCTTTCGTCTATAAGAATTTTATAGGAGATGGGAATTAATTAATATAAGGGCAAGAGTGTCATTGTATATATAGTTTGAAGCATAATAATAGAATGGAAGAAGTAAATGAATGGACAAGTAGAGTTGTCACTGGTTGCACCTAACATCATTAGAATCACAATCACTCAATATGCTTATACCCTTGTGTAGGTCACCCCTTATTCAACCTCATAGCCAATAAGTCACTTCTAATAAATCAAATAAATATTATAAAATAATGTTTTCGGATTTTTCAAGTAGTATTTTACGCCAAAATAATGTCTATAATCATGTTTTTACTAGATATGTTGTTAAACTTTATTGTTAAATTCTTGATTGTTAACAGTGATTTCTAATTCCTCAATACCACATGCAACGAAAAATGGGTTATCAAGATGACAGGTGATTTTGTGATGCAAAATGCACCGTCAAACATAGAAATATAAAATCTTTCAAGTATCACGATATTGTTTTTTTGTTGGGGATGAACCTCATAGATTATGGTTTATGAGAAGTCACCATGTTGGTACCACAACGAAGTATCGGAGTCATTCATTCGCATGTGCGACCGTCTTCTTTAAATTTTTGTAATTAATAAAGGCGTTCACATGTCGTACAAAAAAAAATAGAGGCGTTCACATATTTGACATAAAACTACATTTTCTTCAAAATAAAATTTATAGCTAATTTGTAGGTTTCACACCTCTTTTATATATTTCCTAATTTCTAATTTGTTAGCTTGTTGCTTCCACAATCTTGTTGAAAAAATGAAAATAAAATTGAACAGGAAATATAGACCCATCAAGAAATTTTGTAATACCACCACATTCACATGATTAATAATCTAGCAATACTCATATTGTCGGTAAAGTCTAGCATTTCAAAAGATTAAAGGTTCAAATATCATTAAATATGAAAAGTGTGGGTAAATAGGTATGATATATAAATATTATATACTTCAAAAGGGAAGTGTATTATATGTTAATCAACATCAAACTTTGAAAATGTAGAATAAATTATACCAAATGGAGATATGTAAAATTAGAGACGGGCTCAGGTATGACATATTACAAACCCTTCACGAATTTACATTGTCACCTATGGCTTTCTATAGGCGAACGAGCATCAATATATTCCTTCAATCTCCATCCGCTCACCTACATCCTCAATTTCTTATTTTCTTCTATTGCAAAATCTTGCCAAGTTTGAATTCTCCTTGGAGAAATCTTGAGAACTTAATTTCTTCCTCCAACATCTTCGAGTTTAGCTTGATGTTGGATTTCTTTGTTGTTTCATCTGATTATTTTGTTTTGATTGACGGTTTCTTTTTTGTTGTTTGGTTTGATTTGATTTTGTTATTAAAGTATCATTTGATTTTTACATCAAAGATTTAAGATTGTATTTCACTAAGACATCACTCAAATTTTACTTGCTAGAACATACAACACCTTTGAGACCTCGTAACAAATGACCCTTTTGGGTTTTGATGATGTGCTTCAAGAATTCCATTATTCTATTAGCACACTACGTATACATTTTCAAATAATTCATTTATTAGCAAGATATTATTGATGTTGTAAATTATGATATTGTTAGACAACTTAGGTTAAAAAGAGGAAACTGTTTTATATTTAAACACATGTTTTATGATATTATTTGATTTGGGGTTTTTGTTCATATACTCTATTTTATGCTTCCAAATTTATATCTAAGAAAAAGACTTGCTCGTAAAGAATAATTATAAAATATAACTATTTTTTATTTTGAATTATATGATATTATTTATGATGAATTTTCTGAATCTTGCCGTTGTATAGAATATGTATGGTGGCCTTTAAACATCACCATGAAAAATAACCATATATAATGTGGCATGTATTTAGTTAGTTGGTAAACTAGCTGATAATCTAAATGTTGAGTAATAAGTTATGTGGTAGTTGATAAGCTATAAAGGTAACTTATAAATAAATTATGCTTGACAAAAACTAGCTTATGACTCATGAGTATATGTAAAATGACCAAAAATGTATCTTGTGATATAATAATTAATAATAATAACAGTATAGTTGAAAAAAGCTATAAAAAGCTTCTAAAACACTACTACAACTAACATTTCAATAAGATAGCTTATCAACTAATTTATAAGTTAAGTGGTGTTTGTTTACCTCTTAACAGTTCCATTAAGAGACAATCTCTTAACCATTAAGAGGTGAATCATGTTTGGCAAAAAATTGGATTGCCTTTTAATGGTTCCAAAACCATTTGAATGATTAAGTATCTTGGATGTCTCTTAACCGTTAAGAGTCCTGATTTCATACTCAACAATTACCAAACCACTATATCTCGTTTTGCACCATATCATAAGAGCCTCTTAATCATTCTGACCACTTAATCGTCCAGCACCAAACCACTCAGCAACTACCAAACGGCCCCTTAGCTTATTTTTATCAAACACAACTTTAGGCTATGTTTGGCAAGCGTAGCTTATAAGCTAGCTGGTAGCTGATAAGCTAGCGGATAGCTGATAAGCTAGTTATTGATTGATAAGCTTGCTAGTAGCTGATAAGCTAGCTGTTGAACAAATTATGTTTGGCAAAAACTAGCTTATGAGTATGTAAAATGACCAAAAAGGGTACCTTTGAATTTAATAATTAATATTAATAAGGGTATAATTGGAAAAATCTACAATAAGCTTCTCATAAGCTACTCAAAGTAGCGTTTCAAAAAGCTAGCTGATAAGCTAGCTTCCTGGTATATGTTTGGATGGACTAGCTTATAAGCTAGCTTATACTTGCCAAACAAAGCCTTAATTACTAAATTTAATAATTTTGGTTTTCTTAATTTTTATAAAATAATATTAAACAAGATGTTAAAATGAAAGAAAAGGAAGAATGAATTAATTAATTTTGATGGATATTGTCGGCGGGGAAACAATGGTAGGGCCCAGGGGACCTCTTCCTAATTTAGAGGAGACCCTCTTTCTCATTTTGGAGAAATCAAATCTAAACCAGATCCTTTTCTCTCTCTCTCTCTCTCCTTCACCGCACTGCCACAACTAATTCCCCCACCGACGCCATTAATCAAATCCCATTTCAAATTTAAACCCCTCCCTCCCCTTTTACTTTTAGAGGGAAACCCATACCGATTTTACTTGCATAGACTTAATCAGGTTTACGTAAGACCAATATATTTTTGTACACGTTAAACCAATATGTTTTTATAAGATAGATGATGAGACTAAACTTTTACATTTTAAATTCCACAGCAAAATACTATAAAAAAATAATTTGAACATTCATAGCAAAAACAATATCAATGTTATCTTCATATTATTTATAGAAAAGTTCAAATGTGAACTCAATTTTGGTTGTGAACATGAGAACGAATCTCAGCCACTCATCTGGTCAATAAAGGCGACTTTGACCGGGTCCCCTTCTTTAATAATCCCAACCCTCCCATGAATCGCGTCAATTCTCCGTGATCACGTTCACCGTAACCGAATATGTGTGGCTGAGAGTCGTCATCACGTTCACAACCAAACTTGAGTTCACATTTGAACCAGACCCTATGTGTATATGGGTAGGTTCATATGAGAACACTAAAAACTTAATAAAAACAAGAGAAACTTCGTCAACGTACAAAATCATATATGATTCATGCGAGCAAAGTTTGTCTAGCCCAGTGGTAGAGGTACCATCCTGAGGAGGTCAGTGGATGGTATCCCTGGCTACCCAGGTTTGAAACCTTGTGGCAGCAAATGGAGTTACCCAGGTTTCGGCCGATTTGAGGCCGGTGCGGATTAGTCGAGTGCCTGAATCGATCTCGGATACCACGGGAATATGTGTGTGAGTTTATCTGTTGTTCATTAAAAACGATTCACACTACTTTGCTCGTGACTTTAAGACGCATGGCAAGTTGTCCGCATTTTTATCCCGTCGGTATAATAAAATCATATATGATTTTGTACATGACCAAAGTTTTTCATGTTTTCTTAAAAAGTTAGTGTACTCGTTTGAAGCTCTTTATATATATATATATACACACATGTATAAGGGTCAGGTTCAAATGAAAACTCACATTTCATTGTGAACGTGAGAACAACCGAGAGCTCACCACGTTACATATTCAGTTTGAATAATCATATATTATTCAGACCGAACAATACAACATTCACTATTATTCAATTTGAATAATACTTGATTATTCAAACTGAATATGTCGAATGTCACGCTCTCGGTTGTCCTCATGTTCACAATGAAATTTGAGTTTGCAATCGAACTTTCGTGTATATATATATATATACAAAACTTATCCCTACAAATTACACGTAAGGTCGTATTTCAAGGTTGAGTCAATGGCTAAGAACACTGATGGAGGATTTCGAACGCGTAAGGTCGTATTTCAAGGTTGAGTCAATGGCTAAGAACACTGATGGAGGATTTCGAACGCATCTCCGAACTTGAACTTGTGTCCAGCCATTTGTCAATTGAGTTGCATTAAGTTACAGTTTGATGTCCCTAAGAGTGCGTGTGGTACGCAAAGCAATATAGAATGAGTCATGACAAAATAAAACAAACTTGTCCCATGTATGGCATGAATTTATGTGAAAACGTATTAGAACTAGGTAGAACAATAGTGGAAAACACATGTTCTTTCCTACTCCCTAAAACTAAGTAGAACAAGGTCTAAATTACCATTATATCCCTCAAGATACAAATCACTTTTCACTTTTATGATAAGCTTAGGGGTGAGCAAAACTCGAACAAATCTGAAACAACTGGAAACCTTAATCTACCCAGCCCACAAAACTCGAATTAACTAGATCTCTGAAATTCGACTTTCTAGGTGGGTTACTCAGTTCAAATGGGGTTTCCATACCCTTTATTTATTCATATCTTGTTACTTAAAATATGTATGTTCATCTTTAAAGTTTTGTTGCATACGATTTGTATTTTCTACTAATTTGGTGAGAAAGGTAAACGAAAAAAAATATATTACTAAAACTTGAACCCGATTAAATCTGAATTTGACATGGCCCAAAATTCAAAATTTGAATCTGACACCCTATTATGATTTTCGGGTGTTACATTTCATACTTGGAATCCAATCGGAAATCCACCTATCAGCTATAATTTTAAAACATATATTTGATCATGGTTTTGTTGATACATATAGACTGTTGTTTTCTGTTTTTGTTGATTCTCATTTTGATTGACTATTAGGTAAAAAAACACTAAAAAGTTAATCAGTGGTAAATTGGTAAATTAGTCATATTTTGTCCATGCGTTACTAAACGTTGAACAGTTGTTCTATTTTGTCATGTCTTGTTTAGTTCTGTGTGTGCACCAAACACACCCTAAATAACTTTTTTTTTTATTAAGAGTTACCCTATTAATTACTAGTATCCATAACATTAAATTTATCTAGGGTTGAGTTCCGATGAGAAATTAAGGTTAACATGAAAAGCATGGAAGTGGTTATCGACCATTGGATGTGAGGTGGATACATATATATTCTGATGTAATGCACTGCGGATAAGATACATCGAGATGTACTAGATCCATCATTTTCTAAAGCGTAATTCATGGAAGTGCATGCGATTGAAAGTGATTAACGGTTCATATACACTTTTCACACTTTTTACCATTAACTCAACTTCTCACATTATCGTTTACCACTTTATTTAAAGCGTAAACAATTATTGTATTTATTTCGTGTTACATTAACTATATATACTATTTGATTTGATGCATACCCAAATTCAAATAACCAGTAGCGAGTGAAAGGATATAACAGAATTTAAATTACCACATAAACAAATAAATAAATTATTATAATATAAAGTTTAAATTACCTTTTGTAAATCACTGTTATTGATGGTTTAGTGACAAAGACAAGAAGCGATGATTAAGGTATCATCCCATGTTTAATTGGTGCACCAACTTATCACCGCATCATGTCTTTTTCAACCCCTCCTAAAATAGCAATCCATGTTTTATTTTATTTAAAATGTATATAAAATAATATTAAAAAAAAGAAACTAAATGCACATCTATTATTGTTAAATTTATTAATTTTTTATTCACACATCAATGTTACCATTAATATTTATATTCTTATGCAAGATTTAGTTTGATTCTGATTTTCATAGAAATGTATATAGCACATCTTAATGACCTAATGCATATATTACTATCAATTATAAATACCAAAAATACCACTACTAAATAAGCTATTTTTTTTAAGAAATAAAAAATCTTATAAACTACTCTAATCCGGCTTAAAGTTGCATCTATTTTCTTTGTAATGCATCTTCGTATTGCTTGACACTAAATTGAAGATAGAAATCTGTGGTGGCTTTGCAGAGGTAAATTACAGAACAAACCAAGAAGTTTGTAATGATTTAACAGTCGTTTACTAAATTCTTACGGGCTAAATGTTTACTGGCAAAAGATTTACATTTAATCACCTTATCATGGGCCAAGTGCTTACTCGGTAAAATCTAACCAGATAAGAGTTGTTTCCAACTCTTACCGAGGTAAGAGTATAAGTTTTTGGCTCCTTGCCTTGTCTGTTACTGCATAAGTTTCTTGGTCCTCACTATGTTCAACCAATAAGGTAAATGAAATTGGTAAGCGTTTAGTAAACGATCATTTGGAACCATTTCTATAGATTTATCCTTTTTATAGTCAAATCATGCTAAAAGTAAATAAAAAGATCATGCATTCACCTCTGTAAACTTAATTTTGTTTTTATTATTATTTAAAGCGGTATATTCAAGTTATAATCTCTTGGGTGACATCCATTTTCATTCTTTCAATTTGATTATCTTAAGGTAAAAAAAAAATCATTTTTTTCAAGTTTCTTGGTTCAGCCCTCCTTTTGTGGTAGGCACTCTTGTTCTAAGTTTGATAGTCGTTTTGGTTTTAGTCTGCTATTGCCTTGTTTCGGTCCTCTTTTGTGTCGATTACCTGATAGATCTTGGGGCGGTTTTTGTTTTTTGCATATTCCCCTCGATACCTTTTTTTTGTATTTACTTTTTTCTTAATAAATTTTGCTATTAAAAAAACTTTATTGAACGGTTGTGAAGGTTCAAACAAACCGATATTATTAAAATATAATATTACAAAGAGGAAAAGGGAAATGGATCTTTCCATTTCTTGGTGGTCCCTTTGATAGAGAATTAATTTTGACCATGTTTCCATTAATATTTGTTGTTAGTGACTAAAAAGTTGATTAAATATAAACCCTCATTGACCCCTTTGAAAAGTAGGTCGCACGTCTATTAACCAAATTTAAAGTAATTTAACAAATTGACGTCGATAAATTATTTACCGTTACATAAGAGAACCTAAAATAATATATAAAATAGTACGAGTAAAAATCAAATGGTTTAAACTAGTTTGATTTTGGTATAAAATCAACGCAATATTAAATTGAAATTGCAAGATGAGTATAGTGTTCTAAAATAATTGTTATGGCATATTTGATTCAAGACTCATCTTTGACGTTATGCTAAGTACATGGCATGTCATAGTCTGATGCCCAAATGTTTGTGACACGTCTTTCATTTTGTTTCTTGTTCTTCTTACCTTTTTAGAGTTTTACTTTGTACTGCATATATAATTTGTGTTAAATTCATCAATATTGGTGACTTGTTGAGTAATAACATGACACATTAGTTGAGTTCTGTTGAAAAGTTGAGTTAACGTGAGAAAAGTGACAAGTGGTTATTAATCGTTGGACTCATATTAGAATGATATGCACCAAGATAAAATGCACCAAATAAATACCCGTATCAAGCATGCTTCATGGATGGGCTTGAGATTAAAAGTGATCCACACATTCATATCCAATTCTCACGAATCTTATGTTAACCCAACTTTTCACGCAATTTTTATGATACATATCTGTATAAATATAACTAGACTATACATGCGCGCAATGTAGCAGAGAGTTTCTTAAATTTGAAATTATAGTGGTATAATTTATTAAAAAACAAACCCCAATGGGGCAGCCTACCGGTTAAGGCTTGGTGTTGGGGAAAAACCCACCCAAGTTCGAATTCGGGGGTGAGCAACCAGGGGCCACTGAGTATTAATCCCAGGGGAGCATGTTTTAGCTCTCGGTAAAAATTGCCAAGGATGTAGTCTGGCCAAAGTCCAGGTGAACCTTCTCAAAAAAAAATTATTAAAAAACAATAAAAGACTTTCAATTAATCCATTATTCTGTATTTTTAATGTGATAAGGGTGAAAAATGAAAACTAAAAACGTAAGAAAATGTGAACTATATTACTCTTTGATTATATATAGATTAGAGGTGAGTTATAATGCAACATTTTGCATACCTACAACCCTTACAACCAAATTAGGAGCGCCAGTTTGATCATTAACGATCACCAACTAATTAGTTGTAAATACCCTTAATTTAAGAAAAACAAAAAGCAAAATAAAAATTGGATGGATAGGTCAGTTGCATCAACCGTATAATTTAGAGCATTTGTTTATGAATGCCTTATATATAATTATGTATATGAATATAAAGTTGACACAAGAAACGAAAGATGCCATGACTTGAAGGCTTCAAGATTTACCTTATTGTCACAACATGCATTACGTCATTTAGAACATTAGAGATTTGGAGGTATAGACATTTGGGTTTTAAAATTTGAAAAATATGAATACACAAAATCATGTTTTAAGTTTGACAAATAAAACAATTTTGATTATGATTTCTAATCAAACTAAGAATCTTTCTCATTTAAGTATTTTAAGCCGATAATCGATTATAGAAAAATAAAACTAAAAGCCAAAATGAATATAGCTTGTTTTTGTTGAAAGTGAGGCCTAGTGTACTTATAGCCGAAAACTCAAGTTCCAATCTCATCATCTAAACCAACTAATATTATTGAATTACGTTGTTTATTTAATGAAATAAAAAATTGGAATGTGTAGTAAATAAAAAAATTGGAATGTGTAATAGAATGATAAAAATGACATTTTTCCAAGAAATAAGTATTTATTGTACCAAGATATCAAGGGTCAAATCCATATAAACTCGATGTTGACTTGGGAATATGCTACCGCGGTGTTTCGTAATGAATGGATGTAATGTGTATGCTAAATAGAACTTATATTTGTATTGATGTCTTTATCTAAATAAAGTTTATTTGAGAAAATAATAACCAAATAAACGCAAGATAAAACTCTAAATTCTTAAAATTTCCTATCCCTCGATTATAAAGATACATTGTTGTTATATTTAAAGTAAACTATAATCTTGTTCCTTGAGTTGAGGTTGAATGGAATTTTCAAAAATGAGATATTAATTCCATTAAATTGGATGTATAATAAATTAAATAATCAATTAACTATAAGGTTAAAATTAAATTTAATTTTATGTAGCATATATGATATATGGAATTATAATTAAATCAAAAAATATTCAATATTTGGTTCATCTCAAAGGTAAAGAGACCATTAAAATGGTGTAACCGCAAATATACAACTATAAGTAGACTTTGCAATCTGTCAGTTCCCAAAGCTTTGGTAAACACATCTGCTATCTGGACTTTCGTGTTCGCGCCACATGGGAGTAAAATATAGTAAACAGTACATTTGGTTCAGCCAGTACATAACACGTGTAAAAGTGGATTGTTATGTATTTAATGCATTGGTGTAACGCCCTAAAAATTAGGGCGAACAAAAACTTTCAATTGCACAAAAGGTGGTATACAAAGTACGCCAAGGCGTGAGCTCCACTACAAAACAGACAGGCAATTCTGGCGGCCAAATCCGTCGGAAATCCGCCGGAAATTGGCATTTCCGGCGGATTTCCGGCGGATTTGGCCGCCGGAATCCGGGTCGCTGCAAATTCGATTTTCCGGCCAAATTACCGGCGGATTTTGAGTTTCCGGCGGATTTGGGCGCCGGAAATCCGCCGGAATCATTTTCCAAAAAAGATTAGATTTTACTAATTAAAAAGACTAATTAACTTTTAAATTAACGTTTCCGACGGATTTCCGGCGGAATTAAAAAATATTTATTTATTTATTTTTTATTCAATTAAAAATTAAAAATATGTTTCCGACGGATTTCCGGCGGATTTTGCCGCCAAAAAAACGTTTTTCAGTATATTTTTATTTATTTTTTATATTGAAAAATCAAAAACCTTTCTGGCGAATTACCGGCGGATTTTGCCGCCAAAAACGTTTCAAAATTTTTTATTATATTAATTAAAATATGTTTCTGGCGGATATATCCGCCAGAAAAAACTGCAGTTTTAAAAAGAAAAATATCAGCAGCTTTTTTAATTTAAAACCTGTAATTTTAGAAAATACTGCTAAAAAACGTAAATAGCGCTAAAAATACTAAAAATACCGCTAAAAATATTAATTAAACACCCTATTGTCCGGGCGGAAATTCCACAAATTATCCCATACTAAAGTTAAACTATTTGAAATACATATCCAAACTAAAGTTAAAGTATTCCAAAGCAAATGCAATACTTAGAGAATATCTGGCGGTGGTTGTGGGGTTTGCGTCGAAAACTGTCGGGACTGACTCAGGTTCGCGACCAATGCAGCCATATCTTCGTATTGCTTTTTTCGTTTCTCTTCTTCTGCTTCACGGAGGCGGTCTCTTTCTAGCAGTTCTTGTACTTGGGTCTTTAAGACTTCAATTTCCTATAAGATATAGAACACGTTAGAATATTTCATAAGATTTATAATTGAAAAAGATAAACATTGTTAAATGAAAAAAGGTACAAACCTGGCTAGAAGAAGAAGTACCACCCTGTGCGGATGTCCCGGTCAATACCCCATCGATATCGTTGTTGTATCCAAACCCAAAAAGACGACCTTTTTTCATTCCTCCAACCGCCTGTTCCCACAGCTCTTTATCAACTAGGGGATGGTTGGAAGGGTCATCGCCATACTTTTGGGAGAGACTAGTGGCATATTCATCCTATGGGTTACAAAATACCACAAGTCAATTTCGACGGCATAACGACTATAATATGATGTTTCCATTTACATAACATAAAACAATCCTAATGTTTGCCCAACAATGGCAACCCAAACTAGATAAATAGATAAGAACAAACGAACTTCCAAACTTAAACAATCCTAATGTTGAGGGATAATCAAATACACACTAATCAATTTCTAAACACTTACACACCAATCCTAGCCTTTCATTTATGATCTTATTTTTTAATTTAATTTTATTTGTAAAGGCTATATAGGTAAATTTACAATAGTCGTTTTGAATTTATTTTAATTTTTAATTTATGGATAATATTGTAAACTGATTCTAATTTGTTACAAGTTTAGTGATTTATTGCTAATATTTAATCATAGTAATAACGTATAACGTCCAAAACTCCATTGAAGAGGTTTATTGAGATGCATGAATAGAAAAAGTGAGTTGTACAAATAATCCCATACATGAAGAATGTAATAATACATGCGAGATATACAAGACCACACTAGCAGCACAAAATAGCATGTTAAACCGGTTTATTATTTTTATCTGCGGAAACAGTGGGCGCGACCCACCTCCACCAACCAATGCCCCGACATTCACTAATTCCAAACACCTCGATGTCCCGAATTTAGCATGGCAACATCATCCGAGGCCCGCGCAGCAAGGAGCAACCCGAGGGCCGGCGACATAGGGGCATTCCTATTTCAGAACCTCCCAAGACTGTTTGGTGTGGACACATTGCGTTGGTTCGTCCATGTTATTATCATTTAGGATCATGAGACGGAATTTAGCATCGCGTCACGTCCATATCATTTCCACACAAGACCTAGATACTGAATTTAGCATAGCATCTAGTCCATATTAATCACATACAAAACCTCGACACTGAATTTAGCATAGCATCATTTCAGAGGTATGTATCGAGGGTCTCAAGCCCTTTGTATCATTTCGGGTATGCCCCATTTCGGATATCAATTCCATTCTTACATAATCCCAAGTCATGTATCATGTAGTGCATTTCGTATAAATACATTTATCATACAACCGTAGGTTTAACACATACGAAATAGCATACGGTACTTTCATCTCATATAAGGGGTAACACCATCCAAGTCATTCATACTAGTATAGCACTTTATACATTCATGAGTATCCTCAACTAAACATGAGAAGTAATCTATACCAAATTCACATATATCCACATAATAAGCAAGGAATACACTTCATCAAAATGATGTGCTCTCAGTTTTAACAAAATAGTTTTAGCAACTCACCTTAGGGTTTTGTGTCAAAACCCCCAATTCCAAAATTAGGTCAAATAATGAGCACAAACCTAAAATCAAGTAAATCGAACCCTAGGTTAGTTTCATAACCTTTATATGTAGATTAACCAACCCAAAAATGGTTTAGATAAGTTTACCTAGCCGGATCTCGAACAAACCCTAGGATGGAGAAGCACCAAGATCCAACAATGGAGGTTTGGGGTTTTGAGAGGTGGAGAAGATGAGGGTGGAGGAGATCTAGCTTTCAAGTCTTGTTATCTTGAGTATCAAACCATCAATGGGATCTTGAAGAGCTTGAAAAATGGAGAAAATCGCAATTTGAACCAAAGAAAACGGAGTTGGGATGAGAAAGTTAGGTTAAAATGAAGAAAGAGGCAATTTAACCCGACAGTGGCTAGCGGCCGCTAGGCTTTTACTCTAGCGGCCGCTAGCTCCCCTAGCGGTCGCTAACTAATTTTGTGAGGCAACAGAACCAAGAAAAATTTTACTCTAGCGGCCGCTAGACCAAAACCTTAGCGGCCGCTAGCATGCTGCACTTTTCAGGACGAAAACTATTTTGGTCATAACTTCTTCGTTATTGCCCCGATTTCGATTCCGAAAGAACCGTTGGACTCGTAATTGGATTCTCTAACATACTAAACCATAAAATGCACGATTTGATCTAAGATTCTAAATTCCATATTTTATCAAAGAGTCGTTATTACACCGAAATTACGGGTGTTACAATCCTCCCCACCTAGATAAAATTTCGTCCCCGAAATTCGCTATACCTACGCAAACAACTGCGGGTATCTCCGTTTCATGTCCTCCTCGGCCTCCCACGTGACATTAGCACCTCAGTGGTGCTTCCATTGGACTTTGACCATTGTCACCTCTTTATGGCGTAGCTTCTTCGTCTTACTTTCTAAGATCGCTTCTGGCTCTTCGATACATCGGTTACCGGTGTCCACTCGAATTTCCGATATGGGAATGACGCTTTCTTCTTCGGCTAGGCATTTCCGCAAGTAACACACGTGAAAGGTGGGATGTATCCCATCCATCTCGGGCGGTAGCTCTAACCGATAAGCTTGTTGTCCAACCTTTTCCAAAATGGTAAACGGCCCTAGGAAACGCGGGCTAAGCTTCCCCCGCTTTCCGAACCGTATGATACCCTTCCAAGGAGACACTTTCAACATCACGCGTTCTCCCACTTGAAAGTCTATGGGGCGTCGTTTCTTGTCGGCGTAACTCTTTTGGCGATCTTGGGCGGCTTTCAAGCGTTCGCGGATACCCTTCACTTTGTCCGCCGTCTCTTGTATGATCTCGGGTCCCGCGAATTGCTTCTCACCCGCTTCCAACCAACACGTCGGTGTTCTACACTTTCGTCCATACAATGCCTCGAACGGTGCCATTCCAATGCTAGAGTGAAAACTGTTGTTGTATGCAAACTCCACTAATGGTAGGTGTGTATCCCAATTCCCACCAAAGTCGATAACGCATGACCGCAACATGTCTTCTAACGTTTGTATCGTTCGTTCGCTTTGCCCGTCGGTTTGAGGGTGGTAAGCGGTGCTCAACTTGAGTTTCGTACCCAAGCCTTCTTGCAATCCATGCCAAAACTGAGAAGTGAAACGGCTATCTCTATCCGAAACAATAGATAGAGGTACACCATGCCTCCTCACTACTTCGTTTATGTAGAGCTTGGCCAATTTGTCCATGGGTAGGGTCTCTCGCATCTCGAGGAAGTGTGCACTCTTCGTGAGTCGGTCAACAATCACCCAAATTGTGTCGTGACCCCTCAAGGTCCTCGGTAATTTAGTCACAAAATCCATTGTGACATGCTCCCATTTCCATTCCGGAATCTCCAAGGGTTGCAAATTACCGTAAGGCTTTTGGTGTTCTGCCTTGACTTGTAGACACGTGACACACTTCTCGACGTAACTAGCCACGTCGAGTTTCATAACCGGCCACCAATAGTTCATTTTCAAGTCTCGGTACATTTTGGTGCTCCCGGGGTGTATGGAATACTTGGACTTGTGTGCATCGTCCAAAAGTAACTCCCGGTTGCCACCAAGTTTCGGTACCCAAATTCGGCCTTGAAACAATTTAAGCCCGCGGCTATCTTCGGTCAACAATTCTTTTTGCTTCACCATCACTTCACTCTTGAGGTTTTCTTCTCGAAGAGCTTCCGTTTGACTCGTCTTGATCCTTTCCATCAGGCTCGACACTACACTAATCCGGTTAAGGGTCACACCAACGCTATCACCATGGTTCTTACGGCTCAAGGCGTCGGCGACCACGTTCGCCTTACCGGGATGGTACAATAAGTCGCAATCGTAATCTTTTAGTAGTTCGAGCCATCTCCTTTGTCGCATGTTGAGCTCTTTTTGATCGAAAATGTGTTGGAGACTCTTGTGGTCGGTGTATAGCGTACACTTGGTCCCATAAAGGTAGTGTCGCCACAATTTCAAAGCAAATACCACCGCCACTAATTCCAAGTCGTGCACCGGGTAATTTCTTTCGTGATCCTTCAATTGGCGAGAGGCGTAGGAAATCACCTTGCCTCTTTGCATAAGCACGCAACCTAGTCCCATCTTTGACGCGTCGCTATATACCACAAAGTCCTCCGTCCCGTCCGGTAGCGACAAAATCGGTGCTTGACATAACTTTTTCTTGAGCGTTTGAAAGGTCTCTTCTTGTTTATCGGTCCATAGAAACTTGGCGTTCTTCTTCGTTAGCACCGTAAGCGACGAAGCGATCTTCGAGAAATCTTGGATGAATCTTCGGTAGTAACCCGCTAAGCCTAGAAAGCTTCGTATTTCTGACGGGTTCGTTGGCGACTTCCAACTCATCATGGCCTCGATCTTTGCCGGATCCACTTTGATCCCGTCTCGTGACACCACATGGCCTAGAAATTGTACCTCGTGGAGCCAAAATTCGCATTTGGAGAATTTGGCGTACAATTTCTCGTCTCTAAGCACGCTCAACACCTCTCGTAAGTGTCGTTCATGTTCGGCCTCATCTTTGGAGTAGACTAAGATATCGTCGATAAAGACTATAACCGACTTATCTAAGAAGGGTCTACACACTCGGTTCATCAAGTCCATGAATACCGCCGGTGCATTGGTTAAACCGAACGGCATCACCAAGAACTCGTAGTGCCCGTATCTCGTCCGGAAAGCGGTCTTTGGTACATCGTTCTCTTTCACTCTCACTTGGTGATACCCGGATCGTAGGTCGATCTTTGAGAAGCACCCGGCACCTTGAAGTTGATCGAAGAGGTCGTCGATCCGAGGTAAGGGGTATTTGTTCTTTACCGTCCTCTTGTTTAGTTCACGATAGTCGATACACATTCTCATGGAGCCGTCTTTCTTTTTGACGAAAAGAACCGGCGCTCCCCACGGTGACGAACTCGGTCGGATGAATCCCTTCTCGGAGAGTTCTTGCAATTGCGTCATCATCTCTTTCATTTCGGTCGGAGCCAATCGGTATGGGGCGCGCGCGATCGGAGCCGCCCCGGATGTAAGGTCAATGTGGAACTCCACTTGGCGTTCCGGTGGTAACCCGGGTAAATCCTCCGGAAAGACGTCCAGAAATTCCCGCACCACATTCACATCGGCGAGCTCTTTCTTCTCTAACTTAGTATCGATGACGTAAGCTAAAAAGGAGGTGCATCCCTTGGCTAGGCACTTCCTTGCCTTAACCATCGAGATGGTCGTGTAGGCGCCCTTCTTCTTATCCCCATACACGGTAATCGATTTTCCGCTAGGCGCCGGTAACGTGACCATCTTTTTGCCGCAACCTATGTTGGCGTCGTGTGCGCGCAACCAATCGATCCCTAGCACTACGTCGAAACTATCGACATTCATGGGTATGAGGGTAGCGGAAAAAGGTTCTCCATCTAACTCTATAGTGCACCCCTCAAAGCAATCCCGAACGGTCACAAGAAATCCGCCCGCTACTTCTACTACTAACGCATCAGATAAGGGAGTGGTAGGCATAGTGAATTTCCTAGCTAAAGTGTCATGCACAAAAGAGCGTTCGGCACCCGTATCGAAAAGAATAAGCGCAGGTATGGAGTTAACGAGAAACGTACCCGATACAAGATCGGATGCCTCTCTCGCCTCCGTAGCCGTCATCTGAAAGGCTCGGCTAGTCACCTTCGACGGGTTTCCTCCCTTAGCAACCGATCCGCTTGGACTTTCGGTAACCGCCTTCTTGAACTTCAGGCAAGCATCCCGATAGTGCCCCGGCTCCTTGCACTCGTAGCACACCGCCACCCGGGCCATACAATCTCGGGCCACATGGCCCTTCCTCCCGCACTTCCCACAAGTAGTGGGGTTCTCCGGAAAGTCACGGCGGCACGGTCCATGATGCTTACTCCGGCACCGGTTGCACCACTTTGCCTCAACTCGGTTTCCGCTTCGCCTCCCGTCTTGAAAGGTCTTGTTCGGTCGGGCCGACGCGGCGGCCTCCTCAAATCTCCTCTTTTGCCCGGCTTGGTAGCCTTCCACCCGGGCTTGGGTGATGTCGTCCTCGATCCTCAACGACTCCTCAATCGCCTCGTGCAAGGTGGTGACCCTTGCGATCCTAACCGCCGATCTCATCTCGGCCGGTAGCCCACGCGAGTAAGCCTTTATCTTTGATTTTTCATCGGGAGCCAAGTGCTCCACCATCCCGAGTTTCTCCAAAAAGTCCTTTGCATAAAAGGAGACGGGGTTGTTGCCTTTCTTCATTCCCCGAAATTCGTCCTCGATCTTGTCAAGGGCTCGATCGCTACAATATTTCTCGAGCGTCTTCTTCTTGAATTCGGCCCAAGAGAGCATAGCATACACCTCCGGCGCGAGGGAAGAGCGGGTCAAGTTCCACCATGTGAGGGCCTCGCCCTTAAGAAGGTGGGATGCGAACTTGACTCGTTGGGAAGAATCGCACTCACTAGCCTCGAAGGCCATCTCCATCTCGCGGAGCCAATTCAAGCAAACAACCGGGTCGGTACACCCCCGGAACTCCGGCGGTTTACACCCCAAGAAGTTCTTGTAGGAGCACCCCTTAGCTTTTCCTTTCTCTTTCTCCTTATCTCCCGTGACTCGGGTCTCCTCGGTGACCACCACCACCTCCGCATCTCCCGACGCCGTAGCGGCGTTCTCTCCCACCGTCTCATGACGACGGTTGCTCGTATCACGATCCTCCAACATCTTCATGAAGGACTCTTGCTTCTTGCTCATGGCCTCGTTCACGGCCTTCATGACGTTGTCAAACATCCGCATCTCCGGGGTCACCTCGGTTAGGACCGGATTCGGATCCTCAAGGTTGACCCTTGGTACGTACTCCGGTCCCCCACCGAGAACGGGAAGCCTCGGTGGACTCTCAACCGTCTCGACCCGAACATGTTGGTCGGCGGTCGAAGCGGTTTGGTCGGGTGGTCCTCTTGCGGCGCCCGTCTGACTACGGGTGTTCGCCATATTGATCTGTCATAACAAATGCACGAGAATAGGATAAGAATAGGCTACTTACGAACTTCAACATTTATCATTATCATAATAACAGTTACTCAAACACTCGCGTACAACGCATTCATAGATCAGTAGCTAGGTGATTTATGAACTAATCATACATAAGCATCCTCGTTACCATCACCACAACTTTGAATAAACGTGAATTCGCAAACCTATTGCTCTCCCCACCTAAGGTTCTACCCAAGGTAGGTATCGTATTTACTAGTTCGCTAAGTTTAAGTCTAGGCATACTACAGTGATTACCTAGTTCGCTTAAACTAAAGCTCTGATACCAACTTGTAACGCCCTAAAAATTAGGGCGAACAAAAACTTTCAATTGCACAAAAGGTGGTATACAAAGTACGCCAAGGCGTGAGCTCATCCCAAAAACAGGGGTATAAATAGTGTATAATTTACAATGTTTGTAATTCTAATTAAAGAGTACGACAACCGTCTAGTCTAATTCCTATCTAGGAAAAAGAATACAAAAGGGTTGTCAGTTCTATCAATGTGCGCGCGGTCTAAAGACCGGACTCCTCACTCGTCCCCCAAAGCTCACTCTTTAATTCCGGCTCCTACTTGGGAACCGCGTCCCTAGCACCTGAGAGACACATCGACACCAAACAAGTGTTAGGCTAAAGGAGCCTAGTGAGTTGTACAAATAATCCCATACATAAAGAATGTAATAATACATGCGAGATATACAAGACCACACTAGCAGCACAAAATAGCATGTTAAACCGGTTTATTATTTTTATCTGCGGAAACAGTGGGCGCGACCGACCTCCACCAACCAATGCCCCGACATTCACTAATTCCAAACACCTCGATGTCCCGAATTTAGCATGGCAACATCATCCGAGGCCCGCGCACCAAGGAGCAACCCGAGGGCCGGCGACATAGGGGCATTCCTATTTCAGAACCTCCCAAGACTGTTTGGTGTGGACACATTGCGTTGGTTCGTCCATGTTATTATCATTTAGGATCGTGAGACGGAATTTAGCATCGCGTCACGTCCATATCATTTCCACACAAGACCTAGATACTGAATTTAGCATAGCATCTAGTCCATATTAATCACATACAAAACCTCGACACTGAATTTAGCATAGCATCATTTCAGAGGTATGTATCGAGGGTCTCAAGCCCTTTGTATCATTTCGGGTATGCCCCATTTCGGATATCAATTCCATTCTTACATAATCCCAAGTCATGTATCATGTAGTGCATTTCGTATAAATACATTTATCATACAACCGTAGGTTTAACACATACGAAATAGCATACGGTACTTTCATCTCATATAAGGGGTAACACCATCCAAGTCATTCATACTAGTATAGCACTTTATACATTCATGAGTATCCTCAACTAAACATGAGAAGTAAGCTATACCAAATTCACATATATCCACATAATAAGCAAGGAATAGACTTCATCAAAATGATGTGCTCTCAGTTTTAACAAAATAGTTTTAGCAACTCACCTTAGGGTTTTGTGTCAAAACCCCCAATTCCAAAATTAGGTCAAATAATGAGCACAAACCTAAAATCAAGTAAATCGAACCCTAGGTTAGTTTCATAACCTTTATATGTAGATTAACCAACCCAAAAATGGTTTAGATAAGTTTACCTAGCCGGATCTCGAACAAACCCTAGGATGGAGAAGCACCAAGATCCAACAATGGAGGTTTGGGGTTTTGAGAGGTGGAGAAGATGAAGGTGGAGGAGATCTAGCTTTCAAGTCTTGTTATCTTGAGTATCAAACCATCAATGGGATCTTGAAGAGCTTGAAAAATGGAGAAAATCGCAATTTGAACCAAAGAAAACGGAGTTGGGATGAGAAAGTTAGGTTAAAATGAAGAAAGAGGCTATTTAACCCGACAGTGGCTAGCGGCCGCTAGGCTTTTACTCTAGCGGCCGCTAGCTCCCCTAGCGGTCGCTAACTAATTTTGTGAGGCAACAGAACCAAGAAAAATTTTACTCTAGCGGCCGCTAGACCAAAACCTTAGCGGCCGCTAGCATGCTGCACTTTTCAGGACGAAAACTGTTTTGGTCATAACTTCTTCGTTATAGCCCCGATTTCGATTCCGAAAGAACCGTTGGACTCGTAATTGGATTCTCTAACATACTAAACCATAAAATGCACGATTTGATCTAAGATTCTAAATTCCATATTTTATCAAAGAGTCGTTATTACACCGAAATTACGGGTGTTACAATTGGATTTCATCTTCCAACCTTCTCGGTACCGATTTTGTTATGAAAGCGTGACCTATTCACTAACTCCAGTAAAATATCTGTTAAAGTGAGGGACACATTTATCATTTAGCAGGTTTCCTATTTATCTTTTAATACATATAGAGGAAGCATCATGCGAAAAGTTAAACATTCTGCGAAAATTCTCAATATCATATATGATTATACATCTTTTGGGTGTGTTTAATCATATATGATTAAGCGTCTATGCATATTCAATGTAACATGCGTTTAATCATATATGATAAAACTTGTGTATCATGCATGATATCTCACTTTTTGTAAAATGATTAACTTCTCGATTGAACCTGCCATACGAAGACATGGCCTTATCATCACACTCTCACCCTTCACACACCAACTCAGAAATCGTCTCTAATGACTCAAAAGGACTCTTCGACTACCCAGCAATACAAATGGGACCCTTGCTTCCCACCCCCTTCCCTATTCTCCTCTCTCTAAACCCTACTACAACATAGAATCAATGAAGTTACTCATGCCTTCACCTACCACAAGTTAGGTAACCACCGACTAATATATAAGCACTCTTCTTAGTCCAGTGAAAATTACTAACACCAAAAGAATAAGTTTATATGTAATTTAAAATAGAAATAAACGAGTGTGCACAATTTGATACTATTTTATGGTACATGGACTATTGCGAAAATATTGTTTTAAGGTACGAAGTCATGTTGGTTTCTAATTTGAAATGTATAAATATACAAACATCTATATATGTATTCTAGTGGGTTTAACTATGTAGATTTGTACGTGTTTATAAAATAACGGTCTAGTTGAAATTTATTCATATGTCCTAAGCCTATGTGTCCACAATGTGAAACGCTCAATTTCCCTTTAAAACTATACGATAATGTGAAAATCGTATTAGTTTATAGGGAAAATTGCCGAAAAAGGCAACATAAATGTCCAAAAAATCCAATCAGGGGAACGTACATTTTTTTTGCCTAGAAAGGACTATACATTTAATTTTGTCAAAAAAAAGGGAAAGAGTAACTGGTAACTTGTACAACCGGTTACTCTTCCCCATTTTTTGACAAAATCAAATATATAGTCCTTTCTCGGCAAAAAAATATACGTTCCCCTGATTGGATTTTTTAGACATTCATGTTACCTTTTCCGGCAAAATCAGTAAGTGGTGGTGGCAGTGGGTGGCAGGGAGTGGTGGGGGCGGTGGGTGGTGAGGAGTCGTGGGTTGCAGCGGGTGGCGGTGGGTGGCAGGGGACGTGGGTGGTAGGGGTGGCGGCGAACGTGGGTGGTGGTGGTGCTTGACTCGCCTACCTCATCTATACGCAATTAGATGTTGAATTCTAAGAAAGAGGGGGGATGGGTGGTGGGTGGCAGTCGGTGGCGGTGCGTGGCGATGGCAATCGATGGCGGTGGGTGATGATGAGTGGTGGTGGCAGTGGGTGGTGGTGGCGGTCAACTCCGATCAACGCTGATCAAAGGTGTGATGGTGCTAACTGGACTATCACTTGGACAAATTAAACACGTGACCTAGTTACCCGCTGACTAAGCAACCATCAAGTTAAATCATGTCACATTCCTTTTTTTTGACAAAATCAAATGCATAGTCATTTGTCGGCCAAAAAAATGTACATTCCCCTAATTGGATTTTTTTGACATTTATGTTACCTTTTTCGGCAATTTGATGGTGCTGACTGAACTGCCACTTGGACAGACACGTCAGCAAGTTACCTGCTGACTAAGCAATCATCAAGTTAATCAGGTCACATTCCCTTTTTTTGACAAAATCAAATGCATAGTCATTTCTCGGCAAAAAAAATGTAAGTTCCCTTGATTGGATTTTTTTGACATTTATGTTACCTTTTTCGGCAATTTTCCCTAGTTTATACCCTATTTTGAGAGATGAAGAGAAGAAAGATCCACGAAATCAGGAGAGGGGAGAGAAGAGAGTCGAGATGGAGACGAAACAGGTGAAGACAAAGGGAGCTACTGAGAAATAGACTAAATCTAATGAGAAATGTCTATATTACCCCTATAACATTTGTCAAATTGAAAAACCAAACAATTGTTTTAACAATGATAACATCATTGTCATTTTTGACATCAATATTTGGTTTAAATTGATGAAAGGTTGACATTAGATTTTATGGTCTTTATAGAATATACATTTCTTCGTAAATGAACTCTATATATATAGTAATATAGATATAGTTTTATGAAAAAACTCTCGAGTAAAAACAAGAGAACCCATATCAATCATTAGATTTAAAACTTAACATACAAATGTTTGTGTTGCGTTTAGTCGTAAAAAGTTGTTTTTGTTTTCCTGAAAACATTGTTAGGAAATTGAGTTGAATTTTCATTTCTAGTCTTCTATGAAAATTTTAGAAAATACGTTTGATTAAAATGTTGGAGTTTTCATTATTTATTTTAGAAAAAATAAAAAAACACGTTTAGAAAATTGTGAAAAACTACTAAAATTACTTTTTTATTTTACATAAAAGTTAAAAAATAATAAAATAAAAAAGAAAATTATAATCTCAAAAAACTTTTAAAAACTGAAAGATTCAAACACGTTTCTAAAATTTCATTTCCTTAAAATAATTGGAAAAAAATTTCATAACCAAAGACACCTTTCAACCTTGTAAATTGTAATCATGAAAATAAAACTTTGTAAAAAAACAAAACTTCATTTATTATTTACAACCATCAAAATAAATACTCTTTTAGTGTTTATACGTGCGTATATATTCAATACATACATATTAAATAACTTGAAGTTAATATATTGAAACAAAATGAAAAAAATAAAATAAAATCATTTAATTCCATTATTCTGTATCTCATGATTTTTCATCTTCTTTGCCACTTTCTTTATAAAACACAGACCACTGGACAGAGCACTCTGATACACACAAACCCCCCCTTCTTCTTCACTCCTAAATTCTCTTTAGGAGGGAGATCCAATTTTAATATTTTGATCACATTAAAATGGAGAAGATGATAATGAAGAAGAAGAACAACAACAAGAAGCTGCCATTATCAATTTCACACCATTGCTGCTTCCTTCTTTCTCTCTTCTCCATTTTCACCTTCTCCAGATCCACCACTGTACATAATTACACAGATGCCCTCACCAAATCTCTCCTATACTTTGAAGCCCAACGCTCCGGCCGCCTTCCGTACAACCAACGTGTCACCTGGCGCGACCATTCCGGCCTCACCGACGGTCTCGAACAAGGCGTACGTCACCTACATTAAGCATGTTTTCATGTATTTCCGTCTTAATTTTGTAATTAAGTTTTTTTTACGTTCCCAATACACAAAATGACCCGTTTCTAACATTCATAAGAGTGCAATAGGGGTGCAAATAGCAAATTGTACCTCTATAATTGTTAACTTCGCCGCTACTTTCCTCACACACATCAACATTACTCTCCTATTAACATTTTCAATGCAGAGAGTGACCTAATTTTTACTTTGTTCACACACATCAGCATCATGGTGTGCTTTTTACATTTTCAATGCACAGAATGATCTAATTCTTATTTTGCTCACACACATCAGCATCATAGTCCGTCTTTTACATTTTCAACGCACATAATGACCTGATTTTGATATTTATAGGATTGAAAATAGCAATCGCTCTTGATTATATAAGTATTTTGATTTTGTTGATTTTCCGGCGGATAGGTGGATTTAGTCGGCGGCTATTACGACGCCGGGGACCACGTGAAGTTCGGTTTACCGATGGCGTTCACCGTCACAATGCTGTCGTGGAGCATCATCGAGTACGGCGAGCACATCGCCGGCGCCGGAGAGTTGGAGCACGCCGTGGAGGCGATCAAATGGGGCACGGATTATTTCATCAAGGCGCACACTAGCCCTAACGTGTTATGGGCTGAGGTAACTAACTGTAACACTTAATGTGTGTGTACTATATACACGTGTATGGTGTGGTGGTGGTAACGGATATCGTGACAGGTGGGTGACGGATACACCGATCACTACTGCTGGCAACGGCCGGAGGACATGACGACGTCACGGCAGGCGTATAAGATCGACGAGAAGAATCCGGGGTCGGATCTCGCCGGCGAGACGGCCGCCGCCATGGCCGCTGCATCCATGGTGTTTAAGAAATCAAACCCACATTACTCGCATCTGTTATTGCATCATGCACAACAGGTAATCAATCACATGATTCGATCTCCAAGGCTATCTTTGAGTCCACCGTAAGCTAGATTCAACGTTACTTGAAGCAGCGTTTTAGAAGTTTTTTGTGGTTTTTTTTCTCTAATTATACGCTTATTGATATTAATTATTATACTCTGAGATGTCCTTTTTGGTCATTTTACATATTCATAAGCAGGTTTTTACCAAACATAATTTATTCGTAAGCTAGCTTATCAGCTATTAGCTAACTTATCAGTCAACAACTATTTTTTGCCAAACACAACCTTGGGTTATAACTAGCCTATAAGCTAACTTGTAGCTGAGAAACTAGCTTATGAGTTAATTATGTTTGGTAAAACTAGCTTATGAATATTTAAAATGACCAAAAAAGGTATCTTGAGGTATAATTATTCATATTAACAAGAGTGTAATTGGAAAAAAGCTACAAAAAGCTCCTAAACCACTACTCCAACTAGCGTTTCAACAAGCTAGCTTATGGTCCATCCAAACATGTAATAGCTTATAAAGCTAGCTTATTTTTACCAAACACAGTTCAAATCTGATCTACGATCGTACCTATAAGCATCAGAACATTTGACATTTGTGGTAATCTGAGAAGATATTAACAATTTGATATGTTTTTTTGGTAGTTATTCGAATTTGGGGATAAGTACAGAGGGAAATACGACGAAAACATTGGAGTGGCAAAGAACTACTACACATCGGTGAGTGGGTACAACGACGAACTCCTGTGGGCCGCGATATGGTTGTACAAGGCCACCGACAACCAGCGTTACTTGAATTATGTGATCGATAATGGGGATTCTTTCGGTGGCATCGGCTGGTCCATCACTGAATTCAGTTGGGATGTTAAATTTGCCGGAATTCAAGTGCTTGCATCTCAGGTACGATATCGTTATTTCTTCCATTTTCTTCACTTTTCTACCATTGTTGCTAATTTTGATTTCTGTTTTGTTTTTCTAACGGCAAGCTAACATACACGTTCCCGGGTATCTGTTATCCCGGGATTTTGATTTTAAATTTCTGATTTTGATTTTGATTTTGAGTTCTGTTTTTTATATGTTTTACTGTTGGTTTCCCCAAAGTCAGCATGGTGATTAGAAGAGTCAATTATTTTTGAAATGACAATACAAACTACAACGTTTGAATACTTAGAAAAGTGGTTTGAACCCAAGTTTTCAAAATGGAAAACGCTTGGCTCGATGTGGAAAATAAAATATTAAGTTTATAATAATATTAGTATTAATATTAATTTAAAATTTGTAATGTTGGTAATAAAGTTTTAAAATGTTTAGAATTTTGTTTTATTTATGATAGTAAGCAAAGCATGAATATGTTGTTTCACGTTTTGATGCAACATTTGACTAAAATAAGACTTGGGTTGACCGGTGAGTGACAAAATGTATTTCTTTTGTCCTATATATCAAAATAGATGGATAAATTACTATTATAACCTTATGATTTTAACTTTATATAAATTTTTAACTTCCTACCTCAATTTCACCTTCCTAATATAATTATGCATGCATATCAAAGGCACCCAAAATGCTCATATAATAAGATGTTATTTTTTGGGTTATTTAGGTAAGGTTGTTTACCAAATGCATGCTTATCGGACAGACGTGTTTATCTTTATTATTTACCTTATTGATTAAGCATGACAAAGACTATGAATTAACATGACCAATAATGTTACCCAGAGGATGAAGAAAAAAAAAACAGCTACTTAGTAAGTATTTACCAAGTTAAGATGCTTAGTAAACATTCCATTTTACCAGTCACAAATGTTTTATGATGAAATAAGCAAGGATAATTTTCTTGTCGATAAATGCTTACAGGTCAATTATTTGTTATACAGTTGTATAATTGCTAGTATGACTTTTTAAAATTCTTATTTGATTCAATAACCTTCAAAGCCCTAGTTGTGGTGTTAAATAGTTTTCATCTAGTGTAAAACATTGTGTCCAATGTAAAAGATTGGAGTAAATAGTTCAAAAGTGACTGAATAGTAATACTTTTTATAACAAAATAAACGAGGATCTTATTCTGTAACATTCAAATATATAGGCTGTCTTCTATCTTTTTTATAGGGGTTTCTTTATTTGACTTAAGATTTCTTTCAAATCAAAAGATAAAAAGCTTAGATTTGAATAGTCACTTTAGAATAGGATTCTCTTTTTCTTTTAATTATTTGACACATTAATGCCATACTCATTTTAAGATTGAACTTTTTAACACAAGACAAAATATGATATGAAACATGATTATGATTATAGTTGATTGGTTCGTTTGAATATTGAAAAGATTACCCTATTAAAATTAATGTTTTGTGTGGATGGTTATCACTTTAGGGTAGTTATCTATATCATTCCTCACTCATATATTACTTTATTTCTTATCTTCTTTTGCACTAACGAACCACCTTAAGAAAGGGTTAGAAAGGGATATGAATAGTATGCGACATTGGTATATTGGGAAAAAAGTTTAATTAGATAGGTAACAAATATACCTAATGACTTATTGATTAAGTCGTAAACAAACATAAAGTAAGATTTGTCATTAAGACTAGAAAAAAAAAAGATTGATTGGACAGGGAACAAATAGAATTAGTGATTTGATAGTTAAATCGTTAAACGTATAGATTAAGGGTCAATATGTTAGCAACTTAATAAACTCATAAAAACTCACAAATTATTCGTTAAGCTAGCTATACATGATACTTCAATCTAAGAAAGACCCCTTTCTTTACAAAAAATTGCACAATCTTTATATATTTATTAGTTCACAAAGACAACTTTATTATACATAATCTAATTAAAACCAACTTTATTAAACAAACACCTTGTAAGATTTTATTATGAACATTAAACAAAAAGAGAGGGAAATTGTAGCAAGGAAGGCATCTCATTTGAAGGAAAAGAAGAGTACAAACATGGGGGGTCATACAAGAGCACATGGGGGGTGATGCTTTTTAAGGGAGAATTGTCTTTGCCAAATGTCAAACAACTGTGGTAGCCTGTGGCTGAGCTTCTAGCTTCACCTATTTATGATCTACCCACTGAACTGTTTTTCAATTTTTACACACCTTTTTCATGATTACCATATCCCTTTTTATCAAATCATTTTTACCTTTCAACATGATGATAAGTTGATGTTTATTCTTGCATTATCATTTTGTCACTTATATTTTGACATATATTTAAATGAGTTCTTAAGACATAAGTTTTGGTTGCTTTATATGTGTAAAATGGACTAATTGTATTAGAATGAATATGTTTGGTTTTAACTTTTATTTTATAGAACTTATTTTAAAAACTTCATCTCAATATATTACTTTCTGGAAAGCATTTTTAAGATGGGATAAAATTACAACATATATGAAAGATAAATGGTACAAGTCTAAGTGTAACATATATTAAATTCTAATAATACATACTTAATATAAGTAAAATTTCTTTATAAAATTAGAATCACAATATATATATATATATATATATAAAGAGAGAGAAGAAAGTTGAAATGTGAATCTATCTTTCATCGTAAACGTGAGAACCACTAAAATCGCGCCATGTGACAATATTCATTCTGAATATCATGCATTATTCGGTGAATAAATGTGCCTAAGCTTTATTCACTCTGAATTATGCATGATATTCAGTGTGAATACTGACGCGTGACACGATTTTTATGGTCCTCATGTTCATAACCAAAATTAGTTCACATTTTAACCTAACCCTATATATATATATATAGGGCCAGGTTCAAATGTGAAATCATTTTTGGTTGTGAACGTGAGAACAGCCGATAGCGCTACGTGGCATATTCAGTTGAAGTCTTCATGTGTTATTCAAACTGAATAACACCGAACGCACTGTTATTCAAACATGTTATTCAATTTGAATAACACTAAACGTAACGTTATTCAGTTTAAATAACGCATGGATACTCAAACTGAATATGCCATGTGGCGCGATTTTAGTGGTCCTCATGTTCACAACTAAAATTGAGTTCACATTTGAATTTTACATATCAAAATATGACAACATGAGAATGACCATATCACATTAATTTTACACTGAAATCACATGCGATTATGGAACATGGATAATGAGTGGGTGTGCGGGGCGACTCTACCACCAAGCTAGGTAGCATTCTCTCGTTATGACATGATTTTTATTTATCATATTTGATCTGACTATTATCTTACTAGTTATTGTTCTGGTTTGAATCACTGTATGAGTGTATGTGTGTGTGTTAGAGAAAGAGAGAGAGAGAGAAAGAGAGAGAGAGAGAGAGAGAGAGAGAGAGAGAGAGGAGAGAGAATTATTTAGGAACCTTTGAACGGTCCACATCGTTCCATGTGCCCATATTCTGAATTAAAATTCATCATTCATAGCACGTTCAAATATTTATGTTATAATATTCATGATGAATTATACGTTCATATGTCTTATGAATAAACCATATTTTGCATTGTGGGCCGGCAAGTCCTAGATTCTTTATTGGTTTTGTGTTAGTTATAGAACTATCTTTGTATATATCTATGTTTTCTATAGACGAAAGATCGTTTGAGGATAAAACTTAAGGTGAGAAGTGTAATAATGGATTCAGACGCTTGATCGCTTTTAATTTGTGTCTATCTAATGGATCAGATTAAGTCCTACAACAACCGACGAATAGAAAGTATTTATAGTTGATCCTTTAAATCAGGATTTATCCAAGGAATCCTTTTCTACCTTTCTCATAATTACTATTATTCTTAGATGCATATATGTGTGTGGAGGTAAGTTCAAATGTGAACCACTTTTTGGTTCTGAACGTGAGGACAGCCGAGAGCGTGACACGTGGCGGCTTTGAGTGTGGTCCCCCCCTTTAATTCAATGCCCTCCCATGAATCGTGCCTAGTCATCCGTCGTGGAGCTGACATGGCGCCTAGTCATCCGCCACGTGTCGCGCTCTCGGCTGTCCTCACGTTCGCAACCAAAAAGTGGTTCACATTTTAACCCACCCCTATGTGTGTGTGTATATATATAGTCTTTTTAGGAACGCACTAATGATTTATATTGAAGTTAAAAGTAGAGACACACCCATATGGTAGGTAGTGTAGTCTTTTGTGGGAATTATTACTCTCTTTTTGTTTTCCTCCATGATTGAAGTGAAACTTTCATGATACAAAATAGATACACTATTAACAATATGTTTGTTTTTATAGAACTCAACCTATATATGTTTTCATGATCAGTTTATATTTTATGTTATCAGCTACACTTGTTTAATTCAAGAATTGTTTCCAACATTTTCCATGTCTCATTTCTGCAGCTGCTTACAAAAGAAAAGCACCACATGAATTTGAAGCACAAAGAGATGCTAGAAAAATACCAATCAAAAGCCGAGTACTACATCTGTGCGTGCCTAAACAAAAACAATGGTACCAAACACAATGTCGGTTTTACCCCTGGAGGCCTCATATACATTCGACAATGGAACAACATGCAATATGTGTCTTCAGGGGCATTTTTGGTATTAGTGTACTCAGATTTACTCCGTAAATTAAACCGAAAAGAGCTCAAATGCCATGGAGGAGAGGTAACTTCTCAAGAGCTACTTCAATTTTCAAAATCTCAAGTGGATTATATATTGGGCTCTAATCCACTGAATATGAGTTATCTAGTGGGCTTTGGCCCAAAGTTTCCTACCAGGGTTCACCATAGAGGTGCATCAATTGTGTCCTATAGAGAGAACAAAGGGTTCATTGGGTGCACTCAAGGCTACGATAATTGGTATGGGTCGAGGGACCCAAACCCGAACACTGTGGTTGGGGCGTTGGTTGGTGGGCCCAACCATAACGATGAGTTCAATGATAAAAGAGGAAATTATATGCAGACAGAAGCGTGTACGTATAACACGGCACCGCTTGTCGGGATTTTTGCAAAGTTAAATTATTTAGAGAATACAGTTTTACATGCTTCTTATTAAGTAAAAGCTATACAATGGCTCATGTATAATATTTTTTATGGTTTGTGAGTTTTTTAGTGGCTTAAATTTCATGGTGAAGCCCAAAAAATTAGTTTCCTTCGATACCAAATTACCAATTACCAAACATGTATGTATTGAATTTCTAGTATGATAATTTTTTTAAGTTTTAATAGTTTCCAGAGAGAATTTCTTGTTCATCTTGTTATATTTGCACTATTCTGGTTTTTTTAGTTAAATTGTATTGTTTTTGCTTAATTATAATTTTAAAAGAATCCAAGGAACTTTTTCTTCTAAATGAAAGTTTTTTTTTTTTTTTTTTTTTAAACAAAAAAAACATTTAGATTTTCTTGTTTAAAATGATTGAATTATTCAGTATTTTCTTTCAAGAAACAAACCATCAAACATCAAAAATTATTCTTACATAATTCAAAAGAATTACATATAACCAGTGAAGAATGTTCTAAAGTAAAAGTTACTTATATTCAAATATTTTATTGTTTTAATAAAAAGAATGAAAAATGATATATTTAAATCAAAATGACTAAAATGTGCAAACTATGTTTTTATAGATACGTATTTTATTTTGTAAAAGAAAAAGTATCTGTAGTAGATGTTTTGCTAATGTCTATTTAAAATTTACACTTATTCATATCGTATGGGTATACAATTTGCATAGGATGAAGAAAAAAAAGACAAAATAAAAGCATGATGAACATTTTAAGTTCTTGGCTTAAAATCCGTACAATTTGCATAGGATGAAGAAAAAAAAAAGACAAAATAAAAGCATGATGAACATTTTAAGTTATTGGCTTAAATCAAAATGCATGTCATAACATCACATGTGTATCTTGCATGTTTGAATCCAAAAAGGTTACATATAACTGATTAAGAATGTTTTGAAGTAAAAAAAATCAATTTTACCATTATCAAACTCCATGCCATTAAATCTCTAGTACCCAATAACATTGCTCTTCCTAAAAACTTAAATTAGTTTTTATGATTATTCGTTAAATTGTTGTAAAACAAGGAGGATCGAAAGGAAGGAAAAAAAAAACATTAAAAGACTACGGATAACATTTAAAAAAGGGAGAGAATCAAAAGAGAAAAAGAAAGATAGAAAACTTTGGATGACATTTTATAAGATGAGATGAATCAAAAGACCAAAAAAAAAAAAAAACATAGATCACATTTAAAAGGGGAGATCGCGGCTAACGACATTGATGGGCTGGAATAGATATCAACCGACAATGGAGCGACAAAGGGAGTGATGATGTTAGGTGCGAGGATATGAATGATCTACGATTGGGAAATGGTAAAACATACAATTTGGCCTAACTTAATGTTGATAACCAATTTCTAAATGCTAGATTATTTCTCAAAGAGGAAATAAGAGAAGGGTTGAGCTTACTTAACTAAACAATAACCCTAAACAACAACCTAATATTGATGACCGAAGGTAGATCAATGAGATAAGGTTGGTTCTTGTTCGTGACCCCACAACCTTATTAGAGAGTTTTATCCAAGTAGCTTGTCATAGAGGCTAGGGTTGTTTGTTTCTTTTCTTTGTTTTTGTTACTTTGTTAAGACATATATTGTTTTTTTTGAACAGCAAGAAGCAATATATTGAAGCTACTGCCTCTAACGGGCTTGGCTAACACTCCCCTCGTGCTCCTTACCCGGGGAAATGATAAAGTTCAATGGTTGTCCTTTAAAAAAAATAGTTTAGTAACCTAATCATTCAAATAAAAGAGTATTTTAAATTTGGGAATACTTCCTTACAATGTATCCAACTATCCCTAATATACTATTGTGTGTATCAACCTAAAAAAGTTCTTTTTGTATATATCAAACTTTATTTTTTAGTCTATTGTGTGTATTGTGACTTGCTCAACCGGTCATCAACCGGTTACCGGCTGTTGGACGACGGCCGGAGGTGTTTGCGGTGGAGGCCAGCGGCGGTGGAGGTCGTCGGTGATGGTGGTGGTTCGATGGTGATGATGGCGGTGATAGTTGATGGTGATGGTTCGATGGTGATGATGGTGGTTTGTGGTGGTGGTAATGGGCGGCGGTTCAATGGTGATGGTGATGGTGACTGTGATGATGATGGCGACGGTGATGGCGATGGTGACGGTAATGGCGATGGTGGTGGTGATGGGCGGCGGTTTGATGGTGATGGTGATGGCGACGGTGACGGTGATGGCGAGTGGCGCTGGAGATCGGGTGGCACTGGAGGTCGCCGGTGGAGGTGGGTAATGATGGAGGTGGGTGGCGTGGAGGTGGGTGATGGTGGAGGTTGGTGTGGCGGTGGTTCCAGACGGCGGTGGTTCTCGGCAGTTGCAGCAGTGGAGGTGACCTGCTCACCGGAGAAGAAGAACGGTCGCCGGATAAGAAGAACGGTGGCCGGAGAAGTTCGCAAGAGAAGAAGAACGGTGGCCGGAGTTTTTCGCCGGAAAAGAAGAAGATGGCCGGAATTTTTCGCCGGAGAAGAAGAAGAAGGCCGGAGTTTACCGGGTAATCCGGTTACCGGTTATCGAGTACACACAATAGACTAAAAAATAAAGTTTGATATATACAAAAGGAATTTTTTTAGTTGGATACATACAATAATATATTGGGGATAGTTGGATACATTTTGAAGAAATAATCCCTTTAAATTTTTCTAAAGTTTTCCCTTAAATTAACTAACACAAAAATAGTTATTTGAAAGATAATATAGAAAAAAGAACAATTTGTTTGATATATTTATTATAAGTTATGAAGTTATAGTAATTTCTTTTACCTATAACTATACTGAAATAACTTTAAAAACTTCATCTTTTACGCTAATACAAAACGTAAACAAAAAATAAAGTTAACTATTTTGAATATGCACCTAACTTTTTGTCGTATGAGATTTTTATTTCCTTACAAACCCAGAAAAGATATTTATTACGCTTTTCTAAAGTTGTTTGCCACTGACCACTTGATTTTCAGAAAGATTGTTGCCCGGTTAGGGGAAAAGTAGGCAAACGAATGCTTCTAAGAAGAAGAACGATAGACGAAGATAGGAAGTTAGGCAAGGTTCTAACTATTTTTTTAGTCAATCTTGTTTATTGTAATATACATTATGTTTCTTTTTTTAAAAACAAAATTGAGTTTCAAATTCGAACTCTACGTTAATTTAGGTGGTTGAATCATAGTATCATTTAAATGTTATGAATTCTAAAATTAAGATGTTGATTATTTTGAGGATGAGATATTATTGTTGTTGTTTTTACTTTAAAATTCTTATATATAGTGGGAATTCTCTTTTTCTTTAATTCTACTTTATAATTATTGACATTTTTTTGTCGTTGGGTGCACGTGATCGCTACTTTTATTTATAAAAATCTAATTACTTACCAAAGTAAACCACAAAATGGTCCCTCGTGGTTTGTTCAAAAATACGGAAGTGTACCTAGTTGAAAGAAAACTACACGATTAAGATATGCATTTTTCTTTGAAAGAGATCCCTGGCTAGACCTAACTTTGTTAGCCAATGTGTCATTAAAGCCTCTATCTGCCCATCGCTTGAGGGACATAGTCCTTTTAAGCCATTTACGATTCTAGATGTCAGAAGTGTACTTAGAGACACCCATTTGTTGTGTCTGTCTCTCGTGAAATCTACATAAGAACTTCTTAATGAAAGATAATAAAATTAGTTTTAGTCCAATCAAGTTCGGTCTAGAATTATCGAACCTAAATCCAACATACTCTTCTTACCAAAGACCAGATCAATGGCTCTTTTTTTGCATCATTAAAACCGACTCATGGTATCATAGCGATTACCTAAGGTGGCGTTTGGTTCCCAACTTTTGAAAAAATCTGATTGAATTGGAATGTTAAATTCGATTTATGCATTTTGATTAAATGAAATTCCTATTTCTTCATAATATCATATATACCTTTAATCCAATATACCCTAATAACAAAAAAAAATTAATGTATTTATTAAGTATTTTATTAGTTTATTTAATAATTATGTTATTAATTTATTAATTTATATTAAAGTATTTAATAAAATCATGCTAAGTCATAATAAGTATTTAATAATTATTTTATTATATTACCTAAAAATTATTTTATTAAACTATTTAGTAATTATTTTACTAAGTTATATTAGATCATTTAAGAATTATTTTAGTAAGTTATTAAAAATTATTTTTATTATATTTATAAATTATCTTATTAAATTGTATTAAATATTTAGTAACTATTTTAGTTTAGTTAAACGATAAAATATTTAATAACCATTTTATTAAAACATTTTGTGTTTGAAAAATTAAAACCATCAGAAATGAAATTTTGGTCGTTTACTATAATTTCATTCCAATTCAAATTTTATTAACTAAACATACATATTTCAATTTATTTAATAGATTCTATTTCAGTTATCTTAACCAAACATGTGGTCAAACGACTCAAACCTAACAACATTTCATTTCAATTCCTTCAAAATCAATTTGCTAACAGATTCTATTCATTAACATATTACATTCCATCCAAAAACATTATACGAACCAAACGCCATCTAAATTGATTAATCCATGACTTTTCTCATAGATCTAAACCAAATTATGATAAAGATCTACAAATTAGTCATGATTTGGATACAAAATATTTAATCAAAACGATAGTGAAATACAAATTGTATAAGACCATCCTTACCCATGGGCGGACCTACCTTGATGCCAACGGTGTCACGTGCCACTGTCTCATTCCTCCGTTGCAGTGTAAAAAAATATAGGATATGGAAAGTGTCATCATATTAATTTATTGTGTGCCATCATATATATTTTGAAACTGCAATAAATATATATATTTCTTTTGGTAGAGTTGGTTAGCTCCTTGGGGGAGATCTATGGTTCAAATCTAGTTAGAGTCATTTTCCTAGTTTTTAGTTTTTTAATATCATATTTATTTTGTTTCTAAAAAGGTTGTATTAATAATTTTTAGTTTTTAATATCATATTTATTTTGTTTCTAAAAAGGTTGTAATTAAGAAGATTCGAACTCAAAATTATTGATTTGAAAAGCAAGGGTCTAACCAATATTTACTTTGTAAAAAATATCTATATACATATTTCTTATAGTCAAATGGTGTTACCGTTTGAAAAAAAATTCTAGGTCCGCCCCTATCTAAATAATTAGAGAGAGAGAGAGAGAGAGAGAGAGAGAGAGAGTGGGGTGGGGTGGGGTGGGATGGGGTGGATGGGTGGGTGGGTATAGTCTACGGAATCGGTTTGGGGAAGCCGATGGACTCTCAACCCAATTATCCTCAGCGGTGTATCCAAAGAACTCAATGAACCCGATGGCAAGCCGAAGCTATTAGATAGGGTGGGCCATGGATGGTCTAATAGTTAAAAGCCTAAAAAGCACGGCAAGATAGTGTGCATACAATGTTAAGATAACAAAAATAAGACAAGATATTTCATAAACTAGAATATAAAAGATTAAAAAAATATCCTTAGTTTTGATTCTCTGGTAGTAATATTTATTTAACTTTAAAATTGACATAAAGCTATTTAAAAGATTTTGAAAAATAATCGTTGATCGACTACAAGTCTACAACACTATTTAATTCAGTTTAGATGTTTAGTGGTAATGAATCTAATACGAGGTTATCAAATTCACAATGATAAAAATCTTTTACAAAATTTAAGTTATTGATCTTATTAACTAATTAGGGAATGAACGAGTGAAAATTCATGGTGGTGGACTTGTGGTGTTTATGTATGTGTATTTAATAAGATGAATATATATTTTTGTTTGTTTAGTTAAATAAATGAATACAATTAGGGGGATAAAAATATTTTAAAATTTTAACTTAATTAATTTATATATAATAAAAGAGTAACTCACTGATACGTGTCGCGTTCTGATGAGCCGAATTTCTATTTTTCCCACCAAAACATGAATTCAGACCCTTTTCTGGTCTACATTCATGTATGCCTACGTGTCACTTTTTGTCATATCATGCATACGTGTCATGTGTCATACGTTGACACATGTCACTAATTCAAATTTTAAAATTATTAAACGTTATCTCTATTAATTCAAATATTAATCTATTTTATCTTTATCTCTTTTTCTATAAATTTATTTTATCTGTATCTCTTTTTTCTATAACAATAATAAATTATAATATTATAATTTTAATAAATATCTATATCATTTTAATAAATGAATTAATTTAAATATTAAACTAAATAAATATATATATCATTTTAATAAATCATTTTTAATACTATATGTTAAATCACAAATATATATACATATATAAAATAATAAATAATAAATGATTATTTTATATATATTATACCTAATAAGTTTTTTTTATAATTCATATACAAATTTTATTCAAATTTTGAAAATTAAACTGTTCTATCTTTATTACTTAATTTAAATATTAAACTATTTTATCTTTATATTTCCCTAATATAAGAATCTTTAACAACCATGGAGATATGAAATTATCATTGTATTTTCACTCTGCAATAAATTGTTTCTTTCATTATTTATTCATTGTTTAATTCATATTCATAAATCTTGATGTTATTATTTTTGTTCTCTTTCTCAAATTTGATTTTTTGAGGTCTACATTTTATTGCGTTTCATTTCCCTCCTTTGTCATATTAAAAATACAGAATCATGGATTATAGTAAATAATTTTAATTAAGCAAATCGTATTTGTAATATTAGTTTTCTAGTATGATTTTTTTTAAATTACCCCGTATATTACACGGGATCAAATCTAATAGTTTAATACATTAATGTCATATTATTACATATTTATATATAAACAAACATAAATGAACGAGCATTAATGAACAAAAAATAAAAGAATGTTCACGAATTTAAATAAACAAATAATCCCTTTGTTCATTTCGTGTATGCGAGTTTTTCATTTTGTTAAAATTTTTATCCCTTAGATTAAATATTAAACTAAATAAATATATATATCATTTTAATAAATGAATTAATTTAAATATTAAACTAAATAAATATCTATATCATTTTAATAAATGAATTAATTTAAATATTAAACTAAAAATGAATTAATCTAAGTATGTGAGAATATGTGGAAACCCGTGATCAGGGTTGCGTGTATTGATGACAATAAATAGATACAAAGGTTACAAAGAGGGTCCCTGAACTATACATTATTTAACACACCCCCGTAGTTTGATCGGGAGGTAAACGAATGTTCAAACTATTTCTAAAATCTAGGAACAGACTCGTAGGTAGACCCTTTGTAAAAATGTCAGCATACTGATAAGCGGATGGAACATGCAAAACACGCACATGACCAATCGCAACACGCTCCCTAACAAAATGTAAATCTATTTCCACATGCTTGGTTCTCTGGTGCTGAACAGGGTTAGATGCTAGATACATGGCACTGACATTATCGCAGAAGACAACAGTGGCACGAGAGAGAGGACAACACAACTCGAGGAGGAGATTTCGCAACCAAGCAGTTTCAGCAACTACATTGGCTATCCCCCGGTACTCGGCCTCGGCACTAGAGCGGGAAACGACATGCTGTCGTTTGGAGGACCAAGATACGAGATTGTCACCCAGATAGACACAAAACCCTGAGGTGGACCGACGTGTAGTAGGACAGCCGGCCCAGTCGGCATCCGAATAGGCAACCAAGCGATCAACGGCTGACGCCTTAATATGAAGACCATGAGAAAGAGTGCCCTTTAAATACCGTAAGATGCGTTTAAGCGCATTGAGATGCGGAATACGCGGGTCATGCATAAAGAGACAGACCTGTTGAACGGCATAAGCAATATCAGGACGAGTAAAGGTCAGATACTGCAGGGCACCAGCAAGGCTTCGATATAAGGTGGGATCAGGAACAGGCTCACCATCAACAGCAAACTTTGTTTTGGTGTCAGCCGGTGTGCTACACGGATTGCACGAGACCATATCAGCTCGTGCTAGAATCTCCTGAGCAAAGGCAGATTGAGAAAGAAAAAGTCCGGAGTTGCTACGAGACGCAGCGATTCCTAAAAAGAAGGATAACGGACCCAAATCAGACATGGGAAATTCAGAGGATAACTTAGAGATAACCATGGAAATAAGAGTAGGAGAGGAGGCAGTAAGAATAATGTCATCGACATAAAGAAGGAGATAGATAGTATCAGATCCGCGATGATACGTGAAAAGTGAGGTGTCAGTCTTACTGCTAAGAAATCCTAAAGAGAAGAGATAGACAGCAAAACGATGATACCACGCACGGGGTGCCTGCTTAAGGCCATAAAGCGCCTTGCGTAGGCGACAGACATGATCGGGAAAAGAACTGTTTACATAGCCAGGAGGCTGACGCATGTAAACAGTCTCAGTGAGATCACCATGAAGAAAGGCATTCTTGACATCAAGCTGATGAATAGGCCAGTTGCGGGAGATGGAGATGCTAAGAACCGTGCGAATAGTGGCAGGTTTGACAACGGGACTGAAAGTGTCATCAAAGTCCAGTCCGGGTTGCTGTGAGAAACCCTGAGCAACGAGACGAGCTTTGTAGCGCTCAAGACGTCCATTGCTGTCAAACTTATGGCGAAACAGCCAACGATTGCCAACTATGTTAGCGTCAGAGGGTTTAGGAACAAGATCCCACGTGAAGTTAGAAAGAATGGCAGCCATTTCAGCATCCATGGCGGCCCGCCAATGAGGGTCGCACATTGCCTGAGCAGTTGACCGAGGGATAGGAGAGATGTCACTAGTGACAGAAAGATTAAAGATCTGTTTGGGCCTAAGAGAGCCTGTGCGAGAACGAGTAGTCATCGGATGAGTAGAGGTAGGTGGTGGGGCAGCAGAGGGTTGGGAATGCGCAGCCGAAGAAGAAGAAGATGATGACGATGTGCCAGAAGGCTCATCATGATGAGACTGAGAAAGAGAGGAAGGAGTACCAGTTTCTGGCGGATTAGTGGAAGTATCAACGAGAGGAGATATAGAAGGGATAGGCTCATCAACAGCAAACGAGTCGTAGTCTTCGGCGGATGGGTGAGGCTGGAAGTCAGGAAATGGAAAGTGCGTTTCGTCAAAGACGACATGACGCGAGATGATTACCTTTTGGGTGATAAGATCAAGACAACGATAGCCACGATGATCAGTGCTTGGACCAAGATAGACACAGGCAGAAGATCGCGGGGCAAGCTTGTGAGGAGCAGTGGGTGAGGTGTTGGGGTAGCAGAGGCAACCAAAAACACGAAGGTGAGAATAGGTAGGAAAGAAGCCAAACAGCACCTCAAAAGGAGTTTTGTACTGAATGGTGGTGGACGGAAGCAAGTTAAAGGTGTGAACAGAGGAGAGAAGAGCCTCAACCCAGAACTTGGGCGGGAGAGAGGCTTGTATGAGGGACGTGCGTAAGGTGTTATTAATAGTGCGGATGGTGCGCTCAGCTTTTCCATTTTGTGGAGACGTATAGGGACAAGAAAAACGTATTTTGATGCCATGAGTTTTAAAAAAATCCAAGAAGGGTTGATTATTAAACTCACGACCGTTGTCACATTGGAAAAGCTGAATGTCCGTTTTAAATTGGTTTAGAACGTAGGCGCGAAACGTTTTAAAGACAGAAAACACCTCTGATTTGGCACGTAATGGAAACACCCATAAAAAATGAGAAAAATCATCCAAGAACAGTACATAATATTTAAAACCACTCAAACTTGTAACAGGTGAAGTCCATAAATCAGAATGGATAAGTTCAAACACACGAGAGGTTTTAGTAGTAGATAAAGAAAAAGGTAAACGACAATGTTTTCCTAACTGACACGCATGACATAAAGTAGAGGTTCGACTAGAACAAGTAATGAACTTGCGCGAGACTAGAAACTGGAAGATAGCAGCACCCGGATGACCAAGCCTCCTATGCCAGACGTCAAAGGAAACAACAACGTTAGCCGAGGCAAGAGCAGACCGAGGTGTGGGAGGGAGGACGGGATAGAGATCATGGTGATCACTGTCGCAACGCTGGAGAAAAGACCCTGTTTTAAGATCCTTCACAGTGAAACCAAACGGATCAAACTCAACAGAAACAGAATTATCTATGGTAAAACGACGAACAGAGATAAGGTTTTTGATGAGTTTATCAGAAAATAAAACATTGTTAAGATAAAGAGGGTAAGAGGAATAGGGTAATGTACAGTGACCAATGTATCTAGCAGGAACCATAGCACCATTACCAACCTGTATGAAATTAGAGTTACAAGGAGTTAGAGAGTGCATTGTACCTTGATTGAAAGTCATATGCCTGGTTGCACCGGAATCCATGTAAAAATTGTTGTCCTGAGGCGCCTGAACAGACATAGCCTGAAACACAGAAGACAAATCAGTATACTGAGGCTGACTGAACTGAGAGGCATGTCCACCAAAGGAAGGCTGAGTAGGCGGTGGCACAGGTGTGGACTGCTGCATGGGCTGACCGTACGCAGACGGAACGGGCACTGGGTGTGGAGACTGGTGTTGCCCGTAAAGGTACGGAGATGACGGCACTGGTGGCGGAAGAAAGGTATGCGGCGAGGGATGCTGAGGAGCACTGAACATCGTCGGAAATGACTGAGGGGCCCCTGCCCCGAAGGAGTGCACAGGAGGTGCACCAAGTAAGCCAGGCTGAGCCGGTGGAACCTGACCAGGTGAGTTTCCGAAGTAAGCCTGAGAGTGACCCTGTGTACCTGCAAAGGAGTGAGAGCTCGCAGAAACATTAGTATTACCCCCCCCCCCCCCTTTGGAAGAAACTCGCCCAAAATTTCGACCCTTATTAGATTTATTTTTCGGCTTCCCATTTGGGGCAGACGGGGTAGAGGAGTACAAGGCAGCGGAAGAAGTAAGTGGTGTATCTGTGTGAGGCTCAACGGACTCTTCACGAGACTCATGAAGAAGAAGCATGTTTTTAGCTTCTAGAAAAGAGGGAAAGGGCTTTGTGTTTGTGATTACATCCACGATGCTATGGTAGGAGGGTAGTAACTGACGCAGGATTTGCATGACAAGCTCAATCTCATCGATTTTAGAATCACAATCAGCCAGAGCATCTGCCAGATTTTTTAAGTTATGGCAGAAATCGGTAATGGATGAGGTCCCTTTTTTTGTGTTACGAAATTGCTCTTGAAGCTGAAGCATTCGAGACATTTTGTTATTGAGAAAAAATTCATCAAGCTTATCCCATAAATCTTTGGCAGTGCAGTCATCACTGGAAATAATTTGCAAAAGGTTTGCATCACATGTTGAGTAAAACCAGGATTTTATACGGGAGTCAATGGCCTCCCAGTCCTCATCATTATCACTTGCAGGTTTGGATTTGCCAGTAATGTGACCATAAACTTTGGCACCTTTACACATATCAAGGAAAATGCGGCGCCAAAGCTTATATTTGGACCCATCAGATGAAAGCTTAAAGCTAAACTGTGAGTAAACGTTGGTGAGGGCAAAAACAAGCTGGCTAGCGGTAGGGCTAGAAAGGGTTGAAGAGGCAGGCGAGGAAGTCATTGCAACAAACGGAAAACGAAAAATAACCGTAATAAGAAGACAAAATAAAAGGCAAAGTGCTTAACCGCAGGTAGAGGGAAAGTAATGTACCACAAACCCTACACTCGGTAGTGAGATGGCAGCGGGCGATCTGAAAGCTCGGTAGCAACAGCGACGGACAGTAGACGTCAGAAGAGAAGTTTGAAAGTTGTAAATATTGTTCTATTTAGAAAACAATAACAACTTCAAACTTCAGGGACCAAAACCATAAAAGTTGCAAAAATCCAAACTTTTATCTTGAAAGTTGAACTTGCAGGCACGTCAGAAGGTACTTTTCTTCTCCAAAAGTTGAAAACCCTTTTCTTTTTGTTTCTTTTTTTTTTTGTTTGTGAAAGTTGAAAGTTTGCAGCCTGAAAACGATGGTGGCAGCGGGAAAAAGAAAAGCGTCGGCGGCGGTGGTCGCTAAGGATGGCGACGGTCAGTTGGGGGGAGGCAGACCGCTCACGGCGGCGTTAGCGTTTGCAAGGTGGACGTGGCAGCGGCGGTTCGTAGCCGGAACAGAAGAAGATGAGAGTTTCCGACAGCAACGACGGCGGTTTCCGGTGGCAACGAAAGACCGGCAGTGGTCCAGTGGTGGTAAGACACGATCGGAAGAGCACCGGGAGGCAGAGGAGTGTGCAACCGGAGGAAGATGGGGTGCGATCTGAGACAGATAAGCTGCCGGAGGAAGGCTGCCGGCGGCGGCGGCTGCCGGAGGCGGCGGCTGGAAAGAATGAAGAAGAAAAAAAAAGGGTTTTCTTAGGTTTTTCGTAGATGGCTCGATACCATGTGAGAATATGTGGAAACCCGTGATCAGGGTTGCGTGTATTGATGACAATAAATAGATACAAAGGTTACAAAGAGGGTCCCTGAACTATACATTATTTAACAAAGTCTACCGAGTTTTTTATTTAATTATGTTATTGTGGACAAAAGATATGTTGGGTTTATAAGTAAACTTTGGCCTTACTAGATACAACATGTGTTGTGGCCACAAACATAATAGATTTATGGGAACTATGCAGTTAAGGATGCTTGGGTGAGAGTAGTACTAGAATGAGTGACCGATTACCCTGGGAATTCCTCGTTGGGTTGCCAAAAACAAGGCCATGAGCTAGTTGGACAAAGCGGGCTTGTGTCATGGTAGTCAAGGTGTAACATCATTCATATGTCCATTATCTTGCATTTACATTTTCATTTTCATTTTCATTCTTATTCGTTAAAACGAACCAAACTTCACCTTGGTTTTAGTAATTCTCAAGTTCTTATAGTTTTCTGATGATGATTGAAATCGAAGTCGAATACCCAGATAATGGGATAATTGTGCGTCGACCTCGGAAGAGCACGTAACATACAACCAAAAAGATGTTTTATTCTTTTAAAAGAATGATACTATACGATTTATTACGTTTTTAGTTGTATGGTCGTAAAAGCATCTATCAGAAAGAATAGATAATTTTTTTACTCTATCACCTCACTCTACGAAAATATCTATTAATGTTGAGTCTAATAGTTGTGTTTATTCAAATATTCCAATGTCTAGTACAAGTCATCGAAACATAGAAAAACAAGATGTTTTGACGTGTACATATAGGATGGGCGAAAACATTGTAGAATTTTTTCATTCCATTATAACTAAGACTCGAATCTAACGTGGGATTCGCTCAAATGGAATTAGAATTTTAAATTCAAAGAACTTTAGTAAAATATACGCATGATATTGTGTTCACATTAAAAATGACACTTTCGAACATCAATTAAAACGGATCAATGTTTGTTACTTTTTGGACTAAGAGGGCAAAATTTAAATTTCTATAACTTATTAAAAATATAAGGGTTAATTTCATATCAAGTCACCTAGGCATGTTTAATTGTTTGGAACATTAGTTTAATTAAAAAGAATATTAATTTACAAACATTACTTATTTAAAGAATTTGAGAAAATATTCGAGAAACGTTAATGGATCAATAGCGGATCCTATCCGTGTTAAAAGACTCATTCTGTTGTGCCAAAAAATGTGACATATTTTATAATTGAGTAAATTTAATTTTTTGCTTCATGTGCTTTTTTAGTTTTCTTTTTATTGCAAATCTATTATTTTGTACGTATTTTTCTTTTAGTTTTGGTCCTTTGTCTTAACAAATTCTGCCACTATAGTTAACTTTGAGAATATTTTGGTCTCTATATGAATTATTTAAGAAAAAACAATGTTAATAGGGGAAGTATCCGTTGATCATCTACATGTATGGTTGAGATTGGTTTGTATAGTTTGTACAAATTATCCGGTTTATAAGGGATACGGCCCCATTAAATAAGGGAAGTATCTGTTGCAAATCAGGTAGATTGTAGACGAAAATTTGGTTGTGAACTCAATTTTCATTACAAATGTGAGGACACTTGAGAACATAACACGTATAATATTTATCTAAATAATACAGCTATACAACATTTAAGATGAATAATTTAACATTCAAACTGAATAATATATTATTCAGTTAGAAGTTGTATTATTCATCTTCATAATGCATGAACATAAACCTTAGTTATTCAGATTGAATGTGGACACGTGTTGCTCTCTCGCATGTCATCACGTTTGCAAGGAAAGATGATTTTTCATTTGAATCCACCCATCTATATATATATTAAAAGAAGGTTTTTGCTGATGTCATCAAAATGAAATTGAGTGATTTCATTGGTCAATTAAACAAATCCTATGAAATGATGATGTCATAATCTATTTCCATTTTTTTTTCAAAAATTTACATACCTAAAATTTCTCATTAATTTATTAGTTTCCCTTTTCTAATTTACATTTTGTATCCTTATAATTATTTGATTAAGTTATTATTACCCCTTAGTTTTTCAATTTTCACTTTACATTCTTATCATATTAAGGTAAATAATGTATATGAATTAAAACCATTTAAGTTTTTTGTTTTTCTTTTTTATAAATTACACCCTTATAATCGTCTCGATGATACCTTCAAAATGAGTATAATATTGAATATTTTTTTAATTTATTTATATTAGTAAATATTAAGAATAGATATAAATTAAGTTGTTTACATTTTATTACAATTCTATCGTTGATATTCTAGAAATTTAAAGATTCCTATTTTTAATCTAAATTTTTTTTATAGATTATTTATAAATAATAAAAGTTTATTTTATTTAAAACGCTATTGTTGATGTTCTTGAAATTTAAAGATTCCATCCTTTTAATCTTACTAATTCTATAGATCATTTATAAATAATAATTTTTTTAAAACCCTACAAATCAAAAACACTATATAATTTATTTCAGAATCCCTCCCGTTTTAGAATCATTCACGAAATCCAAATCTTTCAACAAAAGATCGTGTAATACACGGACGATTTAAACATATTGTTTTAGTTTCTAATAAGAATTAATATTTGCATTATAAAGTTCACAAATAATTCACCACAAACCAAACGTAATATCCAATTAACAATATAAATATGACTTAGTTAATTGATAAAAGAAACATTAATGATTTAGTTTAATCATAACCATTTAGGAAATTGTATATATAACATTTAAATTACTTTTCTTTCATTTTTTTATTCAAAGCTTTCTTTGAAATTGAGTAATTAGAGAATTATTATATATTAAAATAATTATAATTAATCAACGATTTAACTGAAAAAAAAATTACTCTTACTTTATTATTAAATATTTTAGTCATCTAATAGTTGTTAAAATATTTGAAATTCTTTTGTTGAAAGATTTGGATTTCGTGAATGATTCTAAAATGGGAGGGATTATGAAATAAATTATATAGTGTTTTTGATTTGTAGTGTTTTAAAAAAAATTATTATTTATAATTGATCTATAGAATTAGTAAGATTAAAAGGATGGAATCTTTAAATTTCAAGAACATCAACAATAGCGTTTTAAATAAAATAAACTTTTATTATTTATAAATAATCTATAAAAAATTTAGATTAAAAATAGAAATCTTTAAATTTCAAGAATATCAACGATAGAATTGTAATAAAATGTAAACAACTTAATTTATATCTATTCTTAATATTTACTAATATAAATAAATTAAAAAAATATTCAATATTATACTCATTTTGAAGGTATGATCGAGACGATTATAAGGGTGTAATTTATAAAAAAGAAAAACAAAAAACTTAAATGGTTTTAATTCATATACATTATTTACCTTAATATGATAAGAATGTAAAGTGAAAATTGAAAAACTAAGGGGTAATAAGTAATTTAATCAAATAATTATAAGGATACAAAATGTAAATTATAAAAGGGAAACTAATAAATTAATGAGAAATTTTAGGTATGTAAATTTTGGAAAAAAAAAATGGAAATTGATTATGACATCATCATTTGATATGATTTGTTTAATTGACCAATAAAATGACTCAATTTCATTTTGATGCATCAGCAAAAACCTTCTTTGGTCAATTAAACAAATCCTATCAAATGATGATGTCATAATTTATTTCCTTTTTTTTTCCAAAATTTACATACCTAAAATTTCTCATTAATTTATTAGTTTTCCTTTTATAATTTACATTTTGTATCCTTATAATTATTTGATTAAATTACTTATTACCCCTTACTTTTTCAATTTTCACTTTACATTCTTATCATATTAAGGTAAATAATGTATATGAATTAAAACCATTTAAGTTTTTTGTTTTTCTTTTTTTATAAATTACACCCTTATAATCGTCTCGACGATACCTTTTATAATTTACATTTTGTATCCTTATAATTATTTGATTAAGTTATTATTACCCCTTAGTTTTTCAATTTTGTAACATCCCGTTTTATATATGTTATTATTATTATTATTTGTATTATTATTATTATTAAAATTGTAATTTACTTAGTATTATTATTTTATTTTATTTTAATATTATTATTAGGGTTTAGGGTTTTACTAGCCGTCACCTTGCGGGTCAAGCAACGAAAGTAGGGCAAGGCCCGTTAGAAACCTAGGTTAAAAACCCTAGGAATGCTACAACCTTTTCATTGTGTTTCTTGACGAGAAAACTACCGTTAGAGAGAGCGAGGCCGAGAGAGAGGAGAGAGGGTCGGGAGGATCGCCGGAGTCTCATTGATCTCGTTGTCGTTGCGAGGTAAAACCTCGTTCTCGTCTCCTACACGTCCGGTAGTTGCGAACCTTGCCGCCGTCGCCGGCTTTGGTCGGTGGCGGTGGGTCGTGGTATGGTGCACGGCTGTCGGGGGCGGCTAGTGGCCGGGCGGCGGTGGTTGCACGCGCCGCCGCTGCTGTTTGGCGTCGAGTGGTGGCGGTGGCTAACCACGCCGCTGCCGCTGCTACTTTCTGCGGTTTCCGACCGGCGATGGCGTGATGCCGGCTGCCGTGTTTCTCGTGTGGGACGGCGGCGGTGGTGAAAACCGCCGTCGTTTGTCGTTATTTGGCTGGCGGCGGTGGTGGCGCAAGGCCTCGCCGCTGCTGTTGGTCCCCGTCGTGAGATCGGCGGGCGGTGGTGGTGGATTGTAACCGCTGCTGCGGTCGGCCGGTGGCTGATCGTGGTGGTGGCGATGCCATCGCCGCCGCGGTGATTAGATGGATGGCCGACGATGGTGGTGGTGACCCGCTGCTGTCGCCGCTGCCTCCCCGGCGATTTGATGACCGGCGGTGGTGGTGAGAAATCACAGCCGCCGCCGTGGGTTTTGCGGTGGTCGATGTTCGGTCGGACGGCGGTGGGGCAAGGCCGCCGTTACTACCGTAGGGAGGGTAAGCGACGCATGGCTCTCGAGCCGCGAGGTGGCCCGGTAGTCACCACTGATGTTGTTAGTCGAACCAACGACCGAACTGAACCGGTAATCGTTGCCGATAGGGTTTTACCGTTTAGCGAATGATTCTTATGGCATGTATATTTTGTTATAAATTTTCAGAGTTGCGGGAACATTTTGAGTTGATATTACGGTTGTAACTTTTATCCGTGACAAATAGAGGTGAGTGGGTTTACATGCGGTAAATTGTGATTTTATGTGTATATACTTGATGTGATATTTACTCGGTGATGTTGTGGGTTGCGTGATGACCCGAAGGGCGGGAAACCGCGGATGGCCGGATTGCGGGATGGTCCGGTAAACGGGAAACCGTTAAGCTGTTAATGTGGTTGATGTGTATGTGCATTTAATTGTGATTTATTGTATGTAACTTTACTCACTAAGCGGTTGAGCTTACCCCTCGTGGTTAAATGTTTTTAGGTACAAGTTCCGGTGTTGACAAAGGCAAGGCTCCGGCTTGAGGGTTCCGGCTCGACGTGGCGTTCCGATCCGATCGTAGATTTTAAGACATTTATTATTTGGGTTATTAGATTCGAATGTTGACTTAATTTGGGTTTCTTTTGAACGGTCGTTTATTTAAATCATAAATGGAGGTTTTTAGTGATTTTTTTCTTTTAAATTTGTTAAATGGGATTGGGTGTTACAACTTGGTATCAGAGCCTAGGTTTAAGAGAATCAGCACACGCACTCGTGGGTGTGTGTGTGGTTGGACTTAAACCAGGCGGTTGGGAATGATCGGATGAGATCGGAACGGCCAGCAGAACCGTCAAGACGGAGGTAAGCCTTAGTACCTTTAAATTATTACTTGCACGTGTGTAGTGTTAAATACTTGTGATCGCATGCTTAATTACATAATTGCATGTGATTCCGATGAAAATGAAATGTAGTTGAGTTATGATTTTATGTGACTGTTAGTTAGTAAGTTAAAGTCTAAATAGGACGGTATCAGAACCAAACTTAAACACCTTGGTGCGTCGGGGATGGGTCGTCGGGCAAATTCCTGTTTGGTTATTGCCCGGTGGTCTTGATCCGGCCGCCATGCATGGTTGGTTATAGTAATACGGCGCCAATAATAGTGTTACTATAAGCACCTGTGTAAGGTTGGATTTGATTAAGTTCTGGGGATTTTAACTGACTGACAACGGCTAGGGTTTTAGCATGCTATGTGGTTAACTGTTACGTATTACGCGTGTATATACCTGGATCTGTTGTGTTAGCATGCGCGGTAGGAACTAGCCTTAGGGTTGGCATGATCACTACTACTAGGGTTACGTGTGAATATCTTAGTAGAGTATAGTAATGAACTGAGATGCTTTAAACCTTCAGAATGGTGCAAACCCGAAGCCAGACTGATGATGAGCCCGGGCAGTCCGATCACGTTGCTGCCCAAATCACTGAGGCCCTGCAGCAGATGCTGCCGGGGCTATTCAACCAGATGAGGGATGAGCTGATTCAGACTGTGGATCAGCGTATCGATGCGGCCCTCACGGCCCGTAGCTTAGGTACTGGGAGCACGAGTCAGTCCCAACCTCGTGGAATCACCTTCAAGGATTTTATGGCGTGCCAACCGCCATTGTTCGACGGGAAGAAGGATCCCGTGGCTTGCTACCGCTGGTACTCGGCGGTCGAGGGAGCATTTCGCACTTGTGGGTGCCCGGATGGTTCGAAGGTTCTTTTCGCTGTGAACCTTCTTCGTGGAGCTGCAAAGGATTGGTGGGACCTGACGCTCAAGAAATACACGGAGGCACAGTTCGCCGCGCTGACCTGGGAGGAATTCCGGGCTTTGTCTGACGAGGAGTTCGCACCTCGTATCGAAAAGGAGCGGATCGCAGCTGAGTTTCTGAAGCTGACTCAGACGACGGAGTCAGTAAACGAGATCACCGCGCAGTTTCTAGAGAAGCTGCTTTTTGTGCCAGGCTACGCGAACGACGAGTCACTGAAGATGGCTCGCTACTTGGGGGTGCTGAAACCAGAGATCAAGGGGGCGGTGGCTACAGGGAGGTGTAAGACCTTCGGTGAGATGCAGGAGGTTACGAGGGCACATGAGCTGATCCTAGAGGAGCGACAGCAAGGGAAGCGGAAGGCAGAAGATCAGTCGGCACCAGCAAGGAAGTTCAAGGGAGCTAGGACTGATACCAGGAGCGGGACCCCGAGCTGCCCAAAGTGTGGGCGTTATCATCGGGGCGAGTGCAGACCACGAGAGTTATCATGCTACAAATGTGGCAAGACGGGCCACCTGAGCAAGGATTGCAAGGAGACTGCGAGGATCTGCTTCAACTGTTATCTGCCGGGGCATATCAAGATTGAATGCCCTCAACTGAAGAAGACGCCAGCCCTGGCCCCTGCACCAGCGACGCTTATGATCACCGACGGTACTACCAAGGGGAAGGGCGGAGCTACTACTCGTGGACGGGCCTTTCAGATGACTGCTGAGGAAGCGCAGACGGCGCCTGATGTGATTACAGGTTTTTCCTTGTCATATTTTGTACGATTACTGATAGTAACTTATTTTATGTGTTAGTGATAAGAACAGTGTATCTGCCGTTAAATGTGAACTTTAGGCATATTTCCTGTCAACTCGAAACCGGCTTTAGTGCTTTTCGACACGGGGGCCACGTGGTCCTATGTGTCGCGTAGGTTCTGTAAGGACTTCCAGATCGAGCTCGGTAATCTGGATAGTCCTCAGGCAATCGACGTAGCTGCGGAGGAAGTACAGGTGGTCGAGCACGTGTACCGGGGGTGCAGCATTGATATCTTCGGAGTTCGTTTCAGCATCAATCTCATCCCCATTCCCATGAACGGAGTGGACGTGGTTGTTGGGATTGATTGGATGTTTCCAAATCGGGCGACGACTGACGTAGCAGGGCAGCTGGTACGCATCCAGAATCCAAGTGGGGGAGATCTGGTGGTGTACGGCAAGGGGAGAAGGGTATCTACATCCTTCTGTTCTATCGCGAAAGCTCGGAGGTACATCCAGCGGGGGTGTACGGGGTTCTTGGTTTATGCTATGGCAGATCAGGCAAAGGAGAGGAAGCTGTCGGTAGCGGAGGTGCCAGTGGTCAGCGAGTTTCCAGACGTGTTTCCAGAGGATCTGCCTGGCCTTCCACCTGATAGGCAGATCGAGTTCGGCATCGACTTGGTACCAGGAGCGGCTCCGATTTCGCGAGCTCCTTACCGTCTGGCTCCGCCGGAGCTTCAGGAGTTATCGGAGCAGTTGCAGGAGCTCTCGGGGAAGGGGTTCATCCGCCCGAGCAGCTCACCGTGGGGTGCACCGATTCTGTTTGTGAAGAAGAAAGACGGGAGTCACCGTATGTGCATCGATTACCGTGGACTCAACAAGGTGACCATCAAGAATAGGTATCCACTACCTAGGATTGATGACCTGTTTGATCAACTTCAGGGGGCTTCGTGGTTTTCTAAGATCGATCTTCGGTCGGGGTATCACCAGCTGAAGGTGAAGGAGGCGGACGTACACAAGACCGCGTTCCGGACCCGTTACGGCCACTTCGAGTTTCTGGTAATGCCGTTCGGGCTTACCAATGCCCCAGCCGCATTCATGGACCTTATGAATCGGGTGTGTCGCCCGATGCTCGATCGGTCCGTAATCGTTTTCATTGATGATATCTTGATCTACTCGAAGACAAAAGAGGAGCATGTGATGCATCTGCGGGAGGTGCTTGAAGTTTTGAGGAGGGAGCAACTCTACGCCAAATTTTCGAAATGCGCTTTCTGGTTGGAGGAGGTTCAATTCTTGGGCCACATTATAAACCGGGAAGGCATCAAGGTGGATCCGGCAAAGATCGAGGCGGTTATGAATTGGGAAGTTCCGAAGGCACCTACCGAGATCCGGAGTTTCCTGGGTTTAGCCGGCTACTACCGACGGTTCATCCAGGATTTCTCTAAGATTGTGGTACCTTTGACGCGTTTGACGAAGAAGAGTGAGCCGTACGTTTGGGGTTCTGAGCAGCAGTTAGCTTTCGACACGCTGAGGCAGAAACTATGCGAGGCTCCGGTTCTGACTTTACCGGAAGGGGTGGAAGACATGACGGTGTATTGCGACGCATCTCGGCTGGGTTTGGGTTGTGTTCTGATGCAGAGGGGCAGGGTGATAGCCTACGCTTCGAGGCAGCTGAAGCCTCACGAGGCTAATTACCCCACGCATGATCTTGAGCTTGCGGCGGTTGTTTTTGCTCTCAAGTTGTGGAGGCACTATCTGTATGGGGTGAAGTGCACCATTTTCTCAGACCACCGTAGCTTGAGGTACTTCTTGGAGCAGCCGAATCTGAATATGCGACAGCGGAGGTGGCTTGACGTAGTCAAGGACTACGATTGCGAGATTCTCTATCATCCAGGCAAGGCCAATGTGGTTGCTGACGCTTTGAGTAGGAAGACGGAGCACGCGCCGCTTCGTATCTCACACCTGAAGATGGCGGTGACTACCTCCTTTGTGGACCTGGTTCTACGGGCACAAGAGGAGGCGAGTCGGGAGGAGAACCAGAATGGAGAACGGATTCGGGGGCAGATGGCCGCGTTAGTCAGGGATAGTCGAGGGTTGCTGACTAGGTACGGTAGAGTGTGGGTTCCTCGGGCGGGCTCGGCGCGACAGACCTTGCTTGAGGAAGCTCATAAGTCTAAATTCTCGATTCATCCGGGAGCTACGAAGATGTACCGGGATCTGCGGACGGGTTATTGGTGGCCAGGGATGAAGAGAGACGTGGCTCGGTACGTGGAGTCGTGTTTGACCTGTCTAAAGGTCAAGGCTGAGCATCAGAAGCCTCACGGCAAGATGCAACCTCTTGAGATTCCCGAGTGGAAGTGGGAGAACCTCACTATGGATCTGATCACCAAGCTTCCGAAAACCCCTCGGAAGTTTGACGCGATCTGGGTCATAGTGGACCGGTTGACCAAGAGCGCTATCTTCCTTCCTATCCGGGAGAGTTCGACTGCGGAGCAACTGGCGAAGATCTACGTGGATGAGGTGGTGTCGAGGCACGGAGTGCCAGTGTCGATAATCTCAGACCGGGACGTACGTTTTACTTCTCGGTTTTGGGAAAGATTTCATTCAGAGTTGGGTACTAGGTTGCATTTTAGCACCGCGTACCACCCTCAGACAGACGGTCAGAGTGAGCGGACGATCCAGACCTTGGAGGACATGCTGCGAGCTTGCGTTCTGGATTTCGGTGGCAGTTGGGATGCGTATCTACCTCTGGCAGAGTTCTCGTATAACAACAGTTACCACTCGAGTATTGGGATGCCGCCGTTTGAGATGCTCTACGGGAGGAGATGCCGTACTCCTATATGTTGGGGTGAAGTCGGACAGCGTGTCCTGGGTAGCACCGAGGTTGTACAGAGGACCACGGAGGATATTCAGAGGATCCGGGAGCGGTTACGGACGGCCCAGAGTCGACAGAAGAGCTACGCTGATCGTCGCAGGTCGGATTTGGAGTTCCAGGTGGGAGACCGAGTTCTACTCAAGGTTTCTCCTTGGAAGGGAGTGATTCGGTTCCGAAAGAGGGGCAAGCTGGGGCCTCGTTACATCGGACCGTTCACGGTTCTCGCACGTGTTGGGAAGGTAGCTTATCGTTTGGAGCTGCCTGCGGTACTAGGCCAGATCCACAGCACTTTTCACGTTTCGCAGTTGCGTAAGTGCCTCGCCGACGAGACGGCTCATATTCCTTTAGACGATATTCAGGTGGACGAGAGCCTGAATTACGTCGAGAGGCCGGTAGCGGTGATAGACCGGAAGGTGAAGAGGTTGCGACGCAGGGAGATCGGAATCGTGAAGGTGCAGTGGCAGCATCGGAAGGGTTCCGAGTGGACCTGGGAACCAGAGGCAGAGATGCGAGAGCACTACCCAGAGTTGTTCTCAGACTGATTTCGAGGACGAAATCCTTGTAAGTGGGGGAGAGTTGTAACATCCCGTTTTATATATGTTATTATTATTATTATTTGTATTATTATTATTATTAAAATAGTAATTTACTTAGTATTATTATTTTATTTTATTTTAATATTATTATTAGGGTTTAGGGTTTTACTAGCCGTCACCTTGCGGGTCAAGCAACGAAAGTAGGGCAAGGCCCGTTAGAAACCTAGGTTAAAAACCCTAGGAATGCTACAACCTTTTCATTGTGTTTCTTGACGAGAAAACTACCGTTAGAGAGAGCGAGGCCGAGAGAGAGGAGAGAGGGTCGGGAGGATCGCCGGAGTCTCATTGATCTCGTTGTCGTTGCGAGGTAAAACCTCGTTCTCGTCTCCTACACGTCCGGTAGTTGCGAACCTTGCCGCCGTCGCCGGCTTTGGTCGGTGGCGGTGGGTCGTGGTATGGTGCACGGCTGTCGGGGGCGGCTAGTGGCCGGGCGGCGGTGGTTGCACGCGCCGCCGCTGCTGTTTGGCGTCGAGTGGTGGCGGTGGCTAACCACGCCGCTGCCGCTGCTACTTTCTGCGGTTTCCGACCGGCGATGGCGTGATGCCGGCTGCCGTGTTTCTCGTGTGGGACGGCGGCGGTGGTGAAAACCGCCGTCGTTTGTCGTTATTTGGCTGGCGGCGGTGGTGGCGCAAGGCCTCGCCGCTGCTGTTGGTCCCCGTCGTGAGATCGGCGGGCGGTGGTGGTGGATTGTAACCGCTGCTGCGGTCGGCCGGTGGCTGATCGTGGTGGTGGCGATGCCATCGCCGCCGCGGTGATTAGATGGATGGCCGGCGATGGTGGTGGTGACCCGCTGCTGTCGCCGCTGCCTCCCCGGCGATTAGATGACCGGCGGTGGTGGTGAGAAATCACAGCCGCCGCCGTGGGTTTTGCGGTGGTCGATGTTCGGTCGGACGGCGGTGGGGCAAGGCCGCCGTTACTACCGTAGGGAGGGTAAGCGACGCATGGCTCTCGAGCCGCGAGGTGGCCGGTAGTCACCACTGATGTTGTTAGTCGAACCAACGACCGGACTGAACCGGTAATCGTTGCCGATAGGGTTTTACCGTTTAGCGAATGATTCTTATGGCATGTATATTTTGTTATAAATTTTCAGAGTTGCGGGAACATTTTGAGTTGATATTACGGTTGTAACTTTTATCCGTGACAAATCGAGGTGAGTGGGTTTACATGCGGTAAATTGTGATTTTATGTGTATATACTTGACGTGATATTTACTCGGTGATGTTATGGGTTGCGTGATGACCCGAAGGGCGGGAAACCGCGGATGGCCGGATTGCGGGATGGTCCGGTAAACGGGAAACCGTTAAGCTGTTAATGTGGTTGATGTGTATGTGCATTTAATTGTGATTTATTGTATGTAACTTTACTCACTAAGCGGTTGAGCTTACCCCTCGTGGTTAAATGTTTTTAGGTACAAGTTCCGGTGTTGACAAAGGCAAGGCTCCGGCTTGAGGGTTCCGGCTCGACGTGGCGTTCCGATCCGATCGTAGATTTTAAGACATTTATTATTTGGGTTATTAGATTCGAATGTTGATTTAATTTGGGTTTCTTTTGAACGGTCGTTTATTTAAATCATAAATGGAGGTTTTTAGTGATTTTTTTTCTTTTAAATTTGTTAAATGGGATTGGGTGTTACAAATTTTCACTTTACATTCTTATCATATTAAGGTAAATAATGTATATGAATTAAAACCATTTAAGTTTTTTGTTTTTCTTTTTTATAAATTACACCCTTATAATCGTCTCGATGATACCTTCAAAATGAGTATAATATTGAATATTTTTTTAATTTATTTATATTAGTAAATATTAAGAATAGATATAAATTAAGTTGTTTACATTTTATTACAATTCTATCGTTGATATTCTTGAAATTTAAAGATTCCTATTTTTAATCTAAATTTTTTTTATAGATTATTTATAAATAATAAAAGTTTATTTTATTTAAAACGCTATTGTTGATGTTCTTGAAATTTAAAGATTTCATCCTTTTAATCTTACTAATTCTATAGATCATTTATAAATAACAATTTTTTTAAAACCCTACAAATCAAAAACACTATATAATTTATTTCAGAATCCCTCCCGTTTTAGAATCATTCACGAAATCCAAATCTTTCAACAAAAGATCGTGTAATACACGGACGATTTAAACATATTGTTTTAGTTTCTAATAAGAATTAATATTTGCATTATAAAGTTCACAAATAATTCACCACAAACCAAACGTAATATCCAATTAACAATATAAATATGACTTAGTTAATTGATAAAAGAAACATTAATGATTTAGTTTAATCATAACCATTTAGGAAATTGTATATATAACATTTAAATTACTTTTCTTTCATTTTTTTATTCAAAGCTTTCTTTGAAATTGAGTAATTAGAGAATTATTATATATTAAAATAATTATAATTAATCAACGATTTAAATGAAAAAAAAATTACTCTTACTTTATTATTAAATATTTTAGTCATCTAATAGTTGTTAAAATATTTGAAATTCTTTTGTTGAAAGATTTGGATTTCGTGAATGATTCTAAAATGGGAGGGATTATGAAATAAATTATATAGTGTTTTTGATTTGTAGTGTTTTAAAAAAAATTATTATTTATAAATGATCTATAGAATTAGTAAGATTAAAAGGATGGAATCTTTAAATTTCAAGAACATCAACAATAGCGTTTTAAATAAAATAAACTTTTATTATTTATAAATTATCTATAAAAAATTTAGATTAAAAATAGAAATCTTTAAATTTCAAGAATATCAACGATAGAATTGTAATAAAATGTAAACAACTTAATTTATATCTATTCTTAATATTTACTAATATAAATAAATTAAAAAAATATTCAATATTATACTCATTTTGAAGGTATGGTCGAGACGATTATAAGGGTGTAATTTATAAAAAAGAAAAACAAAAAACTTAAATGGTTTTAATTCATATACATTATTTACCTTAATATGATAAGAATGTAAAGTGAAAATTGAAAAACTAAGGGGTAATAAGTAATTTAATCAAATAATTATAAGGATACAAAATGTAAATTATAAAAGGGAAACTAATAAATTAATGAGAAATTTTAGGTATGTAAATTTTGGAAAAAAAAATGGAAATTGATTATGACATCATCATTTGATATGATTTGTTTAATTGACCAATAAAATCACTCAATTTCATTTTGATGCATCAGCAAAAACCTTCTTTTAATATATATATAGATAAAGTAAGAGTAATTTTTTTTCCATTTAAATCGTTGATTAATTAGAATTATTTTAATAAATAATAATTCTCTACCTACTCAATTTCAAAGAAAGCTTTGAATAATAAAATGAAAGAAAAGTAATTTAAATGTTATATATATAATTTCCTAAATGGTTATGATTAAACTAAATCATTAATGTTTCTTTTATCAATTAACTAAGTAATATTTATATTGTTAATTGGATATTACGTTTGGTTTGTGGTGAATTATTTGTGAACTTCATAATGCAAATGTTAATTCTTATTAAAAACTAAAAGAATATGTTTAAATCGTCCGTGTATTACACGGACCATTAACTAGTATTATATATAATTGGGTTGGGTTCCGTGAAAAATGTGAGAAGCAGTTATTAGCCATTAGATGAGAAATGGATGCAAATTAGTATGAAATGTATCAGCGCAATTTATGAGAATGCATGCGATTAAAAGTGATCGACAACTAAGATCCACTTCTCATTTTTCTCACACAATCTTTCGCCTATATAAATAGATATGTACTTTATTGAAAATTCTTTTTAAGAATCTTGTTAATTTATATTAGCGACGAAGACCAAATTTGCATTTAAGTCCATATTAGGAGATATTATATACGCTTGATCAATACTTTGAATATTTTTGTTAAATCACATGTCAATCCCAGTTTTAGAAAAAATATGGTATAAATACTTACGACAATCACATCTTGTTTTTCTACATATGAACAACACCTAATCACGATGGCAATATCCCATGCAACAATTCATTCAGTTTTTTCTTTTTTAGAGGCAAACTTTTTACATGTTATTATTTTCATTAACACCAGGAATTCTTTAATATGCCTTCTGTAACCTTAACAAAAATATGACTAACTTTATCCATACATACTCGGTGTCGAGTCATACTTGTTTCACAAGCTTATCCATGGTCTATTGTCGTTTTTTTTCCAAGTTCAAGTCGATCAGAATTCGAGCATTTTCAAGATACTCAAAAGTAATAATAAGATAGATGCTTTACCATTAAACATGAATGCGATGTGACTACTTTTTCACGACTTCTTTATTTATATGACTATATGTTAAGAAAGTATCAAATTCGAGTCAATTTTAGGACCATGCGTTCATGGAAAGTGAATGATGCTTATCAAATCATTCTATAAATTGCATTGATTCAAGTTTGAATCCTTCGAAAGTTGTGCAACATGTTCTTAGTTGACCTAAAAAATAATAGATTGTTTTTCAATTTAGCAAAAAACAATAACCAAAAAAAGGTTTGATTTTAAAGAACTTTTCTTTTATTTTGAGCTCTACCTTATATTTAATATAAACTAGTTACTAAGAGCCCGGGCTTCGCACCGGGTTATAAACTATGATAGATTTTATAATAAGTAGTAACATAGATTTATATAAAACATAGAGTTTGTCATATGTTGTCATACAAAAGGTTTAATAAAATAAATCAAAAGATTTAATAAATCAAAAAATAAAAATATTAATTTTAAGAGATTTTAACTGAAAGTTTTGGAAAAAAAATATCATGTACTTCTAATAGTTTAATAAAGTTATTTGTATCAATTGTTTAATGAAAATATTTGGCTATATTTTTTTCTATTAAAGTTATAATACTTTATAATTAATCAATAAAAGAAAATGCCTTAACAAAATAAATAAAGATGTTCTACTATAGAAACCAAATATGTAGTTGTTTGGATGAGTTAATTACTTGCTTTAACAAAGTTGGATGGAAGACTGAAAATGGAATAAAAACAAAAACCATAGGGATATAAAAACAATTTTTAAAGATGAAGGATGAAAAGTTTTATAAATATAATGTTGTAGGGACAGAAATTGTACAATAAATGTCAAGTTTTGAGAATAAAATATATAAAAATGGTCTACTATAAGAACCAAATATATAATTCTTTGGATGAGTTAACTACTTATTTTAACAAAGTTGGATGAAGAAATGAAAATGGAATAAAAACAAAAACCATAGGAATGAAAAATAAATGTCAACTTTTGAGAATAAAAACTATAAGTATGGTCTACTATAAGAACCAAATATGTAATTGTTTGGATGAGTTAACCATTTAATTTAACAAAGTTGGATGAAGGGTTAAAAATGGAATAAAAACAAAAACCATAGGAATGAAAAAAGCATTTTTTAAAGATGAAGGATGAAAAGTGTTAAAATATAATATTGTAGGACTAAATATGTACAATAAATCATAGAGATGAAATAAATAACTTTTAAACATTAAGGGAAAAAACTATTATAAGTATCAAATTGTAGGGACCAAAATTGCACTTTATTGTAAATATACTGTTCATACTTCCTGAAAATTGTTATATATATATATATATATATACTAGATTTGATCCCGTGTATTACACGGGATAATTTTTAAAAAAATAATTCATACCGGAAAAACTAATATTATAAATATGATTTGTTTAATTTAAGTTACTTACTATAATTTAATTTATATTTAAGAGTATTATATCTAGTAATTTGTTTATTTTGAAAGTATTGACAATAGACTTATACTATATAATCTATTATTTGCATTTTAATTAATCCTTAGAACATCCATCAATATGTATATATGTATACCAATTAATGTCTAGCCCAGCGGTGGTAGGTAACATCCTTGCGCTTCCCTTGAAAGATAGGTTGGTGCGGGTTCAAGCCCCGCTTGTTGCAAAAAAGGCCAAAGGCCTTATAGACCTCTTTTGCGGTATCCAGCTCTTGACCGGCCTTCGGGTCGGTTCAGGGGCGAGTTCATGGGTTGGCCTTCGGGTCGGCTCATGGGCGCGGGGGATTAGTCGGTGCCCGTATGGATCCGGATACCCCCGGAACGTGTGTGAGTTAAATTGCCGTTCAAAAAAATGTATATATGTATGTATAATAAATTAATTTTTATGAAAATTAACATATTTAGTATTGTAAAACATATAAGTAAATTGGACTATAAACACGAATAGAATCATCATAATCATATCATCATGTGTAGGAAAAAAATAAAAATTGAAGAGCGTTTGTAATACAAAATAACACAAAAAGTGTAATCAATGACCATAAATACAAAGTCATATACGAGAAATCAACAACTCTAACTTGGACTATAAACATGAATAGAATCATCATAATCATATCATCATGTGTAGGAAATATAAAAATTAAAGAGCGTTTGATTAATTACCTTTGTGTGTGTATGTTTAATTGGTAATGGCTTAATTAAGAGAGTTGCAGCAATTGATTGAGATTGAGAGATTGAAAGGGGTATTTATAGATTGAGATTGAGAGATTGAGATTGAGGTGTGTATTTTTGGATTAAAACTGTTTGATTTAATTATGTTAGAGAATTTTTGAAAGTGGTATTTATCTTTTACATTATTTTATTTATTGTTTTCATATTAATCTATAGTTTGGATTAAAAAATGAAAATTTTTAAAGAGTTTGAGTATATTTTTTTGTTCCAATAAGTTATATGAAATCTTCTTAACAATTAAAAAAAATAGTAAAAGTAAGATTTTTCAACTTTGGAAAACACTTAGAAAGTTGTACTTTGAAAATAGAGAGAATATTTTTAATTATTTATATCACCAATGGAAAATAATAATACGTGTATTGATTATATTAAATATTACACAAATATATGTAGATTATTTTTTAAACCGTTTCATTTAATTATGTATTTTTGAAAATAGTATTTATCTTTTACATTATTTTATTTATTGTTTTCATATTTATCTATAGTTTGGATTAAAATATTTGATTTAATTATGTCTTTTACATTATTTTATTTATTGTTTTGATATCACCAGAACGCGACACGTGGCAATTCGGCTCACCAGAGCACGACACGTGGCAGATCAGTTACTCTTTTATTATATATAGATATAATATAATGTGCTTAACATTTACGAGTGAAAATTTAAGCTAAACAAATCCAACGGATGAAAAAGCTCTTATTTGATTTATTCAAATATAGATTATTATTAAAAATAAATACCCTTTTGTGTAATTATTTTTATTGCTTCATTTGTTTATAAATATATAATAAATCGAAAAATATTAACAGATCAATCTAATATGTTTTATTTATATTGAAAAATTATTCTAACATGTTACACAATCGACTCAATATGTCACCTCAAATATATTCGACTTTTTAGTAATTAACCTAAAATGTGTTTCTTTTATGTTGTATGACTCAATGGCTTTTGCATACAAGAATCATCTTTCAGTTTCCCTTAATTTCATTTTTCTAGTTACGTATTCAAATTAAAGGAAACTTATCAAATAAGTATTCTTATTTTCATAAACCACCAAATATATTATTTTTATTCAAAATTGGTTAATACAAATCATCTAAGAAATGATATTCATTCAATAAAAAAAAATTATATTCTTAAGTCAAATTTATGTTGTTTAATTTGATGAAAATTGAACAAAATCGTATGATTAAAACAATTATGAATAAAAAATATGACATTTATATAAGTTTTCTTTTAAAAGAACAATACATAACCTTTTAGTTATTCCTCATGATTATAGCGTATATTGTAGTCATAAAACAAATCGAACAATAAAAGGATAAATTGAAAGATAGGCGAGATGTATACAAGAACTTGAAGACCGGTTGTGTTTTGCTTTCCATAGGACATTGATGTCATCAACAGTTGAAAAGTGAGGATAAGGTGCGCCTTGAGGCAGTTATTCGTACTATGCTTTTGTAAATATGGTCATTTCTAAATGTGATCAACTTTTGCCAAACCAAGCTAAAGAAGATGGATGTCTTTAAAAGAATAGGTTCCTAATAAGAGTAGCAAGTTTAAAATGAACTAGGCGGGTTGGCTTCACAATCCTCTCGTAACTATTTTTGTACGTAATTGTTTGTTCTAACATCTTGTTAGTTTTTTATAAAATCTCAGTGGTGTTCTAACACAAAAAAGGATCATCAGCAGTGGTAGATCCATGACATTTGTTAAGCGGCTCCACCTTTAAGGTGGATAAAAGGTCGCGCAAAGTCACGCTTGGTGTTTTTAGCAAAATTCCACAATTTTAAGGGATTTTTAAGGTTATTTGGTTAATTTTGAAAAATAAAAATTAGTTCTCTTTGTTGATTTGTTGGACCTTTTAGTTTTCTAGTTGATGATCCATGTATTTTCTAATATTTTGGCATTATCCTTTAAAGTTTAGATAATACATATTTTATCGGATTATCTTCAAGAAAATGTATCCAACTTTACCCGTATTCTTATTGTGTGTATCCAACTTCAAAATGTGCTATTGTATGTACTATACTTTCAAAATGTGTTATTGTACTTATTTACGGTTGAAATAGTATATGCAATAGCATGTTTTTTAAAAGTATGGTACATACAATAGCACATTTTTAAGAGTATAGTACATGTAATAACACTTTTTGAATGTATAGTACATACAATAATACATTTTGAAGTTAGATACATATAATAGGAATACAGATAAAGTTAGGCACATTTTCATGAAGATAGTCGTATTTTATATCCTATAAAAGAAGTATACTTATGAGAATAAGCTAGAATAGATGTACGAGACTATGGACTACGCTCATAGCTTAATATTTTTGGTCTTGTAATCATGATACAAAATATCAAGCTCTCTGCACGTAATGTCATATCCCTTATACTTTTGTCCAAAATTGAACACTTGTCATGCACTATAAATATGGATCGTTGTTTTAAGAAAATCCATACATAATCTCTTTACACTTGTTCCTGAAAGATATTTATGGATCTAAATATCAAAATATGTTATCCAGGATTTAGTGAGAAATGAAGCTGTCGTAAGATGGGTAAGAAGAAATTTCGATTCTTGGATCAATATTATTCAAAGGGGTGTTTGAGATTTTTTATCTAAGGTGCTTATTGATTTATTCCATTGTAATAACAGTAATAAGCATTTTTAGTATTTGAACGAGGAAAAAAAAAGAGAATTGTTTATACCTTTTTGGAAAAAGTGATAATGGGTTTTTGAAAAGTCATTTCATTCTAACTTATTTGAAATAACTTATCAGGTTTTTTAGTTGTTTTACATATATAACCAATTCCAAACATCCCTTACAAAACAACTTATCAACATATTAAATTTTGGTACCATCATAAGCTAATATATAAACACTTTTTATAAAGGGTTAAGTTCTCCAAAATGTGTCAAACTATTCCCAAAATGTTACTGTGTGTATCCACCTTTCAAAAATGTTTTTGATGTATCAAACTTTATTTTTTCTTCTACTATGTGTATCAGGTGACTTGTAACCTGCTGAACAGGTCACCTCCACCGCTGCCGCCGCCGGGAACCACCGTCGCCGCCGGGAACCAACGTTGCTGCCAGGAACCACCGTTACCGGGAACCACTGCCACACGCACCTCCACTATCACCCTCCGCCACCCATCTCCACCTTCACCCACCTCCACCGGTGACCTCCACCGACGACCTCCACCATCACCCACCTCCACCGGCGACCTCCACCATCACCCACTGCCACCCACCTCCACCATCACCCACCGCTATCCACCTCCACCATCACCCACCTCCACCACTACCGCCACCGGGAACAACCCGACTTCACACCTCCACCGTCGCCATCACCATCACCATCACCGTCGCCATCACCATCACCATCGAACTGCCGCCCATCCCACCACCATCACCATCGAACCATCAACCATCACCGCCTCCAATAGAACCACCGCTGCCGCCACCGGAAACCACCATCGCCGACCTTAACTACCACCATTGTCCATCTCCAACCACCACCACCACCACAATCGTCTATCTCCGACCCAAAACCATCACCTAGAACCGCCAGCGCCTCCCCAGCACCTCCGTCCACCGTCTAACTGTAGGTGACCGGTTGTTGACCGGTTGAACCAGTCACGATACACACAATAACAAAAAAAATAAAGTTTGATACATCAAAAAACATTTTTAAAAGGTGGATACACACAATAACATTTTGGGTATAGTTTGATACATTTTGGAGAACTTAACCCTTTTATAAAACTCAATTTTGATATCATATAAGTTGATATACGCTTTTACAGAAAAGCATAAAGTTGTTTTAAATAAGCAATACCAAACACCCACAAAGATCAACACTAATGAAATGTACCGAGATGTATTAGAACAATTTCTTTAAAAAAGCAATTCATGGGATGGGCTGATGTAGTTTGTTGGTGATTTTAGTGTCACCAGGTTCGTTTTAGTGTAATGGGATGTATGGATTGTCAAATGTAGTTTTGATCAAGTTAGGAGGTGCGGAGTGCACGCTTGTACTCAAAATGAAATTTGCCTCAGTCTTGACTCAAGAGGTCAGAGAGTTTTCACGAACGCAAGATTGAGGTTTCACGGACGTGAGCTGATGACGAAACGAGTGAAAATCCGGAGAATGGTGCTTCGCGGCGCGAAGGTTCTGGTCTTGCAATGCGAGGGATGTCCAGAAGTTTTTCGCAATCGCGAGACTGTTGCTTCGCGACGCGAAACGAGCTCGATTTTGGGATATCTTCTATTTGTGCTATTTATTCTCTGAATATTTTACTTGGGCCATAAGCTACGATTTTGGGGTGAGAATGTCAATATTTATTGTTGATATCTCTTCTCTATTGATAATCAGAAGAAACCAAAAACAACATTAAAACCCTAGCTACAAATCTCTTTTCAGTGCCTCGATTAGAGATTGTTTCCTTGTAGGATTATCCCCATAATCTAAATTTCGTGTAACCCGGGCATAGGGTCGAAATATCATATTCAGAAAGTGTACTCATCACGATCTGTCAAGAAGATCCAGATTACCCACAAGTTGCAGAATCAGATTTCTCCTCCCACTCTTTCCAACATACTTTTAGTTTTTCTCAACTTGATTATTTTCCTCACATGATTATTCGTCTATCATCGATAACCAATACTTGATGCAGTTTTAATGATAAGTGATATGAAACTCTTTTCTTTAGATTTGTCTGTATCTCGATACCATTGACCTACTACAGAATTTGATATCTGTTATACGTATCAACATTAATAAAGACTTTTACAAAATTTAACACATGAATTGATTTGATTTGATTCTAACGTTTGAGCAATTCTTGGCTTTGGCGAAAGTGGTTTTCTGGTTGATATGATATGATATGGTAGTATGATCTAAATATAATTTTCATTCCTACTATTTCAATAATATCGAGTTGGTCATAGAATCACAATTATTGTTTTTGGTTGATTGAAAAGATCTAAAAAGTAGGCTGTAGACGTCATGGCCCTTTCGAATATTATTTCGCCATTAATGCTCTTCCTTTTTAAATTATTGCTTGTGTTGATTTTAACTTTTAATTTTTGAAAATTGATAAAAAATAGTTAATCTTTTCATTCTATTTCATTTTATAATCACATTTTTAACTGAATTGCGGTTTTTGCCAGAGTTTATAAATAAATACATAAGTCATTTACACTCTGAATAATCCAGGATTTCAGAGTAAATATTGCCAGGTGGTATGATTTTAGTGTTCCTCACGTTCACAATCAAAATTAAGTTCACATTTGAACCTGACCCTATATATATAATATATATATATATATATGTAAAAAGTGTTGATTTCACCGATCTCACAGAAACAGCTTGGTCTCACGTGAACCTATATAGGGGTGGGTTCAAATTTTGGACAACCGAGAGCGGGCCACGTGGCAATCTGACTTTCGCGGCTTAGCTTTATTCAGTCTGCATAAAGCCTGCGGGTTAGCTTCATTCAAGCTTTATTCATACTGCATAAACCTATTATGCAAATTGAATAAAGCTAACATGCGCGCTAAGTCGTCCGCATCAGAGTGCGACTTAAGCTTTAGGCGGTATGCATAAAGCTTAGTCGCGTGTTTTTCAGATTGTCACGTGGCGCGCTCTCAGTTGTCCTTAGTTCACATTGAAAAAGTGGTTCACAGGGGGGAGTTTAAATGTGAACGCATATTTCATTGTGAACGTGAGGACCAACAAAATCATGCCACGTGGCAATCTGAATTGGTACCTAAGCTTTATTCAATATGCATGTGGGCGCTTCAGAAGCGCCCACATGCATACTGAATAAAGCTTACACGCAATCACCGCTTAAGGTTTATTCAGAGTGAATAAAACTTTATTGTTTGAATAAACCTTTATTTAGACTGAATAAAACTTATATTCAGTCTGAATAAAACACAAATATTCAGACTAAATATTGTCATGTGACGCGATACTAATGGTCCTTACGTTTAATATAAAAAGATAAGTTCATATATATATATATAGGGGAAGGATCAAACGAGAAGCATATCAATTTAAGAAAAAGCGAGAAGCAATCTCAGCCACTCATCTCAAGCCAATCATATATGAGAATGACTTTTGTGTACAAAATCATATATGATTAACAAAGGAAAAGTTCAGGTACAAAAAACATGTACAAAATCATATATGATTCATATAGTAAATCACATATGATTTGTGTTGTTAATCATACATGATTAACAACTGCGCGGGTAAATATGATTCATATAGGAAATCACATATGATTCATGTTGTTAATCATACATGATTAACAACTGCGCGGGTCACATGAGACTCACGACCCGCATTTTGACCCGCCCGCTTCCCTTTTTTTTCATCAGTACTTAATCGAATGGCTGAGATTGCTCCTCGTTTTTTCTTAAAAAGTTATATTTTTCATATGAACCTCCCTCTATATATATATATATATATATATATATATATATATATCTATTAAGGAATTTGCATAACTCATTTGATAAGGATCTACATTTGCCTAAGAATCATTTCTGTAAAGAATTCTCTTTTTTTTTAATATGAAAATAGGTTTTATGTAAATACCTATGCATTTGCGTCTATAACTAAAATGAGAATTTGGTTTCAAAAGTAGCTAGAAACCTGAATTTTGATTGGAAGATTAGTTATTTTGTGTCAATTTCTTAAAGGTAGTTGTAAAAGATGAAGGTAAATACTTTATTCGGTAAGCGCTTACCATTAATAATCAACACTTTCACTTAACTTATTGGATGAATTGTTAGTCCATTAAAACGATGCGTATGCAACAAGCTATCTGGTAAATGTTTACTGGATGAGACTGAGAGTCATTACTTTCAATTACTATGTAAGACTTTCGATCCTTGTTATCGCTTTTACCGGATAAGATTCATAATTTTTATCATGTTTATCTATTACAGTAAATTGAGCCGATAAAAGCGTACCAGATAAGCATTACGTAATACGTAAATCAGTAAATGACCTCTTTTGTGTGTATGTGACCATTTGTGATACTGTACTTATTCGCTTGATCTAAAAATCATTTTCCACTGTTCATTTTTCACGTTCATATCATCATACATATGATATGCTCTATTTTCAAATATTTAATAAATGTGACTGTGACTTATATGAGCATCTCATTTTCACACACAAATATGAAACCAAGGTTTTATGAAGATTATTTGTTCTTAACTTCTTATTTAAAATAAATAAAACTAAAACATTGTTCGATTAGGTTCCTATTTTAATGATCTTATTTTTCAATACCCAATTATTTGTGATATTTATAAAACTTGATGTATTTAAGAGGCATTTTTCAAATTCTAAACTCGTAAATAAATGTTTTTTTTATAAGTATAGGACTTTTGAATTGTTGTATTTCTAATTAGAAACAAAATGAAAGATGATTTGTTTAAATGTGTTTGTGTTTTGTTCTTTTATTATTGATTATAAATAGTTGTGTTTTTGGTTAATACTAATTAAAAAACCGACAAAGAAAGTAACCTACTCGTACAGAAAACGTATACCTCAACCAGCAAGAATCAACTAATATAAATATGATTTTTCAAATCAAGATTGAAACATAAGTTAATATGACGTAGATTAGTAAGCCGACATGCTTAAATACGTGGCAAAAATGATTATTACAACTTCAAATGATAATAAATAAATTGTGTATTACATGACAAAACTACTCGTCATGTCCTGTTTTTTACAAGAATATCAAAAAACATGTAAAACATTGATTTTTAAAAAATAAATACACAACTATTTAAAATATAAGAAATTTTATCATCTATAAATAAAATTGCCTGATTTTTAATTTGAAAAAAATACGAAAAATTATATCTTAAAACTTAAAAGACAAATATACGAAATATATGAGGTTTCGAATTTAAACCATGTGAAATACATGCCTATGAAACCTTTTTATGGCTATTTAAAAACAAAAATAAAAATAAAAGAAAATTCTAAGGACCACAAGGTTATGCAATTAACATCAACATATAATATATGTCGATATTATCTTATTGATCACAAAATCCTATAAAGGTCTTATTTCATAGGACCACCAGTATCATTATCCTTCTTACCATGTTATCGCCTAAATATCATATTAGTTTTTCCTCTTTATACTCTTTTTACCTTAAAATAGAATACCAGTGTCCAAACTAACTCAATCTTTACTACATTTATTTATTATTTTAATTAATATACAAGAGAGAGAGAGAGAGAGAGAGAGAGAGAGAAGGGAGAAAGGAGGGAGGGAGAGAGAGAGAGAGAGAGAGAGACCGATCAGGTTTGGAAAACCGGAGGGATACTCGTCGGGTGCAAACCGAGGGTCCTGTAACGGTGTGGCAACCACACCCGTAGGCGAGCCCGAAGGCCAGCCCAATGTTTTAAAATCCGGTTTTTTAGTTGATCTGGTGTAATGACTGGATCACAGGTCAATCAGTTCAAGCAGTTTAACCATCGTGTCAACCGAGTTTCAAGAATTTCCTTTTCATTTTCCTACAAACAGATATATATATATATAGAGAGAGAGAGAGAGAGAGAGGGAAAGTTCAAATGTGAACCACTTTTTCATTGTGAATATGAGGACGAATCTCAGTCACTCATCCGGTAAATAAATGTGCTTTTACCGGTCCCCCCCCCCCCCCCTTTAACAATCTCCACCCTCCTATGAATCGCGTCAATCCTTCGTGATCACGTCCACCGTAACCGAAGATGTGTGGCTGAGATTTGTCCTCACGGTTCACAATGGAAAAGTGGTTCACATCTGAACCCACCCCGATATATATATATATATATATATACATATACATATATATGTATATATAGGGTCAAGTTTAAATATGAACTCATCTTTCATTATGAACATGAGAACCACTAGTATCGTGCCACGTGGCAATATTCAGTTTGAATATTCATGCTTTATTCAAAGTGAATAAAGCTTGTATTCAGTCTGAATAAAGTTTAGGCGCCTATTCAGATTGCCAATGAAAATTGAGGTCACATTTGAACTTTCCTCTATATATCTATATCTATATTGATCCACTTTTTCATTGTGAACGCGAGGACAGCCGAGAGCGCGCCACGTGGCAATCTGACTTCTTCTGCGGCTTAGCTTTATTATGTCTGTATAAAGCCCGCGGGTTAGCTTCATTCAAACTTTATTCATACTGCATAAAACTATTATGCAAACTGAATAAAGCTTGAATAAAGCTAACCCGCGCGCTAAGTCGCCTGCGTCAGAGTGCGACTAAGCTTTATGCATACTGCATAAAGCTTTATTCAGTCTGAATGATAGTTTTATGCAGTATGCATAAAGCTTAGTCGCGTGTTTTTCATATTGTCACGTGGTGCGCTCTCGGCTGTCCTCACGTTCACAATGAAAAAGTGGTTCACATTTGAACTTTCCTCTCTCTCTCTCTCACTCTCTCTCTCTCTCTCTCTATATATATATATATATATATATATATAGAGAGAGAGAGAGAGAGAGAGAACGAAAACTCACTTTTTAGTGTGAATATGAGGACCACTAAAATCGCGTCACGTCACAATATTCACTCTGAGTATCATGCATCATTCAGAGTGAATAAAGCATGGGCGCCCTTTATTCACTCTGAATAATGCGTGATATTCAGAGTAGTTATTGCCACGTGGCGCGATTTTTAGTGGTCCTCACGTCCACAACCAAAATTGAAATCACATTTGCACCTAACCCTATATATATATAGGGTTAGGTTCAAATGTGACTCAATTTTAGTTGTGAATGTGAGAGCGAATCTTAGTCACACATCTTCTTACAGTGGACGCGATCACGGAGGATTGGCGCGATTCATGGGAGGGTAGAGATGATTATTAAAGAGGGGGGGACCGGTCAAAGCCGCATTTATTGAGTGGCTAAGATTCGTCCTCATATTCACAATGAAAAAGTGGTTCACATTTGAACTTTCCTCTCTCTCTCTCTCTCTCTCTCTCTCTCTCTATATATATATATATATATATATAGGGGTGGGTTCATACGAGAACACTAACTTTTTACGAAAAACCTTTTTTAGATACAAAATCCCATATGATTCGCAAACAAAATCATATATGATTACTGACTTACTCGACTTTAAGTCGCGTGGCAAGTCGCCCGCGTCGGCTTTTTTTATGTCAGTATAAAATCATATATGATTTTGTACATGAAAAAAAATTTCTTAAAAAGTTAGCGTTCTCGTTTAACCTCTTTTTATATATAACCTAGAACTTGATATCCACAAGTTCAAAGATTAAAAATACACATAACAAATTTTATATCAATCCAAATACATTAAAAAGTACACATAATCATAAGTTTTTCATCAATCCAAATGCATCAAAAAGAAACATAAGATCAAACATAATCATAGATTTTGAGACATTGGAGTGTTAAATGCATCGACCACCGGATCAACGCGGGTTTTACCAGTTTTTTATTAAACCCGGCCGGGTCAAATCTGGGTTATAAATTGCCAAGATAAAGAGGGCCATATTTGACCATTCTCTTCCCCATGTCACGGTTCAACCAGCCAGATCGACCCAGGTTTTAAAACATTGGTTCATACAAGTATCCCACCCTCAAAACCAACTGCGGTTTAATCGGTTAGACAACAGCGGCATCAAAAGACGAAAATTCCTACACAAATAGCACAATTTCAAATGTTAAATCAAGATAGGTGTAGTGTTGTGTTGGTTGGCTGGCCTGGACCCAGTCAGAGAGATTGGATCCAAATTTGTGATTGTAACAAGGTACCAACAAAAGGACCACTGGCTGATTAGGTGTAAACCAGTGGCACCACAAAGAGAGTATTTCAACATAAACCACATACATACAAGAACATGACAAACTAGCAATCAATACAAACATCCAACCCATTCGACACCACTTAAATTCACGTAACTCCGAGTCAGCTAAGTATAGAGACCGTGTGCTGATGGAATCAAATGAAAACGTTAAATACCCACCTAGAGAAATGAATACGAAACCCGTATCCTATTAACACATTTCAAGATAAGTTTCCTAAATTTGGTGTTCCTTGATGTGTTATATATTTGAGATTTAAGAGAACTTTGAAGCAGGATTCTCCACCTGAGAAGAGCTAAAGTGGTAGACCCAAAGATTTGGGAGACTTCTTTTTTATAAAAATCTAATCAAATATACTACTTTTCCCCCAACCTTCTTTTACTGTACCTTCCACTTCTCTTTTTGTCCTACAAATTTCCTCTATATCTTCAACATCTCATTACCATCTATCTCAGCACATACACACTCCTAAAATGGTAATTCTTTTCTCTTCAACAACTTTCTCTCATTGTTAAGCTTTTTATGTAAATATTCTTCATATCATTCCATGTTCTGATGCTAATTCTTTCACCAGGTTTTGGCGGTTTCTCATGCGGACAAAGACGATGCAGCCGTGGATTTCCGTGGAAACCCTGTTGATAACTCCAAAACAGGCGGCTGGCTGGCGGCTGGACTCATTTTAGGTACTTTGTGAATGTTGGTTTTTTAGTTGCACTCCAAACCACAAACTGTAAGAAACACCATAGACACTTGGCAGTAATTTTCACCTATTATGTCACTATTGTAATTTGTACTATATTACAGCATGGGATTTTCATGAAAACAATGTCTGTGTACATCTTACCCCAGAGATGTACAACCTCAAAGACCAAAGCAACAGTTTGACCCAATAATTTTGAATCCAACTTAACATCATGGTAGAAGTAATTAGTAACTCACAACTTGAGGATTGTGAGGAGCTCACAAACACCATTTTCTATCCATGTGGGACGAATTGTTACACTTACACCCTACATCTGTGTGAGATATATTGGATTTGGTCTGGTTTGGTAGTCATTTTTATATTTCGCTCCATATAATCTAGTTACATCAGCAGTTTGTGTATTGGGAATTGTTGTAACTGGAACTAGGAGTTTTAAGACGAGATATTTGTATTTTGTATTGTGTCGATGTAGGAACCGAGCTTTCGGAAAGAATATGTGTGATGGGGATATCAATGAATTTGGTGACATACCTGGTTGGAGACTTGCATCTTTCATCGTCAAAATCTGCAAACACGGTGACAAATTTCATGGGAGCGCTCAATATTTTAGCCCTTTTTGGAGGATTCTTGGCAGATGCTAAATTTGGCCGATACTTGACCATTGCTATCTTTGCATCTATATGTGCTGTGGTAAACATCCAATCATTTGTGGTTCTTTCTTTGTACCCATCTAACCCATTTTCAGTAAAAGTTAGATGCAACTATTGCCTATTGGAAGTATAATCAAATATAAAGAAAAAGAAACTATTTTGCCTAAACTTAGGCTCAAAAGGGGATTTCCATAAATCTTCCTACTCTTGTGATAGCCATGTCCTTTTTTCTTCACTTTTGCCTTACCAAATACTAAAAGAGACTAATAATTGGAAATTTAAAAGTATCCTAAACGGTTGGTTGGTGGTTACCCAGTTGAGCGCTGACTGGATAAGCTCTGACTGAATAACTGACCAAGAAAGCAACACCTTCCTTACTCGGTCAGCATTTTTGTGGGTTACTTAGACCGTGTTGGCAAACAGCATCATTTCTTACTGCATGAGCACCTCTTACCCAGTCAGAGGTGGTCAGCAGGTAATAAACGGCCCATAGAGTTTATAATTAGCGACACAGGGGATGACACTAGATAATAAATAAACTCTAAGGAAGCATTTGGTTCGCAGAATGAAATTTGATGAAATTGGAATCCATCGAAGGAATTTGACTTTGAAGGAATTGTAATGGAATTTGACCATGCATTTGGTTGGTAGGAATTAAATTCCTTCCCTTAAACCAATGAACGATCAATTCCTTAAATTGTGGAATTCAAAGGATTCCATCAAATTCATTCCACGAACCAAGCATCACTAAGGAACTTGATCAAAGGAATTTGCCATTCCAATTGCATCAAATTCCTTTGAATTCCGCGAACCAAATAGCCATCCCTTTTTTAATGGTGAAACAGGGGATGCCACTATTGACACTAAAGTAATAAACAGACCCTAAGTTTTTGAATTGCTGAAACAGGGGGTGACACTATTGACACTGGCAACAACCATCCCTAGCATGAAGCCTCCTCACTGTGATAACCCCAGGAAACAACAATGCATAGAAGCTAGTGGAGGTCAACTAGCCCTGCTTTACGCAGCACTTTACACCATAGCACTAGGTGGTGGCGGCATAAAATCAAACGTTTCAGGGTTTGGGTCCGACCAATTCGACGTTTCAGACCCTAAGGAGGAGAAGGCAATGGTCTACTTCTTCAATAGGTTCTACTTCTGTGTCAGCCTTGGCTCTCTTTTTGCAGTAACGGTATTGGTGTATATACAAGACAATGTGGGCAGAGGATGGGGGTATGGAATATCGGCAGGGACCATGATTATAGCTGTTCTTGTGCTGGTCTGTGGAACAACTCTGTATCGGTTCAAGAAACCCCAAGGGAGCCCGCTAACGGTCATATGGAGAGTGGTGTTTTTGGCCATTAAAAACAGAAGGCTCACTTACCCTGAAAACCCTGCCCTCCTGAACAACTATAACAACTCAAAAGTTCCACACACAAAAAAACTCAGGTAGATATTGCAGCCTAACTATACTACTTTTCCTATTATGCACTTATACATAACACACACACTAAGCATGTGCGCTTTAACGAACTTTTAATGGAAGCACACGTATATTACTGATGTCAAGCAGCTAGTACTTCCATAGAAGTAATGTGACTCAAGTAAAGAAAATGAAATAAAACGAAGCAATAATAAACTAATAATCAGGCAAAAGATCCCAAATAGTTGTTTCATAAATCTGCTTCATAAGTTGTACTATAATCTTAAAAGGGTTTAGAAAATATGCACATGTAGATATGTATACATGTATAAACTGGTGATGGTGATGCTAAAAGGCTGACCTTTTTCCTAAAACTCATTTACGCAATCACCCTTTATCACAATTTGGGGGACAAATGGATGAGGCGGAAGGAATATAAAATCCAATTGGAGTTGGAATAACATTCTGAAGAGAAACCTAAATGCATATATCACAAAACACATTTTAGGCAGTTTTCTAGAAAAGCAGAAAACAGAAAAACAACCTGATGTGGCATACTAACTAGTAACTACCTAGATGTCATAATACTGTTTCATTGAAACCAACTGATTTTTGTTTTCTTCTATACAACTGGTGATACAGGCGTCTTGACAAGGCTGCAATACTAGATGAGTATGCAGCTTCAGAAGAAAATAGAAGCAATCCATGGATAGTTTCAACTGTAACACAAGTTGAAGAAGTGAAAATGGTTGTAAGTCTCATTCCTATATGGTCCACGTGTATCCTCTTCTGGACGGTTTACTCTCAAATGAACACGTTCACTATTGAGCAAGCCACCCTCATGCACCGAAAGGTTGCTGGCTTTAGCATACCTGCAGGCTCTTTCTCCGTTTTCCTCTTCATATCAATTCTCCTATTTACCTCCCTTAATGAAAGGGTAGTCATTCCAATTGCCCGAAAGATCACCCATGATCCAAAAGGACTCAGGAGTCTTCAACGAGTTGGAATTGGCCTTGTCCTCTCTGTGGTAGGGATGATTGCTTCTGCTATCGTTGAGAAGAGAAGAAGGGATATGCATCACAATGAAAAGATCGAAATTTCAGCTTTCTGGCTAGTCCCTCAGTTCTTTTTGGTCGGTGCTGGTGAAGCTTTTGCTTATGTTGGCCAGCTTGAATTTTTCATCAGAGAAGCACCAGAGAGGATGAAGTCCATGAGCACAGGGCTATTCCTAAGTACTCTAGCTATGGGGTATTTTATGAGCAGTGTGTTAGTGTCATTGACGGACATGGCAACCAATGGCAGCTGGCTTAGAAATAACCTGAATAAAGGCAGGTTGGAGAACTTCTATTGGTTGCTTGCCATTCTGGGAACAATTAACTTTTTGGCTTTTCTACTTTTAGCATCGAAACACCAGTACAAAGTGCAAAACTATATTGGACCTAATAATGATCAGGAGAAAGAGATTGAGAATTGGAATATTGAGATGGTTGATGACATTGAGACAAAGAAGGCAAGCATTGGCAGAAAAGAAGAAGCTTAGTGCATAGTTTTCTAGATAAGTAGTATATTTTGGTGCTAGATGTTTGGTGTTACTTTTGAGTTATTTATATATGCTTTGTTGATATGTGAAATATTAATACATCCTCTTTCTTTGTAAGTTACGTACCCTGCAGCATTCCTACATATGCAATACCCATAGAACATTCATTGTGCTAAGTTGTACAAAAAGTTCGAACAAATTTCAGCCTAACACGAATCATAATATGAAGTTCCTATGTGTGTGTGTGTACTTAAAGAATTTTTTAGGGAAAAAATTTTAAAATCAATTCATCACCCAATTCATCAAATATATGCATATATGTATGATACCAGGCTGCTCCATCTTCTATTAGGCCTCTGGGGCTGCAGCCTGCAGGGCTTGATTAGAATGCTTTGGATTTCTAGCATAGCACCTTCCACAATTCCACTATTTTATTTAAATTTAAAGATGATTATATGGTTCATAAATTTATTTAGTTTTTATGTCTTGACTTTTATAATCGATCAACTTGTTCTGTTTTCAGATTTACAATGAATTTGTGTTAATTTTGTCTATTCACATATCCATTAAACGTGGATATAACTTTGTTGAACATTTTTGGATGTAGATGTAAATATAGGCATTGCAATTGATTATGTATTTGTTTAATCTGCACTGATAATGTCCCCCCAACAGAACCAACAATTAGTGTTTGAAGAATTAGCATTTCATGACCTAAAAAAATGTAAATTTGATAATCTTCTCAACATAAGAAAGTGATAATTAGTCTATCAGTGTTGTGGGGGAGTGGATAAGGCTTGGGGGATTTATAGCGCCTAACCGGGTTCGAATCCTCCATGCACAACCTGTGGACATTTACAAAGGGGCCTGCTTTAGCCCTAATCTTGCCGGGGATTAGTCGGGCCATAGGCTCGGACACCCTTCCAAAAAAAAGTGATAAATAATATGACACATCAACACTGCTTCGTATTTGTTTAGTTTAGCATTTCATTCCAACAAAAGAAAAACCCGAACCATTTCACTTCTGAATCACATAAGTGCACTGAAATAAGAACTCAGGCCCTGCCAACAATATCAGAAATAAGTTTATGACTAGAAAATTACAAATCTATGTATCTTCAAGAAACAAGTAGTTTTCCTCCATATAATGCTTGCCTCAACTAAATTGAATGATCAGCAAACCTCATCAACTACACAATAGTAGTGCTTTATCAGAAGAGGAACCTGGACAGCCATTCCCACATCAGCTCTAAATGCAAGTCTGAAATCCTAAATTGATACATCAGAAGAGGAAAAACCACAATAAGAATATGCAGATATAGTGAATTATAAAAGACTGATGTCAAGCACAAGAACAATGTGAAGCCTGTAAAGACACAACAGAACACTTTCCTGATTGGCATCACATGTCTTTACAAGTATACAACAAATCTTTGACCACCGTATAAATCAGTTAACTCAAACATGTTGTCATGTAAATTTTCTACTTGCCTTTAAACACTAAACAAGTATACTATGAAGCCCATTTAACAGTAGCATAGCACTGATGATAGTAGGCCAAACTTTGTACCCATTTATAATAAAATCAGAGATTACAAACATCGAATAGCTTTTAAAATATAACTATGAGTTAAATACATCACTTCGTTGTAACAATATGCAGAGCAGAAAATCATATGTGCAGCTTGTAATTGTTGATTTGTTATTTATACTAGCAAGCCATACCGGTCTATATGCTAATTAGGATTATATAAAGTAACAATTAAAACAATATGAAAGTCTTAAGTGAGTCAACAATAGACTGTCCAGAAGCACAATTGAACTAAAAAACTATAAATTATTTTACATGAAATAAAAATTTAAATAGAACCTATTAATCGACAGAGGAATGATGAACCCGCTAACAATTATAAGAAAAAACAAGAACTATTGATGCTTACATGATTATAAGGATCAATATGTTAAGCCAAGTGTTCCAATGATGACAAATGATTATAAGGATCAATATGTTGGGATACAGGACTTGATTCAACTCAGCCATTTTCCGGATTGCTAGGGTATAGCAGACCAATACCCTCTATAGTTGCATTAAAAAATGGCTAAACATGAAAGCTTTGTGTAACTATTGATGGCATATCATCTATACGTACTGCACCACATCGATATTCAAGGACAAAGTCACTTACACAAAAATTCTTATGCAGCCTGTTGAGACGAATCACTTGCAGGAGCAGGGAGGTGGCTCACAACCAAAGGTGGACGACATGCTCGGTGTTTTGCTTCCTTTTCTTTACGTGCCTTGAACATTTCTTCAGTCTCGATTACAACCAATCTTTTAACCTGGTTAACACATTAGATAGATTAATCTACTGAAACCAGATAAAACTACCCCATTGTAAATGCACACTTTGGCAACCTGTTGAAGCATTCCTCTGACGGTAGGAGTATTCCATCGCATGACAGTTCGATTGCACTTCCCCAAACGCAATGCTTCTAAGGTGCGCCTGTGAAGTTTCCTGGTCCCTGGAATTCCCCTCACCAGGGTTATGTATATGTTGGGACTCCATGCTATTGGGGCACATGCTTTGTAAGCCTTGTAAGCATTCATCCTTCTGTCTTCCGACACCTAAACTCGCAGTCGCATCAAACAGACTTAATCAACACTAATTCCTCAACCACCATACAAAAATAGTGATTCTCTATAACATGAGACAAATATCTCAGGAAGGAAGTCGTGGTGTTCTATACAGGACAAATACTGCAAACATTATCATGAGTTCATGATCACTATGGATCAACCAACAGTGCTAGTTCAACAAACCAAAGTTGCAATTCACTCATTCAAAACAAATATCTAGCATACAAACTGGTTTTCATTTTGAAAGACTCCAAAGGTCAAAAGAGTAACCACTTTGTATGTTAGATTTTTACGTTGAATTAGTGAGCTTTTTATCTAAATAGCATTGTTGGTTGATTTGTGGCAATCTAGATAAAGTTGATGATCCTTTTGTAATCCTAGTGTGAAGATTCATCAACTAGGCGGTCAAATTAAATCAGAAAGTAAGTATGGCAAATGATTGAAAAAATCAATATATTATGATACACACCTTAAACATATATATCACTTATGGAGACACAACCCATCCAAAAACAAACCAGAAGCAAAAACATGTATGAACAGTTCAAGAGGTAAATATATCTTTAATTGCCATATATGCAAAATCAAATACTTCACAATATTTTCAAGTTGTAGCACAGTGGCCAAAACCTTCTATGACTTCCAATTATTCTTACAACCATGAAACCCTGGAATATGCATAGTGACCAAACTCTCCCTGATTTCCAGTTACCAGTTAACAGTGTAGCACAGTGACCAAACCTTTCTGTCTTAATGGTCAATAACCTTAAGCTTCTTTTGTTTAATTATTGTGCTTATCTTGCTAATGCTTAAGCACTTGCAAACACCTCTCTATCAAAAGAGATGAATTTCAAAACTTGAGGTCAAACTTCCAAATTTTGAACCAAAATTTGTTTGTATGAATTATGTAGCTTTTTGAATGAAATCAATGCAAACCGATGGTTTGAAACAGACGCAAATCAAGGGTTTGAAATCGATGTGTTATGAATCGATGCAAATCGAACAGATGTTAATCGAACAATGAAATGTATCGATTCTAAGAGATAAGCAGATTCAATTAGTGATAGATATACCTGTAGATTCGATTGAGCAGATCGATCGCGAAGGATAGAGGGTTGAATATGGTGGCAATCTTGGAAAAAACTAGGGCTTGAATGGTTGGTTTGGAAAACCCTAGATACAAAATCGCTGAGAGGGTTTTAGAAAGCAGGATTTTCTTTTTAACCCCTTTCTCTATGTCTTACTTGTCAAATTCGATATAAATATAAGAGTAAACTACAAATTTGGTCCCTGTGGTTTACCAAAACCAACGAAACTCGTCTCTGTGGTTTAAAAACTACACTGGAGGTCCCTGAGATTCGTATTTTGCTTTGGGTTTGGTCCCTGCTCACTAACTCCGTTAAAAACTCAATTAAGTGAGGGATGTTTTTGAATAAATGAAAGAATAAGGATCAAGTTGTAACTTTCTCTCTCTCTTTCTCTCATTTATTCGACAGATGTAAAAAGTTGTTTGCCATGAAGAAGGTATGTTTTTAATGGTTATCAAGGCCACTTAACGATTTCTTACTAAGGCCCAAGCTAAAAGGTTTAGATCCCAAGTTTTCCCATATTTGCCCTTTGAATACTGGTATCACCTGCAACAAGCTCCCACATGACACACGATCTCCCCCACGGTTGTTGTCCCATCTCCTTCCATGGCCTCTAATCTTCATCGATCTCAGTATGTCTCATCTTTGCTTTTGTTTATCATCGAGCTTTTGTCGACGCATGTCTAATGGTTGATGTATAATGGTCGAGCTTTGTGTTTTATCGTCAATCTGTTAATAGTCGATTTTTTACGTTTGTTATCTATGTTAATGGTGGTTTCTAATGGTTGATACGCAATGAACAACGCCCACTTTAACACCATTAATCGTTTTAACACCTTAATGGTGTTAAAGTGCTACGGACTTACGAATAAGTCGTATGCATACACGCAGCTTGGATGATACGGAAATCCACTCGGAAGGGTGATTTTTAAAAAGGGAATTTGTTATTCCGTGTTTTCTAAACTGATAAATTCTTGAAGGGTTGATTGCTTGTTAAATGTTAAAGTTTGGTAGACTCAGGAATGGGTTGCTAAGAACACGTCAACTTAGATGGTATGAGAAATCCGCTCGGAAGAGTGATTTATAACAAAGGAATTTGTTAGTTCATATACTTTGAGAAGATCAATTGCTATTATTAATGGTCTTGGAGATTATACAATAATGTATAGTTGAAGCTAAACAAATGATACGTTAATAGATATTCGGAATGATACTTTTCAAAGTAGATGATAAAATTGTCTGTTGAGGGACAGATGTTGTAGCCACAGCATTAGCTTATTGGAAGTTATATTTAGAACTCATCAAAAGTCTTGTACCCGATCTTGTTCTTTATTATCTGTTAACTCACCAAACCAACCAATCAAATATTATTCCTCAAATTCGTCATCTGAAGTTAGTTTTTTCAAATCGAGGTCCTGCAACTAAAGATACCTATCCACGTGGAATACGATACTTGGTTCTTACCATTTCATTATTTGGAAGGCGACATTATACCTCATTGTATACTTGTTTTGAGGTGTAATTAAGTCTGTGAGTGCGAACATTGCAAAACAATTTATAAACATTTATGATTTATCATCAATCTTTACTGGTCATTTATGTGTTCAGTATTGATGTCAATGTCGAATTCACCTTTTATGTTTTCAAAACATGTGTTTTATCATCTCTAATGGTTGATTTATGTGTCATCGGTCTCTCGTTATGGTTGATCTACCAATGATCGTGCTCTTGCGAACTGCTGTTGTTTTGACTCATCTTTATGTAGTTTCAATCCTTTATCCCTTTAATGGTCTAAGGAGAGGGGGGTTTGGTTGGGGTATTGGGGAGTAAAAAATGAGAATGATAATGAAAATTATTGTTTGGTTTGATATTATATAATGGAATCATCAGGTCCATTAATTTTCATTTTTGACCAAATTGTGGTAATGGAAATTTTATTTATATATTTATTGTTTTCCCATATGTCGTTTCATCTCTTGATGTTAAACGAACATCTTTTGTATTTTCGAGTTGGAGGAACATATTTTTTAATATGAAACAATTTTTTATTAGTTATATTGAGTTAAGCAAACAACATCAATGCAATGCTCATTTTCATTTCCATTCACATTCCATAAAATGAACCAAATACCCTCTAATTAGTCATGGGAAGAATGTATTTATATGTTGATTTTTATGGTTTAGCTTCTAAATTGAATAGAGGCATTTGACCTCCATCGTGAAAGCATATATGGCTTACCTAATGTTAAATAGAGGCCTCCTGATTTTATGGTTTAGCTATTTTTCGGTTTCTGACTTGTTTAACATGAATTTGGTTTTGGTTTCTGATTTTATGTCCTATGGTTTTAACAAAGTATGATTCTACACATAGTTAACATGACAATTTATTCTCATTCAGACCGTTCATTCAGAACAATTACCAAACAACCATACATCATTATGGAGTGAAGTCTGTTAAGTATTTTAACATCTCACCCATTATGCTTCAAACCATTCAGTAACTATCAAACAACCAGTTAATATTAAAACACTTATAAAAACTTGAATTGTAACGTCCCTAAAAACCTGTTAGCGTTTTATTTACTTCTTTTAATTATGTAGTTATTTAATTTAGTAGTTGGGCTAATTATTTAAAAAATAAAAGAGTTAGAGTTGGGCTTGGAATAAACTTAGAATGGAAGGAAGCCCGGCCCGGTTAGTATATAAACCTAGATCCCTCCTCTTTACCTTCATAATTCACTTAATTCCTTGGAAAGAAAGAAAGAGAGAGAGAGAGAGAGAGAGAGAGAGAGATCAGTCGAGAAAAGAGAGAGATCGGAGTCGGGTCGAGGCGAAGTAGGATTTTGTGTTTAATCGCGTAAGGTAAGGGTTCCAAACCCTCTTTTATTGATTTTTCGTAAGCTAGGGTTTGTTTAAATCATTGTTGGTGGTAGTTTATCGATCGTTCTTTGATTTATACGTGTTAAGGACTGAGTAGCTGTTAGGGTTTAGCAAAAATCGAGTTTGGTATCGAAGGTATCGAAAAATTGAGAAAAGTCCTTAATGCTGTCGGACCTGTGCCCGAAGCGGGTTACGATGCGACTTCAAGTCGCGCGGGAGGGTTTTTTGTGCGTCGGCGAGTACAGCGGCGACTTCCCAAGTCGCCGGGAAGTCGCCCGGGTGCAGTTTTTGGGCGTGGGCGGGTACGCGGCGCGACCAGAGGCCGCGGCAGAAGTCGCGTGAGGCCTGAATGAGGGCTGTTGCGATTGTGGCTTAGGTCAGGTCGCACCAGACCTTCTCGTCGCCCGTTAGCTCGTTTTTCGCGCCCGATTTAACTTACTATATCAAGATAGCTTGGAGGGTTTCTTAGGAACTCGTTGGGTGTCGTTTAAAGCGTAATTTGAAGTAGTTTAGGGAGTAATTATGTGTTGGGTTTGCAGGTTTATCGAGTAGTTGATTTTGTGTTTGGAAGCACTTTTATTTGCGCGTGCTTATTGTGCGGATCAAGGTGAGTGGGTTTTTACGTATATTATGTTGTGACATGTGTTTGTGTATGTATGTATGTGTATATTAAAGTTGATGATGTAGCCGGATCGTGGGACGGTTCGAAGAGCGAGCAATCGCTAAGGCCGGGTCGTGGGACGACTCGGTGAGTGGGCAACCACTAAGGTCGGACTGCGGGGCGGTCCGATGAACGGGAAACCGTTGATATGTGATAGATGTTGTATATGTATATATGTATATGTGTGTTATGATATAGTGTACGTATTATCTGCTCACTAAGCGGTTGTGCTTACCCCACGTTTTATTTTCTTTTAAAGGTACCAGCTCGAGCGTGGATAAGGGCAAGGCTCCGGCTTGACGGGTTCCGGCGAGATAGCTTCCGATCGTAGTTTTGATTTGATTATTGAACTTGTTTTGGGATTTATTTTAATTGACGGAATATATTTCAAAAGTGGTTGATTTTTATAAAGTTCTAGTTCTTTTTTTTAAATGGGTGTGACAAGATGGTATCAGAGCTAGGACCGGGCCGATGTGCACAACGGGGGCGTTGTGTCCGTAAGGGGGGAGAGTGTAACAGCTCGTCCCACATCGGCTGGTGAGGGGAACGAAGCACTCCTTATAAGGTTTGTTGATACCTCACCTGGTGAGACGCGTTTTGGGTTGTGACCTGGACTGGGCAACTCCAAAGTAAAACCGTGAGGGAGTAGGGGTGACCGGTTAGGGCCCTGTGTCTTCAAAGCGGACAATATCGAACCACGGTCGCCTGGGCCGTTACAGATGGTATCAGAGCCGAGGTTTAAGTGAACCAGCATGCGCACTGGTGGGGGTGTGTGTGGGTGGACTTAAACTAGGCGATTTTTGGGAAAAATAAGATCGGAAAGGCTAGCGGAACCGTCGAGACGGAGGTGAGCAATAAACGTATTTTTGTTATACATATATATATATGCACGTATGAAGTAAAAAAAATTATATTTTTGTGTAGTTACATGCGAGTAGATGCTATTATGTGGATACCCTCACTTATGTGTAGTTACATGCGAGTAGATGCTATTATGATATGTATGTTGAGGTTATTTTATGTGCAAATACCTGCATAGTCGATAGGTTAAGGCCCAGTTAGGACGGTATCAAACCCAAACGAATACACCATGGTTTGTTGAGGACGGGTCATCGGGCATGTTCTTGTTTGATTGTTGCCCGGTGGTTTTGAATCGACTGGCATGCAGGGATGGTTATAGTAATACGGCGCCAATAATAGTGTTACTATAAACTCCGTGTAGTGTTGGATCTGATTAAGTTCTGGGGACTTTAACATATTGATGACAGTAGGGACGAGCATGTGTGTTGAAGTTAATGTTTGCATGTGGTTAGTTGCTAAGTGTGGTACCTAAGTGTGTTTGGGTGAACTAGTTATAGGATGACATGCGCGTTATAACTAGAAATAGGTACCAGCATGAGCACTAATAGAATGGGAATGCGGTTAGATGAAATGCCTTATGTGATTGTAAACTAAAATGCCTTGAAAACTTCAGAATGGTGGTGACTAGGCAAACACCTGAAGGGAGCGGGGCTGATCAGACAGACCAGCTTGCCGCGCGGATCACGGAGACGTTGCAGGCGATTCTGCCCGGACTCTTTGACCAGATGAGAGAGGAAATGATTCAGACCATAGACCAGCGCATTGATGTAGCGCTTGCGGCACGCAGTACTGGGTCTGGGAGCACTGCACAGTCTCAGGTCCGAACCGTCACATATAAGGACTTCATGATGTGCCAGCCGCCGTTTTTCGAGGGGCAAAAAGGACCCCGTTGCTTGTTACCGTTGGTACTCGGTGGTGGAAGGGGCTTTCCGCACAAGCGGATGTCCGGCGGGCTCGAAGGTGATATTCGCAGTGAATCTGTTGCGGAATGCGGCTAAGGACTGGTGGGATCTGGTCCTCAAGAGGCTTTCAGAAGCCCAGGTTACTGCCTTGACTTGGGAGGAGTTCAAGGTTATGATGGATGAGGAGTTCGCGCCTAGCATCGAGCGGGAACGTTTGGCAGCGGAGTTCCTGAACATGACTCAGACGACCAAGTCGGTGAACGAGATCACCGCAAAATTTCTGGAGAAGCTACTGTTCGTGCCAGGCTATGCGAACGACGAGTCCCTGAAGAAGGCTCGTTACTTGGGGGTCCTGAAGACAGACATCAGAGGGGTAGTGTCGACAAAGAGATGCCAGACCTTTAGCGAGATGGTAGAGACAGCGAGGGCACAAGAGTTACATCTGGAGGAGATTCAGCGTGGGAAGCGCAAGGCAGATGATCAATCGGCGCCAACCAAGCAGTTCAAGGGGACGAGGAGCGAGACCCGAGGTGGATCGGCAGCGGTTTGCGCCAAGTGCGGGCGGAACCACAAGGGTGAGTGTAGGGCTGGGGAAACGGTGTGCTACAAGTGCGGCAACCCGGGCCATTTTAGCCGCAACTGCAAATCAACGGTGAAGACCTGCTTCCGTTGTTTCAAGCCGGGGCATATTCAGAGCGATTGTCCTCAGCTGAAAGGCACACCGGCTTTACCTACAGCTTCCGCGCCGCTCCTGATTACCGATGGTACCGTCAAAGGGAAGAGTGGAACCTCTTCTGGTCGTGGGCGAGCTTTTCAGATGACCGCCGAGGAGGCTCAAGCGGCACCGGACGTGATCACAGGTACTCTTCTAGTTATGTTGCGCCTTTTGTAACTGTGTTGAACTGTTTGTTTAATCTTTTTATGCTTATCCACTCAATGCATGAACCAGGCATATTCTCTGTAAACAAAAAACCTGCGTTAGTACTTTTCGACACGGGGGCCACGTGGTCCTATGTGTCGCATAGGTTTTGTAAGGACTTCCGGTTAGAACGTGGTAAGTTGGATAAGCCCATAGCGGTAGATGTAGCTGCGGAAGAGGTACAAGTAGTCGAGGACGTGTTCCGAGGGTGTGTCATAGATATCTTTGGCGTGCAGTTCAGCATCAACCTCATACCCATCCCCATGAATGGGATTGACGTGGTAGCAGGAATTGATTGGATGTATCAGAATCATGCGACGACTGATGTAGCGGGACAGTTGGTGCGTATCCAGAACCCAAGTGGGGGAGAACTGGTGGTGTACGGTAAGGGCAGTAGAATGAACACTCTGTTCTGCTCGGTTGAGAAGGCGCGTAAATACATCCAGCAAGGGTGCTCGGGTTTCTTGGCTTACGCGGTGAGTGAGCAAGCGGAGGAGGGAAAACTGGCGGTAGCTGATGTACCGGTAGTTAGCGAGTTCCCAGATGTGTTTCCGGAGGACTTACCTGGCCTTCCACCCGATAGGCAGGTAGAGTTTGGTATCGATTTGGTGCCCGGAGCAGCTCCGATCGCACGAGCTCCTTATCGATTAGCGCCACCAGAGCTTCAGGAATTGTCGAATCAGTTGCAAGAACTCTCGGGGAAGGGGTTTATCCGCCCGAGTAGTTCACCGTGGGGAGCGCCTATCTTGTTCGTGAAAAAGAAAGACGGTAGTCACCGTATGTGCATAGACTATCGAGGGCTCAACAAGTTAACCATCAAGAATAGGTACCCTCTGCCTAGGATTGATGACTTGTTTGACCAGCTTCAGGGAGCGTCGTGGTTTTCTAAGATCGATCTTCGGTCGGGGTATCACCAGTTGAAAGTGAAGGAAGCGGACATGTTGGGTTTTCGTGGGTATCCTCGGATCAAACTGACTCGAGGATTATCTCAGATCTATCAAACCTCGCTGGTTTGATATATCTCATAGGTTAATCAAACTGATAAAACCTACACGATCAAAAACACGCTGTTTTCGATCTTATTTGTGCGGAAGCGATAAAAGCTAAAAAACCCATTGCTAGCTTAATGATCTTTAATCGTTTATAGTTCTAAACCTAATAGTTTAGGTTAGATCAATTTACCTGGATTGCTCGAGATTTAGTCCACCGGTGATCGACCAACGAACGTCCTTCTAGTTGAACTTTTATGAAACCCGAACAACCAAAACTGGAATCCGACCTGGGGGGGTGGTCGGCGTTGATGGAGAGAGAGAGAGAGAGAGGAAACTGAAAAACTGATTTTTTGCTAAAAGCTTAGATTTTTCCTTAACCCATAGGCCTTATTTATATGGAGGAAAAATACAGTTTGTATAAGATTCAGTTTCCTTTTTATAATTATCTCTAATCCTTTTTCCTTTTAATTAGCTGGAAAAGAATTTGCATACGATAATTATGATTATATATATTTATCTAATATATATATAAAACCTTATTAATTAACTATTATATATTTATTTATCTAATAAATATATAATATCCTAATTAATTAATGACCCTCCAACTTTGGTAATTCTGACTGAAATTACCCAACTGATTTATAATACACTATTATAAATCCTAATTCTCCATTTCGGGGTTTCATCTAACTTGTTCGACTTATAGGTCCTCACAGGTGTGACCCTCAAGTGTCTTTGTAACATTGGATGTGTAATCACTTGGTTTGTCAACTCTGCACATAATTCCTAACAGACTCCCACTTGTGCAAGTTGGCAATACCACCTTTGATTACACTGACCTAAGGAGGCCCCTAGACAGGCACTTAGGCTGACCAGATTACAAGAACTCTTATACCCAGATTGGTGATATAAACATTCCGTGAGGAATTGGTATCTATGAAACTACTGTTCATTGATTGGGTATATCTTGGCTTTTCCCTTTACATCGCGATATTTCATCTATGAGTATGAGCTTGGAAAGTGTCAACTCTAAATACTCAAGATTCTGTCCTCTTGATTATCTGACTTTCACTGATAGGTAAACGACAAAGAACTAATCAGTTCGTTTGGGCATGGCCATGCACTTCATCAGTATACTCAGTCAGTCAAGATGGGCCCAGAAATATCTCTCTTCTGAGAAGAGGTGCAAATCCCATCTTGCATATCTGCCTTTGACACCACGGCTTCCGCTGAATCTAGTTACACCCTTTATAGCCACCCTGTTACGGTGTAGCGGTTGAGTGCACTAAGAATTCAGTAGTCCTCATGATATCAAATCAGATACCTCAGGTGATAGGGACAACCACTGTGAGATTCTCTTATGACTTTACTCCAAGAAGCAATCTCAACCGCGGATCACGTCCGATATTTGCTACTCTATCAAATATCTGTGCATCTTTCAGTCTACAACACTTGTAGCTGTTATTCAGCAACTGATCATAACTACCTGAAAGATCACAATGACTTTAACACCTTATCATGTTCCCACAATGATAAGTCGTCACGGACAGATTTTGAATGAAAAATCGGAGACTGATTTCATTCCTGGATATATTAAAACATGCAAAATGTGAAAGTGATAAAGAAATCAATCTTGTATAGTCCATATTACACGCTGTAATAATAACAAGATTGAATGTCTTTTCTTTTAACAACTTTCATAATATCTATTTAACGTTTGTTAAATATTGGTCTAAAATGAAGTATCACCTATCTTCAGTTTAAACCCTTTGATTAAAGTTTACCATTTTAATCAAAGTGACAACCAAATAATACAAGTCTGTTTACACGATCTACTTGTATCTGCTAATTATTGTTCTGCAAACACCTTATAAAAACAATAACTAGACTTTTATCATATTCCATGAACTCGGATACCTGGACTAACTTCCAGTTCCTGAATATGTAAGACTGCAACTTTCCTTAGTTGCTGTGTAGATGAATGATTTCTACCTGAAATCAGATTTCATTTGCAATACTGGCAAATCTGCTGGAATCCTATATTTTAATCCAACACTTTAATTATTGATTTCTAAAATCAGTCACGACTTTTGTTTCAAGGATCTTGAAACTTTTATCCTTTTTGACTAAAAGGGTAAATTATATCTTATGAATTCTTATCCTACCTAGATTTATGAATTCCGAGATATATCAATAATTATATCCTTTATTCTTTATCTGAGACTGGATAGAGAATAAATTGGGCTCCCACTTGCTTATAAAAACTAACTATTACTCAGAATTTTACTATTGACTTAGTCAAAACTTTGATTAGTCAATTCTAATTTTAAGTAATGAACTTTGAGAATTTCCTTTTATGAAACTTAACTGGATTTGGTCAAATCCTAATTCCAGATCTTGGAATCTTTCTAGTTTCATAAATACTGTTATTAACGCTATCTGAGTTAATATTCTAAATTCTCTATTTAAAACATTTGAATAATGAAACTTGATCAAACTAGATTAGTTAATTCTGAGAATTTCTTTTATAAAACTTAACTGGATTTGATTAAATCCTGATTCCAGAACTTGGAATCTTTCTAGTTTTATAAATACTGCTATTAACGCTTTCTGAGCTAATATCTCAAATTCTCCCTTTTGATCACAAAACTATTATTCATAAATGTTTTATTCTCCAAAACACATTCCTATGGAATTCCTTGTGTTTTGTTAGTTTTTATACAAATTACTTCAATTTATTAGATTTCGTTGAAGTAACTATAACAGGCAACATCTAGGATCATACAAATTCAAGAACACTAAGCACAACCAGATATTTCAATGTCAAGATAATAATTTTTGAAAATAAAACCATAGAATTATAAATTCAAAGATTACAATCATCCAAAAAACTGTTTAAAACATGGATCCCCAAAATAACTGTTTTAAAACTTAAATATCTTGACTTAATTTGAAATAAACTTGTGCTTCGATCCTTAGCAACTTCTGGGCACTTCACTTCATTTCTGACTTCCTGCAATAATCATTTGCTCTAGGTATCAGTTTACTTGTAAACTAACAAGTAAGAAGTGACAAAATAAAGCAATCATAAATTTTCTGAGGTTTACATACCTGCTTCATGACGCTTAGGGCAGTTTTGCCTCCAATGACCGATCTCATTGCATATGAAGCAACGATTCTTGGTCCTAGCTTTGTTTGGCTTAACCTTCTTGCCCTTGCCCTTGCTTTTGCCTTTCTTGGGTGCACTCTGGATGGCCTGGACTGGTCCTTTTCCTTTACTGGTGCTAGCTTGCCCATTCTTCTTTTTCACCCCTCCGTCTTTCACCATCAAGACATCCTTGGTCTTGTTCTTGTTCCCCATATTCAGTTCAGCTGTCTTAAGCATGGAGTGCAACTCTGCTATTGTCTTCTCCATGTTATTCATATTGTAATTGACTACGAAGGGCCTGTAGTCTTCTGACAGTGAATTGAGTATGGTGTCTGTTGCTAGCTGCAACGGAACAGGATGACCTAGCCTCTCCAGATGATCTAAGTGCCGTTTCATTTTCATGACATGGTCACTTACTGATGTCCCTTTTACCATCTTGCACTCATTGAATGCTTTGGTGGCATCGTAGCGTTCTGTACGAGCCTGAGTCTGAAACATGTCCCTCAGCTGGCGGATCATGTCGTAAGCATTTGTATTTATGAGCCCTGCTTGCAGATCTGGGCTCATAGTTGCTAGCATCAGACAGGCAACATCAAAAAGATCATCCGAGTGCTTCTTGTGGGCATTTCTGGCAGCAGCCGGAGCGTTTGCCGGAGGTGCCTCCCCAAGTGGCTCTTCAAGCACATACCACTTTCTCTCATGTCTGAGCACAATCATCAGATTGCGCTCCCAGTCGAGAAAGTTAGAGCCGGTCAGTTTATCCTTCTCTAGGATAGATCGGAGGGAAAGATTGTTAGTGCTGGTAACAGTGCTTGCCATCTACACAAAATAGAAACTTTTGGTTTTTAGCAACTGTAAATAGATTCTAATAAAATATCAATAAACCCTTAAATGATCAATTTATTGGACTAGGATCCTTATTTCATACGTCCTGATGTGCGTAATGTTCTTGCTCCACCAGACCCGTATTTATTTTGGTAGGTAAGGACTTTTACCAATCATGTCTAACTGACATGACTCCTAGATCTTTTCGGGACTATGGCAACTGCCTGCGCATGTTTTAGTCCCTCTAAGTGTTTTTTTGCCCGGTACCACCCGGTAAACATTATAGTACCAAAACAGATCTCACCATTTTGGGGACCTGATCACTATACTCTGGCCGGTACCACCCGGAGATAATTCGCAGAGTTATGTAACCCCTTCGGCTTCAGTTTGAACACGGACGTTGAATGTGTGATCACTTACAGCGCCTATGTACTTTACGCCGAAGGTGCCCCTAGATGGGTTGCACTACTGATCTATGATTTTCGGGGTTTTGAAAAACTTTATGTAACAACTCAACTCACTTTTTTGCAAAATTTAACGAACAAGAAAACGGAAATTAAGTAAAGTAACCATTACAGCGGAAATTGTCCAAAAACATAATTATATTAAAATCGAAGGTTTAAGTTTTCAACCAAAATAAAAAGACAAAATCCTCAAAAAACGAGGTTCACCACATATAACTGTATTAAAACAACCAAAACCATAATTTTAAGTTTGACAATCTTATAATCCAAAATGAACTGAGCCCTTGGGTAAGATCGAAACTTCAAGCTTTCCCCTTTCCCTTGTCTTTCCCAGACGGACCTGCATCTAAAGGAAAAACCACAACGGGGTAAGCTTTCGCTTAGTGAGCACAAACCACGAATACACGAACAGTATAACACAAACCACAACGCATATGAGAACTAAGCATGTCATCACCAATGTCCTTACGGTACACGCCGGTAAGAACCACACACATACTGATATCAGATAACACATAGACTATACCCACGGTGGCCACCACCACTACAATGGATATGCCTTCACATAACGTGCTAGTCTCATAACCACATACGTATTACATGCAATTTGTACATAAAGCCACGTATAAGGGTTAATGTACTCACCTTGATTATCGTCACGAAAATCAGTGTCAAACACACCACAAAAGGTTTATCAATCACCTAAATCAAAACAACACATGTACACATAAACATTTGCACAAAAATGACACTTTAAACTTCCGAACCGAAATGCGTGTCTTAGCCATAGCTAGACTACCCCAATTGACCTCAAATTCTAGCAAACATTATCTTAGAACATCCCTAAGATAAGCCCCAAGCCAAATCTCGAAAACGACCGCACACGAAAAATTTGAAAATCCAAACAGTGAGTTACGCGACCTACTCCCGCGACCTCAGGTCGCGGGGTCAGGTCGCGCAACTTTCCTGACCTGACGAACTTCGCGACTCGGCTACGGGAAACACACCCAAACTCACCCGAACGACCAATAATCCCAACAATGGTGTTATTGAACACCCCCATACCAATATAACATGAAATAGACCAACTAAAACACATTATAAACACCAAACAACTCAATTCGATCATCAATTGATCGAATTCCCAAACTAACAAGAACCCTAACCCTTAATCTTTCAAAACTCCAAACGATTAACAAAGGACTCGAAATAAACCATACCTTGGGTTGGAAACGTGATAACAATCGATCCCCAACGATCAATTGCACTTCTTACGATGAATTCACCACCAATTTCTTCACACACAACAAAACTCTCACCCCTTCCAACTTTCTGAAAAATGTCGACTAAAGGAGAAGGGTTTGAGGCTTTAACTAAGTTATACACAAGTCACTTACACCCCTTTTACTTTCGAAGTTGACACTTCCACCCCTACACCTCAAAACAACAATAACAACACAACATAAGACTTAACGAAGTCGGTTAAAAATCTAATTTGGAAAACGGGGCGTTACAACTCTCCCCCACTTACCAAGATTTCGTCCCCGAAATCGCTTAAGCTTGAAAGAGTTCTGGATAGCTCGCCCTCATCTCGGCTTCCGGTTCCCACGTCCATTCTGACCCTTTGCGATGCTCCCATTGAACCTTCACCAATCCAATCTCCTTGTTTCTCAAAGTCTTTGTTTTCCTTTCTAGCACTGCAATCGGTCTCTCAACATAGTTGAGCCGTTCATCCACTTGAATATCATCTATCGATATATGGGCCGCCTCGTCAGCTAAACACTTTCTCAATTGAGACACATGAAAGGTGTTATGTATTTGGCTAAGCTCCGGTGGTAGCTCAAGCCTATACGCCACCTTGCCCACACGTGCGATCACCTTGAAAGGTCCGATGAATCGAGGGCCAAGCTTGCCCCTTTTTCTGAATCGGATCACCCCCTTCCACGGTGATACTTTCAAGAGCACATCATCACCAACACTAAATTCTAAATCCGACCTCCGCTTGTCGGCGTAACTTTTCTGACGACTTTGAGCTGTCTTTAATCGTTCTCGAATCAATTCAATGCTTTCGGTCGTCTTCTGAACTATCTCGGTACTACCCAACTCCCGCTGGCCCACCTCTCCCCAACAAACCGGAGTCCTACACCTCCTGCCATATAACATCTCGTACGGGGGCATGCCAATACTGGCATGATAACTGTTGTTGTATGAAAACTCGGCCAACGGTAGATAGGTGTCCCAACTACCGCCAAAGTCCAACACACACGCCCGCAACATATCCTCCAAGGTCTGAATTGTTCTCTCACTTTGACCGTCAGTCTGAGGATGGAACGCTGTACTAAGTTGTAGTTTCGTCCCTAAATCCTCATGAAACTTACTCCAGAACCGTGATGTAAACCGAACATCCCGATCAGAAATGATAGTGACCGGAACGCCATGTCTAGCCACGATCTCCTTAACGTAAATATCGGCCAACTTTTCCGACGAAGAGCTCTCATTAATAGCAATAAAATGAGCACTCTTTGTTAAACGATCCACGATAACCCAAATAGCATCCACATTTCTGACAGTACGAGGTAACTTAGTGATTAAGTCCATCGTAATGTGCTCCCACTTCCAGATAGGTATATCCAAAGGCTGCAACTTCCCATGAGGTCTTTGGTGCTCCGCCTTAACCCTCAAACAAGTTAGACACTTCTCCACATAACGGGCCACATCCCGTTTCATTCCCGGCCACCAATAATCGGTCTTCAAATCCCGATACATCTTGGTAGCTCCCGGATGAATAGAAAACTTAGACTTATGAGCTTCGTCCAGAAGTGTCTGCCTCGCCTCACATGATGTCGGCACCCACACTCTACCCGAACGAGTCAACAGCCCTCTACTATCGGTCACCAACTGGGCTAGTTGGCCCTTGATTCTCTCTCTCTTCTGGTTCTCCACTTTCACGGCTTCAACCTGCGAACTCTTTATTAGTTCTATCAACGAAGTTGTCACCGTCAATCTCATCAATGGTACCCGCAACACATCACCATGAGCCTTTCGACTCAACGCATCCGCCACCACATTGGCCTTGCCTGGATGGTATAAGATCTCGCAATCATAATCCTTAACCACATCCAGCCACCGACGCTGCCTCATGTTCAGATTCTGCTGATCAAGGAAATATCGCAGACTCTTATGGTCAGTGTAAATGGTACACTTTACACCATAGAGGTAATGTCGCCACAACTTCAAAGCAAAAACCACAGCAGCTAATTCCAGATCGTGAGTCGGATAATTCACCTCATGCGTTTTTAGCTGACGGGACGCATAGGCTATTACCCTCCCACGTTGCATTAACACGCAGCCTAACCCGTGATAAGAAGCATCACAGTAGACTGTCATGTCTTCCACGCCTTCCGGTAGCGTCAGAACCGGCGCCTTACACAACTTCCCGCGCAACATCTCAAAAGCTTTTTGCTGCTCCTCGCCCCATACAAACTTCACATTCTTTCGAGTGAGCCTCGTCAAAGGCACAGCTATCTTAGAAAAGTCTTGAATGAACCGTCGGTAATAACCGGCTAATCCAAGAAAGCTTCGGATTTCGGTGGGAGTCTTTGGAACCTCCCAATTCATCACCGCTTCAATTTTTGCTGGATCCACCTTGATGCCTTCCCGATTAACAAGATGCCCCAAGAATTGGACCTCTTGTAACCAGAAATCGCATTTGGAGAATTTAGCGTATAACCGCTCCCTACGCAAGGTCTCTAGTACCTCGATCAAATGCACCACATGATCTTCCTTCGTCTTGGAGTAAATCAGTATATCGTCTATGAATACGATTACTGACTTATCCAACATAGGTCTACAGACCCGGTTCATTAGGTCCATAAACACTGCCGGCGCATTTGTCAACCCGAACGGCATCACCACGAACTCAAAGTGTCCGTACCTCGTTCTGAACGCTGTCTTCTGCACGTCCTCTTCCCTCACCTTCACTTGATGGTACCCGGATCGAAGATCTATCTTCGAGAACCACGCGGCTCCTTGAAGTTGATCAAAGAGATCATCAATCCTTGGTAGCGGGTATCGATTTTTCACTGTAAGCTTGTTGAGCTCACGATAATCGATGCACATCCGCATCGAGCCATCCTTCTTTTTCACGAAGAGGATAGGGGCTCCCCAAGGTGAACTACTCGGGCGTATAAACCCCTTGCCCAATAATTCTTCAAGCTGGTTCGACAACTCCTGCATCTCTGGAGGTGCTAAACGGTAGGGAGCTTTAGCCACTGGCGCTGCCCCCGGAATCAAGTCGATCCCGAACTCCACTTGACGCTCCGGAGGAACTCCCGGTAAGTCTTCTGGAAAGACATCCGGAAAATCCCTTACAACCGGAACATCAGCCACAGTTTTCTTCTTTATCTCTCCCGCAATCTCAGCCACGTACACAAGATAACTTATGCCACCCCCTTTCACGTACCGCCTCGCCTTAGCCAAAGAACACGTCTTTGGCGGTCGCTTCATTCCGTTGCCAGTGATGATCAAGTCTCCCCCACTAGGATTCCTGATCTTTACTCTTTGACCCTCGCAATCGAACCACGCTCCATGACGACCCAACCAACTCATCCCCAACACCACATTTATTTCTTTCATAGGAATGGGTATAAGGTCGACACGAAATCTTACCCCTCCTAATTCTATTACATTTCCTCGATAAATATCTCTAACTATAACACTTTTTCGTCAGCTATTTCTACCTCCAAAGGTTCATCTAATCTACCCATTACATTAGAAAAACCCTTACAAAAAGAAGTAGAAACAAAACTTTTACTAGCACCCGTATCAAAAAGAACTAAAGCTGGTTTTGAGTTCACGGGGAATATACCTGTCACCACTTCAGGTTCCACCTTCGCTTCCTCTGCAGTCAGCTGAAAGACCCTTGCACGGCCTTTCGGAATCTCCACCTTTTTCGCCGGACCGGCCTCTATCGCCTTTAAAGGCGTAGCTCCGGATATCTGGGTAGATGCAGCTGCATTCGGGCACTCATGAGCAAAATGACCAGGCTGGAAACACCTGAAACACAATCTGGCTGCAACTCTGCAGTCCCGGCTAGAGTGACCTGTTTTCCCGCACTTGTAGCATGTGATAAGACTCGGCCTGCACTCGCCTGGGTGATTCCGACCACACTTAGAGCATTTAGGATACTCCCTTTTTCCTTCCGATCTTTGCACTGTCCCCTTGAACTTCTTGTTGGAGGGAACCTGACTAGGCTCCTCTTTCTTACGTTTCCCCTGACGCTCCAATTCAATCTCCCTTGACCGAGCCTTCTCGAACATCTGCTGGAAATTCGTGCAGTTAGCCATCAGTACAAACTCTCGAATCTCAGCCTTGAGCATCTGCCCATAACGATACATCTTCATAGTCTCATCCGCCACATAGTTCGGGCAAAAGCGAGACCTCTCCAGAAACTTCTCAGTGATCTCGCTCACCGACTCGGTAGTTTGCTTCATGTAGAGAAACTCGTTAGTGAGCCTCTCTATCTCCACCTGCGGTTCAAACTCCGCCTTAAACAACCCCTTGAACTCCTCCCAAGTCATGGCTGCTACTTGCTCCGGAGTTCTAGAACTACTCACTACATTCCACCAATCCTTCGCTGCCTTCCTCAATAGGTTAGTAGCAAAACGAACTTTCACCTCAGCGGGACTGAAACTGGTGAGAAACGCCCCCTCCACTTCTGAGACCCATCTAGAAGAGATAACAGGATCCTTCTCTCCCAGAAAATTTGGCGGTTGACACGCCATGAAATCTTTAAAGGTCACATTTCGGGTGTGCCCCGTTTGTGAGCTTCCCGCCTCGTTCACTCGCCCCGCAGTCGCAGTCTGCACCTGCTGCGTTACCAACTCAGTCATCTCCCTCCTCATTTGGTCAAAAAGTCCCGGCAACAAACTGTGTAACACCTCCCCCACTTGAGATGCTATAATGTCTCTCAAGTCAGGGATTTCCTGATCCTCCCCACCAGAAGATGCACTGTTCCTCCGAGTAGTCACCATACTGATTCAAATAACAACAACTATTAAATATAACACCTAACACTCTAGCATGCTCATCCCACAAGTTAACACTTTTACTCCCAACTAGGTTCATATAACCTATCTTAGCATGCTACTATCCCATCCCAACCTTATTAGTTCATAGGTGCCCTCTATAACCTCGCCAAGTCCCGACATGCACAATATAATTGTAATGATATGGGCCCTTATATCATCATAATTATACCCTACATATCTAGGCTCAACGTTGCCACCAAAGGTCCTAATCCCCAATTTCGGTTAACACACCACGGAGAAATTCGTACACACACAAGCAACTTCCTACCTATCATGGTATAAAAGTTACCCTACACTTTCCTATTGCTATAGTGATCATGCACACATTATATCAATGAATTCTCAACATAGCATTCACACACAAAATTACAAAAACACGTCGAATCATGCTAATACGTCACCACTATAACAAGTTAATCACAATCCATTACCAAACATCATAACCTTTAAATATTAACCAAAGTGCTCACCCGTCTTGACGTTCCGATCCTTGGCTCAGTTCACCCCCACTTTCATATGAAAATCAAAGTTTTAATGGTTACTTGTTTTGAAAATACAAGCACTTGGGTTTAAGTTCAAGCACTCACCTCGTGTGAATGCCTGAATCCCTCAAACCAAGGCTCTGATACCAATTGTAACAACTCAACTCACTTTTTTGCAAAATTTAACGAACAAGAAAACGGAAATTAAGTAAAGTAACCATTACAGCGGAAATTGTCCAAAAACATAATTATATTAAAATCGAAGGTTTAAGTTTTCAACCAAAATAAAAAGACAAAATCCTCAAAAAACGAGGTTCACCACATATAACTGTATTAAAACAACCAAAACCATAATTTTAAGTTTGACAATCTTATAATCCAAAATGAACTGAGCCCTTGGGTAAGATCGAAACTTCAAGCTTTCCCCTTTCCCTTGTCTTTCCCAGACGGACCTGCATCTAAAGGAAAAACCACAACGGGGTAAGCTTTCGCTTAGTGAGCACAAACCACGAATACACGAACAGTATAACACAAACCACAACGCATATGAGAACTAAGCATGTCATCACCAATGTCCTTACGGTACACGCCGGTAAGAACCACACACATACTGATATCAGATAACACATAGACTATACCCACGGTGGCCACCACCACTACAATGGATATGCCTTCACATAACGTGCTAGTCTCATAACCACATACGTATTACATGCAATTTGTACATAAAGCCACGTATAAGGGTTAATGTACTCACCTTGATTATCGTCACGAAAATCAGTGTCAAACACACCACAAAAGGTTTATCAATCACCTAAATCAAAACAACACATGTACACATAAACATTTGCACAAAAATGACACTTTAAACTTCCGAACCGAAATGCGTGTCTTAGCCATAGCTAGACTACCCCAATTGACCTCAAATTCTAGCAAACATTATCTTAGAACATCCCTAAGATAAGCCCCAAGCCAAATCTCGAAAACGACCGCACACGAAAAATTTGAAAATCCAAACAGTGAGTTACGCGACCTACTCCCGCGACCTCAGGTCGCGGGGTCAGGTCGCGCAACTTTCCTGACCTGACGAACTTCGCGACTCGGCTACGGGAAACACACCCAAACTCACCCGAACGACCAATAATCCCAACAATGGTGTTATTGAACACCCCCATACCAATATAACATGAAATAGACCAACTAAAACACATTATAAACACCAAACAACTCAATTCGATCATCAATTGATCGAATTCCCAAACTAACAAGAACCCTAACCCTTAATCTTTCAAAACTCCAAACGATTAACAAAGGACTCGAAATAAACCATACCTTGGGTTGGAAACGTGATAACAATCGATCCCCAACGATCAATTGCACTTCTTACGATGAATTCACCACCAATTTCTTCACACACACAAAACTCTCACCCCTTCCAACTTTCTGAAAAATGTCGACTAAAGGAGAAGGGTTTGAGGCTTTAACTAAGTTATACACAAGTCACTTACACCCCTTTTACTTTCGAAGTTGACACTTCCACCCCTACACCTCAAAACAACAATAACAACACAACATAAGACTTAACGAAGTCGGTTAAAAATCTAATTTGGAAAACGGGGCGTTACACTTTACTTCCAGGTTTTTGAAAAACTGATTGTTATAAAAGCTACTTATGTTTTAAACTAACTGTTTCAAACATACATGTGATTTTAAAACCAACTGTTCTAAAATCACTTGCTAGTTAAAACTAACTGTTTTAATAGCACACTTAGTTGATTAAAACTAACTGTTTTTGTCAACTCTGCCTTTTATATAAAACAATCATTTATAGGTTTTAAAACAAAAACTATTGTTTTGAAAAGTTTAAAGAAACTAAAACCTATACTCTTTCTGTGATATAAACTAGTTTTAAAGTAACAACTCTATTTAAAACTATTAACATGCACAATATCACAAATAATCAATCAACCATGCAATTAAACAATTAATCACGTAGTACCTAATTATAGTTTTTGCCAACGTTTCCTAGGGACCAATAATGACCTATTCTACTGAAAGCTTCAAAACTCGCGTAGCTCCCACTGGCCTCGCCATGTTTTGTTAGTACTCCAGTAGGATGAAGAATCTTAGTAGCTCCCACTGGCCTCGTCATCCCCAAAAAAAAAAGGAAAAAAGAAATTTCTATCCTAAGGTCATTATTACATAAGGGGTTGTAAATGGCACGCAGGCCTCCCCGCAAATATGTCAAGGGTCTAGGTTGGCAAAACACTATAATAGATATATATATGTAAGATCAAACTGAAATCCATATATCGAGCTCAAGCATTTACGTAAATATATATGCAATATAATAAAAGCAATTTTATAATTACGATAAATAAACCTGGATCCGTTAAAATTACCTTGCCTCAATTATTGCAAAACTTGGTTTTAAACTGATTCATAAAAACAACTGTTTTATAAATCAAAACTAAAATCAGTTTTTGTTTCCTTTTATAGGTATATTAAAAGGTTCCTCTTACCCAAAAAATATCAAACCGGGTTTTATCAAACAAAATTATCATTTTAAAATGTGTGAACTTTAAAACGTGTCGTGTTTCACTCGCTGGTCAAGACATAATACTAAAACTTGTTTGACCGGGCTGGTCAAAATAACTGGTTCGATAAAACATTATATAAAATTATAAAAAAGATCAATTTGGATAAAATAACAAAACTGAAAAACCCCTCTTGGGCCATAGCTAGGTCCAAGGAACTGGGCTTTGGGCCTGATAAGGGAATTTGGCCCAAAACGAAAAAAAACCCTAGGTCTGGCCTATGATCAAGAACCAACGTTTACCACCACGCTGGTGGTTTGTTCGTTGAATGGCTATTGCGTAATCACCATGACGACGGCAGCTAGAATGCCACCGCCGCCACCGTAATTTGTCTCGAGACTGCTGGCCACCACCGGACTGGTGGTCTGGCCGTGACTATTGTAAAAAGCCGCCACCACCATGATGGTGGTTCGGCTTGGTGGTCGCTAGCACGCCGCCACCACCTCGCTGGTGGTTTGGCTGGGCGTTTGCCACCGTTTGGCGCGGCCGCTCGGCAGCCAACGGTGGTCGGTTCACCACTGCCACTACCTATCGCCACCACTCGCCGCCGCTATGCGATTCGTGAACCGCTGGCCATGGCGCGACGCGGTTAGGTGGTTCGGTTGGTTTCGGCCACCGTTCCACCACCAATTACTATCGATGCCACCACCACCACATACGGTGGTGTGGTGGCTGTCTTTCGATCGAACCGGCGCCGCCATTCGGCGGCCGTGATTGTTATTCGACACCACCGTCACCACAATCGGTGGAGCGGTGGTGTTTAAACGATATCGCCGCCACCGCCTCGGTGGAATGGCGGCCGATTGGGGTTAACAGCAGCGGCGGTGCAAACGCCATCACCACCACCATCCATTGGCGGTTCTGATTGACACCACTGCCGTTTCCGGCTTCGGTGGTTCGATCGAATACCACCGCCCCCACGAACGGTGGTGCGGTGGTCGGTTCTATATCCTAACGCAACTAGTGGTCGGTCGGAGAGAACACGAAATCGCCGCCACCACCTCTCTGGTGGTTCGGCTAGGCGTCCGCCGCCACCACGACCATGTGGTTTGACCGGCGATCGTGCCTGGTGGCTTCTGGTTGTAGCGATACTCGGCACCGCCGTTTGGCGGCTGTGTTTTTCAATTGTTACCACCGTCTCTACAATCGGTGGAGTGGTGGTGGTTTTCATTCAAGGCCGACGCTGCCACCATGACCAATCATGGCCGCAACCACGATCGGTGGTGCAGCCGTGATCGTTCCGGCTTCCAGCCACCACCGATCTGGTGGTGGTTGGTTTTGGGTTCAGGTTTTCGAATAAAAATAAAAAATTTATTAGGTAAATCATAAAAATCAGATTTTTAAACACAATATGCAAGAAACAAATTTTAACGGATCACACGTAAACAGATAAACTGATATGAACAGATAAAAAACTAAAAAACGATTTCAACAATGCTCTGATACCACTGTTGGGTTTTCGTGGGTATCCTCAGATCAAACTGACTCGAGGATTATCTCAGATCTATCAAACCTCGCTGGTTTGATATATCTCATAGGTTAATCAAACTGATAAAACCTACACGATCAAAAACACGCTGTTTTCGATCTTATTTGTGCGGAAGCGATAAAAGCTAAAAAACCCATTGCTAGCTTAATGATCTTTAATCGTTTATAGTTCTAAACCTAATAGTTTAGGTTAGATCAATTTACCTGGATTGCTCGAGATTTAGTCCACCGGTGATCGACCAACGAACGTCCTTCTAGTTGAACTTTTATGAAACCCGAACAACCAAAACTGGAATCCGACCTGGGGGGGGGGGGTGGTCGGCGTTGATGGAGAGAGAGAGAGAGAGAGAGAGAGGAAACTGAAAAACTGATTTTTTGCTAAAAGCTTAGATTTTTCCTTAACCCATAAGCCTTATTTATATGGAGGAAAAATACAGTTTGTATAAGATTCAGTTTCCTTTTTATAATTATCTCTAATCCTTTTTCCTTTTAATTAGCTGGAAAAGAATTTGCATACGATAATTATGATTATATATATTTATCTAATATATATATATAACCTTATTAATTAACTATTATATATTTATTTATCTAATAAATATATAATATCCTAATTAATTAATGACCCTCCAACTTTGGTAATTCTGACTGAAATTACCCAACTGATTTATAATACACTATTATAAATCCTAATTCTCCATTTCGGGGTTTCATCTAACTTGTTCGACTTATAGGTCCTCACAGGTGTGACCCTCAAGTGTCTTTGTAACATTGGATGTGTAATCACTTGGTTTGTCAACTCTGCACATAATTCCTAACAGGACATTCCCAAGACCGCTTTCCGAACCCGTTACGGCCATTTTGAGTTCTTGGTGATGCCGTTCGGTCTCACCAATGCTCCAGCCGCTTTCATGGACCTAATGAATCGGGTCTGTCGACCGATGCTCGATCGGTCCGTGATTGTGTTTATCGATGATATCCTCGTCTACTCCAAGTCGAAAGAGGATCATGTTGTGCATCTGCGAGAGGTGCTTGAGGTGCTGAGGAGGGAACGTCTCTACGCCAAGTTTTCGAAGTGCGCCTTCTGGTTACAAGAAGTTCAGTTTCTGGGCCACATTGTAAACCAGGAGGGCATCAAGGTAGATCCGGCAAAGATTGAGGCGGTAATGAACTGGGAGATTCCGAAGACACCAACTGAGATCCGGAGTTTTCTAGGATTGGCCGGCTACTACAGACGGTTCATCAAGAATTTCTCCAGGATCGCGGTGCCTTTAACACGACTGACGAAGAAGAGCGAGACGTACGAGTGGGGTCCTGAGCAAGAGGAAGCGTTCGAGACCTTGAGGAAGAAATTGTGCGAGGCGCCAGTTCTGACACTACCGGAAGGGGTGGAAGACATGACGGTCTATTGTGACGCATCGTACCTTGGCCTAGGGTGCGTTTTGATGCAAAGGGGTCGAGTAATAGCCTATGCGTCGAGACAGCTGAAGCCGCATGAGGCTAACTACCCCACGCATGACCTCGAGCTTGCGGCAATGGTTTTCGCCCTTAAGATTTGGAGGCACTACCTATACGGGGTGAAGTGCACCATTTATACGGACCACCGCAGCCTGAGGTATTTCTTGGAGCAGCCGCACCTGAATATGCGGCAACGGCGATGGTTGGATGTGGTTAAAGACTACGACTGCGAGATACTTTACCACCCGGGTAAAGCGAACGTGGTTGCGGATGCATTGAGCAGGAAGCCGTCGCCTTTATCTTTGCGAGTTTCGCATCTGAAGATGGCCGTGACTACTTCGTTTCTGGAGTTGATTCGTCAGGCGCAAGAAGAGGCGAGTCGGGAAGAGAACCTGAATAAGGAGCGGATTCGGGGTCAGTTGTCTTCTTTGGTGAGGGATAGTCGGGGACTGTTGACCAGGTTTGACCGTGTGTGGATTCCTCGTGCGGGTACAGCCCGGCAGACCTTACTAGAGGAAGCACACAAGTCCAAGTTCTCGATTCACCCGGGAGCTACCAAGATGTATCGGGATTTGCGGACCGATTATTGGTGGCCGGGAATGAAACGGGATGTAGCACGACACGTAGAGGCATGTTTGACCTGCCTGAGAGTGAAAGCGGAGCATCAGAAGCCTCATGGCAAGCTTCAGCCGTTAGAGATTCCAGAGTGGAAGTGGGGAGAACATCACCATGGACCTGATCACCAAGCTTCCGAAGACTCCTCGGAAGTTTGATGCGATTTGGGTAATAGTGGATCGGCTGACTAAGAGCGCCCACTTCCTAGCTATTCGCGAGAGTTCGACGGCGGAGCAGTTAGCGGAGATTTACGTGAAGGAAATAGTCTCGAGGCACGGAGTGCCAGTGTCTATTATCTCGGATAGGGATGTGCGTTTCACTTCTCGTTTTTGGGAGAGGTTTCACTCGGAGTTGGGTACTAGGTTGCATTTCAACACCGCGTACCACCCGCAGACGGACGGTCAGAGTGAACGCACGATCCAGACTTTGGAGGACATGCTCCGAGCTTGCGTGTTGGACTTTGGTGGTAGTTGGGATACGTACTTGCCTTTGGCGGAGTTCTCGTATAACAATAGCTACCACTCGAGCATTCAGATGTCGCCTTACGAGATGCTGTACGGGCGGAGATGCCGAACTCCTATCTGTTGGGGTGAGGTCGGCCATCGTGTTCTCGGGAGTACCGAAGTGGTTCAGAGGACCACCGAGGATATCCAGAAGATCCGGGAGCGGTTGCGAACGGCTCAGAGTCGGCAAAAGAGTTATGCTGATCGGCGGAGGTCGGATTTGGAGTTCCAGGTGGGTGACCGGGTTTTGCTGAAGGTCTCACCTTGGAAAGGAGTGATCCGGTTCCGTAAGAGGGGCAAGCTTGGTCCCCGCTACATCGGACCGTTCACCGTTCTCGCACGAGTTGGGAAGGTGGCCTACCGGTTGGAATTACCGGAGGTGTTGGGGCAGATCCACGACACGTTCCACGTGTCTCAGTTACGTAAGTGCTTGGCGGACGAATCCGCGCACATTTCGATAGATGACATTCAGGTGGATGAGGGCCTGAATTATGTTGAGAGACCGGTAGCGGTGTTGGACCGGAAGGTGAAGAGGTTGCGGAACAAAGAAATCGGAATCGTGAAGGTGCAGTGGCAGCATCGTAAGGGTTCCGAGTGGACCTAGGAGCCGGAAGCTGAAATGCGAGAGCATTACCCGGAGCTTTTCTCCGATTGATTTCGGGGACGAAATCCAGGTAAGTGGGGGAGAGTTGTAACGTCCCTAAAAACCTATTAGCGTTTTATTTACTTCTTTTAATTATTTAGTTATTTAATTTAGTAGTTGGGCTAATTATTTAAAAAATAAAAGAGTTAGAGTTGGGCTTGGAATAAACTTAGAATGGAAGGAAGCCCGGCCCGGTTAGTATATAAACCTAGATCCCTCCTCTTTACCTTCATAATTCACTTAATTCCTAGGAAAGAAAGAAGAGAGAGAGAGAGGAGAGAGGAGAGAGAGAGAGAGAGAGAGAGATCAACCGAGAAAAGAGAGAGATCGGAGTCGGGTCGAGGCGAAGTAGGATTTTGTGTTTAATCGCGTAAGGTAAGGGTTCCAAACCCTCTTTTATTGATTTTTCGTAAGCTAGGGTTTGTTTAAATCATTGTTGGTGGTAGTTTATCGATCGTTCTTTGATTTATACGTGTTAAGGACTGAGTAGCTGTTAGGGTTTAGCAAAAATCGAGTTTGGTATCGAAGGTATCGAAAAATTGAGAAAAGTCCTTAATGCTGTCGGACCTGTGCCCGAAGCGGGTTACGATGCGACTTCAAGTCGCGCGGGAGGGTTTTTTGTGCGTCGGCGAGTACAGCGGCGACTTCCCAAGTCGCCGGGAAGTCGCCCGGGTGCAGTTTTTGGGCGTGGGCGGGTACGCGGCGCGACCAGAGGCCGCGGCAGAAGTCGCGTGAGGCCTGAATGAGGGCTGTTGCGATTGTGGCTTAGGTCAGGTCGCACCAGACCTTCTCGTCGCCCGTTAGCTCGTTTTTCGCGCCCGATTTAACTTACTATATCAAGATAGCTTGGAGGGTTTCTTAGGAACTCGTTGGGTGTCGTTTTAAAGCGTAATTTGAAGTAGTTTAGGGAGTAATTATGTGTTGGGTTTGCAGGTTTATCGAGTAGTTGATTTTGTGTTTGGAAGCACTTTTATTTGCACGCATTGTGCGGATCAAGGTGAGTGGGTTTTTACGTATATTATGTTGTGACATGTGTGTATGTATGTATGTGTATATTAAAGTTGATGATGTAGCCGGATCGTGGGACGGTTCGAAGAGCGAGCAATCGCTAAGGCCGGGTCGTGGGACGACTCGGTGAGTGGGCAACCACTAAGGTCGGACTGCGGGGCGGTCCGATGAACGGGAAACCGTTGATATGTGATAGATGTTGTATATGTATATATGTATATGTGTGTTATGATATAGTGTACGTATTATCTGCTCACTAAGCGGTTGTGCTTACCCCACGTTTTATTTTCTTTTAAAGGTACCAGCTCGAGCGTGGATAAGGGCAAGGCTCCGGCTTGACGGGTTCCGGCGAGATAGCTTCCGATCGTAGTTTTGATTTGATTATTGAACTTGTTTTGGGATTTATTTTAATTGACGGAATATATTTCAAAAGTGGTTGATTTTTATAAAGTTCTAGTTCTTTTTTTTAAATGGGTGTGACATGAATATTATTAAAAATAGAAACTTGACAATTTTATAGGAATCTTAAAAGTTTACTATTAAAAAAAGAACATATGTATAACCAATCCCGGACCAAGATGGGTCATAGTCGGGTCATACATCTAGATAAAAATCGTAACCCTAAGCGAGCCTTAAGTAAACAAGCTTAACTAATCCCTGATTTTGAGCAAGTGCTTTAAATATCGATTTTTTTATTTATGTTAAATACATAATAATAATAAAATATAAAATACATAATATTATATGTGAAACTCGTTTAAGCTTGCGACCTTAAACCATCTTAAGGCTCGAGTTCAGCTTGTTTAGTAAAGTAGCTATATTTTAGGCTCGAGTTTGTTAAGGCCCGGCTCGTTTTGAGGTTTTAACAATCCGAGCTTAAAGAGAACTCTTAGCTCGGGTCGTTTACATTCTTAGTAAAAACTAATGTGGCATGGTTGAAGGGGGGGTACGCAACTAGTCGCTATCACCCTAAGAATTGAATCGTCGGGCCATAACCCGGCACCGTTCAGCCCATTTGGCCATCTTTCTATTTAATTTTTGGGTTTATTCTATAGAATAGTAACCTACTTTCAATTTTGTTCTTCTAAAGTCATCCAAACTTTTTTCACACCTCAAAAACCACTAAACTTTAATAACTGTTCCAATCCTATGTAATTTGTTAGCTTTGACCTGCTATAGAAGGTTACCAGGTTAACTTTTATTTTTCTTATTTAAATAATATATAAATAATACTTAATCCTAAATATAAATTTATAAAATATCAATTAAAAAAAAGATTAACCTACAAACCCGTTCCTATTCCACGTCCAAAACCCCACGTCGCCTGTTGTTGTCGACTCACACTTCCGTCAACGACGGTTGACTCCAGACTTCCCGTCAACTTTCGAATTCCATGCATTCGATATGTATTGAATTGATATTTTTTGCTACACTATATGGTTTGTTTATGGGTTATATGGTTTTGGCTGCAGTACATGGCTTGCACTATATGCTATAACTCTTGTAATGGTTTGTTTATCTATTTTAATTTAGTTACGCACGTAAATGGTTTATATGGCTGCACTATATGCTATAACTCTTGTAATGGTTTGGTGCTATATTGTTTATTTTGTTTATCTATTTGTTTATTTATGCAGGTGTATAAACAAAGTATACAAGACTTTTTTATTTGTTTATTTATGCAGGTCTTTTTGTTTATTTATTTTTTTAATTGATATTTTATAAATTTATATTTAGGATTAAGTATTATTTAGATATTACTTAAATAAGAAAAATAAAAGTTAACCTGGTAACCTTCTATAGCAGGTCAAAGCTAACAAATTACATAGGATTGGAACAGTTATGAAAGTTTAGTGGTTTTTGAGGTGTGAAAAAAGTTTGGGTGACTTTAGGGGAACAAAACTGAAAGTAGGTTACTATTCTATAGAATTAACCCAATTTTTCACTCCTGTCCCGTATGGAAGTAAAAGGGATGACCCGGCCCATATGGGATAGCGTGGGGCCCATCGATAACCGCCCAGCTGTCATCATATATACCCCACGCAAAGCTCACGTAAACTCTCACGCAAGAAAACACACACACAAACAATGGAAGAAGAACACACACCTGCAACCAATCTCGCCGCCGGCGACCACCACCACCACCCTCACTCCGACCTGATCACAGCATTCTCAGAGATAACCTCAGCTTCCAAAGAAGAAGCCACCTTCTTCCTCGAATCACACAATTTCGATCTCGATTCCGCCGTCTCCACCTTCTTCGAGACCACCGCCACCGCCGAAGAAGACGACGCTCCTCCTCCTCCACCTCGCCGGAACCCTAACCCTAACCCTTCCGATACTCATTCCCCCTCCTCTTCCCCGTCGCGATCTCGATCAGCATCTCCACCGCCTTCTCTCGGATTACAACAACAACAAGTGGCCGGTGGTAATCCTTATAATCTGCGATCTAGGAATACCGATAAGAAGCCTTCCGGTAGTCGGTCCACTGGACGGATACGGACTTTTGCAGATCTGAATCGACCCGGTGATGACTCCGGAAGCGATTCGGATGAGCCTCAGGAGTATTATACCGGTGGTGAAAAGAGGTAATAATAATGTAGGGTTTCCTTTTTGTTGTTAATTAGGTTTTCATTCATGTTTTGAATTCGATTGATGAAATTATTGTAAATATGAAGATCTGATCGCTAATGTGATTGCTTTATAGATTTAATTCCTTGATGAACGCGATTTCAAAGCCCTAATTTTCAAGATGATTCATAATCGATTCCTAATTGGTGTTTTTCAATCTCCTTGCTATTGATAGATCATTGAGTCGGAGTGAAGAAAAGTATATTCTATCGTTAGCTTTAAGCACACCTTAATGGAGATTGGTTAGAGAGGCCATTGATGAGTAGAAGTATAGGATTTGTAGCTTTTAGCCTACTTGATACAATCTCAAAAGAGAGAATCATCCAACATGGTTTTTAAGATTCTTACACTGATAAATGTTTATCTTTTTCTTTTAAGATGTTGTGTTTGCTTACTTTTGTTTGAGATTCTTTTTGGGAATAGGCCTCTAGGAGGTAGATGCCACTTGTTTTAAAGATTAAACATCAATTAGTAGGAAAAAAGAAAGATAAGTTGAATGAATAATGGACATTTTAAAATTTGACATTGGGCTAGTGTGCTGCTTAATATGCTCATCTTTTTGCTAGTTTTATTCTTGGTTATAATTGAGTTTGTATGTCAATGAAACAAGATTCAGCTTATATCCAGCTATATATAATGCTTCTCTAGAGTATATACTCGTATTTCATTTATCATGATCGGAATATCTATGTAAGATAGATACTTTATTGATTAATGTGAACGCTTTATATTAGGAAACACTCGAGATATTTATGGAACCATATATTCATTAGCCTAGATGGACGGTTAAAGATTGATTTGTATGACTTATATGAATTAGGTTGTTTGCAAATTATTGGGACTGTTATGCTTCTCCATACAGTGTTCATCGTTCAATGTTATCTTCCTGATAACATGTGACCTTGTCATATTACTGTTTTGGTATATGGATTTGTGATTTGTCCAATTGCTGGCATTTCATTGGGCATGTTTGTTATCTTATAAAACTGCAAGAAATGCACATTGTTCTAAAATGCAAACCTTTCTTTTAGTTAAGAATGAATTCTCTTTTTGGCATTATTTTGCTGGTGACAAATGGTAATCTTGATGTGGGTATTTCAGGAATGTTTAAATGTTCATCAATGCACATAAACAATATCTGATTATAATGTTGTAAATGTAATCTAATGTTTGTCAATAATTGCAGCGGAATGCTCGTCCAGGATCCATCAAAGGTGAATGATGTGGAATCATTGTTTAACCAAGCTAGACGGGCAGGAGCAGAAGAAGGGACTCTTGATCAACTCCAACCATCTTCAAGCTCCAGAAGCTTTGCTGGAAGAGGAAGGCTACTATCTGGAGAGACAACATCAGCTGCTCCTCAGCAGGCTGAACCTGAAGTCCACACACACACCATCACTTTCTGGACTAATGGTTTTACCGTAGATGATGGTCCTTTGAGGAGGCTGGATGATCCTCAAAATGCATCTTTCTTGGAGGTAGAGAATAATCTTCCATCTTTGGCTCATATCCAGTGCTCTCATCAGAAGTCAGGTTTCTCATAATTTATTCCACATTTAACAAAATGGAAAGTGCTTATTAACAAAATGGAAAGTGCTTAGCAGTTAGCATTAGTTCAAGTAAAGTTTGATAAATTTCATTTTTTTTTCAAGTCTTGGAATCAACTATCATTGTGTAGCCTTGATGTGGTATCTCATGGATGGTCTGTGGCAAGACCAGACTGAGTGAGACAAAACTGTAGTTTTAAATCCCACCAAAATAGGAAAGGTGGTGTTTGTTTACCTTTTAACAGTTCCATTGAGAGGCAACCTCTGAATCGTTAAGAGGTGAATTCTGTTTGGCAAAAAAATGAACTGCCTCTTAATGGTTTTAAAAACCCTCTGAATGGTTAAGTATTCTGGATGTCTGTTAACCATTCAGAGTCCTGATTTCACACTCAACAAACAATTATTAAACCAAGATAATTCATTTTGCACCATATCGTAAGAGCCTCTTAAATCATTCTGACCACTTAATCATCCAGCACCAAACCATTCAGCAACTGCCAAACAGCCCCTAAATTACTAAACTACTTATATCAAACTAAACCTTCCATAATTCTTTCACCCCCTACCTCTCGCCACTCCCACCCGATCAGGTACTGTCCAGTTTCGTCTGTATACCAAATGCACCCTAAAATAACGAATGCGTTATTATAATACCCATTCGTCTCTCAATTGCCAAAACACTTGTTTGTTCTTCACACACATTTGTATTGCAACTAAAATAATCACATGCACCTGCATTGTCTGCTACCAAATTCTTTTGCCCTTGGTTCATATTTGAATATTGCTGAATGCTGATATGGTTGTTTGTTTCACTTCTGAGTGCCACTTTATGCTAACCTTTGTGGATGAATTTCTCTTGTTTTATAATATGATGTATTTGTTTGTGATGTAGAGCATAAGAAAGTCGGAATGTCCAGAAGAACTTAGGCCTGCAAAAGAAAGAGCTCCGGTCCATGTTAGTCTTGTGAGGAAGTTGGAGGACTACCCTGTGAGTATTTTAATTTCCCCGCCCCATGCAAATTTTATATCCATATGTATAAAATTCATTCTCATTCTTACCTGTAAATCCATAGGTCCAAAAACAACGGCGTGCGGCCTTTGTGGGTGTGGGTAGAACCCTAGGCACCACCGCCTCTTCTGAGGACACGGCTTCCGCCACCCCAGTCCCGGCCACTACCACTACCGCTGCTCCACCCCCATCCTTAGGCCTCATTGTGGATGACACATTGCCTTCCACCTCTATTCAACTGCGATTGGTCGATGGGACCCGTATGGTTTCACGCTTCAATTTCCATCACACGATCAGTGATATACGGTCTTTCATTGATGCATCAAGGCCTGGAGGGCCGCGTGCTTATCAGCTGCTGACGATGGGGTTTCCTCCGAAGCAGCTCAACGATTTGAAGCAGACGATTGAAGAGGCGGGGCTAGCGAATTCGGTGGTCATACAGAAACTCTAAATACAAATTTGATTTCTACTTTCTAAGTTGCTACTAGTTCTTGAATGTTTTACAATTGGCTTCTTTTCAGCTGTGTTTTATTGAATCTTTTGCACTGTTAGGGTAATTATCTGTTTGTGGGGACCTGTGGTAATAAATAATGATTAGTCATATATAGCATATATATACATACCTATATGTATGTATGTATGTATGTTCTTGGTTGCATTGTTACCCATACTTCATATTTATGGGTCGTTCTCAAATTCCCAATATAGTGAAACTTTTACAGAGAAATGCTTTCCTTACAATAAGGTATGCAAATTTAAAACAACATTATATTGGTAAAATTTTTTATTTTGGATATAAATGACATGTTTCTTTTTTGGTTTAAAGCCTACAAGAAGTTCAAATTGTCTAAATTGGCGAGATCACACCATTTTTTTATGGTACGATCTAACCGTTTGTTCACTTGCTGCCAAACCGTCCGGTTTGAAAAATATTCTAAACCACCATCAGTTTTTTGGTTTATGGTCTTGTAAATTAAACAACTCAAATCACATAGTAAACACCCTAACCTATAAACTAGTTTATTAAAATGTCTACTAGTTTTAGTTACTTACAGTTTTTTTTTTCCACATTCTTCCAAATATGTAAATATTACTTTTAGAAAAACAATTAATAAATAATCAAAAATTATTTTAAAAAAATGAAATTAAAAGGAATACTATTTAACCAAAAAGAAAACAATTAATGGATAACTAATTACTGCATTAACAGTTTTTTAAAGTATAAAAAATGTTGAAGATCTCTGAATAATTTGTTTATTGTTGGTTAAACTAAAGAATAATAAGATAGTAATAATTGATGCCATTAATTCATGCAATTAAGCTCCCCAGCTCTTTCTTTCAGACACTATTTTTTTTTTCTTTTTTCATTTTTGTTTTCCTTCCGACCATTGGCTAAAACCTAGGGTTTCTGATTTTCTCTCTGTCCTAAAATTTCCACCATTGTTGCTTTCTACAATCCTCCTGCATCTTTCTTCTTTCACCTTTTACTAAGCTCCGATTTCAAACATTTTCACAACATTTTCGTCTTCAATTTTGCATCTATCACTGTTTTGTTTGCTTCCAGCTCAAGATTTTAATTGATGGCGAAGACAAAGCCTGGAAAGAAAGATTTGGATTCCTACACTATCAAGGGAACCAACAAAGTAGTTAGATGTATATCTTCTTTCTCTATACATCTTCCTCTCTCTTTATAGCTTTTTATATATAATATGTATATATATATATGCTTGTGGATTAGAGTGTGTATGTGTGTATGCAAAAACACTCATAATCTTGATTGTTGACTGTTGTGGACTTGTTCAACTGCTAAGGATTGTGGACACGCAAAAATTTGATGCTGTGAATGCACTGTTTTCTGTTTAATAGCCATGGATCGTGTTTTTAAATAATATATATATAGTAGAGAAGTGATTTCCACCACTCATCCGGTTAATAAAGGCGGCTTTGACCAGGTCCCCTCCTTTAATAATCTCTACCCTCCCATGAATCACGTCAATCCCCGTGATCGCGTCCACCGTAACTAATCAAAGCCACCTTTATTGATCGGATGAGTGGTGAAGATCACTTCTCTACTTCGTATTCTTTTAGCATTTCTCATTTAAACCTTTTTCTCTCTCTCTCTCTCTATCTATATATATATATATATATATATATAGAGAGAGAGAGAGAGAGAGAGAGAGAGAGAGAGAGAGAGGTTCAAATGAGAAGTGCCAAAAAGATACGAAGTAGAGAAGTGATATCAACTATTGATGGATGCGATTCACGGAGGGTGATTGGTCAAAGCCGCATTTATTGACCAGATGAGTGGTGGAGATCACTTCTCTGTTTCGTAATTTTTTAGCACTTCTATGGCATATTCATGAGGAGTATTGATGTGTTATTCATGATGAATGACCGTGCAAACATTCATCATGATTAATAACACTTCCATATTCATCATGAATGAGTTATTCACGATGAATATTTATTCGGAAAGAGGGAGAAGTGTTGTGCTGTTGGTGGTTCCGGGTTTCTAATAACAGAACTACTCTAGGTAAAAAGAAGTTGATTTTTTGGGAGTTTTGACAGTGCCTTGGACTTGTTTTGGCAGCTGGGGATTGTGTTTTGATGAGGCCGGCTGATTCGGATAAGCCTCCCTATGTGGCACGAGTGGAGAAGCTTGAGGCTGATCACCGAAACAATGTGAAGGTTAGGGTTAGGTGGTATTACCGACCAGAGGAGTCAATTGGAGGAAGGAGGCAATTTCATGGTGTTAAGGAGCTGTTTCTGTCTGATCATTACGATATGCAGAGTGCACACACAATCGAAGGCAAGTGTATAGTTCATTCTTTTAAGAACTATACAAAACTCGACAATGTTGGCACCGAGGACTATTTCTGTCGCTTCGAATACAAGGCTGCTACCGGGGGTTTCACTCCGGATCGTGTTGCTGTGTGAGTCTTTTTATTTTTGTCAACTATAACTACGTGCTGCAATATTTCAAGTTCATTTCGTTTTTTAATGAACTACCTTGTAAAGTATTTTTTTTTTCTTTTCTTGTATATGAAGGTACTGCAAGTGTGAGATGCCCTACAATCCAGATGATTTGATGGTGCAATGCGAAGGATGCAAGGATTGGTATATCTTGTTAACAGTCCTTTTAATTTGTCAAGAATTATGTGCTAAAAAACTCTAACATGCAGAAAAAAATGCTAAGAACATAATGTAGGATGAAATTTATACACTTACCTCACCGGATAAAATCAAAGATTTTTCTTTGGCTACCACTAACCATGCTGCAGATCATACATTCTTGAAAGCTTTGGATATAAAATGGTTGTTTGCATTGCTATCTAGTCAACTAGAATTCTTTTAGCATACATAGATATCATTGCCGTAATAAGAAAACCTATGCTATGACCGTTAGCATGTAATTTTTCATGTACGTACTTCACTAGATGGTTGCTTGAAGAGAAAAAGAAACAAATTAATTTCCTTAATGGTGACATAGAATATAGTTAGACCTAGTTTTAATATTCTTATTTTGCAAAGATGGTTCTACTTTGCTTGAATACCTAGTCGTTAAAACCCTGAATGAATTTAAACACCATATTGTTCACATAGAAATAATATAACGGATCTTTCCATATTTGTTTCTTCGTTCTGCTTGAGAATTACTCACAATAGGATTGTTACTTTCCTGCGTGTTGGTTTGGAAAGTTTTTTGTAATAGTGTTTGCTTTGCTTCACAATATAGGATAAAAACAGAAAATAGCTTCTTGTTGCTATTTTAGGAACTTTAAGAGTTTAAGCAAGAAAATCCTTGTCCTTCCCTCTTATGTACGTACACAAGATTATGTAATTTTCTTTTCTTTCCTTCTTTTAACAGGCCTATAATTCTATATTAGTTTATTAAATTTATGAAGTTCTAATGATAAGGTAAGATGAATGCACTGAGGAGTGAAGACATGATAAACCGATAGAACCACATAACTGGAAAGCGGTCGAAGAACCATTTCTATATTCCTAATAGACCATCAAACTGCTGTTTCTCCTAAAAAACTTCAAAGTTTATTTATTAATGTCCCTAACTTCCATTTGTTGCTGGTATCCGTTACCAGTTCCGTGATGGTTTCATAGGTTTGAATGTTTGCATCTAGATTCTAGAGCAATAATCATAAGTGTAGCCATTGGGCGTGTGGCTATGTTGGGAAAGGGGAGAGCGGGTTGACTTTGCCGAAATAAATAACAGATTCAGGTTTGTATCCCAAGGGATGCAGCCTTGAATCCCTTTGTTTGCCTTGGCTGCTGAGTCAGCTCACGAAATGCCTCCTCACATGTGGTGCCCAAGGGGCAGGTTCGTTTGGGGCCGGTTGGGGTTGCCTGTAATCAACCTTTTGCTCAAATAATTGTAAATGTTGTTGGGTTAATCGGGTTTAGTTTACGTGTTAGTGGGTCACGGTTCGATAGCGTACGGGTGTTTTAGTTTATTTATGTTAAATTAATTATGATTTGGTAACTTAGTGGCCAAGTCTATGAAGCAAATTATTGTTTGAGTGAGTCAAACTAGAAGCACGTAGGTAGTTTTAATTTGGTTTTTTTTTCTCCTATTTTCTAGTTAGCTAGTGGGATAGTCTTTGTTTATTTTTCTTTAAATAGCACTAGCTTATTCTTGTTTAGAAGTGCAACGAAATATCAGTAGTTTGATATATTTTATTAGTCTTCATATTTGCAAGTTGGTTTCTCCCTTTTGTTTTTGTTCTTCAATTCGCAAGTGAGCTTATTTGTTTTTTAGTTCCAACAAATGTGTCATACAGTGTGTGTTTTTGTGTTTGCATTCTTCAGTTTTGGGTATGTATAAAAGTTTTCACGTGCACTGGCAATAATATATTCTCATGGTCAACCGGCTGTATAGGCAATGGTTTATCAATTGATTATGGCCATAGCTATTAGCTATTTATATCGTAGGGGATGTTTGGATGGTTTTCCAAAAAATCTTGTACGGATAAAGCTGTCTGTGTGGAATAATCTGTCTGAATAGATTGTGAAACTTTTTTTTTTATAGAGGAAGGAGTGTGTTTAAAATTGGGAGGGACACGTTTTGAAAAAACTTAGCTTGCTGGATAAAGCTCCCCTAGAAGCTTACCGAATAAGCCACTCTCTATGTCATCAAACCACTACCAAGCAATCATGTATAGCTGACTGAATAAGCTTTTAGTCTCATTAAGCTGCTTACGAACAGGCCCTTAGCATTGTCTTATAATTCTGCATGTTGCAAATATATATGATCTCGTATGTTATTGCTGATTGTTATTTTATATTAGCGTTTGTAGAGAGATGCAAGCACATCGTCTTGCCTAACATATTTAAGTGAATTCTTCTATATGTACATGTTATTTTGTAGGTTCCATCCATCTTGTATGGGTATGACAATTGAAGAGGCGAAGAAATTGGACCAGTTTTTGTGCTCTGATTGTTCTTCTGATGACGATGCAAAAGGATCATTGAACTCGTTCCCAGTTTCACCATCTGCTGAGGCTAAGGTGAGAAGTCTTCTCGTTCACCATGGCACAATTGGCTTTGTTAGTTGCTATTTTTTGCCTACTTCTGCCCATGTTACTTTTCTATGGTGTTACAGTATGGTTATTTGGTAGTGGTCGTCCAGCCTCCGTTAGTGATTTTCTGTATCTTTTATGTCAAACTAGTCTTGATGTCAAGCTTTTTTTGTTTATCTGTGAGCATTGGGTGATTTGGCTGTTCTTATCATGTATTTATCATAAAGTACTTGTTTTAGATCGACACTTGTTTATTTCCATATACACCTTGCATCCCAAAATAAATGTACACAAAGAAAAATGCAAATAGTTTCAGGAATTTGTACTTATTACACTTTTTAATTAAGGATAGTTTTACCTCTACTTATAGTGAGAAAAATTCCTATCTCATAATTAAGGGTAGAATGGGAAAGTAAACTTTATTTATGAAAGTGGACACTTATTTTGGGACAAACTAAAATAGTAATGTTGACACTTATTTTCAGATAGAGGGAGTAGTTCTTTTGATATTGCATTTGAAGGCCACCCAAGTGTGACAAAATTTAAATTAGGCCATAGGGAAATTATTGGCATGGAACTCAGGTATAGTTACGAAAAAGGCCATTTGCTAATTTCGCCCTAAAGTTTGGAAGTACCATTGTTTTTTTGGAAGTTTTTACAATAAGGTTAAAATGGCCAAAGTACCCCCTGTTCTTGATCTATTTTCATCATCTTCATAAGAAAACAAAAACAAGAAAACACAAAAATAAGAATAATAACACAAAAATGGCCTTCAAATTCAGAGTAGGAACATAGTTTCATCTGGATTTTGAATTTTGGGTTGCCGCAGACAAATTTATCCTATTGCCTTAAAAGTTCATTACCTGTATTCTTTATTGTAAGATATCATTTTCAAGCTCTTCCAAGATTTATCTTCTTCGACATGTCAATCAGAAAAGAAAGTGAGGAAGGAAAGAAACAAGAACATGAAAGTCAAAGTGACAAATATAAAGCTTCCTATTTCCAGCAGAATGAACGGAACTTGTCAGCTATTATGTACGCTCCCAATCAAATATTGGAAGCTTGTTGATGAAAATTTGTGGGTTGGCATTGTTAAAACCTAACCTAACCTACCATGCCCAATATATCTCATTCAAAATAGGGTTTTGGAAGGGTATGATGTATGCAGATATCAACCGGCTAATGACCCTCGAAAAAGGCTATAGGTCCTTTTGCTGTTTGTCGTTGATTTGTAGAAAATATCAGTGTTCTAAAAGGATCACCATGGCAACTGCCGTGATTGCCATGACTCGAACGTGCGGTTTTCTTAACGTAATAATTGATTTTTCTTACCTTTTTAGTGTCTTACTTTTTAGGTTGTATATATTCTCATTTAAAGTGATTAATATCATTGACTCGTTGAGTAACAGTGGAAAAAACATATGTATAATGTATCTATACATAATTAGCCTGTTTTAGTGAGACCACAAAATAACACTAAAACTTCACACATCAAAACATTATGAAGGTACAAAAAACACTTAGTGTTATTTTGTGGTCAAACGAAATTACGAAAACATTTTGGTCTCACGTGAATCCAACCCTAATTATATACATGATATACAACTTTGAAAAAAGTCGTTACCCCTAAGGTTTGAGGCTTGACCTCCATGCCTCACGCCATTTAGAACCTTGGAAATTAGATGTTGAAAGAAATATCTGTTGTTTGCAGGTGGAGGTGAAGCGCAGAAAGCGATAGTGGATTGGTGAAGGAGGTAATAGTTTTCTTTTGAGTATTAACTCCAGCAGCCTCCTCCTTCGTGTTGTTGTTGTTGATGGGAAGTGTACAGTTCTGAGATCATGGTTGCAGAATCAAGAACCTGTTTTTGTTTAAAGTTGTGTGAAATATATCTATGTGTCTTCTTAATGTATGTTTCAGCTAGACTTAGGGGGTCTCATTTCTCGTTGGTACAATCGAAAACTCAAGCATCGTAGAACGACTAACTTAGAGACAATGCAACATTATCGATCTTCATCTTGTGTTATTTGTCCGGTTTTCTGATTCTAGTTTCTTTCCTTTCTGGTTGGTGCTTCGATTAACATCCATCACTTGACGATTTTGATAATTGGAGTGATGTTTACCAAATGCTTACCAGGTAAGCACTTACTATTAACATGGCAAGGGCTGGTAAGTGAGGGATTACCGAGTAAGATTGTTTCATATGTTGCCATTCTCATGAATTTTACTCGGTAAGGTTCGTGAGAGTAACGACTCTATGGGTAAGCAGTTACCGGTAAGCATTTTGGTAAACTAACTGTTGAGATTCAAATATGAGGCTACCACTACCTCCTTGTAAATGATATGGTTATAGGTCAATCTTAATAAAGAAATGTTACTTTCATACACATAACACAAGATCTATAGAAACCTACTAGACATTTTTGGATTTAGAAAACACTTGTTAAAAAGTTACTTATGGGTTACAATTTAATGAACTTAATTACCTAAGCCACTTGTTGCTCATTCATAAGAGTGATTCTTAATGGCTTAGTCATTAAGCCAGAAAATAACTTGTATTAAATAAGTTAGGTGTTAGGACCTATTTCTTACCCCAATTAAGCCATCTTAAACAAATTATTACATAAAGTCCTATAATTTTTTTTTGAACGGCAAATAACTCACACACACGTTCCAAGGGTATCCGGATCCAAACGACACTGACTAATCCCCGCCCATGAATCAGCCCTATGGACCGGCCCATGAACTCGCCCCTAAACCGGCCCTATGGACCAGCCCAAAAGCTAAATACCGCAACAAGTCGTCGCTTGCGGGGTTTAAACCTTGGCCAACTAAGGATACCATCCCCAGAAGACACAAGGGTGTTACCTTCACCCCACTAGGCTAGACCATCTTTGGTAGGTGTCCTATAAATAATGCAACCCTATTTCTTTCCCTCTTTCAAACAACAAAATATTTTTATTCAAACAAATAAATTTATCCAAATAGTTTAACCCATGTACGATGATATAAGAAATAAATAAACAACCCTTTAGGTAATGGGTTGGGTCCTGTGAAAAACGTAAAAAGGGATATAACTGCAGATCAAAAGAGTTTAAGTTGTGTTGAGATGCATATAAGCAATTCTTAGAAGAAGAACAATTTGTAAATGATTAAATGGGTGAGGTTAAAAGCGATTAGAGGTTAAAATTCTTTTTATGCTTCTCACACGATACTAACTTATCGTAGGTAGTATTTACGTATTTTTTTAGTCCATTAGGCTATAAGTACCACGACATCGCTCATATAACTACATTTTGATACTCTCGCTTTTCCCTTCGATGAGTTAATCTTTCATTAGGGCATGGGAGGGCAAATTTGGGCTCAGCCCACTCTTGGTACACAGCATGCGGGCTCCGGGTTCGGGCTCACGAGCCCGAGCTCGGGTTCTGTCTCTCTCTCTTCTCTCTTTCTCTCTCTTCTATATATATATATATATATATATTGTAACACCCCAAAAATTGGAGTAAACAAAAACCTTCATTTACGAAAGGTGTTAGTACAAAAATACGCCAAAGCGTGAGCTCTTCCCAAAAATGGGGTATGAAGTAGTGTATAATTACAATGTTCGTAATTTGAATAAAGAATACGACAACCATCTAGTCTAAATCCTATCGAGGAAAAGACTACAAAAGGGTTGTCAAAACGGTCAACGCCTGCGCGGTCTAAAGGACCGGTCTCCTCACACATCCCCCAAAGCTCACTCTTAATCCCGGCGCCTACTTGGGATCAGCGTCCCTAGTACCTGAGAGACACATCGACACCATGCAAGTGTTAGGCTAAAGGAACCTAGTGAGTTGTAACAACATAGTATCATACATATAAAAGCATGTTAAGACATGTGAGATATATAAGAGTGTATCAACAACAAAACGAAGCATGTTAAACCGGTTTATCTTTGAAAACCGTGGGAGCGACCCACTTTCACCAAGCAAGTTACACCTCAGAGCCGAGACACCCCGTTGTCGTCCTCCTACGAAGACTTCCATTGACAACCCCAGAGGCCAGGCACATTCGCGGCCACACGAATGGCGAGAGACATAGGTGCACACCTTTTGACTAGTGCCACCCAAGACTGAGTCGAACTCGTGTAAACTTGAAAGTGCACACCTTTTGACTAGTGCCACCTTAAATCAATCTCATTTCGAAAACGACCCAATGTACACCTTTTGACTAGTGTCACATTGTCCAATTTACGTTTGTGTAAAAACATGGGTACTCACCTTTTGACTAGTGACATCCCGGTCCACTTTTTTGACTAGTGACCAATAGCATCACACCTTTTGACTGGCGGTGCTCTAGAACATTTAAGCATAATCGCAAGTCTCAATACTTTCATTTACTTCATACAAGCCAACATGCTCGGGGTTCAATCCCTTCGCATCATTCCGTGGCATACATAATAACACGTATTTTTCATGCATACAATCATCATATAATCTTATGAATATAGCTCATCCAAGATAGCATACGATTGATCATTCCATGTATACAATTCCCAAGCAAGATATGTATATATATATATATATATATATCAATCAAGATGATGCGCTCTCAGTTTTAACAAAACGGTTTTAGCAACTCACCTTGGTATTCTTCACAATCAAGTGTGGATTAGATAGCTAGATACGTCACAAGATAGCACCTATACAATCACATCATGGTATGCATAAGTAAAACTCCTAAAAATGACCCTTACGGTTCACAACCGAAACACTAGTCTAGAGCTAGGCTAGACTATCTCAATGGCCCCCAAAATCTACCAAACATTATCTAATATAACCCTTAAGGAAAGCCCAAAGCCAAAACTCGAAAAGAATCGGAAACGAAAAACTTCGTCGCGGACACAGAGAGTTGTGCGACCTAGCCGCGCGACCTCAGGTCGCGGGCCTAGGTCGCGGGGATTGCCTGATCTGCACTATCCCGCGATCTGGTTTGCAAAACTCTACCAAAACTCATCCAAAACTCGATTTTGACTCCCAAAACACTCTACGGATGTTTATGAACGATCCTACGATGATATAACATGATAAACTAACAATCAAACTCGAAAAACACCGATGGATCATCGAGATCCATGGTTTTTCCCCAAATATAAACCCTAGCTTTCCAAAACCACAAATCTCGACTAAAACACGAAATTAACACGAAGTAAACCATACCTTTCGTTAGGAACTTGATTCTAACAACGCTTCACGGTCTGATTTCACCTCCTAAGCTCAATTCCTTCTCCGGTTCTTGGATCTTCTTCCAAAACCCTATTTTCTCTCTTTTCTCTCTTTTCTCTCTCTTTCTCTCTTCCAAACACCAACACACATAAAATGGGAAAAAAGGAAGGAAGGGATAAGACAACACTAGTTGGTGACTAGTTACCAACAACCCCTTTTTAATTCAGGTATTTACCATTCCGCCCCGAAACTGATAAGTTAGATTCTCGACTCGACCTATGAACTTAAATACGTACTAATAATTAACTTTGAGAAACATTGTGTTATATTTAATCGAATTCCTATTATTCACCTTTTATCAGATAAGTTTGAGTTTACAAAATTCCAGGTGTTACATATATAGAGGAAGAGGAAAGTTCAAATGTGAACCACTTTTTGGTTGTGAACATGAGGACCACCGAGAGCGCGACACGTGGCGGCTTTGAGTGTGGTCCCCCTCTTTAATTCAATGCCCTCCCATGAATCGCGCCTAGTCATCCGCCGTGGACTTGACGTGGCGCCTAGTCATCCATCACGTGTCGCGCTCTCGGTTGTCCTCACGTTCACAACCAAAAAGTGGTTCACATTTGAACCCACCCCTGTATCCGTTACAAACCGGATAGTTTGTACAAACTATACAAACCAATCTCAACCATACATTTACACAATGTTTTAAAAACCGGTTTTTTAGTTGAACCGGTGTGATGACCGGTTCACGGTTCGACCGGTTCAACCGGTTCAACTGCCGGTTCAACCGGTTCCGAGTATTTTTATGTTTTTCCCATTTTCTTACATTCATATATTTATAAAACCAACAATTTGATATCTACAACTTAAAAAATATTAAAAATATACATTACAATAAGTTTTACATTAATAAAAAAAACATTAAAATAATAAAATAACAAGTTTTACACATAATAATTTTTTTAAAACGGTTCAACCGGTTTTTTACCGGTTCGATCCACCGGTTCAACCACTAAACCGGCCGGTTCAATCCGGTTCTTAAAACGCCATAAAACCGGTCACAATTGAACCGGTTCTTTCACCGGTTCACGGTTCAACCGGTTCGAGCGGGCCGGTTCAACCGGTTTTTAAAACACTGCATTTACATGATCAATGATGTGGATTAATTATGTTCCTAAATTTTCTCTCAACCAAATTTGAAAACTGCCTAAAGTTTAGGAGATAAACAAAATCAATGGAAAATCAATGGTTAAGATTAAGTTTGTAGAGTTTGTACAAACTACTTGGTTTGTATTTGATAATTCCCCTATATATATATATAGTATATATATATATATATACTTAATTAATAAAAATGGTATTTGGTTGAGCCCAGATTCTGTATAGTGTTACGAGATTTGGAAGATTGATAATGGTTTAAGAGTGTAATAGTAAAAAACTGATGTAGTAAAAAACTGATGCAGTGTTAATGTGACATGATTGGGTTAAACTCAAAATCCATGGTGATACTCGTGGCCTTAGGTTCATCCAAGATTAGAGACATTGATCTCTTTGGTCAAAGCATTCAGGTATTGACTTGGAGTCAATTTGTGACTTTGACTTCTTGTTTGGAAAGAAAGTGGCAGGCAGCCACTTTGTGTTTTGGGGTCAGGATGGGAATCAAAATTGGTCGACGAAATGTCAAATTCTGGATTGTTGAGAATTTGACCTTTTATTATGGGGGTAGAAATGAAATTGCCCCCTCACTGTTTCCTTTTTTATTATTAAAAGATAGATACAATATTTTTTATTATTAATTTTTAAAATATATATACCAAAATGATACTAGAATAAGGTTATTAGAGCATCTCCAACAGCATTGCTAAAATAGCAAAATTGGTGTTTTTTTCTTCTAAAATGCTCCAACAGCATTGCTAAATGGATTGCTAAAATAGAAGAAGTTTGAGTTTTCTCCAAATTTAGAGATTTCTCTAAAATCTCTATATGAGGAGAGAGAAGCTACTTTTTAATCCATCCCACCAATTATTTAAAAGTTGGTTAATTTTTTTTATTGAAATACTAAATGTATTGAATATTTTAATAATATAAATAATGATTGTTTCTCTAAAATAGCAAAGCTGTTGGAGATGATAGAAAATGTTTTTAGAGATTTTAGCTTGTTTTCTCTATTTTAGAAAAAACTTTAGCAATGCTCTTGGAGATGCTCTTAGTATCTAACCTTTCCAACCCTTCCAATCTCACTGTCACATCAGTTGCTACATCAACTTTTCTCCAACCCCCCATTAACCCTCCGAAACCATCTCTGATTAGTACCCAATCCTCCCAACCCTCTCACTTTTTATTTAAATAAAACACCACACACACACAAAAGCAACTGCCCGCCTATTAAACGAGCGGTGTGTCGACGCCGCTCACAACCCCCGCCTAACCTGTCAAAGCCGCTAGCTTCGAACCCGTCCAACCCAATACTCCGATACGCATAGCCTAAATATGATACTTGTATAATTTATATTATTCAGACTTAAAAAGTGTGTTTCCCTTGGGTGGGAAAATATATATATTGTTAAGAAAAACTTGTAAACAACTGTTGAATTAAAAATGGGTGGCAATCATGAAAAGCTTATATAATATAGTTATAATAATATAACATGTTTATGACATATTCAAAGTTGTATCATTAAATATATTTTTATAGTTTAAATGGTCGCAAATCAAAGTCTATGCAATGATTATAGATGGTTTTAGTTATGTTAATATCAACCACTGATGTTAACATGTTTTATAATATTTAAGTTATGAATTCAAACTTATTTAAAGGCATAGTCATAACAAGGCACTCATTTTAAATTGTATTATTATTATTATTACTATTATTACTATTATTTTTTTAACATGGTTTTTTATCTGAAAACAAAACAATTTTGATATGAAAGTTTAGAATAAAAAATGCACAACGAGTACTAAAACAACATAACAAGAATAGGTATATAGCTTATTAAATTAGCCGTCTTGGTTGCTTTGTAGCTTAGTAGTTTTGATTGTGGTTCGGTCTTCAGCTTTACCATGGTATTTTCTGTTTTGGTGCTATTGTGCCCTTGCTTTGGGAGTTAATTCTATTGTTTTTGGTTTCGTGTGCTTGTAATAAATGGTTATTTCTGTTGTTTTAAAAAAAGATCAGGTATTGTTTGATTATGTTGTGTGCTTTTTCTTTAATTGTCTGTTCTTTAAAAATATATAAAAACTAAACTATAATGTTTACCTTTTTTATATTTAATTAATAAAGTCAATGATTTTATATTATCGTGCTTTTTCCTGTATCCTACTCTTCTCACATCATATACATTTCTATACGGTCCAAAAGTTGCCCCTTCAACTTCTTTTCCATCTTACCCCTTCTATTATCGTCTCCAACCTTTTTCTAACAACCATCTTTCACCGCCTCGTTTTTTCCAAATTCATGGACCCCCTTTGAGTCCTCTCAACCTCCAGCGATTTGTTTGCTTCCCATTCCTCTTGTAGCAACCATCACACATAACTATCAATCCTTCTTCTACTCTACTTGACTTCAAAACCCAAAACAAAATCTTTTTCTTAATAAAATTTTATTATGTTTTTCATCGATAAAAAGAGCAATTACAAACGAACCATTTAGTTGTTATTTGAATCTCGTCTTTATTTGCATTCTTTACATTCTTAGTGTCCTTATTTGTCCTAAAAAAACAGTTCAAACAACAATATCTTTTATTAAAAAAACCTGTTAAGTTAGAACCAAATATCCATCAAAACCCTAAACAAAAATATCTTGATGTTGAAATGTATAATGGTTTATTAAACAATAGAGGAATGGCTGTTTAATTAGAATAATCCAAAAGATTAACATTAAACAAATCATATTCATAATTTTGCTTCCATTAAACAAGCATTAGCATTATTTTTATTAGCCCATTGTTTCTCTCTCTAGAATTTGATTTTTGAATTCAAACTTTAGGTTTTCTGAAACCACATAGAAACCACCTTCTTCCCCAATTACTCTAGGGTTTCTTCTTATAATCACTTCTCAAATTCATCATTGATTTCATATTCTCCAGGTTCTGTTTTCTCTTTTCTGATTCTATTAAGCTCAACATGATTCAATTGAAGTTGAAAACCTCCAAAATTTCAATTCAATTCGACTTTCAGAGACTTTAAGCTTACAGAGATTCCGTATTAAAGGTACGAATGCGAACTGTTATTTGTTAGGGTTTTGAAATTGATTTTGGAAATGAATGTGGTTTGGGGGATTTTGAGGTTGAAACTTTGATTGATTGTGTGAAAAAAGGAGTTTTAAGCTTGTTTTTTTGGGGGATATGATTAAGCAAATACTTAATAAGCTTCCTAGGAAGCCATCTTCCAAATCATCACACAATGATGAAGGAAACAATGCTATGGATTCCGCTTCGATAAATTCGAGCGGTGTAGGTGTTAATAATGGCGGTTCTAAGAGCAATTCGGCTAAATCGAATAACGAAACTAGTAAGAAGTTAGGTTCTATTGGGGGGAATCAAGTGGTGCAGGTATTGAATATGAATCATGCTTCTTATGAAGCATTGCCGAGTTTTCGAGTTGTATCTAGCTCGGAAAAACACGGCTTGTTCATTAAGAAGTTGAACATGTGTTGTGTGGTGTTCGATTTTAGCGATCCGTCTAAGGATTCGAAGGAAAAAGATGTTAAGAAACAGACCTTGCTCGAGCTCGTGGATTATGTTTCCTCGGCCACCTCGAAATTCAATGAGGTGACGATGCAGGAAATGGCGAAAATGGTGGCTGCTAACTTGTTTCGTGCTTTGCCGAATGCTAACCATGATAACAAGCTGCCGGATTTATACGATCAAGAAGATGATGAGTTTAGTATGGATCCATCGTGGCCGCATCTTCAAGTCGTCTATGAGTTCCTTCTTAGGTTTGTAGCTTCATCGGAAACCGATGCTAAACTTGCCAAAAGATACATCGATCATGCTTTCGTGTTGAAATTGCTCGATCTCTTTGATTCCGAGGATCAGAGGGAAAGGGAGTATCTGAAGACGATCTTGCATCGTGTGTATGGGAAGTTCATGGTTCATCGGCCGTTCATCAGGAAAGCGATCAACAATATCTTTTATCTGTTCATTTTCGAGACCGGGAAGCACAATGGGATAGGGGAATTGCTCGAGATTTTGGGTAGTATAATTAACGGGTTTGCTTTGCCTTTGAAGGAAGAACATAAGCAGTTTCTTGTTCATGCTTTGATCCCGCTTCATAAGCCGAGATGTTTGTCGACGTACCATCAGCAGCTCTTGTATTGCGTTGGTCAGTTTGTCGAGAAAGATTTTAGGTTGGCGGATACCGTGATTAGGGGATTGCTTAAGTATTGGCCCGTGACTAATAGCTCGAAAGAGGTGATGTATCTTAGTGAATTGGAGGAGATTCTTGAAGCTACACAGGCTGCGGAATTCGAACGGTGCATGGTCCCGTTGTTCCGTCAGATCGGCTACTGCCTCAATAGTTCACACTTCCAGGTACTACATTTACACCATGTTTAATGATCACAAGCTAACTTATTTCTTAAGCTTGCTGAAAAAGCCTGTTAATTAGCTTTTTGAAAAACTAATTCAAATGGTGCTTCGTTAAACTCTCGGGGTCTTTTTCGTGTTCTTTTTCTTCCAATTATGCTGTTTATATTTTTCCAATTAATTCTTCAACATGTTTACATTGTCATCTAACTTATCAACTAGTTTTTACCAAACATGATTAGTTTATTAGCAACAACAGAAATGGATAAGGTCATATCTGTGTGTGAAATCTTTAGAGTTGTATATTTGATTATTTCTTGAATATGTTTTTTGGAATTTTTTAACAAAATTACATGTTAATAAGCCTTTTTATCATCTAATATTAATATGCTATTAGTTTAATTTCCATCAAATATTTGGTAAAATGCGACCATATTCTAATCTGATTTGAATACACGATGTAAAAGATACATCCGTATCCACATTTTAGGCAGGTTTGGTATTTTTTAGGCTTTCTGCACAAGGCTTCCTCCTAAAAGCTTATTGAATAAGCCACTTTCTATATCATTTAGCCACTACCAAACAGTCATGTATAGCCGACGAGTAAACCATGAGTCTCATTAAGCTTATTAAGCTGCTTACAAATGGATCCATACACTAACATCAATAACATGTGAGACTTGAAATTTCAGAAAGTCCTATGCGTACATTATGCTTTAATGGCTATCCTTTCAAATGACGATTTCTTCTTGTACGTGGTAACAGGTGGCAGAACGTGCGTTATTCCTATGGAATAACGAGCATATAAGGAATCTAGTAATTCAAAACCGCAAAGTGATCCTGCCCATTATCTTCGCACCTTTGGAGAAGAACACACGAGGCCACTGGAACCAAGCCGTTCAAAGCCTAACGTTTAACGTTCGCAAGATGTTTTCAGACGCTGATGAATCGCTATTTCAAGAGTGCCTGGTGAAGTACCAACAAGATGAAGCCAAGGAGAAGGAAAGCCTCGCTAAGCGGCAGTTAACCTGGAGCCGCCTGGATACCATAGCTGCCGCTAAAGCCTTGAGCATCGAGTCTGTGGTCATCTCAAGCTTCGCCTCCTCTGTCACCATCTCCGCCACCACCACCGCTATTTCATGAATAGGTGACAGTTGAATTTACCATGACCTGCATCAATTGATCATTGGTCAAGGTTGACTTTTGCAAAGAGGCACAAGAAGTGAAGAAGTTTGGTGATTGTATCTTATTTTGTTTGTCTTTGGTTCATTACTTGTGTGTTGTATGGTCATGGAGGTGTTTGTGATATAAAGTTGTTGCTTAGAAATGAGATGAAGTTGAGTCACTATGTTAGTTGATAAATTAGTTATTGGTTTAAGAACTCCAACAGATTTTCAAAATGGAGAAAAGTAAGATTTTTTGGTGAATTTTTACTTCAACAAATTCTATAAAACCTTTTTTTTTTCCAAAATGGAGATAGCATATGGAAAAGAGTAAAATTCTCTAAATTTAAGAACATGAAGAACTCTAGAAAATGATGATTACCGTGAGGAAGAAACAATTTTTTGTTATATTTTTATGAATTAAAAACATTGATGTGTCAATGTTTCCACAAGAGAATTTTTTTTATATTTTAAATATAATCAACATTGCAATATTAAAATTAAAAGATTTGAAGTTCAATTTAAGTTGTTTTGGATATTTTGAATTTTGATTTTCTCTTTTGGAGATGAGCTAGATGATGGTTGATGAATTAATCATGTTTAATAAATAGTGAAAAACCAACTTACAAGATAGATGACAATGTTAAAATGTAAAAGAAAGATGCAAGAGATATTATTGTAAAATATAAAGGATATATTCAAAAAAAGTTCTAATTGACCATTTAAAATAAAATTTAAATCAAATAAGACTTTTTCAATAATGTACAAAAACAGAACTTAATAGATATTAAACATAGTGTTACACATTGAGTCCTCATAAGGCCATCCGTTATGGGCTCGATAGGCGATCGGTACCGGCGGCAACACCGTCGCAGGTGACCGGTAGGGTGACTGGTACCGGGCCGAGCGGTGTAGCCATGCCGATGCAAACAGCCCCCTTTGTGTTTTCTTGTTTGGCAAAATAACCCCCCAACGGTCATATAGCCGTTGGGGTATTAAATATATATATTTTTTAACCTCCCTATATATATTTTTATCTCTTTCTCTATACATACTCATTCTTCTATCTTCTTCTCCACATCTCATCTTCTTCTACATACCATATTTATTCTCCAAAAAAATGTCGGATTCTGATAACGATGATATAGATCTCGTCGTAAATCAAATTATTATAAACAACATTAAAGCGACAGTGTTGGTTAAGGAATTGTTCGATAACAACCTTCTTCAAAACGAGGTTGGAGAACCCTCGAACAAAAGACCGAGAGGGTTGCGTAAAGATAGAGGCCGTGAAGAGGGACACGATAAACTTGTCGCCGACTACTTTGCCGAACACCCGGTGTACAACCACGTCGACTTTGACCGCCGGTTTCGTATGAGTCGACGACTATTCTTAAGGATAGTTAACGATCTAGAAAGAGAGGTTGATTTTTTCAAGCAACATTGGGATGCAAGAGGTGTGGAGGGGTTTTCTCCGCTTCAAAAGTGTGCGTCCGCTATCCGTCAATTGGCGTACGAGTCTGCTTCGGATGCTTTCGACGAATATTTGAGGATGAGCGAAACGACGTCAAGGGATTGCGTTGACCATTTTTGCAAATGTATTATTTACCTCTATATGCGCCAATATTTACGAAAGCCAACTGCTACCGATGTTCAGGCTATATACGCATTGCATCAACAAACCCACGGTTTACCCATCATGCTTGGTAGCATTGACTGTATGCATTGGTACTGGAAGAATTGTCCCATGGCATGGAGGGGTCAATTCCATAGAGGTGATCATCCTGGACCGTCGGTAATTCTAGAAGCGGTCGCATCGCAAGATCAATGGATCTGTCACACATTCTTCGGGGTACCGGGTGCCACGAACGACATAATCGTTGTGAATCAATCACCGATTTTCAACGATTTATTCGAAAATAAAGCGTCCGATAATTTTTTTGTAGTGAATAACACACACTACAATCACGGGTATTACCTTGCCGACGGGATATATCCCGAGTGGACGACTTTCGTGAAATCATTTAGGTACCCAACGGAAGAGCCACGGATCCATTTCAAGACACATCAAGAATCGGCTAGAAAAGACATCGAACGGACATTCGCCATGCTTAAAGATAAATGGCACGTTGTAAAATACCCGACTCGAGTATGGACACAAAGGAAATTACAAGAAATCATGTACACGTGTATAATTTTACACAACATGATTCGTGAAGACGAAGGCTTCTCACATTATCCTTTTGATCCGATGGAGGTTTTACCGGGAGAGATTGAAACAACTATCTCCGAAGAAGACCGAACAAGAAACGTCAACCTAGTGAAAAACCGAGAGAGGCACGCCAACCTTTGCCACGATTTATCTACACACGTGTGGAACTCTTCGTCACACGCCAATAACTAATTTTATTGTATTTTTTTTAGTTTTAATTTTAACGTAATTTTAATTTTAATGTAATTTTAATTTTAATTTTAAAGTTTATTTTTAATTTTAATGTTTGTTATTTTAATATATTTTATAAATTAAAAAAGTAAAATGAGGGGTATGAGGGGTACCATAGTGGATGAAAGGTATGGAGTTAGTAGGTAGTGGTAAAGATAGTAGAAAACTGATGTGGCAGCTGATGTGGCAACATGTATGACAGGTACCATAAAGGATGACCTAATAATGTTTCTCCAAATGTGATAACAAGTTAAAGTGAATAGGTTAAACGTCCTTGTAAAGTTAAAGGGGGTTTCCTTTTGGTGCAAATCCTAAAAATTTATATGGTTTTATTTTGAATTTTAACTTAAAGTTTATGTAACAAAATCTCTATTAAATTTAACAATAGAATTTACCACCAACTTCTGTAGTTTACAATCTTGGGTTCCCCACCCATCAATCAATAACAGTCATCGCTAGCTAGCCTCTACCTCCCCTGTGGCGATCCCCTATCAAATAATCAAACTGATGCCCCTCCCATTTGGTGCTCTGTCTCTTTTATCATTTCCATTCATTAAATAACTCAAATTGTAAAGTTGAGATGACATTGTTTTAGAATTCAAACCACAAAGTTTAGATTGTCATCTCATCCATCCATCAAGGGCCAAAGCAAACGATTCTAATTTCAGAGTGTTGATCAATGACTATGAGTTACAAGAATCTTATGTTGTATGAAAATGGCTATATATATGGTATCATTATTAACAAGATAAATATGTTGATACTGAGCATAAGATTCTGAAGGATTTTTGAAAGTCGCTTGCTATGTGTATCCTTTCATATGCCATAGCAACTGCACACCCTTTGAAGTTTAGTGTATCTATACTACCTTATAAAGCATATTCAGTAAAATCTTAAAAACAACTAATAAAGCACTAGGTACTACTTTTTAAGCACAAAGTCTTAAAATCTCTTAATTACATGTTAATAAACTTGATGTACAACTTGATAAAGCATGCTTACTTCCTCCTGTTTCTTTCAAAGAACAAGCTTCAAGATATGTAGATGGCTATTGATGTTCTCAACATTGCTATTAATGTCCTCTGATTTCTTCTTGTACCCCAATGTGGCTATCGATGTTCTCAAGATGACGACATACATAACCCTACCGTGATTCCCGTTCCCATCCAAACAATCACTCCTGTATACACACACATCTTCTTTGTTCATCATTCTTGGGTGCTTCCTGCGGTTTATAGTGAATCATAGGGTTTTTTTCTTTTAGGTGCTTCTTGCCGTTCCCCTCAATCAGGTTCAACACTTTCACCTTTCTTCTCATCTTATCATTAACTATTAATGCCTACTTGCGATTGTTCTGCTTCTTGTTTCTTTTGTAAAATTTTACAACTTGAATGCTATCAGCTTGTAACATATATTTTTTTTTGTGTTACATGAGTTTTATTTTTTGATAAAGTTTTTCGGGAAAAACTTGAAATTTTTTGTTGTTTAATTTTTTTGGTTAACAAGTTTGTTTTTGATTAACAAGTTTGTTTTCCAAGTTAAGGAGCTTTAATTAACATTCTTCACATTCACTTCGTCTTCAAGTAATAAGCTTATAGTCGATTTTTGTTTTCTATTGCTTCTTTTTGTTTGTCATTGCTTCTTTATCTTTAAACTTATTCTTGATTGTAATCGTGTTTTGTAGTCCAATTTGACCGTTTCTCTCTTTTAACGCGTTTTGTAGTCCAATTTGACCTTCTTCAACTTATTCTTGATTGCAATCGCATTTTGTAGTCCATCGTGAGTTAAATTATATACTTTATTTGTGTTATTATAACTTTTACATGATACATAAAAATAATCAAATAACTTTTGGGGGAACTTGTCTAGTTCTATCTGTCTAGTTCTAGTACCAAACACCAAATAGACACTTATTCTATCCAGTCGTATTATCTTGTCTTGTTCAATCCTATTCAAATCATGTTTGTGTACCACACGCTACCTTATCATGTAATACATTTAAAAGTTCAACTATGAAGCAAGTTTTCGCCTATAAACCAGGGGACAAAGGAGAGTGCAAAACGTATCTCCTAGTCTCCACATTCAGTATGAATAACAAAGGTGAACATGCATCTACTATTCATGATAAATAATACACAAATTCATGATCCATATACTATTCATCATGGACAGTGTATTATTCATTTTGAATGTTTAATCATGATGAATAATACATGAACGACCCTTGTTGATAAATAATTTTTTTGTGTATGTTTAATAGTATATTTCACTTTTGGTCCTTAATGTTTGTCAAATTCAACGAATATTGTTCTTAAACTTCAAAAACTCAATTCTTTTTTGGGGCATTTTAGTCATGTTAAACATTTTTCTATTAAATTCATTAACGTCGGTTAAATGAATAGTGTTTTGAATATTAGAAAATTGTTTAAGATGAATAAAATACCTTATTTTTTAGAATTACACAAAAAAACTTAATGGTTATTAAAAGAGGAAACCAAAAACTTTATGAAACAACAAATGTTTATGATCAAGTCTAAATTTTTAAAGTTCAAGAACAATGTATACAGAATTTGACAAAACTTAAGGGCTAAAAATGAAGTTTACTCTATTTTTAAAAGAATGTTGGATAAAGTAGTATTAAAGCCATAATGACAGTTGTACCCCTGACATGCCTTTAATGGAGCGTGGGGTTAAGTGTAATATACAGTTGGAAGAGAATATATTTGCATACGCAAATATTAATTCCACACTGCAAATAATTAATTTCTCACAAATTTAAAACACCCTATTTCATCATACCCATGCACACATTTCATTTTTTTTTCTTTTAGTCATATTTTTTTTTTCTTTTAGTCATCTTTTAGTCATATCTTTGACTCTTTGAGTATTTAAATTTCGAAAAAGATTCTATAAGGCTGCATACCACAAACGGGTACGCAGACGGATAGAGGCAAAATCTTCAGCGGGTTTGGTGGGTAAATGAGATGCTTTTAGCGGGTTCAAGTCACGTGTTCGGTGAAGGGTACACTAATTCGTCCAACCCGTTCTCTCTCTCTCTCTCTCTCTCTCTCTCTCTCTCTTTCTACTTCCTTCTCTCTCTCTCTCTCTCATCTATATTATATTTTAAATTAATAAAAAAAATGATAAATATATGAGCGTACGAAAGGTTGGTGGTATGTGATTTGAGGGTAAAGGTAGGAAAATGAAAAAAAACTGATGTGATGCTAATGTAACATTAAAAGGTTGTGGGTTCAAACCCTTGTGTTACGAAAGACCTAATCAGATTAGTGAGTGTTAGGTTGGTCTTTTAAAAAGTTAAGGAAGAAAATAAGAATGAGAACATGGCACATGGGTGAATCATATTGAGCATGTCTATTGTAGCGTTTTCCGATACTCGTTTGGAGCATGTTTGTTAGCAGCGTACAGGGCCGTTCCTGACACTTTTTAGGCCCTGGACGAGATATAAAAAATGGACCTTCACTAAATACGAGAAAGCCTTTAATATATCGTTTTTATAGTAAAAAATAACATATTTTTGGGCCCCTGTCTCTTTCATTTACATATTAGATCCTATCAGATACTAAAAAAATTCCCTCATTTTTTTTCCAAACTTTTTACTAGTGTTATATACTAAAGTCTAAAAATTTTGGGCCCCTATTTTTTGTGGGCCCTGGGCGTACGCCCGACCCGCCCTCCCCCAGGCACGGCCCTGGCAGCGTAATGAGCTTAAGGAAACTTCCAACTTATTCTATCAACTATACATGACTGATCAATAGTAACTTAATAAGGCCAAGCGTACCACACAATCGGTTTCATGGTGGGCTCGGCGGGCTCAACCCCTCCCATGCTACGACTTCCAGCGGTTTCAGGAGTGGTTTCAAGAGCGGTTTCGTAAAGCCGCTTGGTTTCACACTCTCTTTCTCTATTTATATCTCCTCATATTTATATATAAAATATTAAAAAATATAGAGGGTTGAAAAGCTGTGTTACGAGTTTTGAAAGGTTGGTGATGGTTTGAGGGTGAGATAGTGGAAAACTGACGTAGCGCTGATTTGGCAACGAAACCACGAAACCAAAAACTTGTGTGGTACTCATGGCCTAATATATAAAGTGACTTATTAACTAAGCTTTTAAGGGACAACTTTATGCGGAAAACCAAGTTTTTTCCAAACATATCCCTCTCATTTAAAAAACAAGCTTTTTCCATCTATGAAAAAACCGTTACAAACAACATTTTTTCAAATCTATACAGATAGATTAATCCACACAGACCACTTTATCCATAAAGGACAAAATGGTAAACCAACCAAACAACCCCTTGGAGATGGAAACCTAATGTAGTTTCTTCTTCCAAAGTTCTGGAGACTAAGGTATCATTTGTTTACAAGAGGCTTGAAGTCTAAAGTCTAATTTCATATCCAAAAAATAAGATGTGGATGGTGCATCTCTTAAAATTGTAGAGGAGGATAAAAGGCTTTCGAATTATTTATATATGAATACTATCTAAGTTTATTAGATATATTGGATACATTAGGAGAGATGAATGTATATATCGCTAGCTATATACATTGACCCAATTCTACCTAATAATTCCACATTTTCAAGAATCAAATTTCAAGTCTATGTAATTAAGAAGGGTGCAAGTTTAATTCGCCAAATATGTACTTTAAAAGTAGTTCATGATTATATGCATCATTTGCTAGGTTTTGTTTGTTGCCTCCCTCCTATTTCTTGTAAGTTGATTGTTTTTTCTTCAATGAAAACTGTGGTTCTAAAGTAATACTGTATTTTTCTCAAAATAAATGTACCAACAATATTACTAAAAAAGGGTATTATCGACTGTCGAAACCGTCGAAAAACAGTCGGAAATCGGTTTTATCGACGGTTTTTTCGACGAAATGAGCTTCGCTAAAAACCTGGTTGGTAAAAGCTACCGACGGCTTTTACTGGCTGTTTCATTTGCCGACGACTTTTACTGATTGTTTTCTGACTGTTTCATTTACCGACGGGTTACCGACTGTTTTTCAACGACTTATTAAAAAAAGCAGTCTGTAACCATCGAAAAGCAGTCGGTAACGGGCATAGGTAATACACGGTTTTTTTTAGTAGTGCCAATAAAAAAGATATACAACTTTCAAAAACTGAGTAATTTTTTTTAGTTATCTAAAGTAGAATTTTACCGTTGATAATATATTGTTTTTTTTATTCATCTAACAATAGTAGACAATCACTTTTGAAAGTGAACACTTATTAAAACTATAACAGAAATGTAGACAATTATTTTGAGACAAATGGAGTACTATGAATGGTTTTATTTTCATTCGTTGTAAGCCGAACACTGTAAATATTTTTCATTCCTTGATAAACAGACCATCGATAGTGTGAAAAAAAAAAGTTAAAGTGAAAACTGAAAAGATATAAAAAAGATCTCCATCCTTGATTACTTTTAATCTCATCCATCAAGGGATTATGCTTTGCAAGGGAATTAATACGTTGTATCTCATTATGTTCATATTCAATCAGAAGTGATCCAATGGTAGAGATCACTTCTTACAGTTTCTCATTGTAATTTTTTTTTTCACTGAAACCCAACCCTTGATAATAGTAACACCATCAATATGTTGCATTTTTCCATCACGATATTACCCGACAAGATTTATAAAGTTATGTTGATTTAGAACCGAAAAATCGTTTAAAGATGTAACTAACAACTATATATAGTAATTTTTTTTTATGTTTTTTTACGTATGGTGTTTTAGATTATTAAAAAACATCTTGGATCAAAGTCTTCATTATGGAAGAAATTGATTGAAACAAAGTATAGTTTGCATATTGATTACATTGCAAATTGTTTGAGTGAAGTACCTAGCTTTGACGTGATATTAGGTATACCTTAAAGTGTATTTTAAAGTTTTTTTTTTCTTTTTACATAAACATATATTTTTCAAGCTTAAAATAATGATTTAAATGTATTTTAAAAGGTATATCATTTTAAATTGAAAATTAATGAAGAAAGTACGCGCGTTTATTATGTATTTAATTTACGTTTGACTATAAAAAGTCCACTTAAAGAAGCCACCTTACACGCCAAAGGCAAGAACTAATCTTTTGGTATAAAAACCGGTTATTTTCTAAACAAGTCATGAAAGAAGCCCACCGTAAGACATAGGGCCATACACATGTGTATCTACAAGAAATAACTACGAGTTGTTTATATAGGGTTATGCTCAACAACTCATTCCGCTATGTCGTTTAACAAACAAGTTATTGCCATTGCTCATGTTGTACTATATATGTATGTATATCTATATAGGCTGGGTTTTTAATGAGAAGCGAAGGTAATGTGAAATTGTGAATAGTGTGAGAAGTGGTTTTCAACCATTGGATGTACATTATGATGAGATGCACCGAGATAAGTTGCACAAAAATACACCAGACGAATCCATGTATCAAACGTGATTTATGGGTGGCTTGAGTTAAAAAATGATCAAGGGTTTAAATCCAGTTTTCACGTTTCTTATGTTAACTTAATTTTTCACGTGATCTTTCGCCTTAAAGTGAGATGTGTGTATTTGTAGATAGAGTATGAGGAATCATGAATAGCGGAAACACATGCATGTACTTTCTTTATGTAAGGGTTTGATTCAGTGTTATTAAGTGCAGGGTGGTTGTATGTTATTACTAGTCTTATTTAGAACTGCTCATTTAATTTGGGCCCATTGCTACTTATATGCCATTGGATGCAATTCATTCTATGAAGAATAATTCAAAGGGCATTGTACAATACAATTATAAATTGTAAACTTTGTTTTCTAACTCATTAATTTGATAGTGATTGCCTCTTAATCTCTCTTTGACTTTTCTCTTAATGGATCTCATCGATCTGAAGTATGATGATGTGTTCACATTATCTGGTTTCAGTTCAGATCCCTTTACGTACAACTTCTCAGCAACACATATAAATTGATGCAATTTCAAGAAACTACGTGTCTGAATATAATTACATTAACATAAAGGAAAACAACTAGACAGTGACAATAGATTTGTTCTCACTGTATCACGTAAAAGAAAAACTAGCAAACAAAACCTCTTGTGGTGATTCAAAATCTGTTATATTGAAACATATGATAGATTTTGGATCGCCAACCGGAAATACTCAATACAATTATAATTAAATACAACAAAACATTCTTACAGATATATTCTTTGAGTATCATTTGTTATGGAGCGGATTGGGACCAGTAGGGACTCTTCGCATTTCATAGTGAAGACCGTTGGACAACGGAGGCATGGTTCTGGATGGACGGAAGAGTTGTCGGGTTCCAGAAAGGGGGGGCGGAGCAAATCTTGAAGTTGAAACGGCAGTGGTTATGAAGAGTAGGAAGATTATCGAAAGAACGATATGAAAACGAGCCATATTGTTGGTAAAAAAAAATAAAGAATGTAAAGGTGGGAAAGATAGAAAGATATGATGGTAGGAAGTATCCTTGCTTTTATATATTGGTAGGTGTGTCCAAAGTTTTAATTGAGTTGATCATCATTACAAGAGGAAAATGATACACCAAATGTTTTTGGTTTCTTTATATTAAAACTCTAATAATATTTCTGAAGAAAACATTTATGAGTTACACAATTATACCATTTTAATAATAACTGCATATAAATAATAGTTAATGATGTAGTGATTATATATTGCGTTCATATTGATTTTTATCAAGGTTCGAAATAACGTGAGGCGTGGCGTGGCGGCAAGGCCAAGCCTCAAGCCTTGGAAGCCACGGCGAGGATATGGCGTTTTCCAAGGCGTGACTTATGGCGGCAAATCTCTATATCCTATATAATATTATACACATAAACATACGTTTACTAGTATTACTCAAGGAACCATAGATAATAAACCATATAAATTAAGTTATATAACAAAAACTATCAATTAAGACATTAAAAAACAAGTTAAATCAAATATTAGGTTTTAAAAACCCGCGCATTACTCTATGGCGTGCCTCAAGCATAACGCGGCGTGGGATACAAGCCTTGAGCCACGGCGCGCCATGGCGGCTGTTGCGGCGAGCTTTTTCGAACATTGATTTTTATATAATTATACATCTTAAAAACTTGATATATTATGCTTATATATAATTTTTCACTTCTTCTAAATTCTGATATGAAATTATTAATCAAATATTAGTACAAGTTTGTTATGATTTGACTTGATTTAATTTTTTTTTCAAAAACTAATCATATATATGTTTCTCCATCAAAATCAATATTTAAATACATTTAACAATTTATTTTATTAATGGGATAGCACAATTGAAAAAGCATGATATACATATATTTAAACTTAAAACTTATTTAATTTCAAACCTTTTATTGGCAATATGACTAATAATATCACTAATTCAAGTATTCAAAGTTCCAATAATATTTAAGTAGACTCGTATTGTTGAATTAACTATATTTGTCACTTGAAAACTTTATAGAATAAAAAACTTAATATATCAATATCAGTTAAACTTTTGATCTAATAACCGGAAATTAACTAAAAATCTTCACGTATGTCTCATCTACTCACTCTTGTTGTTTATACAAACACAAAATTGTCGTATGAAAGAGTTATTTGATATCGTTATAGAATTTTCATTTTAAATAGCGATATCATGTTAATATTCTTTAAAAACCTATGAAATTTCAAGATTGCAATAAATATAAAAAATGTTCCCAAATTTAGTACTTTAAAAGTTATAGGTTGAAAGAGAATTCTAGAATAAAAGCATGTATCACATATAAATGTAGCAACAAATGGTGGAGTGAGCTTCATACTTAAAAAAAAAGTTAAAGGGTTTGCATTCCAAATGCCTGGATTAAATCCATTTTTTATATTTGATAAATATTTTTTTCTTGTTAACTAGTTATACATTTATAAAAGTGAGTTAAATTTTTGGAGAGTATGAGTGGCTTAAAGAGATTAATCTATGCAACATTCACTTGAACTTTTATCTAGAACTAGAAGTATGAAACAATTTACAATATTGGTTTATATTTAAATATGAAATTTTAGATTTTATTTTTATGTGATGAATTTTATTATTTTCTCGTTTTCAGTTTAAAATAATGCGATCCTTCACACAATTAAATATATTATCAAATATGACTCATATCCTTAAATTCTCTTAAGATTGAAAGTTTTAATTTATGTTACATGCATATAACTTCTAAAAGCTTTATGTTTAGCGGTTTAAGCTTTATAAAACTAACTGATAATAAAGTTCAAATAAATTATAAGTGTTTACTTATATTAACATATGATAAGTTGTATGAAGTCTCCTTAATCATACAATTCTTTACTCTAATATCTTGTCAATCAACTATATTAACCTTAATCTTTAAATACTAGATGAAGAACAATTAAAAATCATATAAGAAGCATAATATTTAAAATCGAAATAGATGAAAAGTAACAAACAGAAATAGTATTAGGCTATCAGTACCCAACCCTCTCAACCCCACTGCTACATCAGCTTTTCTTCAACCCTCTCGTTAACCCTCTCGAACCCTCCCAACCCTCTCATTTAATTAAACACATACCACACACATCACACACACAACACAAGCCGCTCACAGCGGCGTGGCCAACCCGCATGCCTTCAAACCTGCCGAAGCCGCTGAAGGGAGTAGCGGTACCCGCTGAAGCCTCCCAACCCACCGGCTTCAACTCGCTAGCCAGCTGGTTACCGCTACTCACGGCCTTAAGGACCCTAATTCTTAGTCTCTATAAATACCAAAATATGTCATATTGTTGCACAAATCAAAAGTAGTAATGATAAAAAGGTTTAAATAGATTATGCCGGCATATGTACTTAATTAGAGGGTTGAAAGTGGAAATTAGGATTCTCGAAACTTGTTGACTTTTAATACCATATCGTTATCGACCTTGACAACAACGAGATTAGAATATTGGATACTTGTAGTAAAAACTTTCGATATCTATATCTCTTTTGAAAGTTTTAGATGGATATTTTTTATGAAAGTGAAAGTTTTTCCCCAATAACATATGGAAATTCAATGACTTTTCGATGAATAGTTACCCTCAATGACTCCATTGAAAATCCATCGTTGTTTTTCAGTGGTTAACCGACACCAAACATAACAGTCTAATATCTACCGAAACAAAGTTCAAAGAATATACATATATATATTTTAGGAGTTTGTCGAAAACTCGTGTAACAAAATCCAATAAAGTTATTTTTTTTACTTCTACTTTTAAGAGTTTGTTGAAAACCCATCGAGTACATTTGATTACTTTTAATATATTTTCAGTAACACATTACTATAACAAATATTTAGTTGAAAATATATTTATTTATATTTAGGTCGAAAACCTATCCAAAAAACATAAAAAATGTTAAATTAAAAGAAGTAATAATTAATTGATAAGTAGTTAAATAAAGATTCCACTTATATATTTTTTTTGAACAGCATATTGGTGCAATGAGGGTATCATTGTGCCACCATGGCACAAAGTCACGATTACCCGAGTTCGAAAGCTCTCTAAGGAGAATAACCACCCCCAACCTAGCCATCCAGTTTCCATTTAAAGGGCTTCAAGGTATCAGCTGTGATTCGAACCTGACACTTGTTCAGGGAAAATCCCCCACAATGGACTCTAGTAGAAGTTGAACTCCTAACTCTTACCATATACGAACTATGATCTATGCATCAGACCAACTGAGCTCACCGCCACTTATACTAATTTGACCCATTAAGGATTACTAAGATCCGTTAATCAACCTCACTGAGTAACAAATGCAAGTTCCCTCCTCCTAGCTTTTGGATAGGTTGGACAACTTTAGATAGTTTCTACATATTAGTAATTAAAAATTTGAATTCAGTTCAATACGACTTTCCCATAAATGTATAACCTAAAATACATTTCATTGTGATACAATTTATTCATAAAATATGTAACTTCAACTTAATAAATTTGAAACCAAAAAAAAAAAAGGATTGATATATATCATACATGGCATAACCATATCATATACGTTCCAACAAGGGCCAAATTTTAATTTTAATCTATATATAATAAAAGAGTAACTGATTTGACACGTGTCGTGCTCTGGTGAGCCGAATTGCCACGTGTCACGTTCTGGTGGTTTCGGTTATCAAAACAATAAATAAAATAATGTAAAAGATAAATATCACTTTCAAAAATCCTCTACATAATTAAAACAAACAGTTTTAATCCAAAAATACACACCTCAATCTCAATCTCTCAATCTCAATCTATAAATACCCCTTTCAATCTCTCAATCTCACAATCTCAATCAATTGCTGCAACTCTCTTAATTAAGCCACTATCAATTACACATACACACACAAAGGTAATTAATCAAACGCTCTTTAATTTTTATTTTTTCGTACACATGATGATATGATTATGATGATTCTATTCATGTTTATAGTCCAAGTTGGAGTTGTTGATTTCTCGTATGTGATTTTGTATTTATGGTCATTGATTACACTTTTTGTGTTATTTTGTATTACAAACGCTCTTCAATTTTTATTTTTTCCTACACATGATGATATGATTATGATGATTCTATTCGTGTTTATAGTCCAATTTGGAGTTGTTGATTTCTCGTATGTGACTTTGTATTTATGCTCATTGATTACACTTTTTGTGTTATTTTGTATTACAAAAATAGTTCTAATTTTTTATTTTTTTAATCTTTTGAATTTTTACCATATGTATATATATATATATATATATCATTTTATCACACATCCTATTAAATATTAAACTTCAACCTATTAATTCAACTATTTTATTTTAAAATTATTAAACTTTATCCTATTAAATATTAAACTTCAACCTATTAATTCAATAGATTCAAAATATTTTATCTCTATCAATTTAAATATTAAATTAATCTACCTATTTTATCTCTATCTATCTCAAATTACTCGTATGAACTGATTTGACACGTGTCGTGCTTTGGTGAGCCGAATTCCCACGTGTCGCGTTCTGGTGAGCCGGTTTCGGTTATCAAAACAATAAATAAAATAATGTAAAAGATAAATACCACTTTCAAAAATCCTCTATATAATTAAATCAAACGGTTTAAAAAATCTTCTACATAATCAAATCAAACCTTTTAATCCAAACTATAGATAAATATGAAAACAATAAATAAAATAATGTAAAAAATAAATACCACTTTCAAAAATACATAATTAAATCAAACGGTTTAAAAAATTCTCTACATATATTTGTGTAATATTTAATATAATCAATACACGTATTATTATTTCTCATCTTCTATATATAATAATGGGATTACTTCTTCAAAATGTATCTAATTATCCCCAATATACTATTGTGTGTATCAACCTAAAAAAAAATTCCTTTTGTATATATCAAACTTTATTTTTGAGTCTATTATGTATATTTTTGATACACAATAGTATATTGTGGGATAGTTGGATACACATAATAGACTAAAAAATACACATAATAGACTCAAAAATAAAGTTCGATATATACAAAAAGGAATTTTTTTAGGTTGATACACACAATAGTATATTCGGGATAGTTGGATACATTTTGAAGAAGTAATCCCTATAATAAAAGAGTAACTGGTCTACCACGTGTCGTGCTCTGGTGAGCCGGTTTCTGATTTTTCTCGCCAAAACACGTACATGGACACTTTTATGGTCTACATTCGTTCTCGCCTACGTGTTAGTTCTTGACACATGTCATACATATCATGCATACGTGTCATATCTCTATTAATTTAAATATTAAACTAATCTACCTATTTTATCTCTATCTCTCTCAAATATTTTATCTCTATTAGTTTAAATATTAAACTAATCTACCTATTTTATCTCTATCTCTCTCAAATATTTTATCTCTATTAGTTTAAATATTAAACTAATCTACCTATTTTATCTCTACCTCTCTCAAATATTTTATCTCTATTAATTTAAATATTAAACTAATCTACCTATTTTATCTTTATCTATCTCAAATTAAAAGTTTGAAAAAAAATTAAAACTTCAGCTATAAATTAAATTATAGTAAATAATTTAGATTAAATAAATCATACTTGTTATAATGTTTTTCTCGTATGATTTTTATTAATTAAATTACCCCGTGTATCACACGGGATAACACCTAGTATGTATGTATATATATATATATATATATATATATATATATAAGTCTCATTCGAAGATTATATTTATAAAAAGACAACCTTTCCGAAAAATCTTGGAAAATTTAGATCTTCCAAAAGATAAAATAATGTTATTTTTTATGTTATTATAATTAGAGAGAGATTTAAGGAAAAAACAGAAAATTTAGAAACACCTTTGTAGTCATCTATGTAGACCATATGCACTTGTAAATACAGAAAAACTAACTTGTGTTTTGGTTTTTATACACATATTCATATTACAAATTACTCTATACATAAGTGCATACAGTTCAAAAGAAAGAACTATCAACGTGTTCATCAGTTTTCTGTTTTCTTTGAGGTTTTTTTTTTTAAACCCGCCCCTATATAAATAATATGTGTTTATGTATGCATTCTATACAGGTATATTATTATGATGATGGAATATTTTGTTTTTTTTTCTACGCGTTGTATTGATTGCTATAATTAAAACACGTCAAAAATATATATATCGTACACGTTATTATTTATGATATTTTATATCAATATATAATAAAACAAAAGGAAAACATTCAAAGCTAAGAATGGAATTAAAACGCTTAGCTGTTGAGGTTACTATCGCATTGATAGGAATTAGAATGTTGTCCAAACGACATCGTTTTTAATGTGTTTTCATTGCAATTGGGACCTTTTTAAATGATCAATACCTCACCCATCCACCCCCACACGGCCACACCATAAGCTCTTAATGTTGATACGTCCACGTGTCAATCTCCTACTAGCTTATTTGTTGGCCTATTATTCATCTCATTTTTCTCCGAGTTAAATGCCTTGATAAGAGTTTACATTTGAATGCAAGAATGAAAAACAAAGGGGGGAGGTGGCCCAATTATTTCGAGTTTTCAACTCTTAACAAAGTAATAAAAGTTTCATCTCTAATGCCATCAATGCCAGATGTGTGCCTTCAACCATCAGATGTTTTAAATCCTACTGATCTTATGGATCTACATGCAAGCATGGGTATAAAAACGTACATCTTGAAGAATTTGCGAGGCGTAGAAATGATGAAAATGTTTTACCGGCACAATAAGATGTATACAAGTTTTTTACTCGTTTTGGATTTATGGATTTGTCACTGTATATATTAAATTTAAAAAAAAAAGATATATAGATAACTATATAAAATAGTTTTATTTGCAATACTTGCAAATGAATGAAGAATGTTAAATTCATGATCCAATCATTATAATTATTATAAATGAAGAATAGTTTAGTATTTTACGTCTATAATTTAAGAACAAATAATTTTATTTGACTTTATGTATGTTATTATGAAAACGAAAAAGTTAAAAGAAGCGACCCTACATGACTCATCCATATCAATTGTTGATAATTTGAATGTTATCAATCCGATCTAATCCTTTTATCTTGTCACATTTAGTTGGAAAATTTTATTGAGCAAAAATTGTAGAATTTAATGTCATTGTGCAAAATGAACAAAAATAAAATGTAAAGGGAAAATACAAAATATAGAAATCGAATTGGGCTGATTCACTTGTAATAACTTTAATCCCTTAAATTTGGTTTTCTGGAAGTCTAGGGATGAAGTGATGTTTTGATGTTAGAATAATTGTTAAAATGGTTTAAGATGTCGATTATATCGTTTTGGGGGCATAAAATCGATTTGGGAAAGATTGGGATTAAGTGATTTTGGGGGGTTTTGTTGAAAAGGCTTACACATGTCAAATAGTAAGGGAAGCGATTTTCGTACGGGTTTAGCTGCATGAAGCTCGCATGGGACACTGTTTGGGATTTTTCGATTATGCTTCATTTCTTGTTTTGCGCTAGGATCGAGGCATCAACTAAGGAATTGTCTTAGGTGTTAGAATGGATGGTTTTACGAGGATTTAGATGGATTAACACTGTTGATCCAACTCTCCTAAGATCTAATAAATTGATGATGATCATTTTCTACTTATGTAAAAATACTTAGTATACTTTAGCTTGAAGAAGTATGAATGAGTCTGTTTAGTGATACCTTTACCTATTAAGTTTGTGCGCACTTCACGTTTTACTTTACATCAGCGAGTCTCACTGAGTCTGTTCATGATCACTGATTATATGCATTGTAATAGTTAAATATTTCCTCAAGACAAATAAGTCACGTTCAAGAAACCATTATCGATGTATAAGAAGTAACTGATGAAAGAGTCAAGGCTGATCAGGATCTAAAAATGGGTTCAGTTATTTCAACCTAATTACACAATCTGATGATTTGAAGCTCAACACTCATCTGAGTACATTAGTCAGTGGCCTCTATAACTAATTAGAGACTCGGAGCTGAAAATTTCCAAAATTTTCTTATTCCTCAGATTGCACAAAAGAACAACCAAGTTTTTCTAACAGAAGTACAAAGGAAAGTCATTTACTATTTCCTCCATACCTGCCAAGCCTCAAAGGCAATGTTCACCTTTCTACCAAACGTATGAGTTGTCTATGCATGTGTATACAAGATGGTGAATAGTACAACTCATACCACTCTTGATCCAACATGTGTTAAAAGTGATCGAACATGCATTTAATGCAATGGGTATAAATAGCTGATGAGAGCTCATCTTAGTAGCGTCCACTACTCAGTCCTCTTCTATACTTATTTCTTTCCCTCTAAACTCACTAGTGCAATAGTGAACCCTTTATGTTTCTTAGATTGTTTTATTAATAGGTTTTAACACCCATTCTTCTTTCGCAAAAAATATGTAAATTCTGTGTTTTATTCAATAAACACATAAAAATTTAAAGGTATCGTAAGCTGTTGTGATTGTATTCATCTACAATCTTTGTAAGTTGAAGGTAACCCTACGGGAGAAACAAACGCCATTTCCTTGTCATCCAATTTTGGTGTTTGGTTTGTGATCAAGTGACCTTTTGGACGTGTGTTGTGGTGTCGGATCACATGTGAGTTCCTTTAACCCCTTTTATGCGAGTGGAATATTTACAAATGCTTTTTAAATCACTGAGTATGGTTTTATCCTTTTGGCATGAATTAAAAGTATGAATGCTTCAAGTAAATGTTTACCTGAATTTCTTATTATTGAACAAACGTTGCATAATGTGATTTACATCATGATGTTAATGTAAGGATTTTATTTGGGCTGCACAGTGGAATTAAAGCACCTTAGGAGAGTGAAAACCCCTTGGGAGTTATTTTATACTGTAACACCTTGGTTACGATTTCACCAAAACCACATTTTAATAACCCAAAACAAAACATACGGGATATCATTTTCTAAGTAAACCACCAAAAGCTAATTATACCTTAATAAGTATTTCCAAATCCAAAACAAAAGCTTACAATCTTATAATTAAAACATTTACCAACCAAAAATTCGGGACAACATAATAACTACCCGAATATATTTACATCCCAAAATATATAATAAACATAACTATATATATATATATACCAAGACTTGGCAACGATCCCCGAACTAATCACGAACTAACTACACCGGGTTCTTGCCTTTATCTTCTTTCTTTCCTGAAAAAAAATAGTGAGCTAACGGAATAAGCACATGGCTTAGTGAGATAAATAGTCTAAACAAATGTTATTGAAATTAAGTCTATACAAATACATGGGAACCGAAAACCAACCAATTGAATGGTTATATCAATGAGCGATTATTTGAGAGTAACACTTAAGTAATAAGAATTGTCCATAATATAACCAAAAATCAAGTGCCGAAATCAAACAATTCATCATGACATAACAATCTTATTTCAATGCAAATTACAAGTAATTATCAGAGGATACCAGGTCAATTCCTTTTTAAGAGATCAATATCACGCGTTAGTCAAACGGTCTAAAGCAACATATCGAAATAACCAAACAATATAACACATAGGACTAGCAGGGAGCCCATCGTTACTGGGTATGCTCGAGCTCCTATGGTTCACAGAATACAATGCTTAGGACTGGCAGGGAGCCGCCTTCATCTCCCGGGTATGCCCGAGTCCCTATACTCGTGCCTCTCTTCACATTAGGCACCGAGTACGGCCAACAGACAACAAGAACGACTAGAATGTCTCACCGATCCCTCCCCCTTCATCGGCATGTTGACATTCACCGTTTTCGGGACGGATCACACAAAGTAATCCCCGTACTTCCGGTTTCACAAGAAATCAAAGAAACAATACCGACTAAATACATGGATATCCAAACCGACCGACATTTCGGAAGAACTCGTAATCGGGAGATCAATACGTACAAAGACAAAAGACCAATAAGAACCGACTCTAAAGTCATAGAAATCACATACATATAGATGGTATATAAATATACACTTAATACAATAATATTTGAATAGCTATTTAACTCACCTCACGACCGAATGTCAAATACGGTCAAACCGAACGACAAATGTCCAACCTTGCAATCCAACTATAAGATACCCTCCAAAGGACTCAAACAAGCTTAAATTATCCCCTGGAGTTCATATATCAAGTTTCGTAAGCATTGGCACAACCAATCACATTTTATCAACTTAATCATATCATAAGCTAACTTTACTTATATGCTGCAGCTCTGTTTTTAACCTCTGTTTTACCCCACTTAAACTCAAAATTACACTTTGACTTCAACATATGGATTAAAGTACAGATTCATATCTTTCCAACGCCACTGACCTTGTATTTTTCTGATTTTTCTACGATTTTATACAATTTTTACAAAAAAGTGCTGTAACGTGACTTTCAAACTCGAAAATCATACTTTTGTCCAAATAAGTATCCATTTCCATTGCAATCCTATCCAAACTCAAATGATAACTTAATTTTATCATCATCAAGGTAAAATCAACAAGAAACCATGGTCCATTCATCTATTTCTACCAAGTTCATAAAAATCCAACTTTGTATAACAAATAGTCATCTTATTCATAATGAATACTTATTCTTTCCATCTTCTTGCATATCAACCATGTAATCAAAGAACTAACTAATGTATTAACATAATCTGAGCATAATATCATGATTTCTACACTTATCTTACACATGCATTAAGCTTATTTCACCCAAAAGTCATCATACTTGTTACAACATCAAAACAAGAACAAATATGAGATTACCTTCAAATTGTGGTGTAATCCTCCAAGATAACATGATAATAACCAATATAAAACCATAATCTTACAAAATCAACCACTAGTTTCAAACATGCAAACCCTAATTTCCTTGATTGACACTAGTTGCAAAGAGTAAACTTAGTATTAGAAGTATACCTTCAACAATCTTCACATTTTCATCAAGAAATCATCACTTTGATCTTTGATTCTCCAAAAATTGAAGGTGTTTGAGCTTAAGTGTGTGAAAATCGCACCTTCACTGTGTGTGTATGTTAAGAGACTGAAAATGGTCTAAAATGGAGCTTAAATTCGAGTTTTGTAGGTCAAAACCAAGTTGGGTCGGGTTTGACCCGCCTATGTACCCATTTTGACTACTAAACACTAAAAATAGCGTAACTTTTCGCTCGGAACTCCGTTTTCGATGAGGTTTTCGCCTACGCATTCGTAACGAAATAATCTACAACTTCCAATAATAATATTCCAGAAAATATCTCCTTAAAAAATTGGTTTTACGAATCCATAGCTTAACCGTTGACGTTTTGACTCGTTTTCTCCAAATTTCTCAATCTAACTCCGATTGTCATGAAAAATTCTAAATCCTCTCATATACTCCGACGAAGAATAACCTTAAAATTTCAAACACAAACTCCCACTAAATCATCGGTTACCTTATATGGTACTACACTTAATAAAATTTCAACACGCATAACATTTTCTCGCATTTAAGCACATAATATCCTTCGTAACATGTAAATGAGGCACACTTAGCATATAATATGGGAATTTAGAATTGGGATGTTACATATACTGTGTGCCTTGAATCCGTTTCATGTACACATTGGAATGACATCTTGTGGGTCCCATGGGGATCTACTCGGGCCCTGATTGTGAACATCACGATAAGGTGATGGTCGACTATGAACACCATGCAAGAGCTCGTGGGTGTGTTGAATGTATATATGTTATTTTTAGGGAATTATGGTGTTCTATTTTATTTTAGACATATTTAAACTGACTTTTGAGTGGGAGTTCAGTAGACCTTATTGTTCAGCCCATGTTTTTCAACTCAAACCATTTTTTCAGGGAAGAATAAGAAGAAGTCGCGATGTCGTAGAAGAGGCATGGGTTAGAAGAGTTTTGTAGTTCATCATTAGACTTTCTATAACCTCAATTGTGGATGTGATTAACCGCTTCAAACCTTCAGTGAGACTTATGTATTTCGTATATTTCGGGACCATTTTGGTTTTAATGCTATGATTATGCTATTGTTGGATTTAGGTTGTTTCAAATGGTACTAGTCTACCTGGTTTCGAATGTTCAATCCCAAGGGGAGTCAATTGAGGGTAAGAGGAGTACCCAATCCTTGGGTTGGTCCAGTCATAGACTAGGCTTCCCCCAAGCCCACTCAAAGACTGTGGGTGGACTCTAGATTCAGTGTAAGCTGGGCCGAGACAACGACGGATTAATGGGCTTCCCATGGATGACCGATACCGCCAGAGAGGTGTGCGTACATACGTGTGTGTTCGTGGTAGTCGTTCGTTGGTTGCAATGCCTAGGGGTGTAAACGAGTCGAGTCGAGCTCGATAGCTCGACGAGCTTTCATACTTCAAGCTGAGCTCGACTCGTGAAAGTTACATTATAGCTCGAGCCGCTCGAAAAGCTCGAAAGATACATATTTAGGTTATTTTGATACATGCCCTTTATGTATCTATACTATATATATAAGAGAATAACTCAATTTGACAGTTTTTTTTGTTCAAAAATTACTTTACACATTTACACTTTATACCCCCATAGTTAGTTATTAAATCTTATTTTAGTCCTTTACTTTTTCATTTTCTATTTTAAACCCTTATTACATAATCTAACTAATCATATATCTATACTATATATATAAAAGAAATAACTCAAAAAATCGGTTATTTAGTCAAGATAACCGTTTTTCAAACATTACACTTAGCACCCTTCTAATTAATCTTTTAGTTTACTTTTAATCCTTCACTTTTTCATTTTTCATTTTAAACTTTATCATATTAACACAAATAATAGTATACAGAGTAAAATGAATTAAAAAGTACATTTCTTTTTATTACAAATTATATCATTGTATAGGTCTCGTTAATACCTTCGAAACAAGTCTAATATTGAATATTTTTTTTATTTAATCATAGTATTAATTATCAAATATATATGCAATAATTAGTTTTATGCTTCTCATGTTCTAATTTTTTATTTTAAACTCATATGAATTAATTTTTTTTATATCTATACTACTTTAATAAGACTCTTAATTAGTTTTTTAAACAACTAAATTATTCAATTTTACAACTGCAAAAACACTTTGTACAAACCTTGGATGCATAAATTCAAAACTACTTTCCTTCTTCCTCCCACGTTTCATACCCCAGATTCTGCCACCCCTGCGTATACTTCCCCACATCTCCTTCTCCATTTTTGCCCTTGTTTCATTCTGGTAATTGGCAAAACTCTTCGACCAGTCACTCGCAATTCTGGTAAGACCGATGTTAGTGGAGATTGTATTACATGTTTAGACAACAATTTTTTGGATCAAAACTTGATTTTAGTTTCAGTAATTTGTGACATACGTCAATTTGATTTTTCATGTTTTCCTGTATAAACAAGAACAATGTTATTGGAAATTATGTTTGATGTTTAGGAACCAGTTCATTGGATCAAAACTTGTTTTGAGTTTGAATAATTTGTGTTTTCGATATGATCCGGTTCATATTATTGATTTTTATGTAATTTTGTTCAATTGGTGTAATCTAATCTAATTTGTCTTATCATTTGGTCTTATCAATATTCTTTATGGGTTTAAAATTCGTTAACTTTGATAATTCATTTAGGATATACCGATAACCCATACACTGTTGGACTAAAAAAATGTGGTTTCAAATAAAATTTTATTACCCGCTGCATCGCGCGGGTATACTGACTAGTACATAATATATAATAATATATATATGTTATACCAGGCTCGAAAAGCTCGATAAGAACTCGAGTCGAACTCTTAAAAGCTCGAACTCGGTTCGCTAAATATTCGAGCTTGTTTTTTGGGCTCGAGCTTAAACTCGATAAAGTTTAACTCGAACAAGTCGAGCTCGAGTTACTCGATAAAATCTCGACAAGTTAAAACCCCTGTACCTTAATTTTTTTTTTTAAAAAAATAAGCAAATCCCCAATCCCACCGATCCCAAACACCCCTAAAATCGAACGTTGTTTGTAAATTGGCAGAGCAAATGGCGCCTACTGAAAACTGGATCCGATGAAATCAATCAATCAATCTTCTCTAGTAGACTTCAACCCATCAATGGCGTCTTCTTCATCTTCATGGTGGCAATCGTTTCTCTCTCCGTCCAACAATTCCTTCACCGCTCTCTGCTTCAAACGCCTCCAAGAATACGGTTAGTAATCTCCATCTCAATCCAAACTTCTTTTTATCCATACTGGATACCATTTGATGCTTAACGACCGTAAAAAAAATAAAATTGAATATCGCTTTAGGGTAGATGATGACTCTAGGGTTTGATTCGTCGCGTTTTCCCCTAAATTTGGGGGTTCTTACTGTTCACCTTTCTCATCTGTGATTGATTTCTGTCCCTAAAAGCAATAAACACACACTGTTAGAGAACCACATTGGCTAAATTTGGATTTAAGGCTATTTTGGTAAACTAGCTGATTAGCTAGGTTATGACTGATAAGGTAAGCTAGGTGATGACTGATAAGCTAGTTGATGAATAAGATGCATTTGGCAAAAACTAGCTAATAAGGTAAGGTACCTTATGACTGTAAAATGACAAAAGAAAATGCATGTTTAAAAATTGGGAGCGGAAAACTTAGCAGGGGTATATTTGGAATTAAAAAAGTACTAAATTCCATAAGTCACCAAAACGCTAGTGAGAGTACTTTTCAAAAAGCTAGCTTATGGCCCATCCAAACATGTATGTGACTTATAAGCTAGCTTATTTTTACCAAACAATGCCTATGGCTATGTTTGGTAAACTAGCTGATAAGCTAGCTGTTGATTGATAAGCTAGCTTATGAAAAAAATTATGTTTGGCAAAAACTAGCTTATGAGTATGTAAAATGACCAAAAAGGGTCTCTTTGAATTTAATAATATTAATAAGGGTATGATTGGAAAAAGCTACAAAAAGCTCCGAATAAGCTACTCAAAGTAGCGTTTAAAAAATTATGGTACATGTTTGGATGAACTAGCTTATCAGCTAGCTTATTTTTGCCAAACACAGCCTAACTGCCTAATTATCCTCATATATGTTGGGAGTTCCCTTCTTTCCTGATGGGCTCTTTTAGATAGTAATGTTAGGGGTTCCACATATTCTCACAAATTATAGTATGTGATCTTAAATGCTTTATAAACTATTTCTTTTACAAGTTTTTAACAGCCATTAAAGCCAAAATTAAGGTGATGAGATTACCAGAAGAGAATAAATCATCAGCAAGTATTGAGGAGATGGAGAAGATTATAGGGTATAAGTTCAAGAAGAAGATTCTATTGCAACAGGCCTTTACACATCCGAGTTTTCATGGCTCTGAATCCTATGAAAGACTCGAGTATGTTGGCGACTCCATTCTCAATTTTCTAATCAGTAAACAGCAATTCTTCATGTATCCGGATCTCCCACCAGGGTCGTTGACTGCCCTCCGAGCTGCAAATGTTGATACGGAGAAGCTAGCACGTGTAGCGGTTAAATATAACTTCCATAAGTACATACGCCATGAAAATCCGACGCTTAGTAAGCAAGTATGTTGCTACAGACAATGTGTTTTTCTATTCCGTTTATTAGTTTTGATTTTAAACTTGCACCATCTTCTCACATATATCATATATGATTACGGCCTCTATATATATCCCTCAATTTACAGTCATTGTTGCAAATTGGTTGGCTTTTCTTGGAATCTACAGAGTACTTTTTGAACTTGCTAAGGTAGAGGTCAGGTCTTCGTACATATTACCCCTTGACCCCATCTCTGGATGTGTTCATTGGTGTGGTTTGGTTTACTGTTTTTAAACTCTTACCTTTCAAAGATGACTATTAGTAAAAGGACTTTATTTCATGCTGTAGGCTAAACCAATCTCCCATAATTAGATAGCAACAATCATTTGGCCACCTATCGCATCATGAAGCAAGAGTCTCATGTTTGTTCCGGTGGGTGCTATCAAGTATCAATTTTTGTTGTGGGTCACACTTATATTCGATAAGAAAAGGTTCTTCTTGGCTTAAAATGTACGTGACAATGGACTGATACCCTGTGGGATTAGTCACCAAAGGTTGGATCCAATGGTTAACCAAAAAGTCAAACAAAATGCAAATTGAATCACCCAAAAAATCAAACAAAATGTAAAAGCCCTTCATTAGTCTTTATATATGTAAAGGATGCAGCTGTTATGTTGCTAAATACTAGGAGCACCAGGGATGTTGCTCCATGCACTTTTTGGTGTTATAATGAGTCTAGGGTACATCTCATATGTGGGACAGGATGACACCGGACAGAACAAAAGCGTGTTGTCCCATCTTTTGGTGCGATATTAAATAAGGACAAGACACGACTTGGTGGAACAACAATGCACTTCTTTTGTTCGAATAAAATAGGTGGAAAAAGAATCTGGGAGATAAGACAAGATTGGTAAATTACTAAACTACCCATGTCAAAATAAAATCCTAAAACCTTACACGATTCTTTCACCTGCCTATCTTACTCTCGAATGTCCAGTCCAGTCCTACCTGCTTACCAAATGGACCCTAAAAGCCTCTTTGATTTTACAGTGAGGCTATTGTAACTGAAGGCTATAACTGAATTTTATTGTGTGCTAGACTATATACGCATTATGTTGTTGAACTGCCTCAGAAGTTAGTAATATTATACACGCCCGGTGAGACGCCCGGTAAGACGCCATAGGAGCAAGGCTAGTCAACAGTTTTGGGTTAAGTCCGTGACACTGATGCATTCATGTTATACGTCTAAAGTTCTTTCTCTTTTCTCTATATCCATAATCTTGTACAGATTCGAGTATTTACGAGAGCTCTTGGAAAGTATCCTCTTCATTCATATGGATTAATTGATGCTCCAAAGACTTTAGCTGATATCGTTGAATCCACACTAGGGGCCATCTACGTTGACAGCAATTCCTCAATCGATGCTACATGGGAGGTTAGGTTCTTCTAATTTTCTTTTTCTTTTACGTTAATAGTTCTGCCCTTCTATAATCCAATAAAAACTGAATTGATCCACACCAATGACCATCCAATCATCTTCCTATTAATAACTCTATGTAGTTATTAACATCTTACAATATTGTATCTTAGTTTATATTTATTTGTAGCGTTCTTTTAATTAATTAATAAAATATATAAATAATTGGTTGAAATGGTAGATTAATAGGTTGAAAATTGGATCTAAATCTGATCCAATGGGTAACCAATAATAATATCCAACAGATGACACCGATCTTTTCCAATCATCCATTGGATTTCAACCACTAAACGCCTCTAGTTATAAGTATCTTTTATGTGGTTCATTTTAAAATGCAAATAGCTGAAATTTGCTTGCAGAATCCTTTGTGAAACCACCAATAGCATGTTTTAGTATCAATGAAATTGTAGTTAGCGACTTCCATTCTCACATCTCTGTATTTATACACTCTTATAATCATGTTGAAACTTGTTTGGGGGGTATTATTTACTATGATAGGTGGCTAAGATTCTACTCGAGCCCATGATCACTCCCGAAATGCTCCAAAAGAACCCCGTGAGAAAGCTCAATGAACTGTGCCACAAAAAGAAACTGAAGGTACGATTCAGAGATAAATGGTTAAAAGAAGGCGTGTACGAAGTTTTTATTGATAATAAACTTAGAGGAAGAGGTGAATATCAAGCCAAGAAGGAAATCGCGTTGAACAGAGCAGCCGAGGATGCATGTAACAACATCATCAACGGCCGTGATGAACATTGAGAGTAGGTAACTCGTATTCAACATTCTTTTTTGCCTTGTTGTACGCGATGAATAAAATTGATATTTATATCGATAATACCTCTAACTTAGTTGGAGCATGTTGTTTCTTATTCATACACATTAACGTCAGTTTTTAATACACTTTCTTTTTCAAGGTTTCATGAACACAAAGTCTGATCTGATTGCTCTCTTTGCTATATGCAAACTCTACTTTTGCCCTCTCTTGGCTAGGCCTTGGGCCTCTTTAGTCGTTCCCATAGGTAGCCAGTTCTAGTCTGTCCAGGAACACTGAGGATTTTCTCTTATTTTCTAGGTCCCATGACTAACCGTTATCTTCAGAGCCACATAAGATTAATCCAGGTATGTAAAAGCTTATATGAACACCCATGGTGAAAATATAAGAACTATTATTTGGTACAAAATTGAAAACATTTATGGAATTGGGCCTTATAGTTTGCATTTTATTTTGCATTCGGCCCTCCTGTATAGGCTTCTTTTTGTCTGTGTTAGGCTCCCCACGTGCCACTTAGGCCATCAGTCGCGCCCATACGGGCTTGATGGGGCTTGAGGGTGGTTTGGGATGGTTGGTGGGGGTTGGGCTACGAGGCATGGCGGGCTTATGAGACGGGCTCCAAGTCGGTTTCCACAACTCGCCTAAACCGTTCCCTCTCCCTCTTGTACACCTTTTTTTTTAATAAAAATGTATATGTAATGGGTATTTTGTTTGGTGGGTTGTGGTACTAACAGAGTGGGCTTGTGGGGATTTATTGTGGGTTTATGGTATAGCTAATGTGGCGTTGATGTGGCAGAGTGGGCTTGAGGGCTCAAAGGGTTGTGTTACTGATAGCCTTACATAGTCACATGAGAGACAATTTCGTTTTGTATAGTTATCATTTTTCAAAATAAATCGAGAGGCAGAACATGAACATCGGAACATGTAAAATCCAAACCGTAATAAGTGACATTCTTGAAGCGTCCGACTTGTCATGGGGGATGTAGAAGATGAAGATTTGTGTAATTCATCTTCTTCTCCACTGTGAACATGTAAAATCCAAACCGTAATAAGTGACATTCTTGTATGTGTCAATTTTCCTCACAAAACGAAAACCTTTGTCAAAACTTCACAAAATCTAACTTTCTAAAAATCAAAAGCTTTTCAAAGAACATTTTTAAAAAGTGCTTTTAAGTTATTTAAACAAGAAGCCAATAAGGCATTGTGTGCATATGTGTCAATTTTTCTTACAAAACCAAAATCTTTATCTGAAAGTCACAAAATCTAACTTTTTAAAAATCACGTTTCAAAGCTTCTTAAAAAGCACTTTTGAGTTTTAAACAAGAAGCCAATAAGGCATTGTTTGGTAAAAACAAAAGTAGCTTATAAGATAACTTATTTTCTGTATATATATATATATATATATATATATATATATATAGAGGTCCCTTCTAGAGAAAACCATTTTATTTGTGTAAACTTGAGGACCAATCTTATCCTTTGATCTGAAAATGGACATAAAGGGCATGATTGTCATTTTGCAAAAAAAGTCCACGGATCATTCATAATATGAATCTTCAAATTCTGATGGAACTTCATATTCATCATATGAATCTGAACTTCAGATTCATATTATGAAACTTCATATTCATAATGTGAAAGTTCATATTCACCTATGAATATTTACTAGATGAAACTCATATTCATATTATGAATCTTTGATTAACTAGATGAAACTTCATATTCACATAATGAATACAAAAAAAAATAATGTTTATTCACACATAAATTCATCTAACGAATACAAACAAAATATTCATTTACATGTAAATTCAACTAATGAATACAAACATAGTATTTATTTACATTTAAATCTAGTTCCAATGATACGAATCTTTTTCCGACATCTGACCAAACAAAACCCGAGCATCCTCCACGCAACCATATTTCTCGAGAACCGAAATCATGACGTTAAAAGCAACCATATCTTTCTGTGGCATTTCATCGAACACCTTCTATGCACACCTCAAATCTCCAAAAACACAACTTCAAAAACTCCAAGAAATGATTTCCTAAAATCTTCATAAAAAATGTTAATATTCAGATATGTTGCTCAAATCAATATTACAAACAACTTTTATGAAGCAACAATATCCAATTTTCAATCAAACTAACCTAATTTTGAAAAAATCTCAAGAACCCTAGAAATTGGGTTTTTTTGGTAAAAATAGAACTTACCAGATCTGGTAGACAACGTGGTGGAGGTCGGCGACGGTAGTGGAGGCCGACGACGATAGACGACGACGGTGGCTATGGCGGTGGAGGCCGACGACGGTGGTGAGGTCTAGTGGTAGAAGTCTGATGATGAAGATAAAGAACGATTGTAGATCTGGTGGTGACGGTGGACGACGGTGGACGCCGGTGAAACGTCGGTGGCTGTGGAAGGGCGGTGGAGCGCCGGCGACGGTGAAGCGCCGACGACTGGTGGTGGAGGCTGGTGGTGGAGATATGATGGTGGAGGTGGGATGTTGTTGGGTTTTAATATGTGGATGTTATTTGATAGGCCAAATGTCTAAAATGCCCTTTTGGGTTTTAATCAAGTGTAACACATAAATATATGAAGAAATGCTTACCATGGTCCTCCTTGTATCATCAACCCTTGATTAAAAAAATCTAATGGTTTAAGATTGGTCCTCAAGTTTTCCACAAATAATGGGTTTTCATTTGATTATTCCTCTATATATATATAGAGAGAAAGGTTCATACGAGAAATATAACTTTTTAAGAAAAAACGAGGAGCAATCTCAGCCACTCATCTCAAGCCAATCATATATGAGATGACTTTTGTGTATAAAATCACATATGATTAACAAAGGAAAAATACTGATGAAAAAAAGGGAAGCGGGCGGGTCAAAATGCGGGTCGTGAGTCGCATATGACTCGCGCAGGTATTAATCATATGTGATTAACAACATGAATCATATGTGATTTCCTATATGAATCATATATGATTTTGTACATGTTTTTTGTACCTGGATTTTTCCTTTGTTAATCATATATGATTTTGTACACAAAAGTCATTCTCATATATGATTGGCTGAGATTGCTTCTCGCTTTTTATTAAATTGATATGCTTCTCATTTGAACCTTCCCCTATATATATATATATATATATATATATATATATATATGGATGAACAAAAAGTAGCCTATATAAGCTGGTTTTTTGATTAACTATTTGGAGGGGGTTTTTTGGAGCTTCTTGGAGCTTTTTCCAATTATATCGTGATCAATGTTAATCATTATACCTAATATACCCTTTTTGATTTACATATCCATTAGCTAGTTTTTGTCAAACATAAATTTTAATAAATTAGCTTATCAAATATAATCTAAGTCGATAAAGGCATTGTTTGGTAAAAATAAGTTAACTTATAAGTCAAATACATGTTTGGATAACCATAAGTTAGCTTATAAGTTAACTTATAAGTTAGTTTTTTGAAAAGTTACTCTTACCAACCTTTTGGTGACTTATGTGACTTTTTGTTTTTTTATTCTAAATATATACTCTTGTTAAGTTTTATATTATTAATTTTCAAACATGACATTTTTTGTCATTTTACAGTCATAAGCTACCTTATCAGCTAGTTTATGTCAAACATGAATTATTCATCGGCTAGCTTATCAGTCGTCAACTAACTTATCAGTCATAAGTTACCTTATTATCTATTATGCCAAACATAGCCAAATAGTTTTAAATCACACGGTCCAAACACCCACCGATTCCATGCACCCCCTTATTAGATAGAACGTACCCTAAACCCTAAATTGGTAGAGCACCATCACTGAGAAAATTCAACTCATCAATGGCGTCTTCTTCATCTTCTCTAGGGTTCATCGAACTCAAATCATCAATGGCGTCTTCTTCATCTTCTTCTCTAGGGTTCATCGAATTCAACTCATCAATGTCGTCTTCGTCTTCATCTTCATGGCGTCACTCGTTTCTCTCCCCGCCCAAGAATTCCTTCTCCGCCGCTCTATGCTTCAATCGCCTCCAAAAACACGGTTAGCTTTCACAATAATCGAAAACTTCATACATACTGCTTGCTTAATGCTTACTGTTTGATGCTTAACAAACGTAAAAATTGAATACTGCATTTCGAAATTTATGGTAAATGCATGTCAGCCGATTCTAGGGTTTCTCTGTTTGATTCGAGTTCAAATGTTTTATCATCTGTCATTGGCTAAAGCTGATTGGCTAATGTATACATATTCTCACAATATTAATATTGTATAATATCTTAAATGCTTTATAAACTATTTCTTACACAAGTTTTTAACAGCCATTAAAGCCAAAATTAAGGCGATGAGATTACCAGAAGAAGAGAAGAAATCATCATCAGCAAATATTGAGGAGTTGGAGAAGATTATAGGTTATAAGTTCAAGGATAAGATTCTATTGCAACAAGCCTTTACGCATCCGAGTTTTCATGGCTCTGAATCCTATGAAAGACTCGCGTATCTTGGCGACGCCTTTCTCAAACTTGTATTCGCTACAAAGCAGGTTGTCATGTATCCGGATCTTCGAAAACGGTCGCATACTGCCCTCTTAGATGCCAATGTCACTCTCGAGAAGCTAGCACGCGGAGCGGTCAAACTTAACCTTCACAAGTACATACGCCATGAAAATCCGACGCTTAGTGAGCAAGTATGTTGCTACAGACAATGTGTTTTTCTATTCCGTTTAAACTTGCATCATCTTCTCACATACATGATTGTTGCCTCTATGTATATATCCCTCAATCTAGAGTCATTATTGCAAACTGGTTGGCTTTTCTTGGAATCTGCATAGTACTTTTTGAACTTGCTAAGGTAGAGCCGTAGAGGTTAGGTCTCCGTACATATTACCCCTTGACCCCACCTATGGATGGGTTCATTGGTGTGGTTTGGTTTATTGTTTTTATACTCTTTAACTTACAAAGATGACTATTAGTAAAAGGACTCTATTTCATGTTGTAGGCTAAGCCAATCTCCCATAGTTAGATAGTAACAATCATTTGGCCACCTATTGCATCATGAAGCAAGAGTCTCATGAAACTATAGAATATTAGACGTGTTTGATGCATTCATGTTTGTTGCATGTTTAATCATGCTATACGTTTAAACTTCCTTCTCTTTTCTAATTCTATATATGATTATCTTGTACAGATTGAAGTGTTTATGAGAGATCTTGAAAAGTATCCTCTACATTCATATGGATTAATCGATGCTCCAAAGACTTTAGCTGATATCGTTAAATCTACTATAGGGGTCATCGGTCTTGACAACTGTTATGCAATTGATACTACATGGGAGGTTAGGTTCTTCTATTTTCCTTTTTCTTTTACATTAATAGTTCTTCCCTTCTATAGATACTGCAATTGTTGATGAATGTTTTTGATATACTTACGTCTTGTTTGTTTTTTAAGAGGTCTGAAGTCTGATTTCACATCTAAATAAAATAAGAGGTGGATGGTGCACCTCTTAAAATTTCAGAGGACGATAAAAGGTTTTCAGACCTTTTCTTAACAATAATACAAACCATAGATACGTAGGAACGTTAGAAAGCCCACGAACCGCGGCCCATGCGATCTGTTCCCAAACGCGGTACGTTAACGTACCATTCGTTCACTGAGTCGCGATTCGGATCGCAAAATTGGATCGATCCCAATTCGATTTTTGGTTCGCTTTAACCATACGACTCCAATCGATCCAAATTCGATTTCAATCGATCCCAATTCGGCTTTCAATCGATCCCAATTCGATTTCAATCGATCCAATTTGGCAGATTAGGCAACGAAGAGTTGTTTATCTGGGAGCGATTTATGTGGACTCTTCGATTTTATCAGAGTATCAAAAACAAGGCATCAGAGTATCAGATTTCAGAAACGACTCTTCAAGAATAGTAATTTATACAGTGTTTGGATTGGAATTGGACTCTTTTTCAACATTACGATTATCAGATAATCAGACTACTAAAATTGAAATACTTATCTATAAATTACAATTATTGCTTACATATATGGGTACATCGTACCATAGCATTGGTACACCGTACCGGACACGTACCGAAATGAGCCTACCCCCCTACGTACCCGATTCGTCTAACCTAGCGAACCGCGTTCCCGACCCTCGTTCCCGTACCGAAGCGTTCCGTGAATTAAGTAACTATGATACAAACATAACAGTCTTAATTTTGCAAACCTCTTAATTTTCAGACATAAGAGGTTTTAAGAAGTATTTTTTTAAAACAAAGAGCCTCTTAGTATATGATGAAGCTTGGAACACTAGGTGGTGTTTTTTGACTCTTGTTTCCGGTTGCAAATGCTGAAAATATTAATTTAAGTTGACCAATCATAATTGTATATCCAATTGTAATCAGATCGGTTCCAAAATTTCAACATCCAAATTGGATCGATGGGTATCTGGCAGTATTGTATTTTTAGTTGATATTTTTATGTAGTGTTCTTTTAATTAATTAAGAAAATATATGAATAATAATTGGTTGAAAGTTGGATCAAATAGCGGATGGAACTAATGTGATCCAGTGGATAACCAATAATAATATTCAATGCATGGAACTGATCTGGTCCAATTATCCATTGGATTTGATTGGATTGGATGTCCAATGTTAACGGGATTCGATCAGATGACAAAGTCCTACATCCAGTGGATGATTGCATCGGATCAGATCCACTTAAATCCGTTGTGTATTTGTATTACAACTGATGAACACCTCTAGTTACAAGTATCTTCTATGCGGTTCATTTTAGCATGTAAGTAGGTGAATTTTGCTTAAAGAATCCTTATGCAACCATTTATAGCATGTTGCTTGACTTCCAGTCTCACATCTCCGCGTTTCGACATTCTTTTAATCATGTTGAAACTTTTTTTTCGGGGATATTATTTACTATGATAGGTGGTTAAGATTCTACTCGACCCCATGATCACTCCCGAAACGCTCCAAAAGGACCCGGTGAGGAGGCTGAAGGAACTCTGCCACAAAAAGAAACTGAAGATACAATTTAGAGATAAATGGTTAAAAGAAGGCGTGTGTGAAGTTTTTGTTGATAATGAACTTATAGGAAGAGGTGAATATAAAGCCAAGAAGGAAATCGCGTTGAACAGAGCAGCCGAGGATGCATGTAACAACATCATCAGCGGCGTGATGAGCATTGAGATTTGAGAGTAGGTAACTCGTATTCAACATTCTTTTTTGCCTTTTGACCGTGATGAATAAAATTGAAATTTATATCGACAATACCTCTCCAACTTAGTTGGAGCATGTTGTTTCTTAATTATACACATTAAACATCAGTTTTTAACACACTTTTTTCAAGGTTCCATGAACACAAAGTCTGATTGCTCTCTTTGCTATTTGCAAACTATAGTTTTGCCCTCTCTTGGCTAGGTGTGATAAGGGTAATTAATATACCCCTTATTTACATCATTTTTAACACTTTTTAGCTTAGTTTTTTTAAAGATTATAGTAGGTTTTTATTTAATTATAGCTATTTTTAGAGTTTTTTCTTATAAAATTTAAAAACTTATGTAAATTACGCTAAAAATCATTAAAACGACTAATTGACGCGATATTAATCTTTTGTAGACAGTGTTTTTGGGCCCGATGCTTTTTGATGGGCCAGTGTACATAGGAAGGTGGAAAGCGATCGTGGGCGAATTTTTGGATCACACGATGTGAAGATAGGCGATGGATGATGGGCCGAAGAAATCAAAAGGCCGAAGTCTGTGTTTGGACTGGTTATATAGGAACCAGCCTATTTACACACTTCGTGAACTCCTTTTTACGCATTTATTCTTTTTGGGCCCAGTTTTGTTGTGATGACACAATTACTAAACATGTTTTACTCACCTTTGGATCGGATCGTTTTTATTAGCGACCAAAAACGTTTAACTCGTAACTCATGATGGGCCGGCCATTTTGGTTCATTGGGCCGGCCGGTTAACTATGTAATTACTTTGTTCTGAGTAGTTATAGCTGATTTTGTTTATGCCATCAATTTACCAACACGTGATAAAGAAGCAACCGAAGGAATTATTTGGGCCGTGTACCTCAATTAGGTCGAAAACAGCCTTTGGGCCGAAGACCACATGGGTTGGCCGAATACACACCTCAAATGTATCAAGTTTTGTTGGACTCGTAATTCCCTTCCTTGGCAAGGGATCAATCAAAAGGTTGGCTTATTAAACGTTTACGGCCCTCACTCTCCTACTCTTAAAGCATCCCTATGGGATGACTTAAGTTCTCTGATTTCTAGTTCTTCCGAGGTGATTTGGGTTGTTTTTGGTGATTTTAACGCTGTCAGATTTAGAGAAGAACGAAAGGGAACTAGCTTCAATATTAGGGAAGCCTTGGATTTTAATCAATTCATTATCTCGACAGGGTTACACGAACCTCAACTTTGTGGGAGGAGGTTCACAAGGTTTAGTAAAGACGGTTTGAAGATGAGCAAATTGGACCGAATGTTGGTTACCACCAACTTTTTCTCCATTTGGAAAAATCCCACTATCTCGGTTTTACACCGATCCATTTCCGACCACTGCCCTATTTTGTTAAAAGTTGAAGAGTTAATCTCCGGGCCCAAACCTTTCAGAATTTTTAACTCTTGGCTAAATGATGAAAGCTTTCAAAGAGCGGTTACTCTCTCATGGAACTCAAGTGCTTTTGAAGGAACAGCAGATTTCATTCTTAAAGAGAAAATTAAGGCTCTTAAAATCGAGCTAAAGTCTTGGGCTTTTCTAGAAGCAAAAAAGAAAAACCAGAGAAAAGTTCACATTGAAAAGGCTTTGTTAGACTGGGATATGAAGGCAGAACAAAGCGTCATGTCGGAAGATGATCGTATTAAAAGAGATGAATTGCTCTTCGAGTCTTTTCAGTTGGATCACCAGGAGAGGTCGGATTTAATTCAGAAAGCTCGGATTAGGTGGGCCGTTGAAGGGGATGAGAATTCATCCTTCTTTCACTCTCTTGTAAATCACAGACGTAGGAGGAACTCTATCAAAGGGCTTGTGTGCGATGGAATTTGGTCGGAAGACACCTCGACTATTCAAACAGCCATCTTTAATCACTTTGCTGAGAGGTTTCATGAATCTACACCGGTTCGTCCTTCCTTCATATGTTCTTCTTTTTCAAGGTTATCTACGGATGAGGCCACAGGTTTGGAAAAACCTTTTTCTGATGACGAAATCAAGGATGCGGTATGGTCCTGTGATGGGTCTAAATCCCCAGGACCCGATGGCCTGAATTTTTCCTTCATCAAGAAATTCTGGAGTATCATAGGAAATTCCTTCATTCAGGCCATTAGACACTTTGAACCTTCCGGTCGAATCGGTAAAGGATGTAATGCGTCTTTCATTGCATTGGTTCCTAAGAAAGTTGATCCTATAGAAATAATTGATTTTCGACCAATCAGCCTTATTGGATGTTACTATAAATGTATAGCTAAACTTTTGGCTAACCGTCTAGTCAAGGTTATGGGAAGAGTAATTTCTGGAAATCAAACAGCCTTTATTCCTGGTCGTCAGATCCTTGATGGTTGCTTAGTAGCAAATGAAATTGTTCATTTTGCAAAGAAAAAGAAAAAGAAGTTGTTTTTATTCAAGGTGGATTTTGAAAAAGCTTTTGACTGCGTCAATTGGAATTTCTTGTTTTCCACGATGAGTCAAATGGGTTTTGGTCAAAAATGGATTATGTGGATCAAAGGGTGCCTTCAATCCGCAACCACTTCTGTCTTGATAAATGGCTCACCCACAAAAGAATTTCAAATGAAAAAGGGCTTACGCCAAGGAGATCCGCTGTCTCCCTTTCTTTTCTTAATAGCTGGTGAAGTCTTGCAACAAATGGTTATTGAAGCTTGTAATCAGGGGCTATTTAAAGGAATCCGTCTTGCTAGCTCTGGCAGGAATATTTCCCTCTTGCAATTTGCGGATGATGCTCTAATTTTTGGAAAATGGACGCCCGCTAATCTGGTTGTTTTAACTCAAATTCTCAACGTTTTTTATGACGTTTCAGGGCTCAAGATCAATCTTGCAAAATGCAGCCTTTTGGGTATAGGAGTTTCCACCGAGGAAGTAAACGAGATGGCGAGTCGGATTGGATGTAGAGCGACCTCTTTTCCGCTCAACTACTTGGGGCTCAACGTGGGAGGTAACATGAACAAAATTTCCTCTTGGAGGCAGGTGGTGGAAAAATTCAATAAAAAGTTGGCTTCTTGGAAAGCAAACAGTATGTCCATGGGAGGAAGGCTCACATTAATTAACTCTGTTCTAACAGCCATGCCCCTTTACACTTTTTCTCTTTTTAAAGTGCCTCAAGGAGTTCTAAAGGTGTTGGAGTCTTGCAGAAGGAGGTTCTTTTGGGGGCACAACGTGGGAGATAAAAAGATTTGTTGGATCTCGTGGAACCAAATTCTTCAGCCAAAATCAAATGGAGGTCTGGGAATCACAAGCCTTAGAGTTAAAAATGATGCTCTTTTGTCTAAATGGATTTGGAGGTTCTACACGGAAGCTGGAGCAGTTTGGAAAGATGTGATATCGGAGTTTTACGGAGCTGACGGAGGTTTTCAGTCCAACTCAATTGCGACAGCGAAAAGCACTTGGGCTAGTATTGTGAACAACTCAAGTTCTCTGATCCTCTCAGGTCAGAACTTTCTCTCATCGTTCAAAAAGTCTATAGCCAAAGATTCGGACTCCCTTTTTTGGAAAGATGAAACCGTGGGTGGAGGGGTAAAACTTAAGGATGTTTTTCCTCGTCTTTACGCTCTTGAATCTGATAAAAATGCACGATTCAAAGACAGATGGAAGTTCACCAATGATTCTTGGAGCGGATCTTGGAATTGGCGAACAAATCTCCGAGGCAGATCGGTCGGAGCTCTGATCGATTTGGAGTCAAGACTTACAAACATGCAGATTCGTGTTACGGGATCGGATAAATGGTCTTGGTCTTGGGATGAAAAAGGTGAATTTTTTGTCAAGCATATGGTTAAATTGCTGAATGGAAATCAAAGGAGCAGAGATACTGTCGTTTTCAGCAGGTTCTGGAATAATCTCCTCCCGATAAAGCTTAACCTCTTTTTATGGCGCTTCTTGCATGACGCTCTCCCTACCCGCCTTAATCTCTCCAAAAGAGGTATTTCCATCCCTTCTTTGGTTTGTTTTTTCTGCGACAGTGATGTGGAATCTTTGGACCATTGTTTCTTCACGTGTTATCGGTCCAGCAACATTTGGAAAAAAATTTGGGCCTGGTGGGGATTTAAATCACCACGGCTGACCTCTTCCGGTTCGTTTAAAAGCCTAATTCAGCAGATGGGAAAAGGACGAAGATGTGGAAATGTCTTTCTTGCGGTATGTGTGGTGACTCTTTGGCAAATCTGGAAGTGGAGAAACTCTATATATGCCGCCAAAGGAGAGGATCTATCTAAGAAGAAATCGGAGGATATTTTCCCTTTTATTCAAAATCTGTCTAAACTATGGATCAGCAATAGGAATCACAGGTTGCATGTAAACTGGGGAAGTTGGTGTAACAACCTTCCTCTTGGTTAGTTTTCGTTTTTTTGGTCGTTTTGTTGGTTTTTCGGTCTCGGCCTTTGAGACTGTTTTCTCTTCTGTACTCTGGTTTCCTTAATAAATTCGGGTTGCGCTTGGAGGGGGTGATGGCCATGCCGAAGCTCCTTCCCTGTGCTCTCTTTTTTGCCGTTCAAAAAAAAAAAAATAGTTTACTCTCATTTCTTAGGTTAGGAATTTGTAGTCTAGTTTTATTTATTTTGTCATTTGTTAGTAGCTTTGATAATTAGTTCGTTTGAAAGTTTCATTTTAAGTTTTTATTACTTTCCTCGTTCACTTTCTCGTCCTCTAGAAAGGTCGTCATTTTTGCGATCGTAGAAGTATGAAAGGGTAACGATAGTTTGTTTCTCAAGTTTTTACATTTAATCGATATCAAAGTTTTAGTTTTAAACATCTTGTTCTTATCACTTTTTGATAACTTTTGTACACTGTTTCTTCACTATTGTACTATTTTCTCTTTTCACGTCGATCGAATTCATTCTTCGTGATAAGATCGAGAAGACGTTATACAATTGTTTCGTTAGTTTCTATAATTCAAAGTTTTCTTATTTCTACAAGCCACCAAAAAGTTATTGTGTGTATCCACCTACCAAAATTGTTTTTTGATGTATCAAACATTATTTATTTTTATTTTTTTGCTATTGTGTGTATCAGATGATTTGCTACCGGTTTAACCGGTAAACCATCGCCGGAGACCGTCGTCAGAGATTGCCGGAGACCCGGAACCATCGCCGGAGCTCACCCGACAACCTTCTCTCCACCGGCAACCATCTCTCGATTCCATCACCGTCGATACCCATCGCGATCGAGAACCGTTGCCGTCGAGAACCACCACCGTCGCTGCCCAAAACCACCACCTAGAACTGTCGCCACCCAGAACCACCACCGTCGCCGCCCAAAACCACCACCTAGAACCACCTCCACCCATAACCCCCACCGAGAACCACCGCCTAGAACCATCGCCCATAACCACCACCACCCAAAACCATCGATGTTTCCATTGAGAACCACCACCCAAACCCACCACCATTGCTGCCTAAAACCACCACCCATAAGCACCACCGCCTAGAACCACCATCGCCGCCCCTAGCACCTCCGGCCATCGTCCCAACTACAGTTGACCGGTTGACGACTGGTTGAACCAGTCACGATACACACAATAACAACAAAAATAAAGTTTGATACATCAAAAAACATTTTTGATAGGTGGATACACACAATAACTTTTCGGGTATAATTTAATACATTTTGGAGAGTTTGTCAACTCAAGAAGAACTCGAATAGTATTTTATATATCTTTCTAGAATTGCTAGATGAACTTCAACTGAAATTGCAAGAAATGTTGTGAATGGATTTAGTTTAGTTAAACAATGATATACATATTTTTTATATTAATTTTGAAACTGAATCTTGATTTATATGTTCCTACTCTGGCTGCTAATATTACTACAAAGAATATGGATATGGTGTTTATCTTTGATATATGTTCATGTCTTATGTTTAATCGTCACTCTCACTTGACGGATAAGACTCTTGGTCTTTGTCATCATTCTTATCCAATTTGATTCTCAATCCATATCCATAGTTAGTGTTAGATTCAATATGAAATGTTAAACCAAACTTGTTGAACAACATAGCTTGCTAATCAAGAGACAGTTTACCAATCACTTACCGGTAATACTTTAGTCCACCAAGATGGCATTATGTAGGGGTGACTAGAGGTGTACATAATAACTGGTTATCCGATTTTGCCCCAAAAAAACTGAAATCGGATTTTCCCAGAACCAGTTTTTTAGATTTTTGGATGACCGGTTTTTTTACACCGAATATTTAACCAGTTTTTTACCGCATCTCTGGTTTTTTCTACCGGATATGTATATTCACCCCCAAAACCTATTATTATCCAAACCGATTATTGCCAAAACCGGGTTTTACTTTTTGGGGAAAAAACGGTTCGGTTAAAACCGTTTTCGGGTTGGTTTTTTATCCGGTGATGTGCACCTCTAGAGACGAACATCAGAACCTTGTACCCGTTTCTGAAATCGGAACTATCAACTATGAATGCCTACTTTCTATATGCCATCATTTGTCAACCATCCTAAAATCTCTGGTGCCGCAAAATTACCATGTTACTCGATAATGCATGTACCACTTATTGGAAAATATTATATTGAGTATGTTTAAACATATATCCAAAGAGTGTACCTTGTTTAATGTAATACGTTAGAGCAAAAAACCAGGTCGAATAGGGACCTAGGGAAGAGAGAGGTTCAATTGCGGCTGGTTTTATGTTCGAGCAAAAAACTGGTTGAATATATATAAATGCATCCATGAAAATGAAAACTATATAGAAATTCCTTAAATCAAATTGACCTGGTTGAATTGTGACCCGGCCACCACACCGTTTCAACAAAAAAAAGGTTTTTAAAACATTGTTTGGCACCACATCGCGCGCGAGTACCTACTAGCACATTGTATTAATATTTTTCAATAGATATTGACCATGTTGACTGTGGGCTCACACAATTGAAGTCATACCATATTCCCATATCCTCAACTGAAAAAAATACAACCATACAACTTGTAATGCGGAACGTACTAATTCAAACATATCATCTCATATTCGATAACTCATTTTCCCATATCATCTAGAGGTATGCAAAACCCGAATAATCCGAAACCCGAACCCGAATCCGAACCGAAAATATGACGTTTAAGCAAAACCCAAACACCCCGAAATCCGAAAAACCGTAACCCGACTTTTGTGTGGATATTTGGGTTCGGGTTGGGTTTGATAATTGGTCACCCGAACCGCCCGAAAACCCGAAACAATATACATATATTCTTTAAATATTATATAAATATATTTATTTATCTAATTGTCTTTTGAAAATCGTCAAATCTAATCGGTCGAAGCGTTTTATTTTTTTAAACTTACTTTTGATTTCATCAAGCAATTGAATTTATCATTAGAAGAGGTTAAATTTATATATATTTTAGCATCATAATAATATCCGAATCCGACCAAAACAAACCCGAAACCCGACCTACCCGAACCCGAAAAAACCGAAATCCGAAAACCTAAAGTTTGGGTTTTGATTTTTGTATCCGAAATCCGATCGGGTTTTTGGTTTTCCCACCCGAACTCGCCCGACCCGCCCGATGCACATCCCTAATATCATCTCATACAGCTTCAGATTGAGGTTGATCAAGCCTTCCAAGCTGAATATCTTCACCGCTTTTAATAACTGGCCGTGATTCCCCAAAATTTGCACCCAAATAAGTCGATAAGCTTAACTTATCAATGGCTTCTCGATGGTGAGATTTGCAGACCAGATAAAGAACAGATTGGGTCACCATAATAAACAGAAAAACAATTAATAGCAGAATCCAACACAAGATTCCGATCACCAGCTTCCATCGAAACCCTAACACCGTGCCGCCATCGTACAGAACCAACGCCGTATACATATAAACAGTCCCGACCAAAAACGTATACGAGACAAACGAAACCGATAGCGCAACGAGTCTTTTCCCTTTGATCAGATCCATGGCCTTGACCATGGATTTCAGTCCACGGAAGCTTTCCAGAACGGAAACCACGCTAGCAAGCTGCCAAACGATGCCCAGGTATAAAAACCCGAAAACATAAGGGACGAAGACTAGAACCCAAACGGTGGTGGTGTTAACGTAGAGAAAGAAGACGACGACGGCGGCGAGTAGGTTGTAAGCGAATAAGGCTAGAGACATGGAGAGGAGAGTGAGTACGAGTCGTTTCCATACCTTTGGTACTACTTTCATGGCTTTCCGGAAACTGATGTCGCATCCTGTGTAGATGGATGCGACGGTGTAGGAGACGGTAGCGGTGGATATGAGGCAAAAGACGAAGATGACGGTGAGTGAGATTGTTTTGAAGAGGAAGTAGCGGAGCCAATAGACGGAGGTGGATTCGGAGTCGTCGTAGTGGAAGAATCGTTTGGAGATCTCCATGTGAGCGAAGAAGATGGTTGAGATAGGGAGGATGAGAGTGAGGGTGATTTGGGAGAAGATTTTCTTCCATTTGAGGATTGTTTGAAGGATTCGGTGATAATGTCCATTGATTGGATGAACTTGAGGTCTTCTAGGGTTGGATCCATGATGGCTGGATTACGGTGATGGATGAATGAATGAATGAATGAATTATGAATGTGAATTGAAAAAAGTAAGACATAGCATGACACTCAAAAAGTAAGTAGGTAGAAATGCAAAAGAAGTTGGTTAATGAAATGCAGATTGCAAGCTTCTGTGATGGTGGGTAAAAAAAAGTGAAGATAAAGGAGGTAAAAAAAGTGTGAAGGCGGTATTTTTTTAGGGTAAAATTTTTGGTTTTATTTTTCTTGTTAAAAGCTTTAAAAAGACAAAGTCACAACATCCATGGATGGCTCGTTGGCTTTTTTTTCTTGGATAACCATAATTTTTGCTATTAAGTATTAACCTATTAAATTTACTTGGTTGTTGATGTTGTCGTCGATAATATAAATTTTAAATTTGTTATGATTGATGATGGACCTAGAAATTAGTTTGAATGGATGCATATTTAAGGTCGATTGAAAAGTCATAAAACGTCATTGATGAAGGGAAAGTGATCGTTATATGAGCAAATAAAAAATTAATTATGCTAAGTTGAGGAATAAAATTCAAAATTTTCCAAATGGAATCAACTTTGACTTTTTGAGTAACATACAATACTATGTGTTATTACCTCGATATGTCTTTAGTCAAGTTTTGTCACTACAACAAACCTTTTGGTTTTTTGGTTGATTTTGTAAAAATTTTTAATCTTTTTGATTTGATTTTGATTGTGCTATTATTTTTCTTTTTATAGGTTTACAATTTTATTTTCTTATGCATCTAAGACTTTTAATATTAAAAATAAATTTAAAACTAACTAACAAAATTAATATAATAATAAGATTTGAGCAAATGAAAAATGACTTACATGGATTAGTGCAAATCATATTTAGAACAAATATTGAATATAACACAAATGTATGATGAAATAAAAATCAATTTAGATTATAGAATAAAACCAAAGTCATAGTTGCACCCTTATGTTTTTGTAACTTATTTTCTACTAAGCAAATATAGTTCTTGAATTATTTTTATTATTTTATTTATATTTTTTGTAATTTTCAATCTTTTGGTGTAGTCGTGTTGCATGGTTTGATGGATTTGATTAAGACTTTGTGAATAGCTTTATTGCTTTCTAAGCATTCTTTTTAAAATATACAAATTCAATGACTAATTTCATATGAAATACCATTTAACGCAAATAATTGTGTGAGAAGTTGAGTTGATGTAAGAAGTGTGAAAAGTGGATATGTACCCCTGATCTCTTTAATCTCATGTCTTCCCATAAATTGCAGGAATTTACCTGGTTCATCTCATCCTAATATGCTTCCATTTCTCATCTAACAGTCGACAATCACTTCTCACGAAAATATCTTTTAGTGGCGATTGAGTGGAAGAGGGTGGTTGTGGCAGACGTGAAATGGTGGATAGTGGTGATGGTGGAAGAGACAGTTGTGGATGATGTATTTGAGGTAGTGGAAGTGGTAGCGGTATCCGGTGGTGGTGGTAGGCAGTGGTAAACTGGTAATGGTAGTCGAAGGTGGTGGTGGTCGATAATCGCGGAAGAGGTAGTCGTAGGGATGGCAGAAATACCCGAACCCGATGGGAATCCCCGAACCCGAAACTTTTGGGACGGGATTGGGCCGGGTAAATGGTTATGGGACCGGGTATGGGATTTTTTCAGAAAAATTTCGTGGGATTGGGATGGTTATGGTTTTAGTCAATAACCGCCCATTTACCCGATCCCATGCCCGAAACCATTTACCCGACCCCGAACCATATATATTTAATAATTTATAATGTTATTATTAATATAATATACATTGCAATTATATTGATATATAGAATAATAGAAATGAGGATTGATTTTATTAATATAGAAAATATATATTTAATTTTTTCAATAAGATTAAGGTAGTAATGTTCCCACTTCCATTGACACTTCGGTGATAGGGCACCGAGCCACAAATGTCGTTTCTATTTTGTTGAACTCGGTGAATGTTCATGTTGCTAAATGAAAGTTTAAAACAAATCTAACTCATTGTTTGACTTAATTTGCATATATTAGTTATAGAAAACGAAATTTCATTTAGTAAATTTTAATCGAATAAAAATATAAATGGGATACCCAATACCCACGGGAATACCCGCGACCCCGATGGTTATTTGATAATGGGATACCCGACGGGACGGGACCGGGTATGGGATATGGTTTTATAATAGGGTATGGGACTGGGATTAGTAATACCCGTCCTATACCCGTCCCATTGCCATCCCTAGGTAGTCGTAGTCGTGGTTGACGTAGTTGAGACAGTGCTATCAGATGGCAGTGGTAGGCAGTGATAGTGATGATGATGGTGGTTATGATAGAGGTTACGTGGCCAACGGTGGTAGTGGTAGTGGTATTGGTAGTTGTGATGGCGTTGATTGGTGCGAGTTGGTGGTCGACCAAGGTTGCAGAGGTGTTGGATGAGGTTGTTGTGGTAGAGGAGGAACTGGATATGGCTAACGACGGTGGTTGTAAAGGTAATGGAGGAAGTCGTTGTAGCGGAAGAAGCTGTGGAAGTGGCTAACGATTTTGGTTACGGCCGCAGCCGTGACTAGAGGACCGGTGGTATCACAAAAACAAATACCATATTAAAAGTAATTTATGTTGTAGGATAAGTGTGCCATCGTCTAAAGAATGTGACGATAGAGATTTGATAGAGATAAATACAAACATTAAGAGTTATTTATGGAGTAAATCTCCTTTCATGCTTATCATTATCACTATGTAATTGTCCCTATATAAAGCGTTTATGATTAATGAGAAATACAGATTCTTTCTCTCTATTCTATTATTGTTCTGTTCTATTTTTCCTTTAACACGTTATCAGCACGTACGCTCAATGAATCAATTCACCGATCGGTTTTTCGGTTTTGTTCATGCCTTCATCAATTGGTCATCGATCTCTATTATAATCCAAATAAGTTTTTCTGTGTCTTCTTCTTAATATGTGAATATCTTATGATTATGTTATAAATTTTGTTTATGATATATAATGTTTTGTTATATCCTCATTCTTGACATCAATCGAGTTAATAAAACATTAAAACCAAATAAAATTCACAGCTAAATATAGTTTTCTGTTTTCGTTTTTTTAAGCACCCTTAAATAAAATAAAATAAATTTATATTCTCTTTGACGGCTTGGTTTATTAAAGAAAAATCGTTGTTGTTTTTCTTTATTAAAAAAAAAAGTGCGTTGCCAGAACTATGATGCTAATATTCATGATTTAATTAACTCTCATTAACATGACGTATGCTATGTTTGTTTATAAATTATATAATATAACATGAATATGAATATATGAAAGAGATTTTTATGATTCTAGATATACATAACCTGGGAATTAGTAAAAAAAAGAATAATGGGAAAATTGTTTTTGTTTCCTCCTTTGGTGCTTTACTAGACCTTCATGTTTTAAGACATTACATGTTTTAAATTTAAAATTTTCTTTATTATTATTGGTAATTGGAATTAGAATAAAGTACATATACCCTTCTTTTATAATAGGATTTAACGATTGATATTTTTTAACCAATTTTTTTTTCAACGCCTTATAGATATTATATTCTTATTGGGGGTTCCATATATTGGTTATTTATTTACCTTGATTTTAGACCTACTTAAAATTATGTAGCTTCAAGATATTATCATATTCCTATATTAAATTGCTACAAAAGTTTAATCTTGATTCAAAATATCTTTGTTTAATTTAGTTATGATAGCCTTATCGTTTTGAATTGTTATTATTATATAGTTAGTTTACAATTATCTGCATGTTTAGATGATCAATTTAGTTATGTTAATATTATTTAATTATTTGGATAACTAATTTAATTTGAACCATTTAAAGTTAAAAATATATTTTTGTGAGGTATTGTAATCACTTAATATTTAAATGAGCTATAAATTTAGTTAACTGGCGTTTTATCATTTTGCTTAATTATTTAGGTTACTTATCATGCAATTAAAAATATACTCCTTAATTGATTTTACCATGTTATGTTGTTGTATTGTAATGCTTATCTTATATACATGTTTATCTTATTTAAATATGTATCTTAATTATGAATCCCTACTCATAATTTTGAGTTTGATAACTAAAATTTTGGAAGTTACACTTCCAACCCTTATATATGTTGGTATTTTACCAAATAGCCCTAAAATTCTTATTAAGATATCAAAAGATTGAATTTGACTTTATGTCAACCAATATTTACAAATCTCTCAAAATATTATTAAGATATCAAAACATTGAAATTGGCTTTATATGCCAAAATTATATTCATTTTGGCCTCTTGCCAAAACCTCTAAAAATAACAATGATATCTTCAAATTGAATAAATCGCAAAATATCATTTGGATTTTGTCAAACGGGTGTAAATAACTCTAAGGTTTGTAGGGATTTAAGCAATCCATGTGATTCCCCTCCTACCTGGAAATCCATAGATTGAGTTATTTGTTTTTATGAATTGAGATATTGATAAAGTATTATCAACAAATGTAATAACAAAAAAATCCAATATTGTTATGATATTGAAATTTCATACATCATCACAGATACATTCAACTAGAAGCACCCAAAGAAATGTAGGATGCCTAAAAAGTTGAATAAATAGTATTAACGAATATATACTTCCCCAATGAATCGTATAGTGGAATGAAACCCGCTTACTCGATTACAAGAGGTAACTGATTTTATCAAAGAAACGTTCTGTTTTAAATACATCTCAATCTTCGTGGCAAGGAACTCACATAAGATGATATGATTCATAACATAATTGTCGTCATATATATATATATATATATATATATATATATATATATGTGTGTGTGTGTGTATCAGCAAACGATACTAATGTACCAGTATAAGCTGAAATATAACCTCTAGAGAAAATCAATAACCTAATGTAACAATGTTTTTTTGGGAAATAAAATTAAATATCACGGGATAAAGTAATTTCTCGGGACCAAAAATGAAGGCGTTAGATGTAGAAACAACTCCAAAGGATTGTGAGTTCAAAAACAATTTCACACATGTGACATTTACGAGCCATGTGGATGAAATCCTCAAAGGGTCGGGGTTAGGGTAAGAGTCATAAATGATTTTTCAATACCTAGAGCAAATATACACCTATTGTCTCAAGTGATAATGGATATTTTAAATTTTAACATGGATACATGTATCCTTACACTAAATACGAGCTTAAACCATCTTATGAACTAGATCATTTTTTTATGTTGATCGTATATTAATTTTTTTTTTGAAATTTTTATTTGATGTATTTAAGTAGTTATATTTATATGTATATACACCAGAATTTTCCACCATCATAGATGTAAATAAATACATCTAAACAAATACAAAACTCCAATATTCTCTATTCCATGTAGGAATGTATCGAGGAGAATTTAAGTTTGTGGAACCTCCCACATAATCTAAAGTAATAGATTAATATTAATTTCCCCCAACATAATACTTAGACGATGAACTGTCATATTAATAAGAACCTTGTTAAAATACTTGTATCCATTGGAAATTATACGAATGGAAATAGGTATATATACATAAACTTCTAATGACATGAAAGAAATATATATTAGAGAAATTAATGTGTCAAATTAATGGATTCTCTAAGTTATTAAATTATATTTTGTCACCATAAAGAACTTTGGGACAATGATACATATATATTTTGACATAACCATGTGGGCACTATGGTCATGACATAGAGATCCATGTATTGAAAATATACATAAACACATTATTTGATTGAAAGGCAAAATGAAACAATTAACCGAATTGCATTGTTGACTTCTGCAGCACAAGAAGCAACACCACTATCATAATATGCCATCTCGAATACCTATAACTTATATATACCTAATCCTTAGCTAAGACGGGAATGAGACCATCCTAAAGATAAGGATACAATATATAAATATTCCATTCTTACAACGAATACAAGGTTATATTTATGGACATAAACAACCAGAAAGCGGGCCATTAAAGTACTTTATGGTTCTGGTTTCGACACGATGAAAGCATGTCGTACTATTGTCCACGTGAAATGTTGCATTCCTAGCTCTTACTATATGTATAAGGCTCACCACCCTATTATCTCATTAAGTTTACATGACTTAGAATGCTAGAGAATTTACATCAAAAGGACTTGATGGTTATTGCATACATATATATGTATATATATATATATACTGAGATCAATGTATAGTCTCATATAACCTACGAGTAGATGTAAAATGGTCTCATAGAGTAGTAGAAGTTGTTATCAAAAGAAAGTAGATGTTAACTACATCAATGGTTATGCGCACCAATATACAAACATCTACATGGGTTATGCAATATTACATGCAACTTTACTAATTTGTTTTTAGACCCCCTACTAGCCAACCAATATCATGCATACCAGTTGGTAACTGGATATAAGCCTGATCTTTTACATTTATGCATGTTTGGTTGTGCAGTATATGTGCCAATTGCGCCCCACCAGCGCACCAAAATGGGTCATAAAAAACGATAAAGTCGATATGTTGGTTATAAATCTCCAACAATTATCCGCTATTTAAAACCTTTGACGAGTAATTCTTATAACGCATGATTTGCAGATTGTCACTTTGATGACAGTCTTCCCGTCGTTAGGGGGAGATAGGAAAAAGTATTTTCCAAAGGAACGACGGGAACTGTCATGGAACATTTCCATGTTATTTTGATCCTCAAACTTCACAATGTAAAGTTGAAGTCAAACGAATCAGACTCGATACCTGATACGTTTAATGTTATATAAGAAGTGACAATATAATACATATAAGCTGCAAATATACCCGTAAAGTCAAAAAGTCCCTATACAAGGGCACAACGCCACTGGAAAGAGCGTTGTAATCACACATGGTGGAGGTTTGGTTGAGGCCGTAGCTCCCGAAAGGAAATGGGGGAAACTACATGGTTCGATAAATACTCATCTAATGGAAGAGAAGAGTAAGGCACAACCAATATTTATCATCGACCTTTTATGAGATTATTTCTGATCATAAACTATGTCCATGAATCATTACTGGAGGACGCTTCGAAGTTAATATTGATTCCAAAGATCAAGAAAATCTCGAATGAATATGAATCGCTGGACAGATCATATCCAATGATGATATATTTGCATAGATCGTTGCTTATGAAATGATAAAGCACGATGATATCGAACCATGCTTAGTTGAAAAATATCAACATAAGCAAATTGGCCTACATAAGCAATCCATGATATTTATAATATTTAACAAATGAACAAGTTTTTGGTTTGGTAGTGCTAACCCACCAAGTGTAAAGCCTGTAGGACATAGATAAATCATTTGTTCTAGAAGCGTAATGAGAATAATTAAGTCGTAATGTATAAGACTTCCCTTTGGCGCAAGGTTTCTCACAACGTCCTGGATTGACAACGAAAATTACTTTCATGTGATGAACGTTAAAACGTTTTGCTAATTATTTAGCATAGTAGTTTCCGAAGAGCTGGAAAACGCAACTCATTGAGGTGGTTGATATATATCTATGGAGATCTAAATTAAGAGATATATAAAAGTACTTGATGAAATTAAACCACATAGTGCGTTTTCAATAAAGATGAAAACATAAATTTTGCCCTTGCGTATTTATTTAAGAAAACAAGTTCTAGATTTTAATGTGGTTTAACATGTTGATGTATGAATATAATAGTACTCTTGATGAAACAAGAGAAACCACAAGATACTTGAAATCTGAATTTGAGATGAAAGATCTTGGGAAAACTTGGTTTTATCTAGCTACTTGAGCTATGACACCAAGTTTGTGGAATATTAATCCACCAATACGCATATGTCCCCAAATGATTAGGCGATTTAATATGGACAAAGCGTATATGGCTAGCACTTCCATGATCGGTTAAAGTGTTGGATATTAGGAAATATCTATTCCGTCTAAAAGAATATGACGAAGAGGTGTTCGGAGCTGGAACTTCGTACTTAAGTACAATAGGCGCATTATTGTACCTTAGATAATGCACTTGACCATATATTATCTCTCAGTGAACTTGTTAGCTATATTTATGTAACACCCTAAAAATCAGGGCGAACAAAAACTTTCATTTAATAGAAAGATGGTATACAACGTACGCCAAGGCGTGAGCTCATCCCAAAAACAGGGGTATAAGTAATGTACGATTAATTACAAAGTTTGTAATCAAGGAGAAATACAATAACCAAACTAGTCTAGTTCTGTCTAAGAAGAAGACTACAAAAGGGTTATCGTTCTACGGTAAGTCTCGCGGTCATAGTAGACCGGTATCTCCAATATTCCCCCAAGCTCACTCTACGTCCGAGGCCTACTTGGGGACGATGTCCCGAGTACCTGAGAGACACATCGACACCAAACAAGTGTTAGGCTAAAGGAGCCTAGTGAGTTGTACAAATAATATCATACATGAAGAACGTAATAATACATACGAGATATACAAGATTATGCTAGCAACACAAAGTAGCATGTTAAACCGGTTTATTATTTTATCTGCGGAAACAGTGGGCGCGACCCACCTCCACCAACCAATGCCCCGACATTCACTGATTCCAAACACCTCGATGTCCCGAATTTAGCATGGCAACATCATCCGAGGCCCGCGCACCAAGGAGCAACCTGAGGGCCGGCGACATAGGGGCATTCCTATTTCAGAACCTCCCAAGACTGTTTGGTGTGGACACATTGCGTTGGTTCGTCCATGTTATTATCATTTAGGATCGTGAGACGGAATTTAGCATCGCGTCACGTCCAGATCATTTCCACACAAGACCTAGATACTGAATTTAGTATAGCATCTAGTCCATATCAATTACACATAAACCTCGACACTGAATTTAGCATAGCGTCATTTATAGAGGTATACATCGGGATCTCAAGCCCTTTATATCATTCCGGGTATGCCCCATTTCGGATGTCAATTCCATTCTTACATAATCCCAAGTCATGTATCATGTCGTGCATTTCGTATAAGTACATTTATCATACAACCTGTAGGTTTAACACATACGAAATAGCATACGATAATTTCATCTCATGCAAAGAGTCACACCATCCAAAGCATTCCTACTAGTATAGCATTTCATACATACCATGAGTGTCCTCAACTAGACATGAGAAGTAATCTATACCAAGTTCACATATATCCACATAATAAAGCAAGGAATAGACTCCATCAAAATGATGTGCTCTCAATTTTAACAAAATAGTTTTAGCAACTCACCTTAGGGTTTTGTGATAAAACCCCCAAATCCCAAGATTAGGTCAAATACGAGCACAAACCTAAATCAAGTAAATCGAACCCTAGATTAGTTCATAACCTTTATTATACACATAGATCCAACCTACAAGGGTTTATTTGAAGCTTACCAAGTGAGATCCAAGCTAGAACCGTAAGTCTTGAGCTTCCCTCTTTCCGAGCGACAATGGTGGAGAAGGGGCGAGTGAGGAAGATGAAGTGAGTGAGGGGTGATTTCCAACTAGTTAGCTCCAAGTATGGATTTAACTTCAAGATCTTGTAGGGTTTCGGATTTGGAGAAGGTAGGGAGAAAATTCAGGTGGAATGGTTGAGAAATGGGAGAGTGGTGACCAAATGAAGTTAAGAAGGGTTAAAAACCCGTTTTCTGAAATTGACAGCAGCCTAGCGATCGCTAGGCTTGAGAGCTAGCGATCGCTAGCTTGGTTCATTCCGGATCGAGAGTGTGATCGCGAGCAAAAACAGGAATCGTGGGAATTTGCCTAGCGATCGCTAGGGTTGTGGCTAGCGATCGCTAGCATCTGACTATTTTCAATCCTATTTTGTTTCGGCCATAACTTCTTCGTTTTAACTCCGTTTTCGATTCCGAAAGAACCGTTGGACTCGTAATTGAATTTTCCTAACATAATAGACCATAAAATGCATGATTTGATCTAAAATTCAAATTTTCATATTTTATCAAGGAGTCGTTATTATACCGAAATTACGGGTGTTACAATCCTCCCCACCTAACTAAAATTTCGTCCCCAAAATTTGTTACACCTATGCGAACATCCGCGGGTATCTCCGCTTCATGTCTTCCTCGGCTTCCCACGTGACATTAGCACCTCGGTGGTGCTTCCATTGAACCTTGACCATCGTCACCTCTTTATGGCGTAGTTTCTTCGTTTTCCTTTCTAAGATCGCTTCCGGTTCTTCGATACATCGGTTACCGGTGTCAACTCGAATCTCCGATAGAGGAATGACGCTGTCTTCTTCTGCTAGGCATTTCCGCAAGTAACACACGTGAAAAGTGGGGTGTATCCCATCCATTTCGGGCAGTAGCTCTAACCGATAAGCTTGTTGTCCCACCTTTTCCAAAATGGTAAACGGTCCTAGGAAACGTGGGCTAAGCTTCCCCCGTTTCCCAAACCGTATGATACCTTTCCAAGGGGACACTTTCAACATCACACGCTCCCCCACTTGGAATTCTACGGGTCGACGTTTCTTGTCGGCGTAGCTCTTTTGTCGGTCTTGGGCGGCTTTCAAGCGCTCGCGGATACCCTTTACTTTATCCGTCGTCTCTTGTATGATCTCGGGTCCCGCAAATTGCTTTTCACCCGCCTCCAACCAACACGTCGGTGTTCTACACTTCCGTTCGTATAGCGCCTCGAACGGTGCCATCCCAATGCTAGAGTGGAAGCTATTGTTGTATGCAAATTCCACTAGCGGTAGGTGGGTATCCCAATTCCCACCAAAGTCAATCACGCACGACCGCAACATGTCTTCTAGTGTCTGTATCGTTCGTTCACTCTGTCCGTCGGTTTGAGGGTGGTAAGCGGTGCTCAACTTGAGTTTCGTACCCAAGCCCTCTTGTAATCCATGCCAAAACTGGGAAGTAAATCGGCTATCTCTATCCGAGACAATCGATAATGGTACACCGTGTCTTCTCACGATCTCCTTTATGTAGAGTTTGGCCAATTTATCCATGGGTAGGGTTTCACGCATCTCGAGAAAGTGAGCACTCTTCGTGAGTCGGTCCACGATCACCCAGATAGTGTCGTGACCCCTTATGGTTCTCGGGAGTTTGGTCACGAAGTCCATGGTAATATGCTCCCACTTCCATTCCGGGATGTCCAAAGGTTGCAAACTCCCATAGGGCTTTTGGTGTTCCGCCTTAACTTGAAGGCATGTGACACACTTCTCGACATAACTAGCCACGTCAAGTTTCATGACCGGCCACCAATAGTTCATCTTCAAGTCTCGGTACATCTTGGTGCTCCCGGGATGTATGGAATACTTGGATTTGTGGGCATCATCCAAGAGTAGCTCCCGGTTGCCACCAAGTTTCGGCACCCAAACTCGGCCTTGAAACAGTTTAAGCCCGCGGCTATCCTCGGTCAACAACTCCTTTTGCTTCACCATCACCTCATCCTTGAGGTTTTCTTCTCGAAGGGCTTCCGCTTGACTCGCCTTGATCCTTTCCATCAAACTCGACACCACGCTAATCCGGTTAAGGGTCACGCCAACGCTATCACCATAGTTCTTACGGCTCAAGGCGTCGGCGACTACGTTCGCCTTACCGGGGTGGTACAATAAGTCGCAGTCATAGTCCTTTAGTAGCTCGAGCCATCTCCTTTGCCGCATGTTGAGCTCCTTTTGGTCGAAAATGTGTTGGAGACTCTTGTGATCGGTGTATAGTGTACACTTGGTTCCGTAAAGGTAGTGTCGCCACAACTTCAAGGCAAACACCACCGTCGCTAACTCCAAATCGTGCACCGGATAATTCCTTTCGTGATCTTTCAACTGTCGAGAGGCGTAGGAGATCACCTTGCCTCGTTGCATGAGCACGCACCCGAGTCCCATCTTGGACGCGTCGCTTTAGACCACGAAGTCTTCCGTCCCGTCCGGTAATGATAAAATCGGCGCTTGACATAACTTCTTCTTGAGTGTCTGAAAGGCCTCTTCTTGTTTATCGGTCCATAGAAACTTGGCGTTCTTCTTCGTTAGCACCGTAAGCGACGAAGCGATCTTCGAGAAATCCTGAATGAATCTTCGGTAGTAACCCGCTAAGCCTAGAAAGCTTCGTATTTCTGACGGGTTCGTCGGCGACTTCCAACTCATCATGGCCTCGATCTTCGCCGGATCCACCTTGATTCCGTCTCGCGACACCACATGTCCTAGAAACTGTACCTCGTGGAGCCAAAACTCGCACTTTGAGAACTTGGCGTACAATTTCTCGTCTCTAAGCACGTTCAATACTTCTCGTAAGTGTCGCTCGTGCTCGGCCTCATCTTTGGAATAGACCAAGATATCGTCGATAAAGACTATGACCGACTTATCTAAGAATGGTCTACACACTCGGTTCATCAAGTCCATGAATACCGCCGGTGCGTTGGTCAAACCAAACGGCATCACTAAGAACTCATAGTGCCCATATCTCGTTCGGAAGGCTGTCTTAGGCACGTCGTCCTCCTTCACCCTAACTTGGTGATATCCGGATCGTAGGTCAATCTTCGAGAAGCACCCGGCACCTTGTAGTTGATCGAAGAGGTCGTCGATCCGAGGTAAGGGGTATTTGTTCTTTACCGTCCTCTTGTTTAGTTCACGATAGTCGATGCACATTCTCATGGAGCCGTCCTTCTTTTTGACGAAAAGGACCGGTGCTCCCCACGGTGACGAACTCGGTCGGATGAATCCCTTCTCGGAGAGCTCTTGCAATTGCGTCATCATCTCCTTCATTTCGGTCGGAGCCAATCGGTACGGAGCGCGCGCGATCGGAGCCGCTCCGGGTGTAAGGTCAATGTGGAACTCCACTTGGCGTTCCGGTGGTAATCCGGGCAAATCCTCCGGAAAGACGTCCGGAAATTCCCGCACCACATTCACATCGGCGAGCTCTTTCTTCTCTAACTTAGTATTGATGACGTAAGCTAAAAAGGAGGTGCATCCCTTGGCTAGGCACTTCCTTGCCTTAACCATCGAGATGGTCGTGTAGGCGCCCTTCTTCTTATCCCCATACACGGTAATCGGTTTTCCGTTAGGCACCGGTAACGTGACCATCTTTTTGCCGCAACCTATGTTGGCGTCGTGTGTGCGCAACCAATCGATCCCTAGCACTACGTCGAAACTACCGACATTCATGGGTATGAGGGTAGCGGAGAAAGGTTCTCCATCTAACTCTATAGTGCACCCCTCAAAGCAATCCCGAACGGTCACAAGAAATCTGCCCGCTACTTCTACTACTAACGCATCAGATAAGGGAGTGGTAGGCATAGTGAATTTCCTAGCTAAAGTGTCATGTACAAAAGAGCGTTCGGCACCCGTATCGAAAAGAATAAGCGCAGGTATGGAGTTAACAAGGAACGTACCCGATACAAGATCGGATGCCTCTCTCGCCTCCGTGGCCGTCATCTGAAAGGCTCGGCTAGTCACCTTCGGCGGGTTTCCTCCCTTCGCAACCGATCCGCTTGGGCTCTCGGTAACCGTCTTCTTGAACTTCGGGCAAGCATCCCGATAGTGCCCCGGTTCCTTGCAATCGTAGCACACCGCCACCCGGGCCATACAATCTCGGGCCACATGGCCCTTCCTCCCGCACTTCCCACAAGTAGTGGGGTTTTCCGGCAAATCACGGCGGCAAGGTCCATGATGCTTGCTTCGGCACCGGTTGCACCATTTTGCTTCATTACGGTTTCCACCTCGCCTCCCCTCTTGAAAGGCCTTGCTCGGTCGAGCCGACATGGCGGCCTCCTCAAATCTTCTCTTTTGCCCGGCTTGGTAGCCTTCCACCCGGGCTTGGGTGATGTCATCCTCGATCCGCATAGACTCTTCGATCGCCTCATGTAGGGTGGTGACCCTTGCGATCCTCACCGCCGATCTCATCTCGGCCGGTAACCCACGTGAATAGGCTTTGATCTTGGACTTTTCATCGGGAGCCAAGTGCTCCACCATCCCGAGCTTCTCCAAAAAGTCCTTTGCGTAAAAGGAGACGGGGTTGTTGCCTTTCTTCATTCCCCGGAATTCGTCCTCGATTTTGTCAAGGGCTCGCTCGCTACAGTATTTCTCGAGCGTCTTCTTCTTGAATTCGGCCCAAGAGAGCCTAGCGTACACCTCCGGCGCGGAGGGAAGAGCGGGTCAAGTTCCACCACGTGAGGGCCTCGCCCTTAAGAAGGTGGGATGCGAACTTGACTCGTTGGGAAGAGTCGCACTCACTAGCCTCAAAGGCCATCTCCATCTCGCGGAGCCAATTCAAACAAACCACCGGGTCGGTACACCCCCGGAACTCCGGCGGTTTGCACCCCAAGAAGTTCTTGTAGGAGCACCCCTTAGCTTTCCCTTTCTCTTTCTCCTTATCTCCCGTGACTCAGGTCTCCTCGGTGACCACCACCACCTCCGCATCTCCCGACGCCGTAGCGGCGTTCTCTCCCACCGTCTCGTTGCGTCGGTGGCTAGCATCACGATCCTCCAACATTTTCATGAAGGACTCTTGTTGTTTGCTCATGGCCTCGTTCACGGCCTTCATCACGCTATCGAGCATTCTCATCTCCGGGGTCACCTCGGTTAGGACCGGGTTTGGATCCTCGAGATTGACCCTTGGCACGTGCTCCGTTCCCCCACCGAGAACGGGAAGCCTCGGTGGACTCTCAACCGTCTCGACCCGCACGTGTTGGTCAGCGGTCGAAGCGGTTTGGTCGGGTGGTCCTCTTGCGGCGCCCGTTTGACTACGGGTGTTCGCCATACTAATCTGTCACACACAAATGCACGAGAACAGGATAAGAATAGACTACTTACGAACTCCAACATTTATCATCATCATAATAACAGTTACTCAAACACTCGCGTACAACGCATTCATAGATCAGTAGCTAGGTGATTTATGAACTAATCATACATAAGCATCCTCGTTACCATCACCACAACTTTGAGTAAACGTGAATTCGTAAACCTATTGCTCTCCCCACCTAAGGTTCTACCCAAGGTATGTATCGTGTTTACTAGTTTGCTAAGTTTAAGTCTAGGCATACTACAGTGATCACCTAGTTCGCTTAAACTAAAGCTCTGATACCAACTTGTAACACCCTAAAAATCAGGGCGAACAAAAACTTTCATTTAATAGAAAGATGGTATACAACGTACGCCAAGGCGTGAGCTCATCCCAAAAACAGGGGTATAAGTAATGTACGATTAATTACAAAGTTTGTAATCAAGGAGAAATACAATAACCAAACTAGTCTAGTTCTGTCTAAGAAGAAGACTACAAAAGGGTTATCGTTCTACGGTAAGTCTCGCGGTCATAGTAGACCGGTATCTCCAATATTCCCCCAAGCTCACTCTACGTCCGAGGCCTACTTGGGGACGATGTCCCGAGTACCTGAGAGACACATCGACACCAAACAAGTGTTAGGCTAAAGGAGCCTAGTGAGTTGTACAAATAATATCATACATGAAGAACGTAATAATACATACGAGATATACAAGATTATGCTAGCAACACAAAGTAGCATGTTAAACCGGTTTATTATTTTATCTGCGGAAACAGTGGGCGCGACCCACCTCCACCAACCAATGCCCCGACATTCACTGATTCCAAACACCTCGATGTCCCGAATTTAGCATGGCAACATCATCCGAGGCCCGCGCACCAAGGAGCAACCCGAGGGCCGGCGACATAGGGGCATTCCTATTTCAGAACCTCCCAAGACTGTTTGGTTTGGACACATTGCGTTGGTTCGTCCATGTTATTATCATTTAGGATCGTGAGACGGAATTTAGCATCGCGTCACGTCCAGATCATTTCCACACAAGACCTAGATACTGAATTTAGCATAGCATCTAGTCCATATCAATTACACATAAACCTCGACACTGAATTTAGCATAGCGTCATTTATAGAGGTATACATCGGGATCTCAAGCCCTTTATATCATTCCGGGTATGCCCCATTTCGGATGTCAATTCCATTCTTACATAATCCCAAGTCATGTATCATGTCGTGCATTTCGTATAAGTACATTTATCATACAACCTGTAGGTTTAACACATACGAAATAGCATACGATAATTTCATCTCATGCAAAGAGTCACACCATCCAAAGCATTCCTACTAGTATAGCATTTCATACATACCATGAGTGTCCTCAACTAGACATGAGAAGTAATCTATACCAAGTTCACATATATCCACATAATAAAGCAAGGAATAGACTCCATCAAAATGATGTGCTCTCAATTTTAACAAAATAGTTTTAGCAACTCACCTTAGGGTTTTGTGATAAAACCCCCAAATCCCAAGATTAGGTCAAATACGAGCACAAACCTAAATCAAGTAAATCGAACCCTAGATTAGTTCATAACCTTTATTATACACATAGATCCAACCTACAAGGGTTTATTTGAAGCTTACCAAGTGAGATCCAAGCTAGAACCCTAAGTCTTGAGCTTCCCTCTTTCCGAGCGACAATGGTGGAGAAGGGGCGAGTGAGGAAGATGAAGTGAGTGAGGGGTGATTTCCAACTAGTTAGCTCCAAGTATGGATTTAACTTCAAGATCTTGTAGGGTTTCGGATTTGGAGAAGGTAGGGAGAAAATTCAGGTGGAATGGTTGAGAAATGGGAGAGTGGTGACCAAATGAAGTTAAGAAGGGTTAAAAACCCGTTTTCTGAAATTGACAGCAGACTAGCGATCGCTAGGCTTGAGAGCTAGCGATCGCTAGCTTGGTTCATTCCGGATCGAGAGTGTGATCGCGAGCAAAAACAGGAATCGTGGGAATTTGCCTAGCGATCGCTAGGGTTGTGGCTAGCGATCGCTAGCATCTGACTATTTTCAATCCTATTTTGTTTCGGCCATAACTTCTTCGTTTTAACTCCGTTTTCGATTCCGAAAGAACCGTTGGACTCGTAATTGAATTTTCCTAACATAATAGACCATAAAATGCATGATTTGATCTAAAATTCAAATTTCCATATTTTATCAAGGAGTCGTTATTATACCGAAATTACGGGTGTTACAATCCTCCCCACCTAACTAAAATTTCGTCCCCGAAATTTGTTACACCTATGCGAACATCCGCGGGTATCTCCGCTTCATGTCTTCCTCGGCTTCCCACGTGACATTAGCACCTCGGTGGTGCTTCCATTGAACCTTGACCATCGTCACCTCTTTATGGCGTAGTTTCTTCGTTTTCCTTTCTAAGATCGCTTCCGGTTCTTCGATACATCGGTTACCGGTGTCAACTCGAATCTCCGATAGAGGAATGACGCTGTCTTCTTCTGCTAGGCATTTCCGCAAGTAACACACGTGAAAAGTGGGGTGTATCCCATCCATTTCGGGCGGTAGCTCTAACCGATAAGCTTGTTGTCCCACCTTTTCCAAAATGGTAAACGGTCCTAGGAAACGTGGGCTAAGCTTCCCCCGTTTCCCAAACCGTATGATACCTTTCCAAGGGGACACTTTCAACATCACACGCTCCCCCACTTGGAATTCTACGGGTCGACGTTTCTTGTCGGCGTAGCTCTTTTGTCGGTCTTGGGCGGCTTTCAAGCGCTCGCGGATACCCTTTACTTTATCCGCCGTCTCTTGTATGATCTCGGGTCCCGCAAATTGCTTTTCACCCGCCTCCAACCAACACGTCGGTGTTCTACACTTCCGTTCGTATAGCGCCTCGAACGGTGCCATCCCAATGCTAGAGTGGAAGCTATTGTTGTATGCAAATTCCACTAGCGGTAGGTGGGTATCCCAATTCCCACCAAAGTCAATCACGCACGACCGCAACATGTCTTCTAGTGTCTGTATCGTTCGTTCACTCTGTCCGTCGGTTTGAGGGTGGTAAGCGGTGCTCAACTTGAGTTTCGTACCCAAGCCCTCTTGTAATCCATGCCAAAACTGGGAAGTAAATCGGCTATCTCTATCCGAGACAATCGATAATGGTACACCGTGTCTTCTCACGATCTCCTTTATGTAGAGTTTGGCCAATTTATCCATGGGTAGGGTTTCACGCATCTCGAGAAAGTGAGCACTCTTCGTGAGTCGGTCCACGATCACCCAGATAGTGTCGTGACCCCTTAAGGTTCTCGGGAGTTTGGTCACGAAGTCCATGGTAATATGCTCCCACTTCCATTCCGGGATGTCCAAAGGTTGCAAACTCCCATAGGGCTTTTGGTGTTCCGCCTTAACTTGAAGGCATGTGACACACTTCTCGACATAACTAGCCACGTCAAGTTTCATGACCGGCCACCAATAGTTCATCTTCAAGTCTCGGTACATCTTGGTGCTCCCGGGATGTATGGAATACTTGGATTTGTGGGCATCATCCAAGAGTAGCTCCCGGTTGCCACCAAGTTTCGGCACCCAAACTCGGCCTTGAAACAGTTTAAGCCCGCGGCTATCCTCGGTCAACAACTCCTTTTGCTTCACCATCACCTCATCCTTGAGGTTTTCTTCTCGAAGGGCTTCCGCTTGACTCGCCTTGATCCTTTCCATCAAACTCGACACCACGCTAATCCGGTTAAGGGTCACGCCAACGCTATCACCATAGTTCTTACGGCTCAAGGCGTCGGCGACTACGTTCGCCTTACCGGGGTGGTACAATAAGTCGCAGTCATAGTCCTTTAGTAGCTCGAGCCATCTCCTTTGCCGCATGTTGAGCTCCTTTTGGTCGAAAATGTGTTGGAGACTCTTGTGATCGGTGTATAGTGTACACTTGGTTCGGTAAAGGTAGTGTCGCCACAACTTCAAGGCAAACACCACCGCCGCTAACTCCAAATCGTGCACCGGATAATTCCTTTCGTGATCTTTCAACTGTCGAGAGGCGTAGGAGATCACCTTGCCTCGTTGCATGAGCACGCACCCGAGTCCCATCTTGGACGCGTCGCTATAGACCACGAAGTCTTCCGTCCCGTCCGGTAATGATAAAATCGGCGCTTGACATAACTTCTTCTTGAGTGTCTGAAAGGCCTCTTCTTGTTTATCGGTCCATAGAAACTTGGCGTTCTTCTTCGTTAGCACCGTAAGCGATGAAGCGATCTTCGAGAAATCCTGAATGAATCTTCGGTAGTAACCCGCTAAGCCTAGAAAGCTTCGTATTTCTGACGGGTTCGTCGGCGACTTCCAACTCATCATGGCCTCGATCTTCGCCGGATCCACCTTGATTCCGTCTCGCGACACCACATGTCCTAGAAACTGTACCTCGTGGAGCCAAAACTCGCACTTTGAGAACTTGGCGTACAATTTCTCGTCTCTAAGCACGTTCAATACTTCTCGTAAGTGTCGCTCGTGCTCGGCCTCATCTTTGGAATAGACCAAGATATCGTCGATAAAGACTATGACCGACTTATCTAAGAATGGTCTACACACTCGGTTCATCAAGTCCATGAATACCGCCGGTGCGTTGGTCAAACCAAACGGCATCACTAAGAACTCATAGTGCCCATATCTCGTTCGGAAGGCTGTCTTAGGCACGTCGTCCTCCTTCACCCTAACTTGGTGATATCCGGATCGTAGGTCAATCTTCGAGAAGCACCCGGCACCTTGTAGTTGATCGAAGAGGTCGTCGATCCGAGGTAAGGGGTATTTGTTCTTTACCGTCCTCTTGTTTAGTTCACGATAGTCGATGCACATTCTCATGGAGCCGTCCTTCTTTTTGACGAAAAGGACCGGTGCTCCCCACGGTGACGAACTCGGTCGGATGAATCCCTTCTCGGAGAGCTCTTGCAATTGCGTCATCATCTCCTTCATTTCGGTCGGAGCCAATCGGTACGGAGCGCGCGCGATCGGAGCCGCTCCGGGTGTAAGGTCAATGTGGAACTCCACTTGGCGTTCCGGTGGTAATCCGGGCAAATCCTCCGGAAAGACGTCCGGAAATTCCCGCACCACATTCACATCGGCGAGCTCTTTCTTCTCTAACTTAGTATTGATGACGTAAGCTAAAAAGGAGGTGCATCCCTTGGCTAGGCACTTCCTTGCCTTAACCATCGAGATGGTCGTGTAGGCGCCCTTCTTCTTATCCCCATACACGGTAATCGGTTTTCCGTTAGGCACCGGTAACGTGACCATCTTTTTGCCGCAACCTATGTTGGCGTCGTGTGTGCGCAACCAATCGATCCCTAGCACTACGTCGAAACTACCGACATTCATGGGTATGAGGGTAGCGGAGAAAGGTTCTCCATCTAACTCTATAGTGCACCCCTCAAAGCAATCCCGAACGGTCACAAGAAATCTGCCCGCTACTTCTACTACTAACGCATCAGATAAGGGAGTGGTAGGCATAGTGAATTTCCTAGCTAAAGTGTCATGTACAAAAGAGCGTTCGGCACCCGTATCGAAAAGAATAAGCGCAGGTATGGAGTTAACAAGGAACGTACCCGATACAAGATCGGATGCCTCTCTCGCCTCCGTGGCCGTCATCTGAAAGGCTCGGCTAGTCACCTTCGGCGGGTTTCCTCCCTTCGCAACCGATCCGCTTGGGCTCTCGGTAACCGTCTTCTTGAACTTCGGGCAAGCATCCCGATAGTGCCCCGGTTCCTTGCAATCGTAGCACACCGCCACCCGGGCCATACAATCTCGGGCCACATGGCCCTTCCTCCCGCACTTCCCACAAGTAGTGGGGTTTTCCGGCAAATCACGGCGGCAAGGTCCATGATGCTTGCTTCGGCACCGGTTGCACCATTTTGCTTCATTACGGTTTCCACCTCGCCTCCCCTCTTGAAAGGCCTTGCTCGGTCGAGCCGACATGGCGGCCTCCTCAAATCTTCTCTTTTGCCCGGCTTGGTAGCCTTCCACCCGGGCTTGGGTGATGTCATCCTCGATCCGCATAGACTCTTCGATCGCCTCATGTAGGGTGGTGACCCTTGCGATCCTCACCGCCGATCTCATCTCGGCCGGTAACCCACGTGAATAGGCTTTGATCTTGGACTTTTCATCGGGAGCCAAGTGCTCCACCATCCCGAGCTTCTCCAAAAAGTCCTTTGCGTAAAAGGAGACGGGGTTGTTGCCTTTCTTCATTCCCCGGAATTCGTCCTCGATTTTGTCAAGGGCTCGCTCGCTACAGTATTTCTCGAGCGTCTTCTTCTTGAATTCGGCCCAAGAGAGCCTAGCGTACACCTCCGGCGCGAGGGAAGAGCGGGTCAAGTTCCACCACGTGAGGGCCTCGCCCTTAAGAAGGTGGGATGCGAACTTGACTCGTTGGGAAGAGTCGCACTCACTAGCCTCAAAGGCCATCTCCATCTCGCGGAGCCAATTCAAACAAACCACCGGGTCGGTACACCCCCGGAACTCCGGCGGTTTGCACCCCAAGAAGTTCTTGTAGGAGCACCCCTTAGCTTTCCCTTTCTCTTTCTCCTTATCTCCCGTGACTCGGGTCTCCTCGGTGACCACCACCACCTCCGCATCTCCCGACGCCGTAGCGGCGTTCTCTCCCACCGTCTCGTTGCGTCGGTGGCTAGCATCACGATCCTCCAACATTTTCATGAAGGACTCTTGTTGTTTGCTCATGGCCTCGTTCACGGCCTTCATCACGCTATCGAGCATTCTCATCTCCGGGTCACCTCGGTTAGGACCGGGTTTGGATCCTCGAGATTGACCCTTGGCACGTGCTCCGTTCCCCCACCGAGAACGGGAAGCCTCGGTGGACTCTCAACCGTCTCGACCCGCACGTGTTGGTCAGCGGTCGAAGCGGTTTGGTCGGGTGGTCCTCTTGCGGCGCCCGTTTGACTACGGGTGTTCGCCATACTAATCTGTCACACACAAATGCACGAGAACAGGATAAGAATAGACTACTTACGAACTCCAACATTTATCATCATCATAATAACAGTTACTCAAACACTCGCGTACAACGCATTCATAGATCAGTAGCTAGGTGATTTATGAACTAATCATACATAAGCATCCTCGTTACCATCACCACAACTTTGAGTAAACGTGAATTCGTAAACCTATTGCTCTCCCCACCTAAGGTTCTACCCAAGGTATGTATCGTGTTTACTAGTTTGCTAAGTTTAAGTCTAGGCATACTACAGTGATCACCTAGTTCGCTTAAACTAAAGCTCTGATACCAACTTGTAACACCCTAAAAATCAGGGCGAACAAAAACTTTCATTTAATAGAAAGATGGTATACAACGTACGCCAAGGCGTGAGCTCATCCCAAAAACAGGGGTATAAGTAATGTACGATTAATTACAAAGTTTGTAATCAAGGAGAAATACAATAACCAAACTAGTCTAGTTCTGTCTAAGAAGAAGACTACAAAAGGGTTATCGTTCTACGGTAAGTCTCGCGGTCATAGTAGACCGGTATCTCCAATATTCCCCCAAGCTCACTCTACGTCCGAGGCCTACTTGGGGACGATGTCCCGAGTACCTGAGAGACACATCGACACCAAACAAGTGTTAGGCTAAAGGAGCCTAGTGAGTTGTACAAATAATATCATACATGAAGAACGTAATAATACATACGAGATATACAAGATTATGCTACCAACACAAAGTAGCATGTTAAACCGGTTTATTATTTTATCTGCGGAAACAGTGGGCGCGACCCACCTCCACCAACCAATGCCCCGACATTCACTGATTCCAAACACCTCGATGTCCCGAATTTAGCATGGCAACATCATCCGAGGCCCGCGCACCAAGGAGCAACCCGAGGGCCGGCGACATAGGGGCATTCCTATTTCAGAACCTCCCAAGACTGTTTGGTTTGGACACATTGCGTTGGTTCGTCCATGTTATTATCATTTAGGATCGTGAGACGGAATTTAGCATCGCGTCACGTCCAGATCATTTCCACACAAGACCTAGATACTGAATTTAGCATAGCATCTAGTCCATATCAATTACACATAAACCTCGACACTGAATTTAGCATAGCGTCATTTATAGAGGTATACATCGGGATCTCAAGCCCTTTATATCATTCCGGGTATGCCCCATTTCGGATGTCAATTCCATTCTTACATAATCCCAAGTCATGTATCATGTCGTGCATTTCGTATAAGTACATTTATCATACAACCTGTAGGTTTAACACATACGAAATAGCATACGATAATTTCATCTCATGCAAAGAGTCACACCATCCAAAGCATTCCTACTAGTATAGCATTTCATACATACCATGAGTGTCCTCAACTAGACATGAGAAGTAATCTATACCAAGTTCACATATATCCACATAATAAAGCAAGGAATAGACTCCATCAAAATGATGTGCTCTCAATTTTAACAAAATAGTTTTAGCAACTCACCTTAGGGTTTTGTGATAAAACCCCCAAATCCCAAGATTAGGTCAAATACGAGCACAAACCTAAATCAAGTAAATCGAACCCTAGATTAGTTCATAACCTTTATTATACACATAGATCCAACCTACAAGGGTTTATTTGAAGCTTACCAAGTGAGATCCAAGCTAGAACCCTAAGTCTTGAGCTTCCCTCTTTCCGAGCGACAATGGTGGAGAAGGGGCGAGTGAGGAAGATGAAGTGAGTGAGGGGTGATTTCCAACTAGTTAGCTCCAAGTATGGATTTAACTTCAAGATCTTGTAGGGTTTCGGATTTGGAGAAGGTAGGGAGAAAATTCAGGTGGAATGGTTGAGAAATGGGAGAGTGGTGACCAAATGAAGTTAAGAAGGGTTAAAAACCCGTTTTCTGAAATTGACAGCAGACTAGCGATCGCTAGGCTTGAGAGCTAGCGATCGCTAGCTTGGTTCATTCCGGATCGAGAGTGTGATCGCGAGCAAAAACAGGAATCGTGGGAATTTGCCTAGCGATCGCTAGGGTTGTGGCTAGCGATCGCTAGCATCTGACTATTTTCAATCCTATTTTGTTTCGGCCATAACTTCTTCGTTTTAACTCCGTTTTCGATTCCGAAAGAACCGTTGGACTCGTAATTGAATTTTCCTAACATAATAGACCATAAAATGCATGATTTGATCTAAAATTCAAATTTCCATATTTTATCAAGGAGTCGTTATTATACCGAAATTACGGGTGTTACAATCCTCCCCACCTAACTAAAATTTCGTCCCCGAAATTTGTTACACCTATGCGAACATCCGCGGGTATCTCCGCTTCATGTCTTCCTCGGCTTCCCACGTGACATTAGCACCTCGGTGGTGCTTCCATTGAACCTTGACCATCGTCACCTCTTTATGGCGTAGTTTCTTCGTTTTCCTTTCTAAGATCGCTTCCGGTTCTTCGATACATCGGTTACCGGTGTCAACTCGAATCTCCGATAGAGGAATGACGCTGTCTTCTTCTGCTAGGCATTTCCGCAAGTAACACACGTGAAAAGTGGGGTGTATCCCATCCATTTCGGGCGGTAGCTCTAACCGATAAGCTTGTTGTCCCACCTTTTCCAAAATGGTAAACGGTCCTAGGAAACGTGGGCTAAGCTTCCCCCGTTTCCCAAACCGTATGATACCTTTCCAAGGGGACACTTTCAACATCACACGCTCCCCCACTTGGAATTCTACGGGTCGACGTTTCTTGTCGGCGTAGCTCTTTTGTCGGTCTTGGGCGGCTTTCAAGCGCTCGCGGATACCCTTTACTTTATCCGCCGTCTCTTGTATGATCTCGGGTCCCGCAAATTGCTTTTCACCCGCCTCCAACCAACACGTCGGTGTTCTACACTTCCGTTCGTATAGCGCCTCGAACGGTGCCATCCCAATGCTAGAGTGGAAGCTATTGTTGTATGCAAATTCCACTAGCGGTAGGTGGGTATCCCAATTCCCACCAAAGTCAATCACGCACGACCGCAACATGTCTTCTAGTGTCTGTATCGTTCGTTCACTCTGTCCGTCGGTTTGAGGGTGGTAAGCGGTGCTCAACTTGAGTTTCGTACCCAAGCCCTCTTGTAATCCATGCCAAAACTGGGAAGTAAATCGGCTATCTCTATCCGAGACAATCGATAATGGTACACCGTGTCTTCTCACGATCTCCTTTATGTAGAGTTTGGCCAATTTATCCATGGGTAGGGTTTCACGCATCTCGAGAAAGTGAGCACTCTTCGTGAGTCGGTCCACGATCACCCAGATAGTATCGTGACCCCTTAAGGTTCTCGGGAGTTTGGTCACGAAGTCCATGGTAATATGCTCCCACTTCCATTCCGGGATGTCCAAAGGTTGCAAACTCCCATAGGGCTTTTGGTGTTCCGCCTTAACTTGAAGGCATGTGACACACTTCTCGACATAACTAGCCACGTCAAGTTTCATGACCGGCCACCAATAGTTCATCTTCAAGTCTCGGTACATCTTGGTGCTCCCGGGATGTATGGAATACTTGGATTTGTGGGCATCATCCAAGAGTAGCTCCCGGTTGCCACCAAGTTTCGGCACCCAAACTCGGCCTTGAAACAGTTTAAGCCCGCGGCTATCCTCGGTCAACAACTCCTTTTGCTTCACCATCACCTCATCCTTGAGGTTTTCTTCTCGAAGGGCTTCCGCTTGACTCGCCTTGATCCTTTCCATCAAACTCGACACCACGCTAATCCGGTTAAGGGTCACGCCAACGCTATCACCATAGTTCTTACGGCTCAAGGCGTCGGCGACTACGTTCGCCTTACCGGGGTGGTACAATAAGTCGCAGTCATAGTCCTTTAGTAGCTCGAGCCATCTCCTTTGCCGCATGTTGAGCTCCTTTTGGTCGAAAATGTGTTGGAGACTCTTGTGATCGGTGTATAGTGTACACTTGGTTCGGTAAAGGTAGTGTCGCCACAACTTCAAGGCAAACACCACCGCCGCTAACTCCAAATCGTGCACCGGATAATTCCTTTCGTGATCTTTCAACTGTCGAGAGGCGTAGGAGATCACCTTGCCTCGTTGCATGAGCACGCACCCGAGTCCCATCTTGGACGCGTCGCTATAGACCACGAAGTCTTCCGTCCCGTCCGGTAATGATAAAATCGGCGCTTGACATAACTTCTTCTTGAGTGTCTGAAAGGCCTCTTCTTGTTTATCGGTCCATAGAAACTTGGCGTTCTTCTTCGTTAGCACCGTAAGCGACGAAGCGATCTTCGAGAAATCCTGAATGAATCTTCGGTAGTAACCCGCTAAGCCTAGAAAGCTTCGTATTTCTGACGGGTTCGTCGGCGACTTCCAACTCATCATGGCCTCGATCTTCGCCGGATCCACCTTGATTCCGTCTCGCGACACCACATGTCCTAGAAACTGTACCTCGTGGAGCCAAAACTCGCACTTTGAGAACTTGGCGTACAATTTCTCGTCTCTAAGCACGTTCAATACTTCTCGTAAGTGTCGCTCGTGCTCGGCCTCATCTTTGGAATAGACCAAGATATCGTCGATAAAGACTATGACCGACTTATCTAAGAATGGTCTACACACTCGGTTCATCAAGTCCATGAATACCGCCGGTGCGTTGGTCAAACCAAACGGCATCACTAAGAACTCATAGTGCCCATATCTTGTTCGGAAGGCTGTCTTAGGCACGTCGTCCTCCTTCACCCTAACTTGGTGATATCCGGATCGTAGGTCAATCTTCGAGAAGCACCCGGCACCTTGTAGTTGATCGAAGAGGTCGTCGATCCGAGGTAAGGGGTATTTGTTCTTTACCGTCCTCTTGTTTAGTTCACGATAGTCGATGCACATTCTCATGGAGCCGTCCTTCTTTTTGACGAAAAGGACCGGTGCTCCCCACGGTGACGAACTCGGTCGGATGAATCCCTTCTCGGAGAGCTCTTGCAATTGCGTCATCATCTCCTTCATTTCGGTCGGAGCCAATCGGTACGGAGCGCGCGCGATCGGAGCCGCTCCGGGTGTAAGGTCAATGTGGAACTCCACTTGGCGTTCCGGTGGTAATCCGGGCAAATCCTCCGGAAAGACGTCCGGAAATTCCCGCACCACATTCACATCGGCGAGCTCTTTCTTCTCTAACTTAGTATCGATGACGTAAGCTAAAAAGGAGGTGCATCCCTTGGCTAGGCACTTCCTTGCCTTAACCATCGAGATGGTCGTGTAGGCGCCCTTCTTCTTATCCCCATACACGGTAATCGGTTTTCCGTTAGGCACCGGTAACGTGACCATCTTTTTGCCGCAACCTATGTTGGCGTCGTGTGTGCGCAACCAATCGATCCCTAGCACTACGTCGAAACTACCGACATTCATGGGTATGAGGGTAGCGGAGAAAGGTTCTCCATCTAACTCTATAGTGCACCCCTCAAAGCAATCCCGAACGGTCACAAGAAATCTGCCCGCTACTTCTACTACTAACGCATCAGATAAGGGAGTGGTAGGCATAGTGAATTTCCTAGCTAAAGTGTCATGTACAAAAGAGCGTTCGGCACCCGTATCGAAAAGAATAAGCGCAGGTATGGAGTTAACGAGGAACGTACCCGATACAAGATCGGATGCCTCTCTCGCCTCCGTGGCCGTCATCTGAAAGGCTCGGCTAGTCACCTTCGGCGGGTTTCCTCCCTTCGCAACCGATCCGCTTGGGCTCTCGGTAACCGTCTTCTTGAACTTCGGGCAAGCATCCCGATAGTGCCCCGGTTCCTTGCAATCGTAGCACACCGCCACCCGGGCCATACAATCTCGGGCCACATGGCCCTTCCTCCCGCACTTCCCACAAGTAGTGGGGTTTTCCGGCAAATCACGGCGGCAAGGTCCATGATGCTTGCTTCGGCACCGGTTGCACCATTTTGCTTCATTACGGTTTCCACCTCGCCTCCCCTCTTGAAAGGCCTTGCTCGGTCGAGCCGACATGGCGGCCTCCTCAAATCTTCTCTTTTGCCCGGCTTGGTAGCCTTCCACCCGGGCTTGGGTGATGTCATCCTCGATCCGCATAGACTCTTCGATCGCCTCATGTAGGGTGGTGACCCTTGCGATCCTCACCGCCGATCTCATCTCGGCCGGTAACCCACGTGAATAGGCTTTGATCTTGGACTTTTCATCGGGAGCCAAGTGCTCCACCATCCCGAGCTTCTCCAAAAAGTCCTTTGCGTAAAAGGAGACGGGGTTGTTGCCTTTCTTCATTCCCCGGAATTCGTCCTCGATTTTGTCAAGGGCTCGCTCGCTACAGTATTTCTCGAGCGTCTTCTTCTTGAATTCGGCCCAAGAGAGCCTAGCGTACACCTCCGGCGCGAGGGAAGAGCGGGTCAAGTTCCACCACGTGAGGGCCTCGCCCTTAAGAAGGTGGGATGCGAACTTGACTCGTTGGGAAGAGTCGCACTCACTAGCCTCAAAGGCCATCTCCATCTCGCGGAGCCAATTCAAACAAACCACCGGGTCGGTACACCCCCGGAACTCCGGCGGTTTGCACCCCAAGAAGTTCTTGTAGGAGCACCCCTTAGCTTTCCCTTTCTCTTTCTCCTTATCTCCCGTGACTCGGGTCTCCTCGGTGACCACCACCACCTCCGCATCTCCCGACGCCGTAGCGGCGTTCTCTCCCACCGTCTCGTTGCGTCGGTGGCTAGCATCACGATCCTCCAACATTTTCATGAAGGACTCTTGTTGTTTGCTCATGGCCTCGTTCACGGCCTTCATCACGCTATCGAGCATTCTCATCTCCGGGGTCACCTCGGTTAGGACCGGGTTTGGATCCTCGAGATTGACCCTTGGCACGTGCTCCGTTCCCCCACCGAGAACGGGAAGCCTCGGTGGACTCTCAACCGTCTCGACCCGCACGTGTTGGTCAGCGGTCGAAGCGGTTTAGTCGGGTGGTCCTCTTGCGGCGCCCGTTTGACTACGGGTGTTCGCCATACTAATCTGTCACACACAAATGCACGAGAACAGGATAAGAATAGACTACTTACGAACTCCAACATTTATCATCATCATAATAACAGTTACTCAAACACTCGCGTACAACGCATTCATAGATCAGTAGCTAGGTGATTTATGAACTAATCATACATAAGCATCCTCGTTACCATCACCACAACTTTGAGTAAACGTGAATTCGTAAACCTATTGCTCTCCCCACCTAAGGTTCTACCCAAGGTATGTATCGTGTTTACTAGTTTGCTAAGTTTAAGTCTAGGCATACTACAGTGATCACCTAGTTCGCTTAAACTAAAGCTCTGATACCAACTTGTAACACCCTAAAAATCAGGGCGAACAAAAACTTTCATTTAATAGAAAGATGGTATACAACGTACGCCAAGGCGTGAGCTCATCCCAAAAACAGGGGTATAAGTAATGTACGATTAATTACAAAGTTTGTAATCAAGGAGAAATACAATAACCAAACTAGTCTAGTTCTGTCTAAGAAGAAGACTACAAAAGGGTTATCGTTCTACGGTAAGTCTCGCGGTCATAGTAGACCGGTATCTCCAATATTCCCCCAAGCTCACTCTACGTCCGAGGCCTACTTGGGGACGATGTCCCGAGTACCTGAGAGACACATCGACACCAAACAAGTGTTAGGCTAAAGGAGCCTAGTGAGTTGTACAAATAATATCATACATGAAGAACGTAATAATACATACGAGATATACAAGATTATGCTAGCAACACAAAGTAGCATGTTAAACCGGTTTATTATTTTATCTGCGGAAACAGTGGGCGCGACCCACCTCCACCAACCAATGCCCCGACATTCACTGATTCCAAACACCTCGATGTCCCGAATTTAGCATGGCAACATCATCCGAGGCCCGCGCACCAAGGAGCAACCCGAGGGCCGGCGACATAGGGGCATTCCTATTTCAGAACCTCCCAAGACTGTTTGGTTTGGACACATTGCGTTGGTTCGTCCATGTTATTATCATTTAGGATCGTGAGACGGAATTTAGCATCGCGTCACGTCCAGATCATTTCCACACAAGACCTAGATACTGAATTTAGCATAGCATCTAGTCCATATCAATTACACATAAACCTCGACACTGAATTTAGCATAGCGTCATTTATAGAGGTATACATCGGGATCTCAAGCCCTTTATATCATTCCGGGTATGCCCCATTTCGGATGTCAATTCCATTCTTACATAATCCCAAGTCATGTATCATGTCGTGCATTTCGTATAAGTACATTTATCATACAACCTGTAGGTTTAACACATACGAAATAGCATACGATAATTTCATCTCATGCAAAGAGTCACACCATCCAAAGCATTCCTACTAGTATAGCATTTCATACATACCATGAGTGTCCTCAACTAGACATGAGAAGTAATCTATACCAAGTTCACATATATCCACATAATAAAGCAAGGAATAGACTCCATCAAAATGATGTGCTCTCAATTTTAACAAAATAGTTTTAGCAACTCACCTTAGGGTTTTGTGATAAAACCCCCAAATCCCAAGATTAGGTCAAATACGAGCACAAACCTAAATCAAGTAAATCGAACCCTAGATTAGTTCATAACCTTTATTATACACATAGATCCAACCTACAAGGTTTATTTGAAGCTTACCAAGTGAGATCCAAGCTAGAACCCTAAGTCTTGAGCTTCCCTCTTTCCGAGCGACAATGGTGGAGAAGGGGCGAGTGAGGAAGATGAAGTGAGTGAGGGGTGATTTCCAACTAGTTAGCTCCAAGTATGGATTTAACTTCAAGATCTTGTAGGGTTTCGGATTTGGAGAAGGTAGGGAGAAAATTCAGGTGGAATGGTTGAGAAATGGGAGAGTGGTGACCAAATGAAGTTAGAAGGGTTAAAAACCCGTTTTCTGAAATTGACAGCAGACTAGCGATCGCTAGGCTTGAGAGCTAGCGATCGCTAGCTTGGTTCATTCCGGATCGAGAGTGTGATCGCGAGCAAAAACAGGAATCGTGGGAATTTGCCTAGCGATCGCTAGGGTTGTGGCTAGCGATCGCTAGCATCTGACTATTTTCAATCCTATTTTGTTTCGGCCATAACTTCTTCGTTTTAACTCCGTTTTCGATTCCGAAAGAACCGTTGGACTCGTAATTGAATTTTCCTAACATAATAGACCATAAAATGCATGATTTGATCTAAAATTCAAATTTCCATATTTTATCAAGGAGTCGTTATTATACCGAAATTACGGTGTTTACAATCCTCCCCACCTAACTAAAATTTCGTCCCCGAAATTTGTTACACCTATGCGAACATCCGCGGGTATCTCCGCTTCATGTCTTCCTCGGCTTCCCACGTGACATTAGCACCTCGGTGGTGCTTCCATTGAACCTTGACCATCGTCACCTCTTTATGGCGTAGTTTCTTCGTTTTCCTTTCTAAGATCGCTTCCGGTTCTTCGATACATCGGTTACCGGTGTCAACTCGAATCTCCGATAGAGGAATGACGCTGTCTTCTTCTGCTAGGCATTTCCGCAAGTAACACACGTGAAAAGTGGGGTGTATCCCATCCATTTCGGGCGGTAGCTCTAACCGATAAGCTTGTTGTCCCACCTTTTCCAAAATGGTAAACGGTCCTAGGAAACGTGGGCTAAGCTTCCCCCGTTTCCCAAACCGTATGATACCTTTCCAAGGGGACACTTTCAACATCACACGCTCCCCCACTTGGAATTCTACGGGTCGACGTTTCTTGTCGGCGTAGCTCTTTTGTCGGTCTTGGGCGGCTTTCAAGCGCTCGCGGATACCCTTTACTTTATCCGCCGTCTCTTGTATGATCTCGGGTCCCGCAAATTGCTTTTCACCCGCCTCCAACCAACACGTCGGTGTTCTACACTTCCGTTCGTATAGCGCCTCGAACGGTGCCATCCCAATGCTAGAGTGGAAGCTATTGTTGTATGCAAATTCCACTAGCGGTAGGTGGGTATCCCAATTCCCACCAAAGTCAATCACGCACGACCGCAACATGTCTTCTAGTGTCTGTATCGTTCGTTCACTCTGTCCGTCGGTTTGAGGGTGGTAAGCGGTGCTCAACTTGAGTTTCGTACCCAAGCCCTCTTGTAATCCATGCCAAAACTGGGAAGTAAATCGGCTATCTCTATCCGAGACAATCGATAATGGTACACCGTGTCTTCTCACGATCTCCTTTATGTAGAGTTTGGCCAATTTATCCATGGGTAGGGTTTCACGCATCTCGAGAAAGTGAGCACTCTTCGTGAGTCGGTCCACGATCACCCAGATAGTGTCGTGACCCCTTAAGGTTCTCGGGAGTTTGGTCACGAAGTCCATGGTAATATGCTCCCACTTCCATTCCGGGATGTCCAAAGGTTGCAAACTCCCATAGGGCTTTTGGTGTTCCGCCTTAACTTGAAGGCATGTGACACACTTCTCGACATAACTAGCCACGTCAAGTTTCATGACCGGCCACCAATAGTTCATCTTCAAGTCTCGGTACATCTTGGTGCTCCCGGGATGTATGGAATACTTGGATTTGTGGGCATCATCCAAGAGTAGCTCCCGGTTGCCACCAAGTTTCGGCACCCAAACTCGGCCTTGAAACAGTTTAAGCCCGCGGCTATCCTCGGTCAACAACTCCTTTTGCTTCACCATCACCTCATCCTTGAGGTTTTCTTCTCGAAGGGCTTCCGCTTGACTCGCCTTGATCCTTTCCATCAAACTCGACACCACGCTAATCCGGTTAAGGGTCACGCCAACGCTATCACCATAGTTCTTACGGCTCAAGGCGTCGGCGACTACGTTCGCCTTACCGGGGTGGTACAATAAGTCGCAGTCATAGTCCTTTAGTAGCTCGAGCCATCTCCTTTGCCGCATGTTGAGCTCCTTTTGGTCGAAAATGTGTTGGAGACTCTTGTGATCGGTGTATAGTGTACACTTGGTTCGGTAAAGGTAGTGTCGCCACAACTTCAAGGCAAACACCACCGCCGCTAACTCCAAATCGTGCACCGGATAATTCCTTTCGTGATCTTTCAACTGTCGAGAGGCGTAGGAGATCACCTTGCCTCGTTGCATGAGCACGCACCCGAGTCCCATCTTGGACGCGTCGCTATAGACCACGAAGTCTTCCGTCCCGTCCGGTAATGATAAAATCGGCGCTTGACATAACTTCTTCTTGAGTGTCTGAAAGGCCTCTTCTTGTTTATCGGTCCATAGAAACTTGGCGTTCTTCTTCGTTAGCACCGTAAGCGACGAAGCGATCTTCGAGAAATCCTGAATGAATCTTCGGTAGTAACCCGCTAAGCCTAGAAAGCTTCGTATTTCTGACGGGTTCGTCGGCGACTTCCAACTCATCATGGCCTCGATCTTCGCCGGATCCACCTTGATTCCGTCTCGCGACACCACATGTCCTAGAAACTGTACCTCGTGGAGCCAAAACTCGCACTTTGAGAACTTGGCGTACAATTTCTCGTCTCTAAGCACGTTCAATACTTCTCGTAAGTGTCGCTCGTGCTCGGCCTCATCTTTGGAATAGACCAAGATATCGTCGATAAAGACTATGACCGACTTATCTAAGAATGGTCTACACACTCGGTTCATCAAGTCCATGAATACCGCCGGTGCGTTGGTCAAACCAAACGGCATCACTAAGAACTCATAGTGCCCATATCTCGTTCGGAAGGCTGTCTTAGGCACGTCGTCCTCCTTCACCCTAACTTGGTGATATCCGGATCGTAGGTCAATCTTCGAGAAGCACCCGGCACCTTGTAGTTGATCGAAGAGGTCGTCGATCCGAGGTAAGGGGTATTTGTTCTTTACCGTCCTCTTGTTTAGTTCACGATAGTCGATGCACATTCTCATGGAGCCGTCCTTCTTTTTGACGAAAAGGACCGGTGCTCCCCACGGTGACGAACTCGGTCGGATGAATCCCTTCTCGGAGAGCTCTTGCAATTGCGTCATCATCTCCTTCATTTCGGTCGGAGCCAATCGGTACGGAGCGCGCGCGATCGGAGCCGCTCCGGGTGTAAGGTCAATGTGGAACTCCACTTGGCGTTCCGGTGGTAATCCGGGCAAATCCTCCGGAAAGACGTCCGGAAATTCCCGCACCACATTCACATCGGCGAGCTCTTTCTTCTCTAACTTAGTATCGATGACGTAAGCTAAAAAGGAGGTGCATCCCTTGGCTAGGCACTTCCTTGCCTTAACCATCGAGATGGTCGTGTAGGCGCCCTTCTTCTTATCCCCATACACGGTAATCGGTTTTCCGTTAGGCACCGGTAACGTGACCATCTTTTTGCCGCAACCTATGTTGGCGTCGTGTGTGCGCAACCAATCGATCCCTAGCACTACGTCGAAACTACCGACATTCATGGGTATGAGGGTAGCGGAGAAAGGTTCTCCATCTAACTCTATAGTGCACCCCTCAAAGCAATCCCGAACGGTCACAAGAAATCTGCCCGCTACTTCTACTACTAACGCATCAGATAAGGGAGTGGTAGGCATAGTGAATTTCCTAGCTAAAGTGTCATGTACAAAAGAGCGTTCGGCACCCGTATCGAAAAGAATAAGCGCAGGTATGGAGTTAACGAGGAACGTACCCGATACAAGATCGGATGCCTCTCTCGCCTCCGTGGCCGTCATCTGAAAGGCTCGGCTAGTCACCTTCGGCGGGTTTCCTCCCTTCGCAACCGATCCGCTTGGGCTCTCGGTAACCGTCTTCTTGAACTTCGGGCAAGCATCCCGATAGTGCCCCGGTTCCTTGCAATCGTAGCACACCGCCACCCGGGCCATACAATCTCGGGCCACATGGCCCTTCCTCCCGCACTTCCCACAAGTAGTGGGGTTTTCCGGCAAATCACGGCGGCAAGGTCCATGATGCTTGCTTCGGCACCGGTTGCACCATTTTGCTTCATTACGGTTTCCACCTCGCCTCCCCTCTTGAAAGGCCTTGCTCGGTCGAGCCGACATGGCGGCCTCCTCAAATCTTCTCTTTTGCCCGGCTTGGTAGCCTTCCACCCGGGCTTGGGTGATGTCATCCTCGATCCGCATAGACTCTTCGATCGCCTCATGTAGGGTGGTGACCCTTGCGATCCTCACCGCCGATCTCATCTCGGCCGGTAACCCACGTGAATAGGCTTTGATCTTGGACTTTTCATCGGGAGCCAAGTGCTCCACCATCCCGAGCTTCTCCAAAAAGTCCTTTGCGTAAAAGGAGACGGGGTTGTTGCCTTTCTTCATTCCCCGGAATTCGTCCTCGATTTTGTCAAGGGCTCGCTCGCTACAGTATTTCTCGAGCGTCTTCTTCTTGAATTCGGCCCAAGAGAGCCTAGCGTACACCTCCGGCGCGAGGGAAGAGCGGGTCAAGTTCCACCACGTGAGGGCCTCGCCCTTAAGAAGGTGGGATGCGAACTTGACTCGTTGGGAAGAGTCGCACTCACTAGCCTCAAAGGCCATCTCCATCTCGCGGAGCCAATTCAAACAAACCACCGGGTCGGTACACCCCCCGGAACTCCGGCGGTTTGCACCCCAAGAAGTTCTTGTAGGAGCACCCCTTAGCTTTCCCTTTCTCTTTCTCCTTATCTCCCGTGACTCGGGTCTCCTCGGTGACCACCACCACCTCCGCATCTCCCGACGCCGTAGCGGCGTTCTCTCCCACCGTCTCGTTGCGTCGGTGGCTAGCATCACGATCCTCCAACATTTTCATGAAGGACTCTTGTTGTTTGCTCATGGCCTCGTTCACGGCCTTCATCACGCTATCGAGCATTCTCATCTCCGGGGTCACCTCGGTTAGGACCGGGTTTGGATCCTCGAGATTGACCCTTGGCACGTGCTCCGTTCCCCCACCGAGAACGGGAAGCCTCGGTGGACTCTCAACCGTCTCGACCCGCACGTGTTGGTCAGCGGTCGAAGCGGTTTAGTCGGGTGGTCCTCTTGCGGCGCCCGTTTGACTACGGGTGTTCGCCATACTAATCTGTCACACACAAATGCACGAGAACAGGATAAGAATAGACTACTTACGAACTCCAACATTTATCATCATCATAATAACAGTTACTCAAACACTCGCGTACAACGCATTCATAGATCAGTAGCTAGGTGATTTATGAACTAATCATACATAAGCATCCTCGTTACCATCACCACAACTTTGAGTAAACGTGAATTCGTAAACCTATTGCTCTCCCCACCTAAGGTTCTACCCAAGGTATGTATCGTGTTTACTAGTTTGCTAAGTTTAAGTCTAGGCATACTACAGTGATCACCTAGTTCGCTTAAACTAAAGCTCTGATACCAACTTGTAACACCCTAAAAATCAGGGCGAACAAAAACTTTCATTTAATAGAAAGATGGTATACAACGTACGCCAAGGCGTGAGCTCATCCCAAAAACAGGGGTATAAGTAATGTACGATTAATTACAAAGTTTGTAATCAAGGAGAAATACAATAACCAAACTAGTCTAGTTCTGTCTAAGAAGAAGACTACAAAAGGGTTATCGTTCTACGGTAAGTCTCGCGGTCATAGTAGACCGGTATCTCCAATATTCCCCCAAGCTCACTCTACGTCCGAGGCCTACTTGGGGACGATGTCCCGAGTACCTGAGAGACACATCGACACCAAACAAGTGTTAGGCTAAAGGAGCCTAGTGAGTTGTACAAATAATATCATACATGAAGAACGTAATAATACATACGAGATATACAAGATTATGCTAGCAACACAAAGTAGCATGTTAAACCGGTTTATTATTTTATCTGCGGAAACAGTGGGCGCGACCCACCTCCACCAACCAATGCCCCGACATTCACTGATTCCAAACACCTCGATGTCCCGAATTTAGCATGGCAACATCATCCGAGGCCCGCGCACCAAGGAGCAACCCGAGGGCCGGCGACATAGGGGCATTCCTATTTCAGAACCTCCCAAGACTGTTTGGTTTGGACACATTGCGTTGGTTCGTCCATGTTATTATCATTTAGGATCGTGAGACGGAATTTAGCATCGCGTCACGTCCAGATCATTTCCACACAAGACCTAGATACTGAATTTAGCATAGCATCTAGTCCATATCAATTACACATAAACCTCGACACTGAATTTAGCATAGCGTCATTTATAGAGGTATACATCGGGATCTCAAGCCCTTTATATCATTCCGGGTATGCCCCATTTCGGATGTCAATTCCATTCTTACATAATCCCAAGTCATGTATCATGTCGTGCATTTCGTATAAGTACATTTATCATACAACCTGTAGGTTTAACACATACGAAATAGCATACGATAATTTCATCTCATGCAAAGAGTCACACCATCCAAAGCATTCCTACTAGTATAGCATTTCATACATACCATGAGTGTCCTCAACTAGACATGAGAAGTAATCTATACCAAGTTCACATATATCCACATAATAAAGCAAGGAATAGACTCCATCAAAATGATGTGCTCTCAATTTTAACAAAATAGTTTTAGCAACTCACCTTAGGGTTTTGTGATAAAACCCCCAAATCCCAAGATTAGGTCAAATACGAGCACAAACCTAAATCAAGTAAATCGAACCCTAGATTAGTTCATAACCTTTATTATACACATAGATCCAACCTACAAGGCTTTATTTGAAGCTTACCAAGTGAGATCCAAGCTAGAACCCTAAGTCTTGAGCTTCCCTCTTTCCGAGCGACAATGGTGGAGAAGGGGCGAGTGAGGAAGATGAAGTGAGTGAGGGGTGATTTCCAACTAGTTAGCTCCAAGTATGGATTTAACTTCAAGATCTTGTAGGGTTTCGGATTTGGAGAAGGTAGGGAGAAAATTCAGGTGGAATGGTTGAGAAATGGGAGAGTGGTGACCAAATGAAGTTAAGAAGGGTTAAAAACCCGTTTTCTGAAATTGACAGCAGACTAGCGATCGCTAGGCTTGAGAGCTAGCGATCGCTAGCTTGGTTCATTCCGGATCGAGAGTGTGATCGCGAGCAAAAACAGGAATCGTGGGAATTTGCCTAGCGATCGCTAGGGTTGTGGCTAGCGATCGCTAGCATCTGACTATTTTCAATCCTATTTTGTTTCGGCCATAACTTCTTCGTTTTAACTCCGTTTTCGATTCCGAAAGAACCGTTGGACTCGTAATTGAATTTTCCTAACATAATAGACCATAAAATGCATGATTTGATCTAAAATTCAAATTTCCATATTTTATCAAGGAGTCGTTATTATACCGAAATTACGGGTGTTACAATCCTCCCCACCTAACTAAAATTTCGTCCCCGAAATTTGTTACACCTATGCGAACATCCGCGGGTATCTCCGCTTCATGTCTTCCTCGGCTTCCCACGTGACATTAGCACCTCGGTGGTGCTTCCATTGAACCTTGACCATCGTCACCTCTTTATGGCGTAGTTTCTTCGTTTTCCTTTCTAAGATCGCTTCCGGTTCTTCGATACATCGGTTACCGGTGTCAACTCGAATCTCCGATAGAGGAATGACGCTGTCTTCTTCTGCTAGGCATTTCCGCAAGTAACACACGTGAAAAGTGGGGTGTATCCCATCCATTTCGGGCGGTAGCTCTAACCGATAAGCTTGTTGTCCCACCTTTTCCAAAATGGTAAACGGTCCTAGGAAACGTGGGCTAAGCTTCCCCCGTTTCCCAAACCGTATGATACCTTTCCAAGGGGACACTTTCAACATCACACGCTCCCCCACTTGGAATTCTACGGGTCGACGTTTCTTGTCGGCGTAGCTCTTTTGTCGGTCTTGGGCGGCTTTCAAGCGCTCGCGGATACCCTTTACTTTATCCGCCGTCTCTTGTATGATCTCGGGTCCCGCAAATTGCTTTTCACCCGCCTCCAACCAACACGTCGGTGTTCTACACTTCCGTTCGTATAGCGCCTCGAACGGTGCCATCCCAATGCTAGAGTGGAAGCTATTGTTGTATGCAAATTCCACTAGCGGTAGGTGGGTATCCCAATTCCCACCAAAGTCAATCACGCACGACCGCAACATGTCTTCTAGTGTCTGTATCGTTCGTTCACTCTGTCCGTCGGTTTGAGGGTGGTAAGCGGTGCTCAACTTGAGTTTCGTACCCAAGCCCTCTTGTAATCCATGCCAAAACTGGGAAGTAAATCGGCTATCTCTATCCGAGACAATCGATAATGGTACACCGTGTCTTCTCACGATCTCCTTTATGTAGAGTTTGGCCAATTTATCCATGGGTAGGGTTTCACGCATCTCGAGAAAGTGAGCACTCTTCGTGAGTCGGTCCACGATCACCCAGATAGTGTCGTGACCCCTTAAGGTTCTCGGGAGTTTGGTCACGAAGTCCATGGTAATATGCTCCCACTTCCATTCCGGGATGTCCAAAGGTTGCAAACTCCCATAGGGCTTTTGGTGTTCCGCCTTAACTTGAAGGCATGTGACACACTTCTCGACATAACTAGCCACGTCAAGTTTCATGACCGGCCACCAATAGTTCATCTTCAAGTCTCGGTACATCTTGGTGCTCCCGGGATGTATGGAATACTTGGATTTGTGGGCATCATCCAAGAGTAGCTCCCGGTTGCCACCAAGTTTCGGCACCCAAACTCGGCCTTGAAACAGTTTAAGCCCGCGGCTATCCTCGGTCAACAACTCCTTTTGCTTCACCATCACCTCATCCTTGAGGTTTTCTTCTCGAAGGGCTTCCGCTTGACTCGCCTTGATCCTTTCCATCAAACTCGACACCACGCTAATCCGGTTAAGGGTCACGCCAACGCTATCACCATAGTTCTTACGGCTCAAGGCGTCGGCGACTACGTTCGCCTTACCGGGGTGGTACAATAAGTCGCAGTCATAGTCCTTTAGTAGCTCGAGCCATCTCCTTTGCCGCATGTTGAGCTCCTTTTGGTCGAAAATGTGTTGGAGACTCTTGTGATCGGTGTATAGTGTACACTTGGTTCGGTAAAGGTAGTGTCGCCACAACTTCAAGGCAAACACCACCGCCGCTAACTCCAAATCGTGCACCGGATAATTCCTTTCGTGATCTTTCAACTGTCGAGAGGCGTAGGAGATCACCTTGCCTCGTTGCATGAGCACGCACCCGAGTCCCATCTTGGACGCGTCGCTATAGACCACGAAGTCTTCCGTCCCGTCCGGTAATGATAAAATCGGCGCTTGACATAACTTCTTCTTGAGTGTCTGAAAGGCCTCTTCTTGTTTATCGGTCCATAGAAACTTGGCGTTCTTCTTCGTTAGCACCGTAAGCGACGAAGCGATCTTCGAGAAATCCTGAATGAATCTTCGGTAGTAACCCGCTAAGCCTAGAAAGCTTCGTATTTCTGACGGGTTCGTCGGCGACTTCCAACTCATCATGGCCTCGATCTTCGCCGGATCCACCTTGATTCCGTCTCGCGACACCACATGTCCTAGAAACTGTACCTCGTGGAGCCAAAACTCGCACTTTGAGAACTTGGCGTACAATTTCTCGTCTCTAAGCACGTTCAATACTTCTCGTAAGTGTCGCTCGTGCTCGGCCTCATCTTTGGAATAGACCAAGATATCGTCGATAAAGACTATGACCGACTTATCTAAGAATGGTCTACACACTCGGTTCATCAAGTCCATGAATACCGCCGGTGCGTTGGTCAAACCAAACGGCATCACTAAGAACTCATAGTGCCCATATCTCGTTCGGAAGGCTGTCTTAGGCACGTCGTCCTCCTTCACCCTAACTTGGTGATATCCGGATCGTAGGTCAATCTTCGAGAAGCACCCGGCACCTTGTAGTTGATCGAAGAGGTCGTCGATCCGAGGTAAGGGGTATTTGTTCTTTACCGTCCTCTTGTTTAGTTCACGATAGTCGATGCACATTCTCATGGAGCCGTCCTTCTTTTTGACGAAAAGGACCGGTGCTCCCCACGGTGACGAACTCGGTCGGATGAATCCCTTCTCGGAGAGCTCTTGCAATTGCGTCATCATCTCCTTCATTTCGGTCGGAGCCAATCGGTACGGAGCGCGCGCGATCGGAGCCGCTCCGGGTGTAAGGTCAATGTGGAACTCCACTTGGCGTTCCGGTGGTAATCCGGGCAAATCCTCCGGAAAGACGTCCGGAAATTCCCGCACCACATTCACATCGGCGAGCTCTTTCTTCTCTAACTTAGTATCGATGACGTAAGCTAAAAAGGAGGTGCATCCCTTGGCTAGGCACTTCCTTGCCTTAACCATCGAGATGGTCGTGTAGGCGCCCTTCTTCTTATCCCCATACACGGTAATCGGTTTTCCGTTAGGCACCGGTAACGTGACCATCTTTTTGCCGCAACCTATGTTGGCGTCGTGTGTGCGCAACCAATCGATCCCTAGCACTACGTCGAAACTACCGACATTCATGGGTATGAGGGTAGCGGAGAAAGGTTCTCCATCTAACTCTATAGTGCACCCCTCAAAGCAATCCCGAACGGTCACAAGAAATCTGCCCGCTACTTCTACTACTAACGCATCAGATAAGGGAGTGGTAGGCATAGTGAATTTCCTAGCTAAAGTGTCATGTACAAAAGAGCGTTCGGCACCCGTATCGAAAAGAATAAGCGCAGGTATGGAGTTAACGAGGAACGTACCCGATACAAGATCGGATGCCTCTCTCGCCTCCGTGGCCGTCATCTGAAAGGCTCGGCTAGTCACCTTCGGCGGGTTTCCTCCCTTCGCAACCGATCCGCTTGGGCTCTCGGTAACCGTCTTCTTGAACTTCGGGCAAGCATCCCGATAGTGCCCCGGTTCCTTGCAATCGTAGCACACCGCCACCCGGGCCATACAATCTCGGGCCACATGGCCCTTCCTCCCGCACTTCCCACAAGTAGTGGGGTTTTCCGGCAAATCACGGCGGCAAGGTCCATGATGCTTGCTTCGGCACCGGTTGCACCATTTTGCTTCATTACGGTTTCCACCTCGCCTCCCCTCTTGAAAGGCCTTGCTCGGTCGAGCCGACATGGCGGCCTCCTCAAATCTTCTCTTTTGCCCGGCTTGGTAGCCTTCCACCCGGGCTTGGGTGATGTCATCCTCGATCCGCATAGACTCTTCGATCGCCTCATGTAGGGTGGTGACCCTTGCGATCCTCACCGCCGATCTCATCTCGGCCGGTAACCCACGTGAATAGGCTTTGATCTTGGACTTTTCATCGGGAGCCAAGTGCTCCACCATCCCGAGCTTCTCCAAAAAGTCCTTTGCGTAAAAGGAGACGGGGTTGTTGCCTTTCTTCATTCCCCGGAATTCGTCCTCGATTTTGTCAAGGGCTCGCTCGCTACAGTATTTCTCGAGCGTCTTCTTCTTGAATTCGGCCCAAGAGAGCCTAGCGTACACCTCCGGCGCGAGGGAAGAGCGGGTCAAGTTCCACCACGTGAGGGCCTCGCCCTTAAGAAGGTGGGATGCGAACTTGACTCGTTGGGAAGAGTCGCACTCACTAGCCTCAAAGGCCATCTCCATCTCGCGGAGCCAATTCAAACAAACCACCGGGTCGGTACACCCCCGGAACTCCGGCGGTTTGCACCCCAAGAAGTTCTTGTAGGAGCACCCCTTAGCTTTCCCTTTCTCTTTCTCCTTATCTCCCGTGACTCGGGTCTCCTCGGTGACCACCACCACCTCCGCATCTCCCGACGCCGTAGCGGCGTTCTCTCCCACCGTCTCGTTGCGTCGGTGGCTAGCATCACGATCCTCCAACATTTTCATGAAGGACTCTTGTTGTTTGCTCATGGCCTCGTTCACGGCCTTCATCACGCTATCGAGCATTCTCATCTCCGGGGTCACCTCGGTTAGGACCGGGTTTGGATCCTCGAGATTGACCCTTGGCACGTGCTCCGTTCCCCCACCGAGAACGGGAAGCCTCGGTGGACTCTCAACCGTCTCGACCCGCACGTGTTGGTCAGCGGTCGAAGCGGTTTGGTCGGGTGGTCCTCTTGCGGCGCCCGTTTGACTACGGGTGTTCGCCATACTAATCTGTCACACACAAATGCACGAGAACAGGATAAGAATAGACTACTTACGAACTCCAACATTTATCATCATCATAATAACAGTTACTCAAACACTCGCGTACAACGCATTCATAGATCAGTAGCTAGGTGATTTATGAACTAATCATACATAAGCATCCTCGTTACCATCACCACAACTTTGAGTAAACGTGAATTCGTAAACCTATTGCTCTCCCCACCTAAGGTTCTACCCAAGGTATGTATCGTGTTTACTAGTTTGCTAAGTTTAAGTCTAGGCATACTACAGTGATCACCTAGTTCGCTTAAACTAAAGCTCTGATACCAACTTGTAACACCCTAAAAATCAGGGCGAACAAAAACTTTCATTTAATAGAAAGATGGTATACAACGTACGCCAAGGCGTGAGCTCATCCCAAAAACAGGGGTATAAGTAATGTACGATTAATTACAAAGTTTGTAATCAAGGAGAAATACAATAACCAAACTAGTCTAGTTCTGTCTAAGAAGAAGACTACAAAAGGGTTATCGTTCTACGGTAAGTCTCGCGGTCATAGTAGACCGGTATCTCCAATATTCCCCCAAGCTCACTCTACGTCCGAGGCCTACTTGGGGACGATGTCCCGAGTACCTGAGAGACACATCGACACCAAACAAGTGTTAGGCTAAAGGAGCCTAGTGAGTTGTACAAATAATATCATACATGAAGAACGTAATAATACATACGAGATATACAAGATTATGCTAGCAACACAAAGTAGCATGTTAAACCGGTTTATTATTTTATCTGCGGAAACAGTGGGCGCGACCCACCTCCACCAACCAATGCCCCGACATTCACTGATTCCAAACACCTCGATGTCCCGAATTTAGCATGGCAACATCATCCGAGGCCCGCGCACCAAGGAGCAACCCGAGGGCCGGCGACATAGGGGCATTCCTATTTCAGAACCTCCCAAGACTGTTTGGTTTGGACACATTGCGTTGGTTCGTCCATGTTATTATCATTTAGGATCGTGAGACGGAATTTAGCATCGCGTCACGTCCAGATCATTTCCACACAAGACCTAGATACTGAATTTAGCATAGCATCTAGTCCATATCAATTACACATAAACCTCGACACTGAATTTAGCATAGCGTCATTTATAGAGGTATACATCGGGATCTCAAGCCCTTTATATCATTCCGGGTATGCCCCATTTCGGATGTCAATTCCATTCTTACATAATCCCAAGTCATGTATCATGTCGTGCATTTCGTATAAGTACATTTATCATACAACCTGTAGGTTTAACACATACGAAATAGCATACGATAATTTCATCTCATGCAAAGAGTCACACCATCCAAAGCATTCCTACTAGTATAGCATTTCATACATACCATGAGTGTCCTCAACTAGACATGAGAAGTAATCTATACCAAGTTCACATATATCCACATAATAAAGCAAGGAATAGACTCCATCAAAATGATGTGCTCTCAATTTTAACAAAATAGTTTTAGCAACTCACCTTAGGGTTTTGTGATAAAACCCCCAAATCCCAAGATTAGGTCAAATACGAGCACAAACCTAAATCAAGTAAATCGAACCCTAGATTAGTTCATAACCTTTATTATACACATAGATCCAACCTACAAGGGTTTATTTGAAGCTTACCAAGTGAGATCCAAGCTAGAACCCTAAGTCTTGAGCTTCCCTCTTTCCGAGCGACAATGGTGGAGAAGGGGCGAGTGAGGAAGATGAAGTGAGTGAGGGGTGATTTCCAACTAGTTAGCTCCAAGTATGGATTTAACTTCAAGATCTTGTAGGGTTTCGGATTTGGAGAAGGTAGGGAGAAAATTCAGGTGGAATGGTTGAGAAATGGGAGAGTGGTGACCAAATGAAGTTAAGAAGGGTTAAAAACCCGTTTTCTGAAATTGACAGCAGACTAGCGATCGCTAGGCTTGAGAGCTAGCGATCGCTAGCTTGGTTCATTCCGGATCGAGAGTGTGATCGCAAGCAAAAACAGGAATCGTGGGAATTTGCCTAGCGATCGCTAGGGTTGTGGCTAGCGATCGCTAGCATCTGACTATTTTCAATCCTATTTTGTTTCGGCCATAACTTCTTCGTTTTAACTCCGTTTTCGATTCCGAAAGAACCGTTGGACTCGTAATTGAATTTTCCTAACATAATAGACCATAAAATGCATGATTTGATCTAAAATTCAAATTTCCATATTTTATCAAGGAGTCGTTATTATACCGAAATTACGGGTGTTACAATTTAGCTCAGCGCCTATGCAATGTCATTGGAATGATATCAAATTAATATTTCAGAACCATTGACATGGGCTTATAATTTCCCTAAAGAAAGAGGGTTATGGTTGATAATGGAATTTCAGTACCTATTAATGAGTGACTAATGTAATAGTCTATCGGTAATTATTTGTTGATATTAGTTGTATGTATAACCATACAAAAGTTGTTCCCAAATTGGATAAGGAATTACCATAAGGAACGCATTTATTGCTTGTAAGTAAACTAAGAAAACCTTACATACAACTATCTCTATAAACTATGCAAGTAATATTTCTTTACAAGAGTGTATATGATTAAGAATTATCATTACACATATTAGAGAAGTTAGTACTTTGATTAAACCAACACCTTATCCGCATAAATGAAAAATGCATCATGTATCAAGTAAATGAAATTGAGATGCATCAAGGGAAATAACACAAAGCATATTCTGCTTAAGTGGTTATACTATCAACTATAACAAACTCTCCCCTAGATTCAAGTAAATCAATTAAGATGTCAAAAGGATGTGACATATTTACCGATCATTACCTAAAACCATATTTGGAAAACAAGTAGAAAATATTCAAATACTAATGTTTCCATAACTCTCTTGATTAATGCACAAATCAGGGAGAGTAGTAGACAAAAGGGGGAGTCTACTACATATGTGATATTGGTAGGTTGTGCTCTTTCCTTCACCCAACGTTTTATTTTTCCCACTGGGTTTTGTTCATTGGGGTAAGGTTTTAGTGAGGCAACACTATATATATATATACCATCTTGTTTTCTTAATTCTCATGATTAATGTACAAATCAGAGAAAACATTAGACTAAAGGAAAAGCCTATATTGCAAAGAAACTTATGCGTTGTACTCTTTCCTTCGTCATATTTTTATTTTTTCCCAATGGGTTTTTATTTTGACGTAAGGTTTTAACGAGGCAACAATCGTGCACCACCATTTCCTTGACTCGACACAAGGGGGAGTGTTGTAGGATAAGTGTGCCATCGTCTAAAGAATAGATTTGATAGAGATAAATACAAACATTAAGAGTTATTTATGGAGTAAATCTCCTTTCATGCTTATCATTATCACTATGTAATTGTCCCTATATAAATTAATGAGAAATACAGATTCTTTCTCTCTATTCTATTATTGTTCTGTTCTATTTTTCCTTTAACAATTTAAAAATTTTAATCAAGAATGTCGGCTAAGGATAGGGGTTTATATTTGGGCTTCCAGAAAGTCGGGCCTTCCAAAGGCCCTAGATCCTTCTCGATCGATATCCATTACAAAATCACAAAACACGTTACAAATTCTTTAAAACCAAATATCAGAAAGGAGGAATAAGGAAGGAAGGAGCCTAATTTCTTGGAGAAGAGGGCAAAGATCAATCCTATTTATCTAATCTCTGCATATATATTTATATTTTGGGAAGTATATGTAAAACCCCCATCAAATCGATAATAATCAAAGAAACACAATCAATCAAATTGAAGTTATTGGAAGATCGATCGAAGAAGATGGATTTTGAATTGAGAAGAGCGAGAGAGAAATTAGAGAAAGAGCAAAAGGATAGAAAAGAGAAGGCTAAGTTGAGATTGGAAAGAGAGAGAAAAGCCAAACAAGAAGCTCTTCGTCACCGTGAGGCCATCGAGGCTGCTCAACGATCTCGTAGGATCGATGCCATGGAAGCCCAACTTAAGGTAATTCTCCATCACTATAAGTTAGTTTGTTTGTTCACTTTCATGTTGATTTTTATATTGGATGAATGTTGATCAATAGATTGATTACTTGATTCGATTTCATATAATTCAATTTTTGATGCTTTTAATTAGGGCATAGAATTAGAAAATAAAGTTGCAACATTTTGAGAAAAAAAAACAAATTCTAACTAATTGTCCATGCATTCTATTAGACTGGTTTCCTAGATCATTTTTGATGATGTTAATCTTGGGTTTAGCGCTTTTCATATATACTGGTAGGCTTGCCATATTCAATAGTAAGGGGATGTTTGGTTGTTTTTCCATTAAGTCCTCTATGGATAAAGATGTTCGTGTGGATTAATTTGTCAGTATAGATTGGGAAAGCTTTTGTTTGGGAGGGTTTTTTTCATCCAGTTTTTTTTATATAATTTGGGCGAGGCAAGTTTGAAAAAAAAAAACTTGGTTTTCTGTATAAAGTCCCCCAAAAGCTTACCGACAAAGCCACTTTCTCGATCATTGATCCACTACCAAAGAATCATGCATGGCAATCCTGAATAAGTTGCGAGTCTGATTAAGGTTGTCAAGCTGCTAACGAACAGGTCATAACTTGTCTTCCGTTTAAATGTATCAAGGTCAATCAAATGAAGGATGACAATATTGTGTATTTATGTAGAAGTGCTGGCTGTTCCCTGTTGTAGTCTAGGTAGTTGGTTTCTGTTTCCGTTTGTAGTTAACCTGGGTTAATTCTTCTAGTTAATTGGTACTCTTTGCATTAATAATTTAGGTGTATTTCTTTGTATTAATAGTCGCCGGCGGTGGTCAATTAGAGATATAGAAAATCACCCGAAATTCCTTTGGCAATAAAACAATTCATTATAATCTTTCTACTCAATTTAGTTTTGTGTTCATTCGTATAATGTGTAATGCATCATCCTGCGTTAATAGTTATATTAAATACTATATACAATCATATACAAGTATGCTAGTTTTTATTTCTTATGCTTGTTTGCTCACCCTGATGCTATTTTGCACAAGCCGAGGGTATTCATGGAAACAACCACTGAACCCCTATGGATAGAGTCATAGAGGTCAAGCCTGCTTACATCTCACCCTAGACCCTATTTTTTCAAGTGGATTTATTGTGTTAGTTTGGTTTGGTTTTGATAATCTCTCATTGTCCTATTTGCTATTCAGGCAGAGCAGCAGATGGAAGAAAATATACTTGCTGGAAGAGGGGTTTCCTTTTATCGTGCTCTAGAAGCTGCGCCTTTTGAGGGTTCTGGAGATAAGATCAAACTTCCGCCTTCCTGTTTCACTGAGTTATCCGAACAAGGTGCCTTCGACAAGGGTCCTCTCCATTTCCAGTTGTCGGTGGTTCGCGAAAATGGATCTTCTTCGGCTGCCGAAAGTGTAGGCCACGGGTCGACCCATGCTGGCGTCTTGGAGTTCACCGCAGAAGAAGGTTCTGTCGGGATCCCTCCTCACATTTGGAACAACTTATACTCGAAACAAGATCCCAAAACTCCGTTAGTCGAAGTACGATACGTGTGGCTGGCAAAAGGAACGTACGCAAAGCTCCAGTCGGAAGAGCTCGGGTTCTCGGACATACCCAACCACAAAGCCGTCCTTGAAACAACCCTTCGCCAGCACGCAACTCTTTCTCAAGACGATGTTTTGACGGTCAAACACGGTGTATTGACTTACCATTTGCGCGTTCTTGAGCTGAAACCGTCGCCAAGCGTATCCGTTCTCGAAACAGATATCGAAGTTGACATCGTGGGTCCTGATTCACTTCCCGAAAGAAGCAACCAGCACGTGCTGAAACCACTAACCTTCGGGAAACCCGAATCGGGAGTTGTAAACGAAAAAGAGTACATTTATTACAAGTTCTCAGTAGATAACGAGACATGGGGAAGAATTTCTTCTGGGGATGCTGAAATTGAAGTAAAACTCGATTCTGAGGCAAAGGATGGAGATACCGATCTCTATCTTTCACAACACCCGCTCTTGTTTCCAAACACCCATCAGCATGGTTGGTCTTCTCATGATATGGGTTCGAAATCTTTGGTTCTTGGCTCCAAAGACCACAGTTTTGGTGCTGGCACTTATAGTGTCGGTGTATATGGGTTCAAAGGAACCACAAAGTATCACGTTTTGGTAACTTTGCAAGATTCTTCTAACATGAAAATGGATCAACAACCTGTGTCATCTTCTTCTTCACAAGGGTCATCAGCAGATACTGTAGAGTGCAGCAATTGCAAGCATTATATACCGTTGAGAACGATAGCACTTCATGAGGCTTACTGTAGAAGACATAATGTCATCTGTCAGCATGCTGGTTGTGGTATCGTTCTCAGGATCGAAGAGGCCAAGAACCATGTGCATTGCGATAAATGTGGACTAGCGTTTCATAGTGACGAGATAGGAAAACATATGAAAGTGTTCCACGAGCCGCTCTGCTGTCCGTGTGGCGCTGTTCTTGAGAAAACACAGATGGTAAGTGACTATGTTTTATTATCTCCTCGTTTGAATGCTTTAAAGAAAACTTCTTTGGGGTTGTTGAGTTCACTCGGGCTGCATTTGGTATGCGGGACATAATGGTACAGAACAGTACAAAAACTCAAAACTTGGTGACCCCACAGCTTTAGATTGGGACTGAACTCTTGATCAGGACAAAAATGCACTTTTTCTTTCCGATCAAAATAAGTGGAATAAAATCGGGGAGATGGACAAAATTGTTGAACTACTAAACTACTCATGTCAAATTAGAACTCAAAAACCCTTCACAGTTCTTCTACCCTCCCTTGTCAAGTTTAGTCCTGTCTAGGGGTGTAAACGAGCCGAGCCGAGCTCGAGCTCGACTAAGCTCGAGTTCGGCTCGTCTAAGGTCATAAAGCTCGAGCTTGAGCTCGTCAAGGATTTAGTTAGCTCGATCCGACAATTTGTTTACCTATAAATCAATACTTAATTTGTTGTTTTCTTTTTTTAATATTATTTATTAATATATATATATATATATATATATTATATTAACCGAGGGTCGTTTAGGTTCGCGAGCTTAATCATAAAGGATCAAACTCGAGCTCGTTTATCAAACGATCTTAAAGTGAACGAGCTCGAGTTCGAATCGAGTTTTTAACGAGTCGATCCTGAGTAGCTCACGAACAGCTCGGCTAGTTTACACCCCTAGTCCTGTCTGCATACTTATAAACCATCCTCACATATGTCCTAGATGCATTTTCTATTTATTGTACCCGTTGTTTGTTTGCACACACAACCTTTATACCCTTTGGGGCTGGTTGAGGCTAAGTCTGCATACATCCTGCCCAGATTTATTTGGTTTGGTTTTAAAGGTTGTTGAATTTATGTTTGCTTTGTATTGCAGGTGCAACACCAGAACTCGGATTGCCCGTTACGTCTTGTTACATGTCGGTTTTGTGGGGACATGGTGGAAGCCGGGTCGTTGGCTGTGGACGCACGTGATCGGTTGAGAGGACTCTCGCAGCACGAAAGTCTTTGTGGGTCAAGAACTGCGCCTTGCGACTCTTGCGGTCGGGCAGTCATGTTGAAAGAAATGGAAATTCATCAAATAGCTGTTCACCAGAAGAACTGAAGTCAGCTCATGTTATTTGTTGTGATTCTTTGCAAATCTGTGAAGGTGGTGTGAGTCAAATGGTGTAAATGGATGTTGTTATTGGTGGGTTGGTGTTTCTTTATACTTGAGCCATTGGATCAACTTGGTTTTCTTGATATTGGCCAATAGCAGCTTTGTATGAAACGTGGTTGGCTGGCTGTTATTTAAATTGTAGCTTTGCTATATTGTATTTTGTTTCTTCTGATATCAATTGAAAAAGTATTTATCATATAAATTTTCAAGGGATGTTTGGCAGTTCCAGAATGATTAAGTGGTCAAATGATTCATAGACTCTTATGACATAACGCTGGTCGAATGATTAACACTCTTATGACATAACGCAAAACGGAAGTACTTTCATTCCTGCCTTCATTTTCAAAAACGATCCTACAAACTGACCTCATTCATCAAGGTAAATCATGTTCTGTTTTCATAATGGTTGATGGTACCAAGTTAAATCATGTTTTACTTTCTCTTTTTTTGGTTCTGGTCAAAGTGAAGTATACCCTAAAAACTCTATTGAATATGGACATTTCAATTTTGGGTAGTTATCCAAGTCAATTTTAGCTTTTCTCTTTAGGTAATTTTCTAATATTCATTTAATTTTGATTTAAGGATTGGGGGCAACATATGATCTTGCATTTTTTTTTTCTGAATTTTGAATGAACTAAACAATTTATTGGTGGATTGTGGTTACTGGTTAGTGGCAGATTTAGGACAATTTTCTAGTGGGGCACCTTTTGGCCATGCGTAGCGGGTGATGGGGCTCAGACGGGATTGGCATGGCGGGCTAGGCAACCACCAGTACAACATTGGCGGGGTGGGAGCGGGTTGGGGAAGTAGCATCGAATGTGGTGTGGCCACACCGATTGTAATATTCCTATTAGTAGGCAAATAATAAGTTAAGTCATTTAGCAAAAGTCACAGACCTTTGGGATTTAGGGGATTATTAGGGTAGACTTTGGGTTTTCTTTTTAGGAAAGGATATTATTATATTTAAGTGAAATTGAGTTTATCTAGGAGTCTTGAGGTGGGCTTTGTAACAGATTAGGAGATTAAGTTGAATCCCATACTTATCCTAATTAACCCCCTATAAGTAAATAGAGGGTGTTAAAAATCAACCCACGCTTAAAATTAGTTTTGCAATCTGGGAAGATCTTCTAGCCAGATTTCAGAGTTTGGATTCAAGATTTTTAAGGTAACCTCGATTCTAAAAATTTTAGTATTGGTTAATGGAATGGATTTTACATTGGTTGGTTTACTTTTATTATGTATATAGAAGTTTTTTTTTGGGTCACATCATTAATGGTGATTCTGAGTTCCTAACTAATTTTCGAAACAAAGCAAAGATTATTTTTCTATTTGATAAACTTATAAAATGGTGAATAAAATACCATGAAAACATGTTTTCCTTCTTTGATTTGGTGGGTTTGGAAATTTGGTTTTAAAACAAAAAAATAATAAATAAATAAATAAAAAGGGGGTCGATGTTTAAGCTGGGGAAGAAGATGATTGTTTTGGCCACTTTCATTCTACACCCTTAAGTTTCTGTTTACTTTTGCTTTGAACCCTCAAGTTTCCTTTAATATTACAAATCAACCCTTTTACTAAAACTGTTTTGAATCTAAATTGATACCATGACTTCTGTCTTCTGTGTCATCAAATCTTTTATAAAGTAGTCTAAAATAGTGTTGTTTTCTAGTAAATATCCATTTAAGTATTTTATGAATAGTCAAAACAATGATCATTCTTTTCAAACATATTTTATAGTATGGTTTCAAAACTTTTTCTTTTATCCATCTAAGAGTTTCTTTAAAAAAATTAATATATCGTCTTATGAAAATTAAGTACTTTTGGCTTGGTTAAACATAGGTTAGTTAAGTTATATTTTTGGCAATAGTTGTCTATATCTATATCGTCTTATTGGTAATCTATAATTTTGGGATTTTAGACGTTGGAGAAGGCATTAGTAGATTTCAGATATTTTAGCGGCTTTTTACATTGTCGAATATCGTGTCAGGTACGGATCTCCGTACTTCTTTCAGCGCTACTCTATTCGATTATTGATATTGACTTAATGGTCTCATTCGTTTGTTGGAAATTGTGATTATCGTGATAAATTCGTTGTTGTTCAAAAACCTTGATATTTGAGACCTTCGTTTCAATTTACCTTGTTGGCTTATGATTATGTGATGAATTAGGTCTTTGACCTTTCGATTTATAAGATCTTGATGCACGGTGAATATATTTGGTGTTGAGGTGGTTTTATATTCGCACGTGCAAATATAGAACCCATTTGTTAGATGGTCTGGTGGACAGGAAAACCGAGCTAACCACCTGTAGGGGTACTACAGGCATGTCATTGTGGCGCCAGTGGCATGACACTATCCGTGGCAGTGTGATTAGTCCACGGCGTCTCCTTCCGATATTTGTATGTGGTGTGGCGGTTGGTTTTATTTTAGGAGGCGTATGGGTCGACCCTAGGAATTTTGGGAGCTTTTGATCGGTGTGCATTGTAGTGCCATACATGCCCGATTTTGGATACACTTGGAGTTGCAAATCCAAGCGTATTATGTTTTGTTGGATCCTGTGATGCGATGTTATGTGATTTAGCTCTTTGTATGAAGCTCGTTATTTATGTGTAAACTAACCCTTCGTTGCTTCAGCCTTAATTTCTTTTGATTACTCCGGAGATTGGTGGCGGTTTCGGTTTGGACGAAATCTGAAACTTTATATTGTTCTCTTTTGAATTTGATCTTTAAATTACCTTCACGTTTGTTTATGTTGTAATCAAAATCCGTACTGGGCAATTGGCTCACGCTGTGTTTTTCTTCCGGCAGGTATTTAGCTTGGGAAAACAGGGGGCTTGTGAGAGAAGACGAGTTGCTTTGAGGATTTTAGTTTATTTGTTGGAACTACTATCGCATTACTTAGAGGATTTTATTTTAGGATTTAATTTATTTTAGATTTGACGTTTTTTTTTTTGTGCGTTAAGTTACTTATATGCTTGGGATAATTTTAAGAATTAATAGTATTTGATTTTGATATTCGGAGATCCCGTTTCCGTTGCATATTTGGGGCGTTGCAATTATGGTATCAGAGCTTAGGTTGGATTCTGTAGATTTTCGTAAGGTTTGATCTGTGAGTTATGGGTAGAATTGGGATTAAGATTTATTTCCTTTAGCTAGTTGTGTATTTTATTTTTCTCTCAAGCGCTTGAGGCGTATGTAATATCTTGTTTCTTGGACTTAGGATGGTTCGTCGATCTCAACGTATGTCTAATCGACGCAATCAGAATTCTGGGGGAGGATCTAATCAAAACGAGAATACGGGTCAAAACGATAATGCGGGTCAAAACGAGAATACGGGTCAGGTGGATCCAAACTTATTGGCAGCGGTGAATCAAGCAGTAGCGACGCAGTTACCCAACATTGTAGCTCAAGCTGTTCAAGCGGCCTTACAACAACATAATAATGGGCCGATACCAAATGGAGGAGGCGAGCAACCAAATCTTGAGACAAATAATGGAGCGATGGGTACTAGTGGGGCATCTGGCGACATTCATATATGGCTAGCGAGGTTTCAGAAACAGAAGCCCCAATCATTCAGCTCAGCACCAACTCCCGTGGACGCAGAAAATTGGGTCGCTCACATACAAAAGATTTTTGAGGTTCTAGGATGTCCAGATGTGCACAAGGTTAAGTTAGGGGCGTACAAACTTGAAGGGGATGCTCAAAGGTGGTGGAATGCAATTAGGCAGGCAAAAGGTGATGATTATATTAATGGTCTTTCATGGATGGAGTTTCGAAGGGCGTTTTATGAACAATATTTCTCGGCTGCTGATAAAAATTCATACGTAAGGGAGTATGCCACTATTCGTCAACGGGATGATGAGTCTGTCACGGAGTATGTGGCAAGATTTCTGAGGCTTGCAGGATTTGCCGGAACCTTAGCAGGGACGTCGGAAGAGCAAGCAGAAAAATTTAAATGGACGGTAAATTATAAATATCGTTCTAAGTTAATTAATCAGAACTTCACCGATGTGGCACAAGCGGCTAATGCGGCTAGAAATATAGAAATGGAACGGCTTGATTATGAAGCCTCAAACAACAAGAAAAGAAATAGGGATAGTCAATCGACCCAGCAAGATGAGAGAAAAGCACAACAACCAAGGAATGATCGTGAGAATCAAGGGAGTCGTAATAGCAAGGAAGCATGGCGCGGTCAAAACCAACAGCAAAGTCATGGTCAAAATCGGAATGATAATGGACAAACCAGTGCGAGCAACCCGAATAACATGTCGTGCAACACATGTGGATCTTATCATCCGGGTAAGCCTTGTTATCGGACATTAGGAGCATGCTTTTCTTGTGGTGACAAAGGGCACAAAGTGAAAGACTGTCCGAAACAACCTAAGAAGAATAATAATGGTGATGACGGAGATAAGCAAAATAAAGCAAATGCAAGTGGCAGAGTGTTTGCACTAAGCGGCAATCAAAAGGAAAATGCTTAAGGTACACTTTTAGTCGTTTATCAGTATTACTACTACTATTTTTGTGTAACCGTTGGATTAAATTCCGAGGACGGAATTTTTTTTTAGGGGGAAAGATTGTAATATTCCTATTAGTAGGCAAATAATAAGTTAAGTCATTTAGCAAAAGTCACAGACCTTTGGGATTTAGGGGATTATTAGGGTAGACTTTGGGTTTTCTTTTTAGGAAAGGATATTATTATATTTAAGTGAAATTGAGTTTATCTAGGAGTCTTGAGGTGGGCTTTGTAACAGATTAGGAGATTAAGTTGAATCCCATACTTATCCTAATTAACCCCCTATAAGTAAATAGAGGGTGTTAAAAATCAACCCACGCTTAAAATTAGTTTTGCAATCTGGGAAGATCTTCTAGCCAGATTTCAGAGTTTGGATTCAAGATTTTTAAGGTAACCTCGATTCTAAAAATTTTAGTATTGGTTAATGGAATGGATTTTACATTGGTTGGTTTACTTTTATTATGTATATAGAAGTTTTTTTTTGGGTCACATCATTAATGGTGATTCTGAGTTCCTAACTAATTTTCGAAACAAAGCAAAGATTATTTTTCTATTTGATAAACTTATAAAATGGTGAATAAAATACCATGAAAACATGTTTTCCTTCTTTGATTTGGTGGGTTTGGAAATTTGGTTTTAAAACAAAAAAATAATAAATAAATAAATAAAAAGGGGGTCGATGTTTAAGCTGGGGAAGAAGATGATTGTTTTGGCCACTTTCATTCTACACCCTTAAGTTTCTGTTTACTTTTGCTTTGAACCCTCAAGTTTCCTTTAATATTACAAATCAACCCTTTTACTAAAACTGTTTTGAATCTAAATTGATACCATGACTTCTGTCTTCTGTGTCATCAAATCTTTTATAAAGTAGTCTAAAATAGTGTTGTTTTCTAGTAAATATCCATTTAAGTATTTTATGAATAGTCAAAACAATGATCATTCTTTTCAAACATATTTTATAGTATGGTTTCAAAACTTTTTCTTTTATCCATCTAAGAGTTTCTTTAAAAAAATTAATATATCGTCTTATGAAAATTAAGTACTTTTGGCTTGGTTAAACATAGGTTAGTTAAGTTATATTTTTGGCAATAGTTGTCTATATCTATATCGTCTTATTGGTAATCTATAATTTTGGGATTTTAGACGTTGGAGAAGGCATTAGTAGATTTCAGATATTTTAGCGGCTTTTTACATTGTCGAATATCGTGTCAGGTACGGATCTCCGTACTTCTTTCAGCGCTACTCTATTCGATTATTGATATTGACTTAATGGTCTCATTCGTTTGTTGGAAATTGTGATTATCGTGATAAATTCGTTGTTGTTCAAAAACCTTGATATTTGAGACCTTCGTTTCAATTTACCTTGTTGGCTTATGATTATGTGATGAATTAGGTCTTTGACCTTTCGATTTATAAGATCTTGATGCACGGTGAATATATTTGGTGTTGAGGTGGTTTTATATTCGCACGTGCAAATATAGAACCCTTTTGTTAGATGGTCTGGTGGACAGGAAAACCGAGCTAACCACCTGTAGGGGTACTACAGGCATGTCATTGTGGCGCCAGTGGCATGACACTATCCGTGGCAGTGTGATTAGTCCACGGCGTCTCCTTCCGATATTTGTATGTGGTGTGGCGGTTGGTTTTATTTTAGGAGGCGTATGGGTCGACCCTAGGAATTTTGGGAGCTTTTGATCGGTGTGCATTGTAGTGCCATACATGCCCGATTTTGGATACACTTGGAGTTGCAAATCCAAGCGTATTATGTTTTGTTGGATCCTGTGATGCGATGTTATGTGATTTAGCTCTTTGTATGAAGCTCGTTATTTATGTGTAAACTAACCCTTCGTTGCTTCAGCCTTAATTTCTTTTGATTACTCCGGAGATTGGTAGCGGTTTCGGTTTGGACGAAATCTGAAACTTTATATTGTTCTCTTTTGAATTTGATCTTTAAATTACCTTCACGTTTGTTTATGTTGTAATCAAAATCCGTACTGGGCAATTGGCTCACGCTGTGTTTTTCTTCCGGCAGGTATTTAGCTTGGGAAAACAGGGGGCTTGTGAGAGAAGACGAGTTGCTTTGAGGATTTTAGTTTATTTGTTGGAACTACTATCGCATTACTTAGAGGATTTTATTTTAGGATTTAATTTATTTTAGATTTGACGTTTTTTTTTTTGTGCGTTAAGTTACTTATATGCTTGGGATAATTTTAAGAATTAATAGTATTTGATTTTGATATTCGGAGATCCCGTTTCCGTTGCATATTTGGGGCGTTACACCGATGAAGCCCAACTTCATGTCTCTCTCTCTCTCTCTCTCTCTCTCTCTCTCTCTCTCTCTCTCTCTCTCTCTCTCTCTCTCTCTCTCTCTCTCTTCTTTTTTAATTTAAAAAATATATGTATTGGGTATTTGGTTTGGGAGGGTTCGGATACTAATAGAGAGAGCTTATAGAGGGTTTATTGAAAAACTGATGTGGCAGAAGGCTCGGAGGGCTCCGATACTGATGGCCTTAAGGTAGAATAAAGGTTTGCAGTCTAGTTACACATTTTCAAAGATTTTAAAACCTTTTTGGTTGATTTCAAGAGATTCCTAAGTTTTTTTTTATTGATTTTGATAACTTTTTCAATTTTTGGTTAATTTCGAGGGTTATTATCTAATTGATTTCGAAGTCTTTTTTTTAGGTTGATGGGTCCCGAACGAGAAATTAATGAGGGGAATTGTGATATAAATTTCAAAATTTTAATTTTTTTAACTAAGAAAGTTCCATTTCTCGGTGGGCACCCTTCCTCCTCTAACTACACAATGGATCGGCCAATGATGATGGTTTTGCAAATTTTCTACAATGTTTTATGCATAACTTGTGTGGGTTGTGGTGATGGTTGAAACGAGGGTAGAGCCCGTAGTCCGTAGAGGTGATTGGCCATTGAACTAGTAGTAAATCGTTGTTGGAGCTCATCGTTAAACTCTTGTTGGTAGTGGTGATGGGCGAGATTGTCATTAAACTCCTCACGATAGTTGTGGTGGTGGTGAATAAACGACACAAAAAAATTAAAAATAAATAATGATAATAATAATAGAACTAAAAAAACCAATATTTTACCAAATCATCCATTTAAAATAGATATATTCAATTTGGTTTATCGACACATCACATGTTACTTATGTCACCCTAGTTCTTTTAATAATTTACAACTAAACGAATCATTTTATTTTACCAAATACCTTTAATTATATCATTTAAAAAGAGTTTGAACAAAGCACATGTATTTCAATCTAATTTGCCGAACTTATTGCTTTCTAAAGCTCATATTCCGTATGCAAATAATAAAACTTATTGCTTTCTAGAAAAATGAAAGCTATTTTTTTCTTCAAAAAATCAATTTCTAACAATCAAATGTATATGATAAATCTATTTTAAGTTTTATTATTTGTATTCCTTTTAATTATATTAAGTTTAAATCCACTTCTTCTACTTTAAAAATAATATGAAATTCATAAAATTCAAACTAAACTAAACAAGTTCGATATTTAGGGGGCGTTTGGTTGGGGGTATTGAGGGGTCAGGAATGGGAATGATAATGAAAACTGCTGTTTGGTTTGATATTATATAATGGAATCATTCCTGGAGATCCATTAATTTCCATTGCTGACCAAATTGGGGGGAATGAAATTTTTATTTCTTTTTGGTTCTTTTTTTCATGCATTGTTCTATCTATGAATGTTAAATGAAATATCTTTTGTATTTTCAAGTTGGAAAAACATATATTTTTTTTAAATGAAGCAATTTTTCATTGATTATATTGGGTTAACCAAACAGCATCAATGCAATGCTCATTCCTATTCCCATTCTCCTGCATTCCCATTTTCATTTTCATTCCCATTCCCTGAAATGAACCAAACGCCCCCTTAATGTTAAATAAATAATATCATTGAAATCCTTACAGTTATGTAGATTTAATTATTGATAAGTACATGGAAGTTGACTCATATATTTACTACTAAAAAACGGATTTTAAAAATGTGACACATATATTTGTAACCTATTAGAAAAAAATAAAACAATTTTGCAAATAAATCAAATTACAATAATTTAAATAACAACATCTCCAACAATAATATTATTTTAAAAAAATTTAAAATTTAAGAAACATGTCATCGGCTAAAAGATATCACCATAGAGATAAAGATGTAAATAAAGATAAAGATATCGAGTTAAGGGGCAGGTTCAAATGTGAACCACTTTTTGGTTGTGAACATGAGGACAGCCGAGATCGCGACACGTGACGGATGACTAGGCGCCACGTCATGTCCACGGCGGATGACTAGGCACGATTCATGGGAGGGCATTGAATTAAAGGCGGGGACCACACTCAAAGCCACCTTTATTGACTAGTCTCCACCACGTGTCGCGCTATCGGCTGTCCTCACGTTCACAACCAAAAAGTGGTTCACATTTGAACTTTCCTTGTCGAGTTAATATGTTAAAACTTATATCTGTTATAGCTTAACTCACCCGTATTTAAAAAAAAATTAATTTATAATTAATAAAAATTATAGATTTTATTTTCTCTATTCTATTCTTGTTACGTTTGTTTAGGTATTTGGGCAAGAAAAAGGGAAAAAAGAAGTCTAAAAAGTCAAATGAGACCATATATTATGATAGAATATAGCCGTTACCACGATCCGATGCCACGTCTTTACTTGTTTCAAAACCCTCTTCAATCCCCCACCCAAAACACACACAACACCATTTACACCTACACCTTCACGCTATAATCACTTCTCCTTCATTTCTTTCTTACCTTAACTCAAATTCAGCTTAAACCTTTCACCTTCCTTCCGCATATCTAGGGTTCCACTTTCTTCAGGGTTTTTGCATCTATATCCATCATCTCCTACTAATTGGACTACAGGATTCAGAGATACACAATCCCAATCAGTACGTATCTATGTTTTCCCCAATTTTATTGTCTATGATCGTATCATTCTATATGAATCTGTTTGATTTTTAAAATTCGTGTTGATTGACTACGTAGAGTGTTCAATTTTACTCATTAGAACCACAATGTTTTGTGAAGAGATTGTACATATTTTTTTAGTTCCAATTATTGCTTGGGAGAATGACACTTGATTTGAAAGGTTTAGTGGTTAAAGATGATGAGATTTAATAACAGTATAGCTAGGGTGTACATACTATACTATTAGGGTATGGAGTTTTGTGATTCTAATGAAAAATTTGTTGGTGATTTGTATCATGGATATTATTTAAGTGTAATGGGATGAACTTGTTTGACCAATTTAATCTTGATAAATATTGAACAAGTAAGGGTGGTGCGGAGCGCACGCTTGTTTGAGTTTATTCTGATTTATGGTAAACTGTTGTTTAGGGGCGAACCGGGGCAGTACGTCTTAGTAAGGATGTAAACGAGCCGATCTGAGCCAGACCCTCATCGAGCCAGGCTCGTTTAGGGTTTTTTTGAGCTCGAGCTCGGCTCGTTTAAGCTAGGCTCGTTTAGGCTTAGGAATTATTTTGATATTTTTATTAAAATGAATATATATAAATATTAAAAATTAAACATATAAAAAAATATATATATTATATTATATATTGAGCTCGTTTAGGCTCGCGAGCTTATACGAGCCCAATCTTTGAAGGTCGGCTTGTTTATTAAATGAGCTTTAATATTGGCTCAAGCTCAAGCTCGTTAAGGCTCGGCTTGTTTAGAGCTTTTAACGATTCGAGCTCGAGTAGCTTGGCTCATTTACATCCCTACCAGGTAGCGGGTCCAAGGAGCAGGGCCGAAGTTTTTTATTTGGGTTTGCTTTATGAAAAATGCATGAAAATCAGAATTTGTGTTCAATAACCCCGTTTTTTGGCCCTGTGTTTAAACCTGTTCTCTAGCCGTTACAAGATGGTTTGGCAACTGTCGTGAGATAGTTTTCGTCAGTTTTCAAACACACAGGATATCATCTTGATTTTGGTCATTTTTTGGGGACACACAATCTTTCATAACAAGATTCCATTCTCAGTTCTAGTCTCTAGATATACTGATTTATCTGATTGAGGTTTCGAGTGTACCATCGAAAAAATTAATCTGAAAGTGTATCACGACTTTCGGTAATCCAGGCAATCGAAATCTAGTTTTCTAACAAAATCAATCTCCTGCAGGTGAATAGAAAAGCAACATCATGGCTTCGAGTTCCGAAATTGGGCTTGCTGCAGCCATAAATATCCTCACTGCATTTGCATTTTTGGTTGCATTTGCGATACTTCGGATTCAGCCTTTTAACGATAGGGTGTATTTTCCGAAATGGTATCTAAAGGGGTTAAGGAGCAACCCACTTCAAGCAGGGGCATTTGTGCAAAAGTTTGTCAACTTAGATTTCAGGTCATACTTGAGATTTCTGAACTGGATGCCTGCTGCACTTCACATGCCAGAGCCTGAGCTTATTGATCATGCTGGATTAGACTCTGTTGTTTACTTGAGAATCTACTTAACAGGGTTCGTATCAATCTTCTATACCTTGATCTCTTAACATATTTCACCAGATACAAATTGGTTTACATTCTTCAATTTCATCTTTGTTTTAGACATTTTATTGTTGTTAGAGTTTGAAATTGGCTACGCTTGGAGACTTTCTTTTCAATGTGTGTTGGAAGTTGGAACTCCCCTTTTTCTTCTATGGCTATTTTGGAGACTAACAGGGGTTTCTCATATTTTCACAATTGTTACATAGGAACACTTTTAGAAGCTTCTTATATCAAACATAAATGATGTTAAGTTTTCTTGATATGTTACTGATTCTTATTTCTTTTTTTCCTCCTACGGAACAGACTCAAAATTTTTGTTCCCATCGCATGCCTTGCTTTCTCAGTCATGGTGCCCGTCAATTGGACTAATCGGACTTTGGAGGAGTCTAAATTAACATTCACTGACATAGACAAGCTATCAATATCCAACATTCCAACTGGATCAAACAGGTACTCGCTACTTTGCATTTCATCTTTAGTTTCTTGAAACGAATGAAACGAATCCATAAATCCCACCCAGAGGTGGGGTTGGGATGTATGCATATCTGACATCTAATTCAAAGTGTAGAGCGGCTGGTTATCTCATTGAACCCTGTGCGTTAAGAACAGTTTTGTAGCTAATATTTCTCTGCATTAAAGCTCAACATTAAATATTTGTTGCAGGTTTTTCACCCATATAGTCATGGCTTATGCCTTTACCTTTTGGACATGCTATGTTTTGAAAAGAGAGTATGAGATAATTGCGTCAATGAGGCTGCATTTTATTGCATCAGAACAGCGGCGGCCTGATCAATTTACTGTAAGATCACTGTTCTTATTGAATGTAGTCTTGATAATTGAAGATTGCTATGCTCTAAAACTCCTTGACTTGTTTGGCTTTGAAAGTTTTGATGCTGTAAAACTTTAGTTCTTCTATGGCTCAATTAGTATTTGAGAAATATTCTGATACACTAATGGCTATAAATAGGAAAAAATTAGTTTTTTATAAAATTCTGAATTTGAAAGATTACTGTTTTGTAGATATGAATTATCAAAAACGATAACCATATGCAAGATTCTAAATGGCGTGTGGCGTGGCTACTAGGTCAAGCCTTACGAGTCACAGCAAGTTCATGGCATTTTTCAAGGCGTGACTTATGGCAACAAATCCGTATATCATATACGTATATAATTATATACATACATCATGTATGTTTCTACTCAATGAGTTGACGGTAGTAAACAATTTAAATTAGGTTTTATGCTTAAAACTAAAAAGTAAGACAATAAAAATGTAAAAAGACATCAAATATCGAATTACAAAAGCCACACATTGGGCTGTGGTGTGCCATGGGCTTAACGCGGCATCAAACACAAGTCTTGAGCCACGGTGGCTATCTCAGCAAGTCTTTTTGAACATTGAATATATGAAATCAGGTTTCTAACTTTGTTTTGTATGTTGAATGATTATGATTTAAATAAATTGTTGTTGACATAAACTTTGCACATTTGGAGTTTCGGCTGCTAACATCCCAATTTCTTAGGTGCTCGTCAGAAATGTGCCGCCAGATCCTGATGAGTCGGTCAATGAACTTGTGGAGCACTTTTTTCTTGTCAACCATCCAGATCACTACTTATCTCATCAGGTTCCATCACCAATGATTCTATTGATATATATATATATATATATACTGTTGATTACTCATGTAGACATGTTCATCAGGTTACTTCACACATATAAAATGTTTATGATTCCCATTTCTTATACATACATGTTCATTGCAGGTTGTTTATAATGCAAACTCGCTCTCCAATATGGTAAATGAGAAGAAAAAGAAGCAGAATTGGCTTGACTACTATCAACTTAAGTATAACAGAAATAACCAGTCAAAAAGACCAACAATGAAGGTATTGCTTTATTTCTGCCAGCTATGGCCTACATCTTGCAAAATTTCAAAACCTTACCAAGTCAAACTGACCCGTTATATCCCACTGAAAAGTAGGGTCTAAGGGGCCAAGATGTAAACAGACTTGCTCCAATGAGTAGATCAAAATCTCCCAAATTTTTATATTTTGCATAAGCATTTTTTTTAAAACAGCAAACTTTATATTTCGCATAAGCATTTCTTAGGATTTTTTTTCTTCTCCATGGAACAGACTGGTTTTCTTGGACTATATGGGAAGAGTGTGGATGCTATTGATTATTACAGAGATGAGATTGAGAAACTAATGAAAGAAGTAAGTACCGAAACCCATGTTCACTATGTTGCTTGTTGTTTTCGTTGCCATATCTAATTGTTTTGATTTATTAATTGCCAGATAATTAAAGAGAGGGAAAAGATTACTAAGAGCTCCAAGTACGTTATGCCGGCCGCATTTGTTTCATTCAAAACACGATGGGGGGCTGCCGTTTGTGCACAAACCGAACAATCCAGGAACCCAACTATTTGGTTAACCGAGTGGGCTCCGGAGCCACGTGATGTTTATTGGGATAACCTTGCCATTCCATTTGTTTCACTCACAATTAGAAGACTTATAATTGCTGTGGCTTTTTTCTTCCTCACATTCTTCTTTGTGATCCCAATAGCATTTGTACAGTCGCTTGCAAATATAGATGGAATAGTAAAAGCAGCCCCTTTCTTGCAGAGCGTTTTGGAAGTGTAAGTTGTTTTCTTGTGATCCGGGTATATCAATATATGCATATATAGATTATAGAGTCAGGTTTCAGGGGGAACCTTAAAAAAATGAGGAACACCCTGCCAACCATTCATTTGGACGGTATGTACATATGCGTACTAGTAATTTGCAACATGCACATGTGCATAAATACCAAAAACATCAAGGTGTTTCTCAGTTTTTCATTCTTTTGCCTCACTTTAATCAATGGCTAAGATTGACTTCCTAATTTAAAGGCATTTTTAGTTAATTCCTAAAATATGGGAGGTGGCCCACATAGGTGAAAAAAAGGGGAAAAAGGAGAAATCCTATTGGTCCTATTTTGGTTAACATGATTAACACAAGTTACACGGTTAACAAATGAACCTACCTCTCTCTCTCTCTCTCTCTATATATATATATATATATATATATTGTGTGTGTGTGTGTGTGTGTGTGTGTGTGTGTGTGTTTTTAGTATCAATTATGGACATAGATTTGTTTTTCATGCAGGAAATTTGTGAAGTCTTTCATTCAAGGTGTTCTTCCAGGAATTGCTTTAAAGATCTTCCTCATTCTTCTACCCTCAATTCTGATGATGATGTCTAAGTTTGAAGGATTCACCTCTATATCAGCCCTCGAGAGAAGATCTGCGACTAGATATTATATTTTTCAATTTATCAATGTCTTCCTTGGGAGCATAATTACCGGGACTGCCTTTCAACAGCTCAATAACTTTATCCACCAGTCAGCAAACACGTAAGATTTTCCCACTAAACGCTGCTTATAGCTCTCCCTTTTCAGAACATTTCACAAAAGTTGCAATGTTTCCTGATTTTAGATATTTTTAATGTTTCAAAGAGTAGAGAGACCATTTCCATAAAGAAACGTTGATATCTCATACATTGTTCTTCTTTTATACCCTACAGTATCCCGATGACGATTGGTGCATCTATACCGATGAAAGCAACCTTCTTTATAACTTATATCATGGTAGACGGATGGGCTGGAGTTGCCGGGGAGATTCTGAGGCTGAAACCGCTAATATTCTATCACTTGAAGAATTTTTTCTTGGTGAAAACCGAAAAGGATAGGGAGGACGCAATGAATCCCGGAAGTTTGTCTTTCAACACCGGTGAACCTCAAATCCAGCTTTATTTCTTGCTTGGCCTCGTTTACGCTGCTGTCACCCCGATTCTGCTGCCTTTTATAGTCGTATTCTTTGCCTTGGCTTACGTTGTATACCGTCATCAGGTAACTGTCCCAAAATATACATATTTCTATTTCCGTTTGTCCCGGAATAAGTGTCTACTTCCGGAAGTAACCACTTACATGGGGAAAAACTCGGATTTTTTAGCCACCTCTTTTTCTTGCAAAATAGCCAAGAAACCCCATGTCAACGATGCAAGACACTTTTCCTTGTGGTTTCTTACATTTTCTGATTCGTCCAGCTGAAAAGTGGGGCCCTGCAAACATAAATGGAGACACCACAAGAAAAAGTAGCTTGCGACGTTGACTTGCAGTTTCTTGGCTATTTTCTGAGAAAAAATAAAATGATGGTTACAATATAAAACTTTTTCCATGAGGCGGTCACTCAAGATTATATGCCCTACTATGAAGGGTAAAATTGTCATTTAGCTAACTAAAAGATGTAATAAGTACACATTTCTAAAATTGTGTGCTTGTTTTATTCTTATTCTGATGCACCCAGATGAAAAGTGGATCCCTGCAAAAAATAAATGGAGATACCACAAGAAAAAGTATCTTTTAGCGTTGACTTGCAACTTGCAGTTTCTTGGCTATTTTATGAGAATATAAAATGGTGGCTATAATATAGTACCTTTTCCATGAGGTGGCCACTTAAGATGATATGCCCTACTATTAAGGGTAAAATTGTCTTTTAGCTAACTAAAAGATGTAATAATTACACATGCATCTCGAATGATAGGTTCATCAAAGCCATGTCATTGTTAAAAACGGCTTCTCAATTTCAAGACACCATTGAGTGATAAAAGGTTTTTGGCCATATAAGCAAAGCGGTTCCTCTGTGAGGACCGCTTCCTGCAACCTTACATATCACCATATAAAATTACAATATATCTCATGCAGCTTCATTCATATAACTTAAGTTCCACTATCTATGATTAATTTAAAATGATTTAATAAAATAAGTTAATTAATTAAATTTTTATTATCATCTGGTTAGAATTAAATAAATCATAATCATAATAATTCTATTTATTCTCATTTAGTTATGATTAAATATTATTAACTATAGTTTTATTATTTATAATCTCTATTGATATAACATAATTTTCGTTATTATTAATTAATATGACTTTTTATATTTTATATTTTACTTATAATAAGTAATATTAATTATTATAGTTTTTATTATATAAATGATGTACTGGTTCATAATTGAGAGTGAAAGGTTTATGAAAAATGTAGGAAAGAGAAAATTGATGTTGATGTAGCAATGTCATAAACCTCTGAAGAGGTTCATGACTGCAGATGCTCTAAAATTGTGCGCCTGTTTTATTCTTACATTTTCTGATGCACCCAGATGAAAAGTGGGCCCCTGCAAAAATAAATTGTGACGCTACAAGAAAAACTGAAAAAGTATCTTGCAGCGTTGACTTGCAGCTTCTTGGCTATTTTCTGAGAAAAAAATAAAATGATGGCTATAATATAAAACTTTTTCCATGAGATGGCCACTTAAGATGATAAGCCCTGTTATGAAGGGTAAAATTGTCATTTAGCTGACTAAAGATGTAATAATTACACATTCCTAAAATTGTGCGCTTGTTTCATTGTGGACATTTATTTTGGAAGGGAGGGAGTATTTTGTTCAAATCTTTCATACTGATCCTTGTTTTCTGGTGTAGATTATAAATGTCTATAATCAGCAATACGAAAGTGCAGGAGCTTTCTGGCCGGACGTTCATGGCCGCATCATAACTGCACTGATCGTTTCACAGCTGCTTTTGATGGGCCTGCTTAGCACAAAAGAAGCTGCTCAATCAACTCCGTTGCTTATTGCACTCCCGGTGTTAACGATATGGTTTCACCGATTTTGTAAAGGCCGTTTTGAACCAGCTTTCATCAGATACCCTTTACAGGTGAGTTTACTTCTCGTTTTGGCATAACGATTCTTATTTTCTGAACATTATTGTTCCCGTCTCTAGCTTCCGCTTTGAGCTAGTCATGTTCTTCTTGATGCACTTCAACAAAATGAGCCTTTTAGGATATACAACCTGTCATTGGACGTCTTAATAAAGTACTTGATGGAACTTTTAAGTTTATAGCGTTCATGTGAGACCATAGTTGTCAGTAACGAATAACGCAAAATAACGATGGCTTACTGATATGTTACATAACGAATAACGATAAATATCGACAGTTATTTATAAAATAACGATATTTTCTAAAATATAAATTATATATTTATATATTAATATATTACCTTGAAAGTCTTAAAAATCATATATATTATAGAAAACATAATAATAAGTGTCTTGAGTCTTAATCTATTATATATATTAGATAACAAAAATACCAAATTGCCCTTGTAAGTCGGAGCAGGGTCGCCGGAGCAGACCAGGGTCGCCGGAGGGAGCAAGGTCTCGGGAGGGAGGGAAAGGTAAAATAACGATATTTTCTAAAATATAAATTATATATTTATATATTAATATATTACCTTGAAAGTCTTAAAAATCATATATATTATAGAAAACATAATAATAAGTGTCTTGAGTCTTAATCTATTATATATATTAGATAACAAAAATACCAAATTGCCCTTGTAAGTCGGAGCAGGGTCGCCGGAGCAGACCAGGGTCGCCGGAGGGAGCAAGGTCTCGGGAGGGAGGGAAAGGTCTGTGAGAATTTGAACGATGTATGTACTGTGGGGGCGTGAACTCGTGAAGGGTTTTACCGTTTAAAAGTAAACAAAGGTAAAACCCTAATTTTTTACTAAAGTAAAAAAAATACAAAAAAAAAATTAAAAAAAATACAAAAAAAATAAAAAAAAATATAAAATCTGATAGTTATCGTTATAATCAAAATATCGACACGTTATCGATATCGTTATCGATATCGATATTTTGCGTTATTTTGCGATATTGACAACAGTGTGTGAGACCAACATGTTTTTATGAGACTCGTAAGACAACATTTTTACGCTTGAAACTTCACAGCAAAACACTGTGAAGGTAAAAAAAAATCCGAACCTTCACAGTAAAAACATTGTGAAGGTCACCCTTCATATGATCCCAAGTCTCTCTCTCTGGATACGGCGATATTAGGCAAACTAATAATTTCTGTTGATGAAGTTGGGCGGCCTAATAAGACTTTTTTATAAAAATGTCATAAAAAGGTTTATTTTTGAAGTCTTATTAGGTTGCTATATTGACAACTTACTTTTTGAGTGCTATTAGGTTGTCCAACTTTGTCGATAGAACTTAATTTGCATAACTTGGTTCTAGCAACTTATTGTAACGTTATCTTAAAAAGCCCATTTTGTGTGACTTTTTAAGTCCTATTAGGCTGCTATATTGACAACTTACTTTTTGAGTGTTGTTAGGTTGTCCAACTTTGTCGATAGAACTTAATTTGCATAACTTCATTCTAGCAACTTATTGTAACGCCATCTTAAAAAGCCCATTTTGTTGTAGTCATGTAAAAAACAACCGAATTGGAGATGAGGGATTAGAGCCTCACTAAATACGATGATGAGTGTATGCGAATTCTTTTTTGTATGTAAATTTTATATAGTTCAAAAAAGAGAGATTATCCAGGAAAGTCGTTTTACTTGAAATCTTGATAAAAACTGACATTCAAAATTCTTACTGTATCGATCAACAATGTTGTCCACATTCCGGTACTAGTTCAAGAAACTATTGTTTTGTTTAAGAATTATGTTCTTTATGTTTACAGGAAGCCATGATGAAAGACACACTAGAACGCGCAAGGGAGCCATGTCTAGACGTCAAAGATTATTTAGAGAATGCATATGTTCACCCGGTCTTCAATAACGAAGACCGATGGGATGGAAGTGATGATGGTGGAGTCGTTAGTGATGATGATGAGAAAGAACCGGCACTCGTACCCACAAAACGTCAGTCACGGATGAACACGCCATCACAGAGCAAACGAAGCGAGTCATCACGAACTTTGTTGTCCGTTACAGATGAAAGATCGTGTCCGTAAGACGGATGTTCGGTTTTGATGTGAGGGATTGGGATTGAGATTGAGAAGAGGCCTCCTTTTTTTGGTGTAAATAGTTGTTGCTTGTGTTTGGTGTTGGCAATTTGGGCCATCTTGTTCTTGATGGAAAACCATTGTGCCAATGTCTAATATGATTATTGTGGTTAAATAATGAGCAATGTTCTTTGATAACTTAATCTTTCTTGCAAATTGAATGGTATTTTATGTAAAAGTTGTGACCAATAATTTATTGGTTAATTTTGTTCATGAATTCTTATAATTACAGTGAGGTATGTCAAGTTTATTACTATTTATTGAATTTATATGTAGTTATTACATATTGTAACAATTAAAGAAAATTATAAGAATTCGTGAACAAATTACATATATTCAATAAAAGAAAAGAAGGTTATTTATGAACAGACTTAAGAAATAAAATAGTTTATATCATAAACAACTACATATAAAGACCAAAGGTCACCCGCCAGAAGACGAAATCTACATATATTGAGCTACGTCAAGTTTGTTCACGAAAACAATTCAGACCCACTTGTCACATCTCTTCACTTATTAGCTATTATCACTTAACTTTTCTCTTCAATTATGGGAAAAGTCCAAAAAAAACCTAACGAACTATTCCATTTTGAATGGTTAAGTCCCTAAACAATTTTTTTGAACAAAAAAACCATTAAACTTTCTCATTTTGAATGATTAAGTCACTAAACTATTCTTTTGAATAAAAAAACCATTAAACTTTTTCATTTTGAATGATTAAGTCCCTAAACATTTTTTCCAACAAAATAAATCATTGATTTTTTAAAACTTTGCTACTTATATTTGTTTAACCTAAACTAACATAGTTATATTTTACCTTTAAAACCTTCATAGTCGGTTACATTTAATTTTTTTTTTATTAAAAGGGGGCAAGTAACCAATTATTGAAAGGTTAATGGTTTATTTATCAAAATGAAATTGTTCGAGGACTTAATTAATCAAAACGAAAAAGTTTAATGGTTTTTTCATTCAAAAGAATAGTTTAGTGACTTAATTATTCAAAATGAGAAAGTTTAATGGCTTTTTTGTTCAAAAAAAATTGTTTAGGGACTTAACCATTCAAAATGGAATAGTTTGTTGGGTTTTTTTTGGACTTTTCCCTTCAATTATTAATCAAAATGGTTTCTATATTCTTCTGTTTCTTTACGCTAGGGTTTAAGAGCATCTCCAACAGTTTTGCTAAAAAATTTCTATAATTGAAAAAAAAAAAGATAAAAACCTCTAAAAACATTTTCTTCCATCTTCAACAGATTTTCTATTTTAAAGAACTCATTGTTACTTATATTATTAAAATATTCAATAAACTTAGTATTTCAATAGAATTTTAAGCAATTTTTAAACAATCAATTATACTATTAGGCTTTGTTTGGCAAGCATAAGCTAGCTGATAAGCTAGCTTATAAGCTAGTCCATCCAAACATGTACCAGGAAGCTAGCTTATCAGCTAGCTTATAAGCTAGCTTTTTGAAACGCTACTTTGAGTAGCTTATGAGGAGCTTATTGTAGCTTTTTTCAATTATACCCTTATTAATATTAATTATTAAATTCAAATATACCCTTTTTGGTCATTTTACATACTCATAAGCTAGTTTTTGCCAAACATAACTTGTTCAACAGCTAGCTTATCAGCTACTAGCAAGCTTATCAATCAACAGCTAGCTTATCAGCTATCCGCTAGCTTATCAGCTACCAGCTAGCTTATCAGCTACCAGCTAGCTTATAAGCTACGCTTGCCAAACATAGCCTTAGTAGATGGTATTAAAAAATATTTCTCTCTCCGAGATTTTAAAAACGGTTTAACAAAGTTTCGAAGCACTCTGACAAACAAAAACTCATTTTCTTTTCTGTTATAACAAATCTGTTGGAGATGCTCCCCATTTTCTCTCCTAACGACTAAAACCGTAAACTATTTCGTTCTCTTCCATCCATGAAATCATTCTTCTCGCAGGTATATCTCATCTCATCTCATCGATTTCATCCATCTATTGCATCTGTTCATCCATCGAATCTCGTTGTTTCATTGATTTCATGTAACTTTTAACCTAATTTTTGTATTTTCTTGTTTGTTGGAACTTGTACCAAGTGTTCGTTAAAATGCCTAAGTGAAACTTGTTTTAGGTTGGTCTAAATGGAAATCATGATTTGGAATTGGAACTGGAATTGGAATTGGAGATGGTTAAATAAGTTGAAAAGATTAGTTTTCACTTCAATTCTTCTATTAGTTCTTTACTCTTGTCTACATGGTTTTCATTTTCTTTTTGACAAATCACAATCCTTATTGAAATGATTCTATCTGTTTTTTTTTTATTTGTTGTACTGTATAAGCTATACAGCTTGGTTAACCATTTGTTGGTTGTTAAGTGATAAGAGCAATAAACAATAGTTGCTATGACAAGACATTTTTAATCAACTTGTTGTTTCCTAAAAATTGGAATTCTACAACTAAAAACACAAATGTATTTGTTCACTAAGCATATAAGTAACTAGATTCAATTTAGAGCAACCTCACTAGTCACCATCATATGTTATTGGAATTTGGAAAGAACCTCTTATTCTATCATCTGTTGGTTTGAAGCAAGGCTATATCATCATCAGAAATATTAAATATGTGGTACGCAATCATGTGAGCATATACAAGTTATCAAAACTCTAGGAAATAGAAAGAGAATATGAGAACTTGTATCTGAACCATACACATTATTACCATGACATCCAAAAAGGTAGTACAAATTTGAGTTTGTGCAGGTGTCTGTGGGACCATTAAATGCATGAGTATGTGTCGAATTTGATGGTTATGTTTTTTTTAATCTAGAAATTAGAACAAGTAATGTTATGCTTGTTTGGATTAATATAAAATGTTGGTTTAAACGAGTAATATCAAGTATGTAGTTATATTGGCAGAGTAATTGTTTTATTCAGATGTTTACCAAACGCCTATATTTCATTCAAGTCTAAATTATACGGATGGTTAAAATGGTATTATGTTGTCATTCAGACTGTCCATTCAGAATAGTTACCAAACAACCATATTTCGTTTTGCACTTTATCATAAGGAGCCTCTTAAGCATTCTGCATCAAGTCATTCAGCAACTGCCAAACAACCCCTAATTTTGTTCAATGCAGATGATGGGTTATGCGCATATTACACCAAAATCAAACCAAAACAAGAACCAGTTGAAGTGATTGACGATTTGACGGCACTATGGGTGATGAAAACAGCATAAGGAATGATGTGAAGCAGGAGGTTACTATTGAGGGAGTCGAGAGTAGTGAGGTTAAGAATGTCAATGAGAATGATGGAGATGAAACAAGTGTTGGTGCTTTGAAGGATTCTAAGGAGGAATCATCATCTTCATCTTCTTCTAGCAGTAGCAATGATGATGAAGAAAGCGATGATGATAGTGATAAAGAAGAAGAGGATACAAAGAAGGTGAAAGGTGAAGTGGAAATGGAAGAAGGAGAGATAAGAGATTTTAAGGTTGAGGAAATGGTTGCTTGGAGTGATGATGAAGATGGTGATGTTGTAAAAGGACCAATTAGGTCCAAGAATGAGGTTCAGGTAATTCATAATTTTTTACTGTCATCTATATACATATACATTTTTATTATCTACAGATTATTTGCTTTGTTGATTTATGAATGTATACATTAGATATTATTAGAGTCAAGTGATTCTAGTGAATTACAGTTTTCTCTTGTTAAATCTTGTTGATTCTTAATCTTTTTAGTTGTAAATGTATATAAGTATCAGCAAACAACACAATGTATCATTTTGTGCAAAACCCATATTGAAGTTGCGTTTATCATCTTCATTTAGTGTGAATTCTGAAAAAATAAGTGACCAAATTGATTTTTTATTCATGCATGTTTCTTAGTAGATCATAAGAGTGGAAGTGCAATGTAGTTTTTTTTATACATAATATTCGTTTATTCTCTTGATGGGTAATAACTCCTTTTTCCATCATTATATTTTAATTGCAGCATCTCCCTCTGGTCCCTGCAGTGAATGCAACCATAGAACCACATCATCAGATACTTCCAGTTGGAGTTGTATTATCGGTAAGCTCATTGCAAATGAACCTCTATCTTATGTAAACTAAATCCACATGACTTTTAATTTAAGTGTCCGATGAACTGATTTTGGATATTTGAGGTGAAGTTATTTGATATGTTAAGAAATTAGAGAAAGCAACTGTAGAGAGACTTTAGGAAGAACTGGAATTGAAGGATTCTTATTAACGAAAATTGAAACTAACCTATTTAGATGTTTACTGCTAATCTTGGTGCGCATCTTGTGGCCAGGCTTAGTCTCAGATGGCCGATTTGTCAATTTCTGTTCTAAATTGCCAAGGATGTAGTCTAGGCAAAGCCTAGATGAACCTTTCCAAAAGAAAAAAAAAAACAACAATCTTTACAAGAAAGGGTATGATGCATCTGGTGAAAATGATGAAGAGTTAGATAACGAAATTGAGTTTTCAGACGACGAGAAAGAGGCCGAACAAAAGAAAATGCTTAAAATGTCGAAAAGAGGATCAAGTGAACAGAAAAAGGGAAATGCGAAAAAGGATAAGAAGTTAAGAAATCGGAAAAATAATCACCAGCCTTCCCCTAACTCACAAGCTAACGAATTTGCTGGTAGACTGCCCACCAATGGACCTGGGGTTAGTCCAGTCTTTTCACCTGGTCCACCGGCTCCAAACCTCGCTCGACCTTCTGGCGTTTGGCCAAACGGGTTTCCATCAATTCAGCTGCAGAATATGGGCTTTCCCCCAAATGGGTTTCCACCTAATGTACCATATATGCAACCGAACTTCAATCAGCAACCTTTTCAGAATCTTGGTTTGCCAAATGTAGCACCATTTCACCCACAATTCAACACTAATGGGCAGCAGATGTTTGCTGCTAATCTTGGTGCATTTACATCTTGGCCTGCAGGTATGCCTTTGAACAACTTTAGCCAATTACAAGTTGGGCCACCGATGGCATTGCCGTTCAATCCTTCGATGAACATTCAGCCGCAAGGAGTTGTGATGCCTAACGGAATGCAAATGGGGAACAGTGGTGGTATGAGGCCTCCTATGGGTAACCGGTTTCCAAATCCGTTTCAAAGGGGCGGTGGCCGTTTTCAAGGCGGACAAAGTGGACCGCAATTGAGGTGAATGTGTGATGTTGATGCATATAACGTTTTTCTAGTAGTTTTCTGATTAGATTTTGGTATTTTGTCTGTGATGGAAAGGAACTACTTGTTCTATGGTTTGATGTATAACTTCTGTTAGTGGATTATGCATATAACGTGGTTTATGTCCTATTCTTTCATCAGAGTAAATCACGCATTTGGATCATGAGGTTGTATAATATAAATATATAGTTTCTATCACAATTGATACCAAAATCAAAATAAATATAAACATGAGGCTCATGGTTTACATGTCTGCAACTCTGCATGCATCAAATCTCTCTTAAAAAAACCAATCTTTGGGCTAATTTTGTCTTTCTACCTTTTTATTGCTAATCAAATTTTTGGTTGTCAATGGAGAAAAGAAAGGAATCTTGATGTCTGCATTCACTATGGATAACGAGGATGATTTAGTATACATGAATGTTTATGAACTATTCATGATGAATGATACAATATTTATGATAAATAATATATGATCATGATAAGTATTAAATTGATTCACTATTTATGATAAATACAACTTTCATGATGAGTTGTAAGGCTCTAAAAGTTTTAACAGTTTTAGAAAGAATTTTTAAAATAAAACAAACCAACCCAATTTCCATTAAAACCAAACTTTTCATAAAACCGTTATACCAACCTTTACCGCCAAAATAAACATAATCAATCCGGAATTTAAATCCTAGCGATAAGTGAAACCCAGGTTCAAAATTAATAATTAAGCTAAATAAAATAATCTAAGCCAGTCGGGAGTTCGGATCCTTCGAGAGTACTGTCATGCCACGCCTTTGCCCTTCGCATCCGCATTACTAGGACCTGCAATATCTGAAAGATGGGGGGGGGGGGGGGTAAGCTAATGCTTAGTGAATCCCTACATCATGCCATGAGTCAATTACATGTAATCACACATAACGCGCCCGGAGACCCGGCCCTTAACCGATACCACACTTGTACCTCTAAGGGGACCACGAGTCTCCACGTCCGATGTCCGACATCCAGACACCCCAAGGTCACACTATCTCGACATCCAAGAATAGCCATGAACCCTTGGCTAGACAAAGTCACCCCGCACCCGACATCCAGGCCAGTGACACTTATCTAAGGACTAGGCCAACCAAACAACACATAATGTCCAAAAACAAATAATAAGCACGCAAACAACTATTCAACGATATAAACCGTAACATACAATCATCACCAATTAAACGAGTGCGATAAACATATAATATCATCATAACAAGACGAGGAACTCACCTCGAGTCCTAGCTATCGTCAACGCCAACACACGTGACTACGGTACTCCCGTATAACCTATAATCCCGTAAAACCTAAATTAATTACACCGAGGATAGCAAACCCCCAAAAAAACTACTTCCGGCAGCCACCACCAACAACCACAGATGTTGGTGGTCGAAACAGAAACACAGCAGCGGCAGCCCTCTTGCTGCTGCTGCCGGCGATCAGCCCTAAACACACACACATCGCAAGCACACGAATCATATACACACATACACAACACACACCAGATCATGCGTACACACACACAGACCATACATACAGCCCACAAACACCCTCACACATTCACACACACAAACACATGCCGAACACACACACACACAACACGCACACATATCACACATACGCACACACATACATATCATTCACACACACACACACACACACAGATCGCATACATATATAACGCACACACACATACATGACATACACACACACAGATCGCACCACCGCAAGGGGTGTAGGGCGGCAGCCCTCCGTGCTACACTACAGCCGCTGCGCCAAGGCAGCAGGCAGAGGCGGCAGCCTCTGTCTTTGGTGCTGCCGGCGAGGGAAGAGAAGGGAGTGAGAGAGATACCGAGAGAGAGAGAGATTGAGACTAATCGGAAAAGAGAGGCTACGGTCTCTCTTTGCTGTTGGCGCCGGGAACAAGAGAGAAAAGAGAGAAGAAGATGGCTGCTAGGGTTTGTTTCCTGACCAAGATATGATCCTCTAACTCTCTAAGGTCAACATATAAAGAGAGGAAAAGCCCGTTCTATGGTTACGGGCCTGACTTCCCGTGCAAGCCATCTAACCCTTGGCTTCTCACGTAAGCCAACTAACCCTTGGCTTCTCACGCAAGCCATCTAACCCTTGGCTTCTCACGCAAGCCATCTAACCCTTGGCTTCTCACGCAAGCCATATAACCCTTTTAATTAACTAAATTAATTATCTACCAACTAAAATAAATAAATACAAATAAATTAGGAAAGGTAACAACTTACCAGGAAACCCGGGGCGTTACAACTCTCCCCCACTAGACTCAGACTTCGTCCCCGAAGTCGACTCCATCAAACAGCTCCGGGTAATGAGCTCTCATCTCTACCTCGGGCTCCCAGGTCCATTCCGAACCCTTCCGATGCTGCCACAACACCTTCACGTACCTGATCTCCTTGTTACGCAAGGTCTTCACCTTCCATTCTAATAAGGCTATCGGTTTCTCAACGTAGTTGAGCTTCTTGTCGATCTGGATATCCTCCAACGGTACTACAGCCGACTCGTCCCGCACGCACTTCCGCAGTTGCGAAACGTGGAAGGTGTTATGGATCAACCTCAACTCATCAGGTAGCTCTAGCCGGTACGCAACCTTCCCAACCCGTGCTATAATCTTGTATGGCCCGATGAAGCGAGGTCCCAACTTACCCCTCTTCCTAAATCGAATCACCCCCTTCCAGGGTGAAACCTTCAGTAGGACGTAGTCGCCTACCTGAAACTCAAGGTCTGAACGTCGCTTATCCGCATAACTCTTCTGGCGACTCTGAGCGGTAGCTAGCCTCTCTCTGATCGTCTGCACCATCTCCGTCGTCTTGAGAACTATCTCGGTGCTCCCCAAGACTCGATGACCGACCTCGCCCCAGCAAATAGGCGTCCGACACTTCCTACCATACAACATCTCGAAAGGCGGCATGCCAACACTCGCGTGAAAGCTGTTATTGTAGGAAAATTCCGCCAAAGGGAGATACATGTCCCAGCTGCCCCCAAAATCTAACACGCAGGCTCGGAGCATATCCTCGAGCGTCTGGATGGTACGCTCACTCTGACCATCCGTCTGAGGGTGGAAAGCGGTACTGAAATGGAGTTTAGTACCCATTTCCTTCTGGAACCTCTCCCAGAAACGAGAAGTGAAACGGGTGTCTCTATCTGATACAATAGACACTGGCACCCCGTGCAATCTCACAATCTCCCGAACGAAGATGTCCGCAAGCTTGTCTGCCGAAGAACTTTCCTGGATAGGTAGAAAGTGAGCGCTCTTGGTCAAGCGATCCACTATGACCCAGATAGCATCAAACCCTCGTGGCGTCTTGGGAAGTTTCGTGATTAGGTCCATAGTGATCTGCTCCCACTTCCATACCGGAATCTCTAGGGGCTGTAACTTGCCGTGCGGTCTCTGGTGCTCCGCCTTGACCTTCCGGCAAGTCAAGCACTCCTCCACATATCTGGCCACGTCCCGCTTCATGCAAGGCCACCAGTAGTCCTCTCGTAGACCTCTGTACATCTTGGTAGCCCCCGGGTGAATGGAAAATTTGGACTTATGAGCCTCCTCAAACAGAATCTGGCGATTACCCCCCAGCTGAGGTACCCAAATCCTGCCGTAGCGCGTCAAAAGGCCTCGACTGTCCCTAACCAGCTTTGGGATCTCGCCAAATATCCGCTCACGCTTTGCATTAACGTCTAACACTGCTTCCTCCTGAGCCTTCCTGATTAACTCCAATAAAGGAGTCATAATCGTCATACGCAAGCACAAACCCCGAATGGGCTCACCGATCGGATTCCGACTCAAAGCGTCCGCAACGACGTTCGCTTTACCCGGGTGGTAAAGTATCTCGCAGTCGTAATCCTTCACCACATCAAGCCACCGTCGCTGCCTCATGTTCAAATTCGGCTGATCCATCAAATACTTGAGGCTTTTGTGGTCAGTGTATATTGTGCACTTGACCCCATACAAGTAATGCCTCCACATCTTGAGAGCAAAGACCACCGCCCCCAGCTTCAAGTCGTGCGTCGGATAATTACATTCATGAGGCTTCAGCTGCCTTGACGCATAAGCGATCACCTTCCCGCGCTGCATCAGAACAGCGCCCAGTCCCTGGTGAGAAGCGTCGCAATAAACCACCATATCCTCGATCCCCTCCGGTAGAGTCAATACTGGTGCCTCACAAAGGCGCTTGCGCAGTTCATCGAATGCTTCCTGTTGCTTGCTGCCCCAACTAAAAGCGGCCGACTTCTTGGTTAGGCTCGTCAGCGGTAGAGCAATCTTGGAGAAATCCTGGATAAATCTCCGGTAATACCCTGCCAGTCCGAGGAAGCTTCGGATCTCGGAGGGTGTCTTCGGTATTCCCCATTGCATGACCGCGGATATTTTCGTCGGATCAACCATGATGCCATCCTGATTCACTACGTGCCCCAGAAATTGCACCTCTCTTAACCAAAACGCGCATTTGGAGAACTTCGCATAGAGCTTCTCTTTTCTCAGCGTCTCCAAAACTTCCCGCAGATGGATCTCGTGCTCCTCCTTCGTCTTGGAGTAGACCAGGATATCGTCGATGAATACTATCACCGAACGATCAAGCATACGGCTACACACTCTGTTCATGAGGTCCATGAAAGCCGCGGGTGCGTTGGTTAGCCCGAACGGCATCACCACGAATTCATAGTGGCCGTAACGCGTGCGAAAAGCTGTCTTCTCGATGTCCGCCTCCCTGACCCGCATCTGATGATATCCCGATCTCAAGTCAATCTTGGAGAACCACGAAGCTCCTTGAAGCTGGTCGAACAAGTCGTCTATCCGGGGTAACGGGTATCGATTCTTCACTGTACGCTTGTTCAACTCCCGGTAGTCAATACACATTCTTTGCGATCCGTCTTTCTTCTTCACGAAGAGAATAGGAGCTCCCCAAGGCGAACTACTGGGTCGGATAAACTCCTTCCCAAGCAGCTCTTGCAGTTGATCGAACAGCTCCTTCATCTCTGACGGAGCAAGTCGGTACGGGGCCTTGGCTACCGGCATTGCTCCAGGCACCAAGTCAATCCTGAATTCCACCTGCCGTTCTGGAGGGACCCCCGGCAATTCTTCCGGAAAGACGTCCGCGAAATCTTGCACCACCGGCACGTCTGTGGCCGTCTTCACGGGACCCTCCTCGCGAGTATCTCTGACATAAGCTAGAAGACCCCGTCCGCCGTGCTGAGAATGCCTCCGAGCCCTCCCGATCGAACGTAAGGCTGCGCCCTGGCTTGAGGTATTGCCCTGGATGACGAGTTCTCCCCCACTTGGGGTTCGAACCCACACTTGTTTGTAATGGCAGTCAATCATTGCCCTCACCGAGTCCAGCCAATCCATGCCCACAATTACGCACAACTCCTTCATCGCTATAGGTATTAGATCAATCTCGAACTTCGTTCCCGAAAACTCCATACAGCAGCTGCGATAGACGTCCGTAACCGACACCGTACGCCCATCCGCCACATCGACTATCAGTACATGACCCAAGTTTTCTGCTTCCCGGTCCCACAACGCGCAGAAGGACAGTGACACAAAGGAGTGGGTTGCCCCACTATCAAATAGTACAAGTGCAGGCATGGAGTTCACAAAAAAAGTGCCTAACAAATAGTATACAATATGCAAATAAGAACCACAACTATAGGCAATTCATACATTCAAGGCGGATACGTACCCGTCACCGCCTTCGGAGCTGCATGAGCTTCCTCCGCCGTCATCTGGAACGCTCGACCCCGAGCAGACTGAGTGTCCGCCGTTCCACTACGGCCATTGGTAATGCGGAGTGTTGATGGAGCAGGGGCCCGCACATTTCCACCGCTAGTCCCACTAGCCTTCGGGTGTGGACACTCGTTCTTCATGTGACCACCCTGGCCGCAGTTGAAGCAAAGTCTGAGACCCTGCTTGCAGTCTTTCATAATGTGGCCAGGCTGGCCACACTTGAAACACGACACCGGCTGCCGGCCCGATCCGCTTTGCTGCCCCCGGCTGATTACACTACCCTTCTTGCTAGTCCGGCTATCGGTCGCTTTGAACTTCTTGGGTTGCGATGCAGAGTCAGGCTGTGCTGAAGCGGCCCTCTTGCTCCCCATCTGATATTCCAGCTCCAGCTCCCGCCTCCGTGCGGCCTCAATCATCTGATTCAGGCTAGTATGAGGTACCGCCCTCACAAACTCGCGGATTTCGTCCCTCAGCATCCCCACAAACCTCTCCATTTTCATATCCTCGCTCCTGGCGTATTCAGGGCAGAAGAGTGCCATTTCACGAAACTTGATGGTAAGTTCCGTGACAGACTCGTTCTGCTGCTTGTAACTCAGAAAATCTCGGGTGATCCGCTCGACCTCTACCCGAGGTACGTACTGTTGACGAAAGCGCTCCACAAACTCGCCCCAAAGCAACGCTCCCAGCTGAGCCTCAGTCATTTCCGCAGCTTGTAGTTTCCACCAGTCTTTTGCTGGTCCTCGAAGCAAATTCAAGGCGTAGCGAACCTTGAGATTCTCCGGACAGCCGCACGTATGGAAGACCCCTTCCATGTCAGAAACCCACCGCAGTGCCGCGGAAGGGTCCAGCTCCCCCTTGAATTCCGGAGGAGAGCAAGCCGCGAAATCCCGATAATTGAATCCCCGCTGCGGACCACCCCCAGCCGTGGTAACAGTAGCCAGACGTTCCTCTAACAGAGCCGTGAACTGATCCCTAACCTGATTGATAAGCTCGGGAATCATGTCGTTAAAGGCGTGATTCACCTCCTCTGCCACTAGTTCCCTAATCTGGTCAGAAGTCATCCCTTGACCATTTCGCGTGGTCACCATCGTCTAAAGAAATAGTGGAGTCAGTTTAAGTTCAAGTATCCTACTTTACTTTACACACCTAACACCAAGTTATCTGATTCCTTCGAAATCTCTCGGACATTCAAGCATAGTTCCTGTAATGACAATGGTAGGAGCTCTTCTACCACCCTCATTACCGATCTATGGTTGGTTCCGATCGATCCCTAAGTACTCAAACAACTCATATAGACAGTGGTTTATAACACAATCCCAATTATAGATAGGCATGCTACTCGGACATTAACCTATCTCACACGCAACAGTCAACAATCAGACAAGGGATATGCAAAAGAGTCATACTGCTTATCACGCAACCGCTTAAATACTCAATTGCAAAATAACCACAACCACATCGACAAGATATTAACAGACACTCTTAATCCACATGCGTCTATTAATACAAAAGTACCTTGAGCTTCGGCTGGCTAGACAGTATAAAACTCTCGATCCCGAACTCCTACATAACCGAACTCCAGCTTGAGATCAGAGACACGCACCCGTGCCCCCGATTCACTCAAGCTCGGCTCTGATACCAACTTGTAAGGCTCTAAAAGTTTTAACAGTTTTAGAAAGAATTTTTAAAATAAAACAAACCAACCCAATTTCCATTAAAACCAAACTTTTCATAAAACCGTTATACCAACCTTTACCGCCAAAATAAACATAATCAATCCGGAATTTAAATCCTAGCGATAAGTGAAACCCAGGTTCAAAATTAATAATTAAGCTAAATAAAATAATCTAAGCCAGTCGGGAGTTCGGATCCTTCGAGAGTACTGTCATGCCACGCCTTTGCCCTTCGCATCCGCATTACTAGGACCTGCAATATCTGAAAGATGGGGGGGGGGGGGGGGGGGGGTAAGCTAATGCTTAGTGAATCCCTACATCATGCCATGAGTCAATTACATGTAATCACACATAACGCGCCCGGAGACCCGGCCCTTAACCGATACCACACTTGTACCTCTAAGGGGACCACGAGTCTCCACGTCCGATGTCCGACATCCAGACACCCCAAGGTCACACTATCTCGACATCCAAGAATAGCCATGAACCCTTGGCTAGACAAAGTCACCCCGCACCCGACATCCAGGCCAGTGACACTTATCTAAGGACTAGGCCAACCAAACAACACATAATGTCCAAAAACAAATAATAAGCACGCAAACAACTATTCAACGATATAAACCGTAACATACAATCATCACCAATTAAACGAGTGCGATAAACATATAATATCATCATAACAAGACGAGGAACTCACCTCGAGTCCTAGCTATCGTCAACGCCAACACACGTGACTACGGTACTCCCGTATAACCTATAATCCCGTAAAACCTAAATTAATTACACCGAGGATAGCAAACCCCCAAAAAAACTACTTCCGGCAGCCACCACCAACAACCACAGATGTTGGTGGTCGAAACAGAAACACACAGCAGCGGCAGCCCTCTTGCTGCTGCTGCCGGCGATCAGCCCTAAACACACACACATCGCAAGCACACGAATCATATACACACATACACAACACACACCAGATCATGCGTACACACACACAGACCATACATACAGCCCACAAACACCCTCACACATTCACACACACAAACACATGCCGAACACACACACACACAACACGCACACATATCACACATACGCACACACATACATATCATTCACACACACACACACACACACAGATCGCATACATATATAACGCACACACACATACATGACATACACACACACAGATCGCACCACCGCAAGGGGTGTAGGGCGGCAGCCCTCCGTGCTACACTACAGCCGCTGCGCCAAGGCAGCAGGCAGAGGCGGCAGCCTCTGTCTTTGGTGCTGCCGGCGAGGGAAGAGAAGGGAGTGAGAGAGATACCGAGAGAGAGAGAGATTGAGACTAATCGGAAAAGAGAGGCTACGGTCTCTCTTTGCTGTTGGCGCCGGGAACAAGAGAGAAAAGAGAGAAGAAGATGGCTGCTAGGGTTTGTTTCCTGACCAAGATATGATCCTCTAACTCTCTAAGGTCAACATATAAAGAGAGGAAAAGCCCGTTCTATGGTTACGGGCCTGACTTCCCGTGCAAGCCATCTAACCCTTGGCTTCTCACGTAAGCCAACTAACCCTTGGCTTCTCACGCAAGCCATCTAACCCTTGGCTTCTCACGCAAGCCATCTAACCCTTGGCTTCTCACGCAAGCCATATAACCCTTTTAATTAACTAAATTAATTATCTACCAACTAAAATAAATAAATACAAATAAATTAGGAAAGGTAACAACTTACCAGGAAACCCGGGGCGTTACATGAGTAACGCTTGAAGATGTGAGACACTTGTCGCATTCTCCATTGTCTCTCGTTTTATAATTGAAAATCGGATTTCATTGGAACCCGTCCCTATGTATATACGCAAACAAATACCGTTATGCATCAGACCACCATGGCACCAACCTTGGCCTCGCTCCTCAAACCATGCTCCCCTATTTTGGAGAATAGGTATCTCCCTAGCAACACCAAATAATGTTATTTCATGCATCACATTTATTTGAACCTTAATTATGGAAACCTTTGAGTGCAACACCAAATCCATCATGCTTTGCCATTGTGCAGATTTCAAGGGGCATTTGGTTAACAGCAAACAGGAAATCAAAGAAGAAGACGACATTGTTAGGTGTGAATAACATAAATCGGTATTTGGTACTGGGATGTAATGAAGAAATATGTGAACCTGATGAACTAGTAGTATGGGTTTTACTAGTGAACCGGCAGGAGAGGGTATTATAGTCTTTTTGCAAAGAAGACAAGGAATGGATTTTAATTCCTTAAGTGCGTCGATGGAATGAGGAAATAGGTGGATGGTGGAATTCACATATTTTAAGGAATTCAATTCCGTTTAGAAATTGAATCAAACAAAGGAATAAAATGACCAGAAATCGGAATCTAACAAGCAAACTTTTTGGTTACCTGAAAATATAGCATGGACTAAGGCTTTTTAATCTTGTGAATATTGAGGTTGTGAGTTCATCTCAAACTACGTATAATGATTCGGAATTAGATGTCAAACAAGTTGAAGACATTCATTCTTGAATTCCTTAATGATGGTGTTTATGACAAAAAAAAAATTTAGAGGAAAATAGCAGGTAGCTCGATCAATCGGCCGAGTCTTTACTACTAAGGATTTTGTTAGATGGTTGCAAACACTAATATTTGGAAGGAAAAAAATCAAATAGACATGTATAAAAAATGGCCTCAGAATTGCAGAATTGATGAGGCTTTGCCTCGACTAGTCCCAGCAAGGTTCATTGACAGTTAAAACTTGTTGTCCTGAGTTAATCCCTAGTGGGTAGGGGCCACAATCTTGAAGCATTTGGATTCAAATCTGGGGTGAAAAGGTTAACAAGTCACTTCTTCTACAAGCTTCTTTTACAGGCCGTAACTAACACATCATAGCCTTGTGATTTAAGCTTGATTATATTTATCAAAACATTACCATAAAAATAAGTTACCTCATTTTTGTCAAACACAACTTCAAAAAACAAATCCTTTTTATATTATTATAATACAAAAAAAACAAAAAAAAAAGGTGAATATACTAAAAAATATTCCGAATTTTCAAAATTCAAATAATAGAGATAATTGTTTAAAATAAAATAAAGAAGGTTCCATCCAAAATATGGACGAAAAAAGATTCCACAAGTCAAACTTCCATTTAATCTGCGTTGTCATATGTTGGACCTATCATAGCAATCATTACTTGTACACGATGCATCACTACTTGTACACGATGCATCACTACTTGTACACACTCCGGATCCAAAATTTGACCACCACGGAATAACTGAATTACATAAGCCGTTTCGTTGGACATACAGCTGAATACAAACAGACATTCAACGTTGCCGTCCTCCTCCGGTAGCCGCCTTCCTTCCTCCGCCGGATTCCAACTCCATCAAAAACTTCAATCGATCTTCAATTTCTTCGATCTAGAATCCTAGATATCAAAAAGGCGTTTGTTGAAGAAGAATTGCAATTGCAGCTAATTTTGAGCCTGAAAAATAAGTCAATGGATGAGGTGATCACCATAGCCGATGCGGCCTACCGAGCTAGCAAGGCTACGGTGACGGTGACGGCGGCGACGCCTTCATCTTCAGTTCATCAGGTGCTACCTAATTACAGTGTTGCGCTGTTATCGGCATTCCTTGCCTTTGCCATCGCCCAATTTCTCAAGGTTATCACCACCAGGTCAGTTCGTTAGGTCTCCAATTAAAACTTTATATCTTTTTGCATCCTGTTGAATTGTTTGAATTATATTTTCCTACTTGATCGTTGCGTAGTTGTGGAACTTGAGATCGTACCTGCTGCCATTGAAATAGATGATTTGCTAAGTGATTTTTGTGTACAATTATTGTTTATGCACCTGATTTAGAGCGTAGTAGATTATACGAGTGATAGATAGGTAGGGTATGTAACAATTGATTTGAGTGTATGGAATTGTTGGAGCTCATTTAGTTTGAATTCTGCAGTAGTGTTCAATTTGGATAATGATAGGAATAATTCTAGGTTAATCCACTAATCGCCCGATTCTTAATTACTTTGTTAAGTATTTGAGTTGGAGGTCATGGTTTAAATATGGTATCACAGCTCCGGATGCATAGACTCGTGCCCTAAACCATTTACGCTTTGAAAAGCTGGGTAACCTTAGGCTGTGTTTGGCAAACTAGCTGACATGCTAGCTGGTAGCTGACAATAAACTAGATGTTGACTAATAAGCCAACTAGTAGGTGATAAGCTAGCTTATGAATAAATTATGTTTGGGAAAAACTAGCGTATGTGCATGTAAAATGATCAAAAAGGGTATCTTAGGTTATAATAAGTTAAAATTAATAAGGGTATAATTGGAAAAAGCTACAAAAAGCTCCTAAAACACTACTCCAACTAGCGTTTCAATAAGCTAGCTTATAAGGTAGCTTATTTTTGCCAAACACAGCCTCATTGGCTGTTGGTTTTGAGATGATCTGAGAAATTTGGTAGTAGAAATCAAGATCTAATAGAATAAGTTCTATTTATTATGAAGTTTTGTCAATATAGAATGGAAACTACAGTTTCAGAAACATGCCAAACACCGGTACTTTAAGCAACAAGGAGATCAGCATTTTTTTTACAAATGTGGGTGTTTAGGCCCGCTTGCACGCACCTCGACTAATCTTATGGCCCAGGAAAAACAAACCTTCCGGTTTGTTTTGGGAACTTGAATTAGTGATCTGATCTCTGGTAAGCTCAAGGTTTTACCAGTTGAGCTACTCTAAATGGTTAATTAGCATGTTTTCTACTACACTATTTCTGTATTCATGGATCCTTGGCATCTATTTAGTTAGATCTGCAAGCACTGGCCTCTGTACTATATTCATCTTCTTAACTCTTGGCTTTTCAAAATGGTTAAATTGATAAAGTTTGAAAGAACTGTCGAGTATTTGCTGCATTTACTGACCTCTCCATGTGTCACTCTTAGAAGCTCAGGTATAAGGAAAAGAGATGGGATGCTAAAAAGATCATTGGCTCCGGTGGAATGCCATCATCTCATTCGTCGACTGTTGTGGCATTGGCAGTATCCATAGGTCTACATGAAGGGCTCGAATCATCAACTTTCGCCATTGCTGTTATCTTGGCTTTTATCGTATGTGTTCTCATAAATTCCTTGTTTTTGCGTTTCTAAGATGTAGTTATATTTTTATCAATTCATGAGATAATTAGCTCCATCGCAGTACTTATGTTTTTTTTACAAGGGGTCTCATTCTTTATATATTGAAAACATATGCAGGTTATGTATGATGCATCTGGAGTCAGACTCCATGCCGGGCGCCAAGCTGAGGTATGAGACTTTATCACAATTCACAAGCAAAGGAACATTGGAACTCTATTCTGTTTTCATTTTTCATCTTGTTTGAGTGCTAATGGCAACTAGCTAGGGTGATTTCTAACGGAATTGTTAATGTGACATCAAAACATTTTGTTGATTTGTGGCAGAAATTTGTTTAAGAAATTGTGAATATAACTTTTTATTGACAATATAAATTACGGATTGATCATTGATTCACATTTCTATAAATAACACGGTGTCAATCCTTAAGTCTATCTTTGTTACAATTCTGCAGGTGTTGAACCAGATTGTTTGTGAATTTCCTCCGGAGCACCCTTTATCCACATCCAGACCTCTACGCGATTCTCTTGGGCATACTCCATTACAGGTTTCTCTTCCATCTACATCATATAATTATCCAGTTTGTTTCCTGTTGATGCTAGATTTCAGTGCACATACTGATATTTTCTTGAAATCTATATTGATGGTCATCTTGATTGTTTGGATTTTACTTACTGGTTTGCAGTCTTTTTTTCCCCAAATTCCATAATGAGAGTCTACTTCTCTATTTGTTGAAATTATATAACTTGTGTAAATCCAGGTACCTTGTCATATTATGTGTTTTGGGGCTCCTATTTTGGAACATAAAAGTTTCATAAAACAAACTCTAGTAATGGACTCACAATGGAAGGGGAATATCTAGTTTCATAGCTCAAGAAACTTTTATTTCGGTAACTGTGGGTGTCTAGCCAGTTTTTTTTTTTTGGAAGGGTGTCCGGGTCAAAGCCCGACTAATCCCCGGCAATTTTGGGGGCTAAACTGGCCCCACTTAAATGTCTCCATGCATACGCATGGGAAGGCTCGAACTCGGTTAGGACGCTATGAACCCCTAGAGCGATAACCAATCCGCCACAGCACTGGAAGACGTGTCTAGCCAGCTTGCATGCACCTTGACTAATCCCATGGACCCTGGAAAATGACAGCAGGGAAAATCCCAAACTGCCCAAGGAGATTCTAACTGTTGACTTACGATGATTCCAGTTGATGCTCAACTGGCCCTCAAAGTTGGCTTAGAGTGCGCTTGGTACAATTCTACAAAGTTTTAGGGCTTTAATTTATTATTGGGTAGTTTAGTAATTTACTGATCTTAAAATCTTAACCCATTATCCTGATTTTTGTTGTTGCACTTATTTTCCTGTTAAACGTAAGACAAGAAGTCTTTGTTGTAAGATGGTGTGCGTATCCTTTTTGAAGTGACGAAAGGGTTTTAATTGAAGAATGATGAATTGGTTTGCAGGTGGTTGCGGGGGCAATGTTGGGATGCATAGTTGCATTCGTGATTAAAGTATCCGGCTAGGGACGAAGAGATTATGATTGCATTGGCCAAAGGTGGATGGTGCAAAGCATTCCGCTGCTTTTGGCTACTGGAGTTGCTGTATTTATCATTCTTTACAATCTGTCGTCTACTTTAAAGGTGGTTTTCACGACCTCCTACTGTCCTACACCTCATTGTAAAAAAAATATCCTTTCTGAATTGTTAATTTCACCCTGTATAAATTATATGTCAAACTCTACTATCTTCTAAACCTTTATCTTAATTGATCCAATAACTCACATTAAACAGAGTTTTTAAGTAAAACTATTAATTGATCTAATAACTCACATTAAACAGAGTTTTTAGGTAAAACTATTAATTGATCTAATAACTCACATTAAACAGGGTTTTTAGGTAAAACTATTAAGTAAGATGATCAGAGATAAATAATAATAATTTTCAATCATGCATCATGCATGCCTTATTTGACGTTTTCTTTAATTAATTTTTTACCGTTTAAAATAAATTATCTTAAAAGTTACTAATATTTATATCAAAAAAATCAAAAAATTTCATGTTCTTCGATATGACATCCATCTTGATATAGTTTTTGTTGCGTTTTAACCATTCTTACGTGAAATGCTATATATGTGTTTTATTCATTACGAATATTTATGTACGTTAAAGTGTGTACAATAGCTCGTCACCGTAAGACTGTAACTTGACATCATATTCTTTAACACTTTCTTTATTCATCACCGCAATTCAAAACCCATTGATCCCAATAGGAAACCCATTGAGACCAAGGTGAGACCTATCGAAAACCTATCAAGAAAGGTTGAGATCCGTTTATTGAATTTGTGTGTGTTTAACTGTTTATGTGTGTTAAACTTTACCCTACTACCTTCATTTTTCATCAGAAACCCATAACACATCACAAGATCAATCAAGAACCCTTCAGGACCGATCGACACCAATCGAGAAACCATCAAGATCAATCGGGACTAATCGATAATCCATCTATTGACTTGGTGTATGGTTATGTATTAAAATAATTACATAACACCTTTATTTTTCATCAAGGCGGATTGAGAACTTATTAATTAAAGAGTTGTTGTGAACATATAAACATTCATAAATATTCATGATGAATTTTAAACAGATATATTATTTCACGTGTAAAAACGATGAAAAACAAAAAATATTATATCCAGATGGATGTCAAATCGAAAAGAGTGAAATGCTCGTTTTTTTTTTATGTAATTTGTTTGATTAAAATATTAGTTATTTAAAAAATTAAGGGGATACAAAATTTTAAGTAAAAAAAATCAAATAAGACAAACATGTATTCAAACTTCCACTTTGATCGTTAATCAATTCTGAGTTAATCCATTTTTTTGTTTTAACCATTGATTAGTTTCTATAGTTTGACCAATGACCAAAATTAATCCTCATATATACAATGAAAAATGAGTTTTGAAAGTTAATCACCATCACCGTCACCTACAAAAGAATTGTGTGCTATTATGTTTACCATAGTTTGTTAACAAAAGCTTGTTATCAAGATGATTTTGAAATCAAATATACGATATGGATGTTGTTGATTCAAATTGGCAAACATAATATAAATTTAATATAAGTATGAAATAAAATAATGAAAAAAATCCAAAACAATCCAATAAACTATTTTATTTTGAATGCTTAAATCCTTAAACAATTTTTTTAAACAAAAAAGCCATTAAACTTTTTTGTTTTGAATGATTAGGTCACTAAACTATTTTTTTAATGAAAACCATTAAACTTTTTCGTTTTAATTGATTAAGTTCTCGAATAATTTCTTTTTGATAAATAAACCATTAAACTTTCAAAAATTGGTTACTTACCCCTTTTAATAACAATTAAAAAAAATGTAACCGACTATGAATGTTTTAAAGGTAAAATATAACTATGTTAGTTTAGGTTAAACAAATATAAGTAGCAAAGTTTTAAAAATTTAATGATTTATTTTGTTGGAAAAAATATTAAGGGACTTAATCATTTAAAATGAAAAAGTTTAATGGTTTTTTCATTCACAAGAATAATTTAGTGACTTAACTATTCAAAATGAGAAAGTTTAATGGTTTTTTTGTTCAAAAAAATTGTTTAAGGACTTAACCATTCAAAATGGAATAGTTTGTTGGGTTTTTTTTAACTTTTTCCCTAAAATAATTTAATAGCATAAATCATGTTTAATTATTTAATCTAGATTTTTATTTTGAATAAAGATGATATCCATAGAATGATGGACACGATTAACAAACCAAATGCGAACATGAATTTATAATTAATGCCGGGATTGTTGAAATCTAAAATTGCCGGCGGGAAGACTTTTGCACCTTTTGAATTCAATGCTATTCTATATAAAAGAATTGCAAATCTCTTTAATTAAACAAAATATGTTAATTTCATATCACTTTGTTATCAAAGGGGTTTATGATGTTATCACATGTATCATAAGGTTATCATGTTAGAATATCTAATCAAAAATAAAAGAACAATTATCATTAATTAATTTAACATAAATTTATGAAGAAATAAATAATTACAGTATTATCTTGAATGATTTATTTGGATTTATTATAATTAAAAAAGTATATTCATTTAAAAACTCAATAAACTTTATAAATTAAACCAAGTCAACTCATTTGAGAGCTCAAAACATAAGAGTATTTTCAACAATTTCTTTAAAATAGAATTTTTGAGATTTTTTATTTTAATGAATTTTTTAAAACTTTCTTTAAAATAAAGAAATTATGACAAAGATGACAAGGATCTTCAATTTTAAGTATAATTATTTATTAGAAAAATATTATTTTTTATTCATTCAATCAAATAAATTAATTTAAATTAAATACTCAAAAGAAAAAAAAAACATTTTATAAATTATTTTAATAATATAAATTTTAAAATAAAAAAATTGTTAAAGAAAAACGTGATCCTTTTATAAATTATTTTAATAATATAAATTTTAAAATAAAAAAATTGTTAAAGAAAAACGTGATCCATCCTTTTTGTAAAGATTTTGAATTTTGAATTTTATGCTTCTCTTTAAGTTTACAACAAGATACGGAATGTTTAACAACTCTCACGTGCACACGTGCCCCCCAAATTCAATTCTTGCTCCTCTTTTCTGTCTCACTCTGTCTGAAAAATCGATAGCTCACGCCACCGTAACGCCGCCGCACACTCGCCGTCGCCGCCTCCCCCCAATCCATCTCCATCACCAAATCCGCCGTCAATTCAGCTCTCCACCTACATTCCACTTTCACAACCTTCAACCTAATTTAAGCCATTCTGTTGTTCCCTAATTTAAGCTGGATTTCGGCCAACAGATTATGACGGTGAAGAAGAGATCTGTAGCTTCTTCTGCTGCTGCTTCTAGACGCCAAATTCCGGCTTTTGTTTCTAAGTTTGTCATCTCGTTGTTGATAATATTTTGTTTTGTTGCCTTTTGCGGACTCTTCTCTCAATTTAAGCTTCAATCGTCATCCCTTCCAACTGGATTTTATTTTGATGACTTTCGTCTCCATGATTATTATAATCCTGTGAAGAAGATCGCTTTCCTTTTTCTTGTGAGAGATAATCTTCCTCTTGATTTCCTTTGGCACAACTTCTTTAAGGTCAGTCAGTTTGTTCCTTTCTTTCCTTTTTTGTTATTACTTATTATTATAGTTGATGTTTTGAATTTAATTAGGGTTACATATACATTAAAGCGATCTACTGTTTCAAAACTAAGTATAATTAATTTCATCTTATGGTTTTTATGTTTCATGTTGATTATTAGGTTTTACTATATGTTATAGAGTATTATTAGCTGTTATCAAGTGAGGTTTTTTCCCCTAATTTTGGGATTTTTAGAGGTTACAGGGTAACTAAATGCAGATGATATGAACTCATAACCTCTGATTCTTAAATGTGTTGGTTTTGGTGTCTGGTAGATCTGATGGTTCAGCTACAGTCAGTTCCTGAATAATGGAATTAATTTTCATGGCTGTTGGATTGCTGTCTATATATGATTTAACCCTAATTTTGGCATCTCCAGCCTGTCATATATATATATATATATATATATATATATGTGTGTGTGTGTGTAGACAAAAGTTCGGCTGCAAACTCAAATTATATTGCGAGCGTGAGGGCAACCGAGAGCGCACCACCTGGCATATTCACTCTGAATAATCATGTATTATTCAGAGTGAATAACACAACATTTGTGTTATTCAGAGTGAATAACACAACATTCATTAATTATTGAAATGTGGTTCATATTGGTTCTCACAGTTCCCACAAACTACCGAGTTCTCCCATGAATGACCCCCTATATATATAATTATATATACATATATATAAAGAGGGAGAGAAATCATAAAAACCTAAACCATATGAACTTCCTATATGTATATGCCACTTATAGATATTTTTGTGCCCCTAATTAGGAAGATGATTTGAAAGTTTGATTGAACATCTAAAGTTGATGAGCTTGCAGAATGCAGATCCTGAGAATTTCACGATTTACATACACTCGAAGCCTGGTTTTGTGTTTGATGAGTCGGTTACCAGATCAGTCTTTTTCTACAACCGACAGTTGGAAAACAGTGTGGAGGTAACTGATCATCTGGACTTTGCTATGTTTGTTTGCAGTTAAACTCTCCTGTTAGACAGTTAGAGCATATAGTTAAGATTATCTCATATATATAAATACACACACACACACTGAGTTTTAAATTGTAATCTGATCTTATTGGGCAGGTGGGTTGGGGTAAGCCAACCATGATTGAAGCAGAGAAACTGCTGTTCAAGGCCGCCCTTGATGATCCAAGCAATCAGATATTTGTTCTCCTGTCTGACAGGTTTCTTATAGCGTTTAAAAATACGTCTTGCATTCTCATACTCAGCACGATATGTAACAAAATATCTTTAATATTAATCTCAATTATCTATTCATCTTCTTCCATGTTTATCATAAGTTGCTTTTCTTTTCAGCTGTGTACCACTATACGATTTCAGTCACATATACACATATCTCATGTCCTCTCCAAGAAGCTTCGTGGATGGGTACTTTTTAGTGTCAAAGCTGAAATCTTTATTTATTTGATGAATAATTCGCTGTACATCTGTTGATGTAATTGACTCATCGACCAATTGAACAACAATATCCTTTGATTTTTATTCAGCTTCATTGATTTCAAGGAAAATCGCTATAATCCGGAGATGTCCCCTGACATACCTGAAGACAAATGGCGGAAAGGATCCCAGGTCATTTTAGTTTGTACTTTGTTTTTTTAATAGACAAATTTATCTGACCAACAAATGTTCATTGTGGTGGGGATAGTGCTTTTTTAATATGTCCCATAGAATTGTTGGTTTCAATCATTTAGCATTGTGATATGATAAAAACGCAAAATGCAAAATGCAAAATACAATTTTCATGTAAATTCATGCATTGAGTTTTCAAGCTGTAGTTAACCTTAAATGATTCTGTGGTTTCAGTGGATCACATTGGCTAGAAAACATGCGGAGATGGTTGCATACGATCATGTTGTTTTCCCAATCTTTGAGAAACACTGCAAGGTAAGATGAACATGTTGACGGTTTAAATTTGCTTCTCATAGAATCAATAAAGTAGGTCTTAATTAAACCTCATTGCCTGCCAAAGTCTTCAATTTACCAAAAGGGGTGTAATTTTAGCTTTCTGAGAATATGTGCTCTTTATTTCCAGTAAAAATGTCTATTCATAACGGGTCTCCTTTTCCTCTTTAAAAAAATCAGCGGCGACCTCTTCTAGACTTGAGCAGGGGAAACGAGTCTCTTGTAAGTAAATAAACAGTTGCTATTTCGTTTCATATATACTGAATTTCATTGTTATCGTTTATCATAATTCCCTAAAGTTGACAAAATTAAGTCTGCCATTTCTCATTATTAATTGCAGAAAGAACAGCAGCAACACAATTGCATTCCAGATGAACATTATGTTCCTACCTTACTTTCTGTAAGCAAAATTGTGCTTTTTAGCAATATTTTACTTCCAGTATTCTAAACAATCATGCATAGCCTTCTTGTGATGCTATTTACAGAAGAACTTACAATTGTTTTCTTACTCTGTTTTATGATAAGATGCGGGGTGTTGAAGATGAATTGGAGCGAAGGACGTTAACTTATTCTTTATGGAACCAGTCTACAGAAACGATGAATACACAAGCCTGGCATCCTGTAACATTTGGCTATGCAAGTGCCAGCCAGAAACATATTCAAGATATCAAGGTAATCAATTGCTATGAGTTAATTCATTTGCTTAGAAACATGATTCTGCTTCAAACTCTTTTATCCTATCATGGAAAAGACACTTTTTTCAGTTTAAATCTGCAGCTAGTTAAGTGCATAATATTTACACAACCAATAAGATGTTTGGGCTAGTTGCTATTGGTGGATTTACTTGCAAATTGCTTTATTAACTTAGGGCCTGTTTGTTTTTAAAAATTTTCCACTGAATTGCGATGAAGTCTGATTCGGTCAGACCAAATGGATTTTAGACTGTTTGTTTTTTTTTAGACTTCAGACCCACTTAATACAGAATTTGCTCAGAATAGAAAAGTGGCACCCAACCATCTGAAATCTCTCTCCTTCTCATTCTCAAATACAGATGCCCTTTCTCTTCCACCCCCAATTTTCTTCTCTCCAACCCCCAATTTCACGTCGTCGGAAATGGCAACTACAGCCCTTTCTCCGCCCAAATCCTTCGATGCTGCCACCGGCCGCTACCGTTGCCGCCACTGCCGCCGCTCAATCTACAAAACTTCCGCTTCCGCCTCTTCAACTTCCACCACCTTCGAAGATGAACAAGAAGAAAACCCCTGCTTTAATCTTTAAATTCCTCAAGATCTCGTCGATTTACCACCTACCTTTGCTTTCCTTTCCATTTTCTTCAACAAATCTAGCTATTATATAAGGTAATTTCATGATTTTGAAAACCCTTATGTTTTTTAATCAACAATTTGGGGGTTTTTGGAATCGTGTTTGAGATATCTTGGGAAAGGGAATTAATGGGGCTTTTAGAGATTTGGGGGTTTTTTTAATGGATAATATTTGCTGAATTTGTATTTTCTTTTTTCAATTGAGGGTTTTTATTTTTTATTATTATTAATGAGATAGAGAAAAAAAAGTTAATATAATTTCAGATTCAGATTTCATATTACAAAAACAAACAGTCTTGTATGATCAGATTCCAGACTTCAGCACCATCTCTTACTTTTCAGACATGGAATTAGACTTCAGACTTCAGACCTCTTAAAAAACAAACAGCCCCTTACTTACCTAACCAGTGACTCGCTAACTTGCATATTACAATTAAAAATTTAAAATCACACTTTTAATCTAATCCTTCTAGGCAACGTTTTAAAAAGCGCAATCGTGCCTCAAGGCGTTTTCCCTGAAAGAGTTTTAAGCCCCTAGGTGGAAATACACACATACATACATATATGCATACATAGAGGCAAAATCATTTGTGAACCAAGAAAAGGTTACAAACTATGTAAACCTATGAAATCCTATAAAATTTTATGAAACTTTTTTATATTTCATATTTCCATATTTTCATAATCATTGACTTACCATATATTTCATATTTCCATATTTCTTATGAATCCATATCGGCCCTTGATTATTTTGATCAACGGCTATGATTAGGTTTACAAGTTGATACTCTTTCCGTGGTTCACAAATGAAACCGACTTACATACATATATGTATATATACACACTACACAAAATATATTCATACCACTCTGCATTCCACTGCTTCTACTCAGAAAATATATGCATATATATATATATATATACACGCACACACACTTGACAATTAAGTACTAGACACGATATATATATTATACTAAATTACTAAAAGAATTTACATACGCTTTTTTCAATCACGAAATATAGATATAATAACAAAGAAAAATATGTTGATCTATTAATAATATATATATATATATATACACATGTATATATTAATATGCTCATAACTTATAAATAAAAAATGTTAAATATCAACAAAGTGGGAGTAGAAGTGGTGACTATGACAGTGACACCTAGTAGAGACTAAATATAAAAGATGTGTATCAGTAATTCAGTATCTACATATACATAATACTCTCGTGAACCGAAGAGGATCAAAGAAGAAAATGGAAAAAAGAAAACCCGGGAGAAAATTGGAACTCACGAAGGACAACAAACGAGTAGTACATTACTCTCCCCTCGCCAGAAAATAAATTGTCATGATGAAAAAAGGCACACAAAAACTTTAGAAATGTGTAATTATTGCACTTTTTAGTTAACTAAAGTACAATTGCACCCTTAATAATAGAGGGAGAAATGAATTTTTCCTTTCTATAATTAAGGTTAGAATTGGAAAGTAGGCACTTTCGATAGTGGACACCTGTTTTCAGATAAACTAAAAGAGAAACATGGAGACTTATCTTGGGACTGATGGAGTATATTTGCATGATATTCCATCCTTCAAGTATGAATTAGTATATACCACAACGGAATCGAGACCTACACTGATGTAAGTGCCAATTTGCTCAGTATTACATGCTCAAGGGTTGATCAATAAATCTTAGGATTTATTACATGCTAGTGCACCCTCAAATTGCAAACAACTGAATGATTTGATGAAAGTTTGCACAGCTACATGATTTGGCTTCCAAATAAAAAAGCAGTGATGGAACGGACTCATATAATATCATAATACAACTAATCTCCACTATGACAGATAATAACTATGTTCCGCTAGCATTCAGTTAAATTCTGAATAATTCTCTAGCAGCACCTGAGATGACATGGCTTTGAACTTGGTCTTTTACCTCCTTCTTTGATGCAAGTATCCATAATCAGAAGTGGACATGTTCTTTCAGGATTGAAGTAGCGATAAAAGCTTTCTTCTTAAGTATATAATATTTATATACGGCAAATTGAACTCACACACCCTCATCACTTTGGTGAGGCTTGAAACCTTTTGACCTTTGAGGATGTTGGGATACTGAATATCATCGGGCTGATGACCGTTTGGTTACAAAAATTGGTTATAATGCATCGATTGTTTTGAAGATTAATCTAGGGGTTCCACATATCTTGCAATGCCTCCCTAAAACTAAAACTTTGCATCTATTCTCTTTTGATAATATTTGTGAGTTTGTACTAAATATGAGAAATTGTGCAGGATATCGACCATATTTATTTCGAGTCTGAGAACCGGACCGAATGGTGTGGTACTAAATCTAGTAGCGGTTCTTGTTATTTATTTGCGAGGAAGTTCTCGCGTGGTGCAGCTATGCGACTTCTGACCAATGGGGTGGTTGGTCCGTATGATCCTAACACGATGTTCCAAGACCTCACATAGATTCACTTGTTCATTTTTTCTGTCAGTCTTAGCATATGTATACGTTGAGCTACGTGATGTACATAGGCAGGCGATTGCAGATATATATACACACCAAACATCCATCTTTGTGTGGAGATTCATATCAACATTGTGTTGAAAGATTCATTTGTTTGATCAAATGACCATGTTACCCTTCATTTGATGTCGTAAAAAATATCGAACATGATCTCCAGTGGGTCATTGGCTCAACAGTATCCAAGTTACCGGTAATCTTAGCCTTGCTAGAGCCTGGATAGGGGTTCATGTCTCAGCATAGGTTGATTTGCTTAAGGAAATGACCATGTTACCCCTCATTTGACATCCAAACTACCATCATAACCTTAACACTATCGAACACGATCTCCATCGTCTTGCCGTCCTCGAGCCATTTGATTTGCAGTGGCGAATTTGTCTCCAAAACCTACTTATGCATTCTCATTTGCCTTCTCTATGTTTGGTCAGATGTACATTTTTTAAAAATTATTTACAACAACGTTCAAGAATCAAAATTAGACCATTAGTTGCAATGTGTTTCAAGTCAGTCATGGGGAGATTGGTAATATTAGGTTTGCCATCAAAAATGAGTTTCAATACAATTTCTTATGAGCTATTGATAACTCTCTATTTTGAGAGTTATTTATTGTTCTAAATCCCCATTTTTTATAGCATTTTATACCCATTTTATTTCTTCTCTAGTTCTTTTGGACTAAAATGATTTTAAAGGGTAATGATACTCCCAAATGATTAAGTTTGAAGAAAAATGTCCAAACTCCAGCAAAACAGTCCAATTTCCAGAGGCAGTCCAAAAGTATTCTAGCAGCCTAAAGTTCAACTGAGGGGAGGAATAAAAAACGAATTTGAAGCATATTCTCTTTTCAGCAGCTTCAAGTGGGCACGTGGTTGGAGATATTTCATCATTGGGAATAGATTGTTGAGGCCTCTGATTGGAGGATAGATAACCCATGGATAATGCCCATGGATCACTTTTGGCTATAAAAGGAAAAGGAAGCCTTTGGGCCTTCAACAAAAGCTACACCATTCCTTTTACTTCTCCCATCACCAAGCTCCTCCATCTTTGGAGGAGCTTAAAGGTGTTTTAGTTATTTTCTTTTAATGTTTTTATTAGCTAGTAGTTTTATTGTTTTCAGTATTTACTTTTCTTGTATTGTAGTTTATATTTCGTATTTATTTTTTGGGACAAGTATACCAAAGTGTATCCAACTTGTCACCAAAAGTTATTGTATGTACTGAACTTCAATTTTTACCTTTTGACGTATCAAACTTTTAAAAAAAACTCCAATGTGTGTATCCTGTTACCTGCTAAGCAGGTAACCTGTAATCTCCGGCGACAAGCTTCTGCGAAAATCTCCGGCAACAAACTCCAGCAACAAACCCCGACAACAATCTCTGTTTTCACCCAGCAACAATCTCCGGCGAATACCCACTTCAAGACCCACTTCCGGCCACCACCACCATCTTCAAGACCTATTTCCGGCCACCACCACCATCTCCGTCTTCTCCGGCAACAAACTCCAGCAACAAACCCCAGCAACAATCTTCGTTTTCACCGACCAACAATCTCCGGCGAAGACCATCTTCAAGACCCACTTCCGGCCACCACCACCATCTTCAAGACCCACTTCCGGCCACCACCACCATCTTCAAGACCCACTTCCGGCCACCACCACCATCTCCGTCTTCTCCGGCAATAATCTCCGTCTTCACCGAGCAACAATCTCCAGTGAAGACCCACTTCCGGCCACCACCACCATCTCCGGCGAAAACATTTCTGGTGGAGGAGAGTTGGAGGGTGGAGGTGTGGTCGGAGGAGAGGGTGTAGAGAGAGAGAGAGAGAGGTATGCCAAAAATGGTCGCCAGAGTAGGTGACGCGCCGGAAAAGGGTCGCCGGAGAAGGGTCGCCGGTGGAAAAACCGGTGCCACGTCAGCATGTAACTTGCTATAACAGGTTGGATACACATAATAGAGTTTTTTTAAAAGTTTGATTCGTCAAAAGGTAAAAATTGAAGTTCAGTACATACAATAACTTTTGGTGACAAGTTGGATACACTTTGGCGTACTTGTCCCTTATTTTTTATGCAAGTAGTAGTTAATTTAATATTTGTTATGTCTTTTATTTTAGGCTAAACCCGTAACGGGTGTGGGTGTAAGTCCATCTTAAGACCGTGTAGGCAACACTTGGGTGTTGTCGTTATTTTTGGATCTTAAGATTGGTCCGGTTAAATTGAAGCTTCATCTCAACGCTAATAAGCTGATCACTTTGATGTGTTAATATTAGATCTTGACCCAGAGATGGGCGGATTCAAAATACGATTTACGGGATGCACAAAGGTTTGAGAGAATCTTTGATAATCACGCAGTAAAGCGAGTTCTGTATGGTTTTCTAAGGTTCAGTAAGCCGGTCGGGATTTATATCACAGGGAGACTTGGGTGTAAATCACCATACTCGGTGGAACGAGATTTGCTTAAAAGTCTACTTAGTAAAACCGGCAATCTTACAATTTGGTAGTAACAACGACTTCGTAGCAACTTCACGGTATGTTTTGTAAAAACGTAGTTTCAAGAGATTTGGATTTTTATATATAATCCCATAACGTGAAGTTTCTAAACTCGTGTACTACCTGGTTTTAAGAGAAAGCTTACACCCATTCCCTTTACTTTGCTTTAATTTATTTTTTTTAACTGTTACAAATCACCAAAAATATTTTCTTCTTCTCTAACTGAAATCAGTGTATTCTCAACTCTATATTCGAAATTCTGAAAACCAATCCATGTGGATAGGGCTGGCAATGGGTAGGGTATGGGTAGGGTATGGGTTATTCCGTTATCCAATCCATTTAAAATAGCGGGTAAAGAAACGGGTAATTATCCATCTAAAAAAACTCTTATCCATATCTTACCCTACCCATTAAAAATAGCGGGTAACGAAACGGGTAATGGATAAATGGTAAAACAAAAAAAATTATTTTGATCAATAAATAATATCGTTAAACCTCAAACATATAAGTAAAATATTAGTTTATAAATAATTTTTATATATGTAATTTTCTCTAATAAACATTTAAATATTACCACAAACATATTCATATTAAATTAAAGTACAAATTAACATACGGCAACGTTATAAAAAATATTAATAATATAATTAATATAATTATTAATATTTAACTTTATATAATTATACATGTATATATATATCATAACGGGTAACGGGTAATGGATAACGAAAAAGATCATTATCCATATCCTACCCACTAACATTTCGGGTAAACGGGTAATGGGTAAGTGGATAATTTTTCTTTATCCATACCCTTATCCAACGGGTCGAAACATAACGGGTAACGGGTGTACCCTTATCCATTGCCAGCCCTACCTGTGGATACGATACGATATATTTATCACTTTATTACTTGTAGTGATCCCAATGTTGGTGTATACTTGCACCAATATTATGGAATATTATAGCCTCATTTTGGACCGTAGTGTTTTCAGCTACCATCTATTAAAACTGATTAATTTTGGATTTAAGAAATCAATAACAGATTTGTGGAACATCAGAAAATCGACTTATTACAATTTTATTTATCTAGTAAACCTAACTTTGGAATCATATAAATAGGAAAATAACACATTACCTGCTACTAAAGAGAACTAATAACTACAGAATAAGAATTGAGGATAAGATACTAAAGTTGTCCATCGACTGCATGGATTGTGAATTTTTTTTGGACGACAGATAAACATACACGTCTCGACTGAAGTCGAAGAGGTATTCAGGATCCATTCGGGCACCCGACTAATCCTATCGACCATGGAAATCGTTACCGGCCCATAGCCTCGTCCATGCCCGTCCCGAAGGTCGACCCATGAACTGGGGTGTCACCTCCTGTTTCCCTCTCTGAATCGAACCCAAGTAGACAGGGATACCATCCAGGCATCCACTGTCCCCTCAAGATGTTACCGACCATTGAGCTACAAAGGAATTGACAAATGTCCTTAGTTTGTGCATGGGAGGATTCGAACTTGGGTGGACACTATGTACCCTCCAAGCAAACTAACCACTCCACCACAATACCTTGGACATGATTTTTGATTAGTAGATACGAATTCAAATGCGGGTACCCGGTTCCGATGCTCACCCCTAAAGTCAATAGTTAATATGTTGTTTAAAAGAAATTAAACGAGCTTATGCTCGACTCGAACTCGACCCGTTTACTTATAAATCAATATTTAATATGTTGTTGTTATTATTATTATTATTATTATTATTATTATTATTATTATTATATATACACAATATATTAATCAAGGTTCATTTAGGCTTGTGGGTTTAATCAAAAAGACCCGAGTTTGAGCTCGTTTATTAAATGAGCTTAAAATGAAGCTCGAGCTCGAATCAAGCTCGTTTTAACTCGAGTTTGAATCGGGACAGCTCGACTCACTTACACGATTACATCCCTAATTGATGGTAACACCAAATTATTATATTATTCGACTTAAATTAAACAAGAAAAGACCATCTCCAATGTTTTCTCCATAATTTCTCTAAAATGGAAAACCAAATGTCAAAATTAAAAAAATAAAATTGCTTCCATCTTAAACAAATTGAGAGCATCTCCAATAGCTATATTATAATTTTTTCTAAAATAGAGTATGAAAAACTAAAATCTCTAAAAAAATTGCATCTACCTCGAATAGCTATTCTATTTTAGCAATTCTACCATTAATTATATTATTAAAATATTTATTAGTTTTAATAAATATTATTTATCTCTCTTAAACATTAACTCAAACGTCTATTATTGGTGGAAAATAATTAAATATTATTTTTCTATCTTACATAGAGAAGTTTTAGCATTTCTCCAAATATATAGATTTTTACCTTCTCTCCCATCTTTTTCCTATTTTAGCATATTTTGAAGATTTTAACATTAATTAAAATATTATTTTATTTTTCTCTTAGAGATGCTCTCATTATTTTGAAGATTTTAACATTAATTAAAATATTATTTAGGTTATTTCCATATTTAAAAAAAGGGGATAGTACTCCAAAATGTATTAAACTAGACTCAAAAATCTATTGTGTGCATCAACCAACCAAAAATGTTTTTTAAATGTATTAAAGTTAAAAAAAAAATCTTTTGTGTTTCAAATGACCAGATCAACCGGTTACCTCTGGCGACCACTGTTCCGGCGCTCTTCCGACCATTCTTCCGCCCACCGTTGATCTCAGCCACAATTCCAATCACTCTTCTAGCAACACCGAAACCTTTTCTTTGTCATCGGTGATCATCTCCGATTGCTTGAAAACCACTTGGTGGTTCTAATTGTGGTGGCGACGATGGTGACAACGGTTCACGACGAAGACGGTGGTGGTGTGTGGGTGGCGGTGGAGTCGACGGTGGTGGTGTGAACGGTGGTAGAGGTGCGCGGTGTTGGAGGTCGAGGTGGTGTGATAGATGGTTTCGGGTGACGATGGTGGTGGTTGGCGGTCGAAGATGGGTGGTGGATGGCGTTGGAGGTCAATGATGTTGGTGGTTCTCCATGGTGATGGTGGTTTCCGACGGCAGCAGTGGTGGTTATGAGTTAGGGGTGGTGATGTTTATCGATTTAGTAGGTTACAAGTCATTTTAGAACACAAAAGAAAAAGAAAATAAACTCTGATACATTAAAAAACATTTTTGATAGGTTGATACATATAATAGATTTTTTGGTATAGTTTGATACATTTTAGAGTTCTGTTTTCGTTAAAAAAAAAACTATGTTTATTTAGACCGTTAAAAGGAATTGATCGGACCTACCCTCTTTAAAAATTCAAACCAAAAGGGAGGGAAACGAAACTCTCCTACTCTACAATTTCTCACTTTTCACCCCCAAACTAACAAACCCTAAATCGTTCCGCCATCTTTGATCCTCGAATCTCAAACTTCCTCCGAATTACTACACCAAAATCAACAATCCTGAATCCTCTAAAGCTTCAATTCGGTGTAAAAACTTGAAATCCCGACGATCTCATTCCAACAATGGCTGAAACCCTAAGCCCTACTTCTACACAGATACAGAGAGCGCAGGTCCTCTCTCCGGACCGACCTTTGTTTTTGGGCTCCAACGATGACAAGCTCGAGCGTGCCCAAGCGCGTGCCGCCCGTGCTGCAGCCATCCGTCGGAAGCCGGTCGCTATTCCTCAAGCGAGCGACGTCAGTGCTTCCGAACCGTGTCTAGGGCAGGATCAGATTATGGAATTGTTCCAGAATTGCATCAAACTTGCAAGTGAAAATGTATGTAGTAATAGCCCTTCGGAATATGTACTTCTTCATTGTTTTAGTTGTTATGGATTGGAATGACTATGTTTTTTGTGGTGGGGTGTAGAAAATTAATCAGAAGAACACTTGGGAGCTGAATCTCATAGATCACCTTTGCGATATTATTAAGGTCGAAGAAGAGAATGACGTCGAGACCAATTTTCAGAAGGTACAGAACAGAGCGTAATGAATTACGGTTTTCGAATTATGTGTTATGTACTTGGCAGTATCATAAATTTGTTTGGAGTGTCTTTTGAATCTTTACAGATTATGGTTTTTAGGTCAATGTGTGCTTGAATATCTTAACTCTTTCTCCACTAGAAGCTTTTGCCTATGCATTTGAGCATTTATAATGTAACCATACATACACATGATAGCTTGAGTCTTGAGGCTTATATGGTTTAGACATGGGAATGGAAATGGGAATCACTCCGGTTTAACCTGGAACGAAAATCTAGGCTTATGGGCGATGGACCCATTCATATTATATAAACCTAAACAATTTCTTTTATTTGCAATCGCATTGATTACTGTTCAATACCTCAACTCTCTCTTCCAGCATGCGCCCCAAATAAGTTGGAAACATGATACTGTTATATCGATCACACTCAATTTGCATTTTTTCATATTCACAATTTGTTAAGTTACATGAAGGATTACAAGGATCACAGACACTATGACCTAAATGGGTTCTTCTTCCCGAGTTTCTGTTAAATGGGTGACATCACATCCAATGTTATGTCATATTGTTACATATTCACATAACCTTCTTTTTTGGAGTCAAGCAGCCAGAATCTGGGAACAGCTTGTATTTGATATAGATTTATTTTGTCTAGTCAGAAGCATCAAAATCTGCTTAATAGGAAGCTTTGCTTCAGAAGTCTTATTGTTGCTGTGTGTTTATTTTTCTTGCACACTCCTAGATGCAGTTGATACTCAGTTACTGAACTAACTTAAAAAATTGATTTAAGTCTCACTGCATTTTACCTGAAAAATTTCCCTTGTAAGTTAGTTAGGCTGTTACTTTTTATGGATGTTTGCTTAGATGATATGTAAGATGTATTTTCCCTATTACTGTTTGAGACTACAGCTGGGCAACAATGAGTTACTGGCATCATTGGTTCTTCATTCTTGGATATTTTATTCTTTGATCTAAACAGTTAATTTTCTATAAATTTTTACAAAGTTCATACTCTTTGATGCTTACAGTTCTGATGTTTTCATTTGTCAAGTATGAGCTACTTTCACTCACTTCCTCAAAACAATACATCTTTGATGATTTTTCTGCACAAATATCAGAAAGAGCATACCCATGCATGTGTAATCATCATTGGCGATGTTGTAGGTTTTTTGAGTGCATAATCATGAACATCGCATAGCAACAACTTTCTGTTATGTGCTGGGTATATGATGATATGAATTTGAAGCTTTCCTTTGTTGATAGAACACATGCACAATTGTTACATCTTGGTACACACATGAATGTCAAATGACACTTTTCTGAGTGTAGGCAAGCTGCACTCTTGAAGCTGGAGTTAGAATATACTCGATGAGGGTGGATTCGGTCCATTCTGAGGCATATAAAGTTCTTGGAGGGATTAGTCGAGTTTCTCAGGAACCTGAACAAGGTTAGCTTTGTTATCTTAACTTATCTGTTCAAGTTTGTTTTTTATGGTTTTTAGCCAGGGAGTGCATTTTCAGCCCCTAAGCAATATGAAATGCTATTGCATTTCTTTGATTCATCTGCCATTTGAAGGGTTACAAGCTAAATGGAAAAGCTTTTTTCTTTTGTTGAATAATTGAATGTTTTCTAGTTTGAGGTCTACTTATATAGCCTCATGGTTTGGCTGGTTAGTAATTTGATGTATGCTAGAAACTGAAAGGGTTTGCATCATCCAAGCAGACTTCTCAGCAAAAAATCCACTCTGGGAAACTGTTAAAGATTGGACTGATCACTTATCTAATACATCGTTTTTGAACTTCTTGTTCAGATATCATCCCTGTTTCTCTATTTGCAATGCATATTATTATATAATTTATATATTTGCTTGACTTATGAATATGATGGGTAAAAGACTACTTCCTGCCGCACTTGTGATCAAAACTTAGTAGCTCTTTCATCCTTCCTGTGGTTCTTATACTTATCAATTCATAGTACTAGGAATAACTTTTTTGAACTACATATAATGATATATTTAATTATCAATAGTTTACTTATGACGTTGTAATGGCTGACTTGGAAACATTTTATGTTGCATTGTTGAAACAGACAGTGTAGAGGATGGCGACATGGACATGCAAGGAGAAGGCGATTCAAAGAAGGAGAAGGAACTAAAGGTTTTTCATCTCTCATTTTACATTGTTGCTCGATTGATGGAGTTGAACTAATTAATTATCGTATCTGCAGTTATCTCCTTTAACAACATTGGAATCATCCTTTGAGTCTCTCAATGTGAAGAAGTTTGATGGTATGGAATGCAACCTGTTTATTTTACTTTAGTGTCGTCAACAAAAAGTATTTAAATAATTTCTTCGTTCTCTAGTTGCATTTGCTGTGGATCCTCTCTATCATCAGACAACTGCCCAGTTTGATGAAGGTGGATCAAAAGGTCTCTTGCTGAATAACCTTGGAGTATACGGTGGATGCCGAATGGTTTTTGATTCACTTGAAGTACCTGGGAAGTGCATGTCAAGCTCAAGTGACCATGATAAAACAGATACAATTGATATCTCTTATGCTAGAGGTTTGTTACTTTGTTTCTTCCAGATATATGAGGCTCCTGCTTGAAAGTTGCACTTTTCTGAACTTATCATCTTTTTTATAGATCATATAGAACAAATGGTATCAAACATCTCAAAGAAACATGAAATCTCTCCAAGTCTCAAGGATATAGTTAATATGTTCGGTGAAGATAATAGAAGACCACCGGATACCTTTTCTTCTTCCCAAAAGTCCGTAGAACCAGATCATGAAGCTTACGGCGATGACTTTGATGGTGGTGCACATGACTGTTCAGGAACGTGGGACTTTGTTAATGACAACCAGACAAGCGTCAATGGTGATGACACCTATGAAGGAGATGAGGGACTCTTTGTACCAGTTTATCATGAGGTGCTTGATTCTGGAAGTCTTTTCAATGTTATTTCTAATGCAATTTGATAGAAAAGAAAGGAGCCAACTGATGTATAGCTTGTTTTCAGGAAAACGAACCAGATGTTTTTCATGATGGTGATGTAGATAACGGATTTGCGAAAGTTGACAGTTTCTTGTTTCTAAGTATTGGTTTAACGGGAAAACAAAATGCATGGGCAGGCCCTGATCATTGGAAGTATCGAAAGACTAAAGGTAGGCTTCATACAGAAACAACTCATCTAATAGTTTACATCCATTTTTCGTGATTTTGGTTTTCTTTTGTATTGTATGTGTAATATGTTTTTCAGGTCTAGAAGACCCTGCAAAGGAAAATGGGTCACCGTTAAAACCGAAAAAACAAAGGAATAAGAAACAAGGTGAAGTTGATATAGAATTTACGAAAGCATTGGACTTGGTCGGTGACATGAATGATATCTTTGGTCTTCCTAAATACCCCAAGTCGCTATTGTTGCCTGCAAATAAAGAGCCATGTAACACAACACTTCCGGAAGATTGCCACTATCAACCAGAGGATCTTGTCAAGCTATTTCTTCTTCCTAATGTTATGGTATGATTACAATCTTCTAAAAGGTTGATAATAGTTTTACTGTGTTTAATGTATTAGACTGTAATTCTTCAATGGTGTGTTTATTGTTTGTGTAGTGTCTTGGAAGGAGAGGAAGGAGACATTCAGGTCAGTTGATATTTTTCATTTCAATTTTTTATTACATGCTTTGAGGTCTTGCATATTATATGTAGTATAAATGTTAACTTGCATTGATCAAAATATTGATATTGGCATTCCTATGATATATAAGATTGTTGATGCTTTTTTGTTGTCAGATGAACCTGGTCAAGAAGGAGAAGAGAATAATGGGACGTTTTCGTCTTGGGAGGATGACTGTGGCCATTTTGACGATGGAAATGCTTATGATGATGTTGAGGATTCTATCGCACTTGTGTCTCAGCCCCGTCAGGTTTGTTCTTTCATTTGTGTGTAATGTGTTCAATGCGTTGGACATGATAGAAACAAGAACATGTTGGTATCGCGTTTGGCATGACATTGGACCAGGATTGGTAAATTACTAACTTACCCATGTCAAATTGAAACCCTAAAACCGTCCTGTGTCTGTGTTCCCCTTCAACTTAATTTAGTGACTCTTGATTGGCTAATCGTTTTGGTCAAGAGAAAGAACTCGATGAAACTACTGAACTCATAATGTTCATCAACATTATCCATTTATCAAGGTCATCATAATAAATTAATAACTAGTAGCATTTCTTTTTGTCACCTCTTTTTCTTTCTTAATGAACAAAGGAAGTGATGGTAGCATATGTCAAAAAGAACTGATTGTTTTGCCTTTTTGATTTTATGTAAAACAGGTAAATAAGATAGAAGTTGAGTATGACAAAACATCTAAACAAGTTGATGTTCAAGCACTTAAAGAGACTCTTTGGTCATCTATGCAAGAAACACATGGATCAACTCAGGTAAGTTTTCATTTCTATCTGGAAATTAAATAGTCAACTTTAATACAAAATAGTCAATTTCATGGGTTCAAATCCATATAATCCTGCTTCCAGCCCATGAAATGGACTCACAAACTCCCCATCAAACACTTGGGGTGTGTTTGGTATGTTATACAGGATTGGACATAACAGAACAAAAACTTATTGTCCAAACGACGTTAACTGGAACAAGATAGGACTGAGTGGGACAACACCACATATTTTTATCAAATTAAAATAAGGGAGATAAGACGGGAATGGTAAATGACTTTACCATCCATGTCAAACGGTGTACAATTCTTTCACCTGTCAGTAGTTCATTTGAACCCTGTGTGCGTACCAAACACACCCTTACTCTATTATGGTAGATTTGCAAAATAGTATTGGTAATCATGGAATGAGCACATAGTTTTGTTGTGGAATGGTGCAGGAGACAAAGACCTTGTCTTTTCAACATTTATTGTCATCTTTTCCAACGGATAACAAGAAAACGAAAGCTGCACCCATCGATGTTATCTCCCCGCACTTGTGTTTCATTTGTGTGTTGCATTTGGCTAATGAGCATGGATTGAGCATCCATGGCTGTGCCAACTTGGATGACCTCACCATACATCTTCCATTTTGAATAGAGTTTTTGTTTAGAACCATTTGAATGGATCAAGCATTCGAGCTTTATAGTTTTCACCACTTATCGAGAATTGACCTTTTATCTCCATCTTGTAGATGCCAATACAAATTCTTTCGTTTCTCGGTTAATATGAACGAGTATATGTGTTTGTTGTAGTTTTTTTTAATCGTAGAATCTGATATTGAAAGATGAATCTTTTGTTGGTTTGTTTTCTTGTAGTATGATTGATTTAATCTTTAAGAACATGTCATGTTTTGTTAGAAATTGTGTGCATAGTGCATACTTCAGAAAAGGTGCAAGAAAATACCTTAATGTTTTTGAGATGCCACATCGATCCCAGCCTTCGATGGGAATACCTTCAACTAAAAAACCCCAAAGAACATGAAAGGATGGTTTATTAGGGCAATATAGTTTTAATAGTTAGTTTTTAGGGTAATGCTTAATGTATTTTTTTTTTAACTTTTTTGGTTTGATTTAATCTTTAAGAACATGTCATGTTTTGTTAGAAATTGTGTGCATAGTGCATACATGAAAGGATGGTTTATTTAGGGCAATATAGTTTTAATAATTAGTTTTTAGGGTAATTCTTAAATTTGTGTTTTTTTAACTTTTTTGGTTTGAAATAATCTAAAAAATTATTAATCATAATCACCTTTTTTTAACGCTCAATGTTTTTCAAATAAGAATTCCATCAAAACTTTTTTAAATTGAGGTTAGGCCAAAGCTTTTTTAAATCGAGGTAAGGATACATGGTAGGTTCATCGGCTAGCTTAGCGAGTAGGGGCAAGTAGGTGCTATGCCTTGCATGTAGGGGGCGGGTTTGGAAGCTCAGCCAACCCATTCTCTCTCTCTCTCTCTCTCTCTCTCTCCATAAATTAATATATATATATATATACTTTAAATAATAAAAGTGTCTACGGTATGAGGGTATAAAAGGTTGCGGTACTTCACTCAAGGGTTTAGAGGGTAGGAAGAGAAAAATTGATGTAGCAATGAGGGTATGAAAGGAGGCGCTACTCATGGCTGTATAAGAATCTCATTATTCATATTTCTAATTTATAAAATGTAATTTTATTTATATATTATTATATAATTTAATTCATTAGTTTTCACTTTCTAATGTTAATACTAATTTGTTAGTTTTAATGTTAATATAAAAAAATTCACATAAAGGGTTGTGGTCATAATAATGAAGCAAGTGGTCCCTAAGTTAAGAGTAGGAAGTTGGAATGTCGCAAATTATTTTCCTAGAAGAGCGGTACATCCAACCATGCAGACTATGTATTTAAGTAATTCTAGTATGGACCATCTTATCTTATTTTTGTTTTTTTATGTTATTTTCTTTTTTATTTGAGATTAGCGGTTTTTATATTCTTTTATTCATCATCAATAATTCTATAACTTATTCACACTTTGTTTTCCTTGGTAGATCAATTTTTAACAACCTTTTTTATTTAAATTTTCATATATATGATCACATATACTGAAATATATAGAAAACAAATGGAAGGAGTTGACAGAAAATTTAAAAATATATATATAAAGAGGGTAATGGGATATGATCCGGTGCATAATTTTAGACAAATAAACAATATCGAAAGATATTATGTTCATTGGGTTGGATTAAAATGATTGTAACACAAATACACAATTTCAACCCACCCTGATAGTTTAATCATTCCACAACTCGATTTATGCATGGGGTGACTTTGCTTGCGTTAGGTTGGTTTGGTGAGGTTTTGTTTTAGGTGATTCTATTTAAACACTTATTTAGTTACTATTTACGTCTAAATTATTACTTAATTATTTTTTATTTTAATATCTTCTTTCATTTACTAGTCATGATTATTTAATATTATTTAATATATTTTCTATAAATAAGTATTTTATATCATTACTATCGTTTTAATGTATAAAAAAGTATATTAGTAGAACTAATTTTCTTAATTTGTTATTATTGTAACTAAACCCTTGTTAAATATCTTTACAAAGTATTCAATTATTTAAAACATAAAGATTATAATAAAAAATTAGCATTTTTAACGGTATAATTAATTAAAATATCTTATTAATCAAAATAATAAAATAGGCAAATTACTAACAAATCAACACATTTTAAATTAATAAAAGTTTCTTACAAAAGTTTACAATTAATATAAAACAAAATGTTACAAACTTAATGTTAAATGTTCAAGTCATCTAAAACAATATATAAGCTATTTTAACTTTAGATTCTATATATTTATTGTATCATTTTATTTGAGCCTAATACAACGTTGTCCATCTAATTGCACACGATGGGTATCTTTAGCACAACCTTTAAAAAATAGAAATGGACTTGATAATAAAAATAATTATACTTCTCAATATTGCTATTTATATTATCTTAAGTGATTTTGCATGAACATTAAAGTTTTGTATTAATTCATTTATTTATCAATATTTTGAATTTACATTTATTTATTTAGTTGTTGTTATTCTTAATGTGACATTCATTTTCCTCAAAAAATAAATAGGTGACGTTTTTAAAAATAACAATTAATGTTGGCTAAGTAGATGGTATATGTTGTTATTTTTATTAAAACACAACCCTATTTTGTTAATGTATAATTTGTATTTTTAGGACATAACTTTTGTTTGTATCTATTTATGCTTTTGGTATAATTTTTGTATTTTTAGTAATGTTAAAGAAATAGTATTTTTTTTTGGTTTTGTTGGTTCATTGTATTTTGCTATGATACCTTGATACATAGATTAAATGACATATTAATTTAGTTTTACAGTAAGAATTTACTCACTAAGAATAGGGTAAATTGTGTGAATTAGGAACCTATTTCACACATTTTGCTTTAAGAAAATGCTTACGGAGTTATTTGTTTAAAACATGAAAGCGAGTTGGGCTTTTTCTAGATTGTTTCTATGATTTCATCATAGCCAAAATGATGAATTGATGGGTTGATTTATACGGTTAAAAATTGTGTTCATGATTTAATCATTCAAAAGAAACCTATTAAATATTTTAGACTTTTTCCGTTTTAAAATTAAAATTGTTAGGTTTAAGCATATTTCATCCGTTTTTTATAATTATATGTTTTAATGATAGCTTGTACACCGGTGTACACAATGATTATTATTACTGATATTAGGTGAACCAATAAGAGTTGGATACCTTTCTTTTTAAAGAAACAACATTGATATAACTCATCAAGTAATCATTAATGATGTATATATAAAATGTTGAAAAACAAACAAAATGCTTTAAATTTTTAGTGAAACCTACAACCTTGATAATAACTATCAGTGTTATAAAAAGCGTGATACAATTAAAGTAACATTTGATTACACGCAACGAGTAAGATGACGTTTACACAAACTCATAACTTATTTTAAATAACTAACAAAATTATGTATATCTTTAGATTTTCTAAATAGCTAAAAATAAGAGTTTATGATAAGTAAGACACACTATTTTTATTTCAATTTTTTTTGAAAAAAATAAAAATCAATCAATAATTTCAAATTGTTGGATCATCAATTTGTCCTCGACTCGTTAAATTATAAATGGTGGATTATATTAGAGCATCTCCAAGAGCTATGCTATAATTTTTTTAAAATAAAATATCAAAACTTAAAATCTCTAAAAAAACTGCATCAAACTCCAACAGCTATTCTATTTTAACAATTTTATCATTAATTTAAATGTTTCCTATTGGTGAAAACTTATTTCTCTCTCTCTTAAACATTAATTTAAATGTCTCCTATTGGTGAAGAATAATTTCTCTCTCTTACATAGAGAATTTTAGCATTTCTCTAAATATAGAGATTTCTCTAAATCTTAGATTAATTTTTGAAAACTAAAAATATTAGGTTTTAATTAATTTTCAACTCTTATTAATTATTAATTATGTATTTTGATCATGTCTTGTACATTCATATATGAAATTAATGTTACGAAACCAACATGAGGTGGAAACCTATATTATCACGAAACAACTTTGATATAACTCATCATATGCGATCATTAATCATGTAAGACTATTTGAAAATTTGGTAATATATAGCGTTGAAAAATAAAGAAAATGCTATAACTTTTATGTAGAACTAACAAACTTGCCAACTATTGTTATGAATAGTGTTAAAAACAATTTAAGAGGCCTTTGATTGCAAGCAACAAGTAAGATGGTGTCTAGACCAACTCATAGCTTGTTTTTAATTATTAATAAAGACATAGAAACATAATCAAATGAAAAGACCATCGATTTGTAAGGAGAATGGAAAAAATCTTAATCACTCGTTAATTTAATCAATTGTCATGTAAAAAAATTGATAACACAACAAAACAACAGACCATTTTCGATGGAAAAATCCGTTGGAAAAAGGGTTACCTTCGGATCTTCAAGACAGAAACACAGTCACCAAAATTTGATTTACCGGTGGATTTAGGCTCAGAAATAAGCCAATCCATTTTTTTAAAAGTTATTATTTAAGGATGAGATCGGAACTAGATTGATACCAAACCGGTTGGTACCGAAAATTTGTGGGACTAAACACTTACGTAGTGGTCTGGTACCGGTTCCGTTTTGGCACCGGAACCAGAAAATTGGTACCAGGACCACTTAGGACCAAAAAGTTTAAAATGTATAAATGTATATCAAAACCAATCATAAAATAAAATAATTTCATAATGTTTCATGTAACACCCCAATACCCATAACAATAATAATAAAGCATAACATAAATTCCCAGTGATCTAATACGTAATAATAAGAATTCTCAAATCAAGGTACGGGTTAATAGCGCATGCGGAACATCCCTCCACAGCTGAGATTCTAAAATTAGGACCGAGTACTAACTTCTACTGGTAGAGCTACTCTAGACGTCTACCTTCTCCTTGCCTCTAGCCACGCGATCTTTCCCTGAAATGGTTTTAGATTTGAAAACGAGGGTTAGACCGAAAGGTCTAGTGAATTCCCTCAAAACAGTTAATCAACAATCCCGACCCGCTGGCCGTAAAATCACAATTTAATAATAATGGCAAAGCAAATGTGTTACGGACAAAGAACTTCCACAAGGCACCGAGGCCACAAATCACTCCCAAGGGACGCTATCCCGAGGTACCCCCAAATGGTGGACCAGACCAAATGGTAAACACTCCCAAGGAACATACAGTTCCAAGGTACCCAATGTCCATACTTGCAACACATTTCATTCGGAAACATTTCAACAATTACATTTAAGCATGCATTAAACGAAATCCAATCATTATCCACATTTTCACAAAAACAGTTCATCATCTTTAGCAAAGCAGTTCGCAAATCGAATGGATATACATTTATAAAAGCAGTTAAAACTATCCATTCATTTTCAGGCAAGGGAACTCACCTGAGTAAATCTCACTGTCCTCCCGCGGACCTCGTCTAACGTGCCTGTAAATATCTAAGGCATTAATAACTGCGCTCAACAAAACCCACTACTATGACATCCCTAGGCAGACCTAGCACGGGGGTTCCGCTACCCGGTTAGCGGACGGGGTCAAGGGGAGCCGCCCTTGCGGGGTCTGAGGGGCAGCGCCCCTCGAAAAATTTTATTTCTAAGGGGTTGAATCACTATGGAAAATTCTTCTCCGAGAAACTAACCCTACAATCGAAACCCTCCTAAAACCGACTCGGAAAACCAATTCGGAATACCACAATTTTCCCGATTCGGAAAATGGCATTTTCCGATTCGGAAAACACCAATTTCCGATTCGGAAAACGACAACTCGGAATTCAGCATAACGACTAGGCTAGCCTATTTCCCGATTCGGAAAAATCAAAGTTTCCAATTCGGGAAAGGCAGCTGAAACACTCAAACACACTTCAAAGAATCCGATTCGGAAAACATGTTTCCCGATTCGGAAAACATGAATTCCGATTCGGAAAACATGTTTCCCGATTCGGAAAACACCAGTATTCCGATTCGGAAAAACGAGCAGAATCGCAAAAAGCTCCAAAACTCAATGAAAACTGACCCAATTGAATCCAAAGTAATACTAGAAGGTCACTAAACTTTTCCCGCATAAATCTAGATAAGTTATACGTAAAAATAACGTCGATATCTTACCTCGGCGATGATTTCCCGACCTCGAAATGGTGAAAAAAATGGCTCCAACTTGTTTCTCCAAAAACACACACACTAAGCACACACTAAACCTTTCTCCAAAAATGGCAAAAATCTAGGGTTTAAGGTTTAAATACCTAGGGTTTGGGCCAAGCCCATACCTAAAAGGGTATAAGCCCACATCATTAAAGACTTTTCAAAAGTGACACATTCAACCCAAGATCCTAATTTTTCTCACAAAAGGGTCATTTGACAGAAACTTAACTTAATTAACTCTACCCAGAATTCTTGGTTATTACATCACACCCCCCTTAAAAGAATTCCGTCCCGGAATTCACTCAATAAACAGGTGTGGGTATCTTTCTCTCATCTCGGATTCCATCTCCCAAGTACACTCCTGCCCCTTGTGGAATTTCCACTGAACTTTCACTAACTTAATCTCTTTATTCCTAAGTCTACGGATCTTGCAATCCGTGACGGCAACCGGTTCCTCTACAAAGCTCAACTTCGGATCCACTTCAATATCTTGAAGTGGTATAGCTGTCTCTGGATCTGCCAAACACTTTCTCAAGTTTGACACATGAAAAGTGTTGTGAACTCCACCTAGTTTGCCTGGTAGTTCTAACTTGTATGCCACGGCTCCAATGCGCTCGGTGATTCTAAACGGTCCTATATAACGAGGACTTAACTTTCCTTTCTTTCCAAAACGAATTACTCCTTTCCAAGGGGATACTTTAAGCATAACTTGGTCCCCGACTTGAAATTCTATATCTTTTCTGCGCTTATCTGCATAACTCTTCTGTCGATCTCTAGCCGTCTTTAGTCGTTCCCGAACTTGGTTGATCTTTTCTGAAGTGATTTGGACAACCTCCGGCCCGGCAAGTTGCTTCTCTCCGACTTCATTCCAACACAATGGTGTCCTACACTTTCGCCCATAGAGTATCTCATACGGTGCCGCCTCGATACTCGAGTGATAACTGTTGTTGTAGGCGAACTCGATCAATGGTAGATGATCTTCCCATGACCCTCCAAAGTCCACGACACAAGCTCTCAACATGTCTTCTAATGTTTGAATGGTCCGCTCGCTTTGCCCGTCCGTTTGAGGATGATACGCGGTACTTAAGTTGACCCGCGTTCCCATTTCCCGCTGAAAGCTCTGCCAAAATGCCGAAGTGAATCTGGCATCTCGGTCCGACACGATAGATACGGGCGTCCCGTGGAGTCGTACAACCTCTGCTATATAAAGTCTCGCTAGCCTGTCCATGGAGTACGTTTCCTTCATCGGTAGGAAATGAGCCGATTTTGACAGTCGATCGACTATTACCCAAATAGTGTCGTAGCCCTTAGGCGTACGAGGTAGTTTCGTCACGAAATCCATGGTAACATGCTCCCACGTCCATTCCGGTATCGGTAATTGCTGCAGTTTACCATACGGTCGCTGATGCTCGATCTTTACTTGTAGGCAAGTCACGCACCTCTCCACGAAATAAGCAATATCCTTCTTCATTCCTGGCCACCAATAGCTTTGCCTCAAACCATGATACATCTTGTTCGTTCCCGGATGAACGGAGTACTTTGATTTATGCGCCTCATCCAAAATCTTCTTCCGTAGATCTCCGAGTTTTGGAACCCAGATCCGATTCCCAAAACACTTTAAGCCTTCGGCGTCCGATACTAACGTATCCACCAATCCCACCAAACGCTCGCTCTTCAGGTTTTCCTCTTTCAAAGCTTTCTCTTGACATTCTCTGATCTCGGTCTTGAGGTCCGGTACAATGCTTATTCGGTAAGCCACAATACCCATTCGAGAATCCACAATACCGGGTTTGACCTTACCTCCTTTTCTACTTAAGGCATCCGCTACAACGTTCCCTTTACCCGGGTGGTAAAGGATCTCACAATCGTAATCACTGAGTAATTCAATCCATCGCCGCTGCCTCATGTTGAGCTCCTTCTGATTAAGAAGATACTGAAGACTCTTGTGATCCGTGTAAATCTGACACTTCACACCGTAAAGGTAATGCCTCCATATCTTTAGCGCGAAGACCACTGCTGCCAGCTCCATATCATGAGTTGGGTAGTTGAGTTCATGCACTTTCAATTTCCTGGATGCATACGCAATCACTTTTCCATCTTGCATGAGAACGCACCCCAAGCCTAACTTTGATGCATCACAATAAACTACGAATCCATCGGTTCCTTTCGGTAGGGTAAGAATGGGCGCACTAGTCAACTTCCCCTTCAGATTGTTGAACGCATATTCGCATGTCGATGTCCATTCGAACTTGACGTCCTTCTTTGTCAATGCCGTAAGCGGTGTAGCGATTGCTGAGAAATGTTCTATGAATCTCCGGTAGTAACCCGCCAATCCAAGGAAGCTTCGCACTTCCGAAGGAGATTTTGGCGACTCCCAATCCTTTATAGCCTCAATCTTAGCTGGATCTACCTTGATTCCTTCTTGCGTCACGATATGCCCCAAAAACTGAACTTCTTTTAGCCAAAACTCACACTTTGAAAACTTTGCGTAAAGTTGCTCCCGCTTTAGCATTTCCAAAACCTTTCGTAGGTGGTCGCCGTGCTCCTCGGCCGTCTTTGAGTAGATCAAAATGTCGTCGATGAACACGATGACGAACTTATCCAAGTACGGTTTACACACTCTATTCATCAAGTCCATAAAAGCCGCTGGCGCGTTTGTAAGTCCAAAAGACATCACGAGGAACTCGTAGTGTCCGTAACGAGTCCGGAAAGCCGTCTTTGGAATATCTTCTTCTCTAACCTTGAGTTGATGATAACCTGATCGCAAATCAATCTTTGAGAAGAACTTAGCCCCTTGCAGTTGGTCAAACAAATCATCAATCCTCGGCAACGGATACTTGTTCTTGACGGTGACTTTGTTGAGTTCTCGGTAGTCGATACACATCCTCATGGTGCCGTCTTTCTTCTTCACGAACAACACCGGTGCTCCCCAAGGCGAAGTACTCGGGTGAATAAATCCCTTATCAAGAAGCTCTTGTAGTTGTGCCAGCATCTCTTTCAACTCCGACGGTGCAAGTCGATACGGCGCTTTAGCGATGGGCATCGCTCCGGGTACTAAGTCGATTCGAAACTCGATCTCTCGATCTGGCGGTAGACTAACTAAATCTTCCGGGAAAACCTCCGGGTAATCACGAACAACCTCGACATCCTTTACCTCTAACTTATTCTTCTCTGAATCTACAACATAAGCCATAAACCAAATACACCCTTTTCTAATGCATCGATTTGCCTTAATCACCGAAATCAAGCTAGTACTCCTATTCCTCTTAGTGCCATAAACTACGGCCGTTCTCCCATCCGGTAATTTGATACGAACCATCTTTTGCTCACAGTCTATCTTCACCTTGTTTCTAATCATCCAATCCCATCCTAAAACCACGTCCAAACTTTCCATAGGTATGAGTCTTAGCACTACAGGCACTAGACATCCTTCCAATTCTACGGTACAACCTTTCGCAAACTCTCTAACCCACACTTGCCCATTGGCGGTGTCCGCCTCATAAGGATGGTCTAATGGTTCAAGGTTTACACAACACTGTCACCACATCCGGTGCCTCCTCTGCTTCCTCAGCGGTCATCCTAAACGCTCGACTCCTAACAGGAGCCGGTGCTGCTTTCCCGCCATCTTTCGCTGTCGTAGCTCGGTCCCTTGGTGCTGGAGCTCCTCCCCTCCTCAACTGGGGACAATCCATCTTGAAATGATCAGGCGACCCACACTGGTAACATGTCCTCCGAGTAGTGCAATCCCGGGACAGGTGCCCCGGCTGTCCGCATCGAAAACAAGTTGGTGGTCCCGATCGACACTCTCCCTGGTGAACTTTCTGACACTTGGCACACGGCCTGACATGCTGGATCTGCCCTCCTCTAGAATCAGTCCTAGGAAATCTTCCCTTCCGAGGGTCCGTAGCTGGCCCTTCCCACTTTCTCTTCTCTCCGATCCCTTCTGACGCCTGTCGATCCTTCTCTCTCTCTATCAGCTCAGCTGCATTGATGGCAGCCAAAAAAGTAGTTGGGTCCTTTCCCATGACAAACTCCCGAATGTTCCCTCTCAGACCCCAGATATACCTCTCCACACGACGCTCCTCAGTCGGCACGTAAACCTCAGCAAACCTCGATTTCTCGATGAAACGGGTGGTGTACTCTTGTACTGACAGTGATCCTTGCTTCAGTTGCAGAAATTCCTCTTCCATTTTCTTGGTCGCGGTCAAAGGGCAGAATTGTGACCTAAACTTCGCCACAAAGCTCCTCCAGGTCATGGTCCTAACAGCTTCAGTCCCTCTTCCCCCGGTTTCCACATTCCACCAGTGTAAGGCATCCGCCTTCAGCATCGATCGCGCGAACACTACCTTATCCTCAGCTGCACATCTGCATGTCTCAAATACCATCTCGATCTCCTCGATCCATCTCAGAGCTAAAACCGGATCACGCTCTCCATTGTAGACAGGAGGCTTGCAGGCAACAAACGCCTTGTAGCTACACCCGTGAGTCGACCTGGGTGGATCCCCACCTGCGGGTGGTGTCTGCTGCGAACCTCCACCGACCACAGTAGCCGGTGGGCTAGTCATACCAGAATCCTCTCGACCACCCTCAGATTTTGACTTCTCTTGCTGGTTCAGTAAGGTTTGTAGAGCGTCCTGAATCTTGCCCATCTCTGTCTGAAAGGCCTCATGAGTAACAAAAGCTGCCGGTTGGCTAGCGGAGCTCTCCTGATGCGATGGTTCTGGTGCGACGGGCGGCCTTTCACTCTGCGCCCTGCGGTTACCCCTGGTCTGACGTCGAGTTCCTTCATTTACCACTGTTGCAGCCTTACGAGCTCCTCCTTTTCCCCGGCCCTTACCCCGACCACCAGCCCTTCCTCGAACCGCGGTCGTCCGAGCAGGCGGCGGTGGGGCCTCAGGTTCTGGTATCACCCTACTTCGAAGGCTACGTCCGGCCATCGATACTGAAATAGTAACATAAAATTTAAATAACCTAAACGACTGGATTTACAGGCGGTGTAAGTATTCACATGTATTCATGGTCCCGTGACTACACTGGCCAGGTGTAAGCACGTTTCCATGGTACACGCTAGTCCTCGCACTTCCATACCCGACCACAACTCTTAGGCCAAATCCTAAAGTCCTAATATCTCAGCTGTGTTCCAATCCTATAGTTTAAGACTAGGCCCAATCCTGGTCACCTAATTCACTTAAACTAGTGCTCTGATACCAATTTGTAACACCCCAATACCCATAACAATAATAATAAAGCATAACATAAATTCCCAGTGATCTAATACGTAATAATAAGAATTCTCAAATCAAGGTACGGGTTAATAGCGCATGCGGAACATCCCTCCACAGCTGAGATTCTAAAATTAGGACCGAGTACTAACTTCTACTGGTAGAGCTACTCTAGACGTCTACCTTCTCCTTGCCTCTAGCCACGCGATCTTTCCCTGAAATGGTTTTAGATTTGAAAACGAGGGTTAGACCGAAAGGTCTAGTGAATTCCCTCAAAACAGTTAATCAACAATCCCGACCCGCTGGCCGTAAAATCACAATTTAATAATAATGGCAAAGCAAATGTGTTACGGACAAAGAACTTCCACAAGGCACCGAGGCCACAAATCACTCCCAAGGGACGCTATCCCGAGGTACCCCCAAATGGTGGACCAGACCAAATGGTAAACACTCCCAAGGAACATACAGTTCCAAGGTACCCAATGTCCATACTTGCAACACATTTCATTCGGAAACATTTCAACAATTACATTTAAGCATGCATTAAACGAAATCCAATCATTATCCACATTTTCACAAAAACAGTTCATCATCTTTAGCAAAGCAGTTCGCAAATCGAATGGATATACATTTATAAAAGCAGTTAAAACTATCCATTCATTTTCAGGCAAGGGAACTCACCTGAGTAAATCTCACTGTCCTCCCGCGGACCTCGTCTAACGTGCCTGTAAATATCTAAGGCATTAATAACTGCGCTCAACAAAACCCACTACTATGACATCCCTAGGCAGACCTAGCACGGGGGTTCCGCTACCCGGTTAGCGGACGGGGTCAAGGGGAGCCGCCCTTGCGGGTCTGAGGGGCAGCGCCCCTCGAAAAATTTTATTTCTAAGGGGTTGAATCACTATGGAAAATTCTTCTCCGAGAAACTAACCCTACAATCGAAACCCTCCTAAAACCGACTCGGAAAACCAATTCGGAATACCACAATTTTCCCGATTCGGAAAATGGCATTTTCCGATTCGGAAAACACCAATTTCCGATTCGGAAAACGACAACTCGGAATTCAGCATAACGACTAGGCTAGCCTATTTCCCGATTCGGAAAAATCAAAGTTTCCAATTCGGGAAAGGCAGCTGAAACACTCAAACACACTTCAAAGAATCCGATTCGGAAAACATGTTTCCCGATTCGGAAAACATGAATTCCGATTCGGAAAACATGTTTCCCGATTCGGAAAACACCAGTATTCCGATTCGGAAAAACGAGCAGAATCGCAAAAAGCTCCAAAACTCAATGAAAACTGACCCAATTGAATCCAAAGTAATACTAGAAGGTCACTAAACTTTTCCCGCATAAATCTAGATAAGTTATACGTAAAAATAACGTCGATATCTTACCTCGGCGATGATTTCCCGACCTCGAAATGGTGAAAAAAATGGCTCCAACTTGTTTCTCCAAAAACACACACACTAAGCACACACTAAACCTTTCTCCAAAAATGGCAAAAATCTAGGGTTTAAGGTTTAAATACCTAGGGTTTGGGCCAAGCCCATACCTAAAAGGGTATAAGCCCACATCATTAAAGACTTTTCAAAAGTGACACATTCAACCCAAGATCCTAATTTTTCTCACAAAAGGGTCATTTGACAGAAACTTAACTTAATTAACTCTACCCAGAATTCTTGGTTATTACATCACACCCCCCTTAAAAGAATTCCGTCCCGGAATTCACTCAATAAACAGGTGTGGGTATCTTTCTCTCATCTCGGATTCCATCTCCCAAGTACACTCCTGCCCCTTGTGGAATTTCCACTGAACTTTCACTAACTTAATCTCTTTATTCCTAAGTCTACGGATCTTGCAATCCGTGACGGCAACCGGTTCCTCTACAAAGCTCAACTTCGGATCCACTTCAATATCTTGAAGTGGTATAGCTGTCTCTGGATCTGCCAAACACTTTCTCAAGTTTGACACATGAAAAGTGTTGTGAACTCCACCTAGTTTGCCTGGTAGTTCTAACTTGTATGCCACGGCTCCAATGCGCTCGGTGATTCTAAACGGTCCTATATAACGAGGACTTAACTTTCCTTTCTTTCCAAAACGAATTACTCCTTTCCAAGGGGATACTTTAAGCATAACTTGGTCCCCGACTTGAAATTCTATATCTTTTCTGCGCTTATCTGCATAACTCTTCTGTCGATCTCTAGCCGTCTTTAGTCGTTCCCGAACTTGGTTGATCTTTTCTGAAGTGATTTGGACAACCTCCGGCCCGGCAAGTTGCTTCTCTCCGACTTCATTCCAACACAATGGTGTCCTACACTTTCGCCCATAGAGTATCTCATACGGTGCCGCCTCGATACTCGAGTGATAACTGTTGTTGTAGGCGAACTCGATCAATGGTAGATGATCTTCCCATGACCCTCCAAAGTCCACGACACAAGCTCTCAACATGTCTTCTAATGTTTGAATGGTCCGCTCGCTTTGCCCGTCCGTTTGAGGATGATACGCGGTACTTAAGTTGACCCGCGTTCCCATTTCCCGCTGAAAGCTCTGCCAAAATGCCGAAGTGAATCTGGCATCTCGGTCCGACACGATAGATACGGGCGTCCCGTGGAGTCGTACAACCTCTGCTATATAAAGTCTCGCTAGCCTGTCCATGGAGTACGTTTCCTTCATCGGTAGGAAATGAGCCGATTTTGACAGTCGATCGACTATTACCCAAATAGTGTCGTAGCCCTTAGGCGTACGAGGTAGTTTCGTCACGAAATCCATGGTAACATGCTCCCACGTCCATTCCGGTATCGGTAATTGCTGCAGTTTACCATACGGTCGCTGATGCTCGATCTTTACTTGTAGGCAAGTCACGCACCTCTCCACGAAATAAGCAATATCCTTCTTCATTCCTGGCCACCAATAGCTTTGCCTCAAACCATGATACATCTTGTTCGTTCCCGGATGAACGGAGTACTTTGATTTATGCGCCTCATCCAAAATCTTCTTCCGTAGATCTCCGAGTTTTGGAACCCAGATCCGATTCCCAAAACACTTTAAGCCTTCGGCGTCCGATACTAACGTATCCACCAATCCCACCAAACGCTCGCTCTTCAGGTTTTCCTCTTTCAAAGCTTTCTCTTGACATTCTCTGATCTCGGTCTTGAGGTCCGGTACAATGCTTATTCGGTAAGCCACAATACCCATTCGAGAATCCACAATACCGGGTTTGACCTTACCTCCTTTTCTACTTAAGGCATCCGCTACAACGTTCCCTTTACCCGGGTGGTAAAGGATCTCACAATCGTAATCACTGAGTAATTCAATCCATCGCCGCTGCCTCATGTTGAGCTCCTTCTGATTAAGAAGATACTGAAGACTCTTGTGATCCGTGTAAATCTGACACTTCACACCGTAAAGGTAATGCCTCCATATCTTTAGCGCGAAGACCACTGCTGCCAGCTCCATATCATGAGTTGGGTAGTTGAGTTCATGCACTTTCAATTTCCTGGATGCATACGCAATCACTTTTCCATCTTGCATGAGAACGCACCCCAAGCCTAACTTTGATGCATCACAATAAACTACGAATCCATCGGTTCCTTTCGGTAGGGTAAGAATGGGCGCACTAGTCAACTTCCCCTTCAGATTGTTGAACGCATATTCGCATGTCGATGTCCATTCGAACTTGACGTCCTTCTTTGTCAATGCCGTAAGCGGTGTAGCGATTGCTGAGAAATGTTCTATGAATCTCCGGTAGTAACCCGCCAATCCAAGGAAGCTTCGCACTTCCGAAGGAGATTTTGGCGACTCCCAATCCTTTATAGCCTCAATCTTAGCTGGATCTACCTTGATTCCTTCTTGCGTCACGATATGCCCCAAAAACTGAACTTCTTTTAGCCAAAACTCACACTTTGAAAACTTTGCGTAAAGTTGCTCCCGCTTTAGCATTTCCAAAACCTTTCGTAGGTGGTCGCCGTGCTCCTCGGCCGTCTTTGAGTAGATCAAAATGTCGTCGATGAACACGATGACGAACTTATCCAAGTACGGTTTACACACTCTATTCATCAAGTCCATAAAAGCCGCTGGCGCGTTTGTAAGTCCAAAAGACATCACGAGGAACTCGTAGTGTCCGTAACGAGTCCGGAAAGCCGTCTTTGGAATATCTTCTTCTCTAACCTTGAGTTGATGATAACCTGATCGCAAATCAATCTTTGAGAAGAACTTAGCCCCTTGCAGTTGGTCAAACAAATCATCAATCCTCGGCAACGGATACTTGTTCTTGACGGTGACTTTGTTGAGTTCTCGGTAGTCGATACACATCCTCATGGTGCCGTCTTTCTTCTTCACGAACAACACCGGTGCTCCCCAAGGCGAAGTACTCGGGCGAATAAATCCCTTATCAAGAAGCTCTTGTAGTTGTGCCAGCATCTCTTTCAACTCCGACGGTGCAAGTCGATACGGCGCTTTAGCGATGGGCATCGCTCCGGGTACTAAGTCGATTCGAAACTCGATCTCTCGATCTGGCGGTAGACTAACTAAATCTTCCGGGAAAACCTCCGGGTAATCACGAACAACCTCGACATCCTTTACCTCTAACTTATTCTTCTCTGAATCTACAACATAAGCCATAAACCAAATACACCCTTTTCTAATGCATCGATTTGCCTTAATCACCGAAATCAAGCTAGTACTCCTATTCCTCTTAGTGCCATAAACTACGGCCGTTCTCCCATCCGGTAATTTGATACGAACCATCTTTTGCTCACAGTCTATCTTCACCTTGTTTCTAATCATCCAATCCCATCCTAAAACCACGTCCAAACTTTCCATAGGTATGAGTCTTAGCACTACAGGCACTAGACATCCTTCCAATTCTACGGTACAACCTTTCGCAAACTCTCTAACCCACACTCGCCCATTGGCGGTGTCCGCCTCATAAGGATGGTCTAATGGTTCAAGGTTTACACAACACTGTCACCACATCCGGTGCCTCCTCTGCTTCCTCAGCGGTCATCCTAAACGCTCGACTCCTAACAGGAGCCGGTGCTGCTTTCCCGCCATCTTTCGCTGTCGTAGCTCGGTCCCTTGGTGCTGGAGCTCCTCCCCTCCTCAACTGGGGACAATCCATCTTGAAATGATCAGGCGACCCACACTGGTAACATGTCCTCCGAGTAGTGCAATCCCGGGACAGGTGCCCCGGCTGTCCGCATCGAAAACAAGTTGGTGGTCCCGATCGACACTCTCCCTGGTGAACTTTCTGACACTTGGCACACGGCCTGACATGCTGGATCTGCCCTCCTCTAGAATCAGTCCTAGGAAATCTTCCCTTCCGAGGGTCCGTAGCTGGCCCTTCCCACTTTCTCTTCTCTCCGATCCCTTCTGACGCCTGTCGATCCTTCTCTCTCTCTATCAGCTCAGCTGCATTGATGGCAGCCAAAAAAGTAGTTGGGTCCTTTCCCATGACAAACTCCCGAATGTTCCCTCTCAGACCCCAGATATACCTCTCCACACGACGCTCCTCAGTCGGCACGTAAACCTCAGCAAACCTCGATTTCTCGATGAAACGGGTGGTGTACTCTTGTACTGACAGTGATCCTTGCTTCAGTTGCAGAAATTCCTCTTCCATTTTCTTGGTCGCGGTCAAAGGGCAGAATTGTGACCTAAACTTCGCCACAAAGCTCCTCCAGGTCATGGTCCTAACAGCTTCAGTCCCTCTTCCCCCGGTTTCCACATTCCACCAGTGTAAGGCATCCGCCTTCAGCATCGATCGCGCGAACACTACCTTATCCTCAGCTGCACATCTGCATGTCTCAAATACCATCTCGATCTCCTCGATCCATCTCAGAGCTAAAACCGGATCACGCTCTCCATTGTAGACAGGAGGCTTGCAGGCAACAAACGCCTTGTAGCTACACCCGTGAGTCGACCTGGGTGGATCCCCACCTGCGGGTGGTGTCTGCTGCGAACCTCCACCGACCACAGTAGCCGGTGGGCTAGTCATACCAGAATCCTCTCGACCACCCTCAGATTTTGACTTCTCTTGCTGGTTCAGTAAGGTTTGTAGAGCGTCCTGAATCTTGCCCATCTCTGTCTGAAAGGCCTCATGAGTAACAAAAGCTGCCGGTTGGCTAGCGGAGCTCTCCTGATGCGATGGTTCTGGTGCGACGGGCGGCCTTTCACTCTGCGCCCTGCGGTTACCCCTGGTCTGACGTCGAGTTCCTTCATTTACCACTGTTGCAGCCTTACGAGCTCCTCCTTTTCCCCGGCCCTTACCCCGACCACCAGCCCTTCCTCGAACCGCGGTCGTCCGAGCAGGCGGCGGTGGGGCCTCAGGTTCTGGTATCACCCTACTTCGAAGGCTACGTCCGGCCATCGATACTGAAATAGTAACATAAAATTTAAATAACCTAAACGACTGGATTTACAGGCGGTGTAAGTATTCACATGTATTCATGGTCCCGTGACTACACTGGCCAGGTGTAAGCACGTTTCCATGGTACACGCTAGTCCTCGCACTTCCATACCCGACCACAACTCTTAGGCCAAATCCTAAAGTCCTAATATCTCAGCTGTGTTCCAATCCTATAGTTTAAGACTAGGCCCAATCCTGGTCACCTAATTCACTTAAACTAGTGCTCTGATACCAATTTGTAACACCCCAATACCCATAACAATAATAATAAAGCATAACATAAATTCCCAGTGATCTAATACGTAATAATAAGAATTCTCAAATCAAGGTACGGGTTAATAGCGCATGCGGAACATCCCTCCACAGCTGAGATTCTAAAATTAGGACCGAGTACTAACTTCTACTGGTAGAGCTACTCTAGACGTCTACCTTCTCCTTGCCTCTAGCCACGCGATCTTTCCCTGAAATGGTTTTAGATTTGAAAACGAGGGTTAGACCGAAAGGTCTAGTGAATTCCCTCAAAACAGTTAATCAACAATCCCGACCCGCTGGCCGTAAAATCACAATTTAATAATAATGGCAAAGCAAATGTGTTACGGACAAAGAACTTCCACAAGGCACCGAGGCCACAAATCACTCCCAAGGGACGCTATCCCGAGGTACCCCCAAATGGTGGACCAGACCAAATGGTAAACACTCCCAAGGAACATACAGTTCCAAGGTACCCAATGTCCATACTTGCAACACATTTCATTCGGAAACATTTCAACAATTACATTTAAGCATGCATTAAACGAAATCCAATCATTATCCACATTTTCACAAAAACAGTTCATCATCTTTAGCAAAGCAGTTCGCAAATCGAATGGATATACATTTATAAAAGCAGTTAAAACTATCCATTCATTTTCAGGCAAGGAACTCACCTGAGTAAATCTCACTGTCCTCCCGCGGACCTCGTCTAACGTGCCTGTAAATATCTAAGGCATTAATAACTGCGCTCAACAAAACCCACTACTATGACATCCCTAGGCAGACCTAGCACGGGGGTTCCGCTACCCGGTTAGCGGACGGGGTCAAGGGGAGCCGCCCTTGCGGGGTCTGAGGGGCAGCGCCCCTCGAAAAATTTTATTTCTAAGGGGTTGAATCACTATGGAAAATTCTTCTCCGAGAAACTAACCCTACAATCGAAACCCTCCTAAAACCGACTCGGAAAACCAATTCGGAATACCACAATTTTCCCGATTCGGAAAATGGCATTTTCCGATTCGGAAAACACCAATTTCCGATTCGGAAAACGACAACTCGGAATTCAGCATAACGACTAGGCTAGCCTATTTCCCGATTCGGAAAAATCAAAGTTTCCAATTCGGGAAAGGCAGCTGAAACACTCAAACACACTTCAAAGAATCCGATTCGGAAAACATGTTTCCCGATTCGGAAAACATGAATTCCGATTCGGAAAACATGTTTCCCGATTCGGAAAACACCAGTATTCCGATTCGGAAAAACGAGCAGAATCGCAAAAAGCTCCAAAACTCAATGAAAACTGACCCAATTGAATCCAAAGTAATACTAGAAGGTCACTAAACTTTTCCCGCATAAATCTAGATAAGTTATACGTAAAAATAACGTCGATATCTTACCTCGGCGATGATTTCCCGACCTCGAAATGGTGAAAAAAATGGCTCCAACTTGTTTCTCCAAAAACACACACACTAAGCACACACTAAACCTTTCTCCAAAAATGGCAAAAATCTAGGGTTTAAGGTTTAAATACCTAGGGTTTGGGCCAAGCCCATACCTAAAAGGGTATAAGCCCACATCATTAAAGACTTTTCAAAAGTGACACATTCAACCCAAGATCCTAATTTTTCTCACAAAAGGGTCATTTGACAGAAACTTAACTTAATTAACTCTACCCAGAATTCTTGGTTATTACATTTCATGGGTGGTTCAAAACCAATCTACAATCCCAAATTCATCAATCTTTTAACTTGCATATAAGGGGTTGATTTTTTTGGTGATGATAAAAAATTGGAGACAAATTAAAATGTTAAGGCTGTGTTTGGCAAAAATAAGCTAGCTTATAAGCTAGTCAATTCAAACATGTATCATAAGCTAGTTTTTTTAAACGCTACTTTATGTACCTTTTTGTAGCTTTTTTTCAATTATACCCTTATTAATATTGATTATTAAATTCAAAGATACCATTTTTGGTCATTTTACATACTCATAAGCTAGTTTTTGCCAAACATAATTTGTTCATAAGTTAGCTTATCAACTACTAACTAGTTTATCAATCAACAACTACCAGCTAGCTTATCAGCTAGTTTGCCAAACATAGCCTAAGTTTGACGCCTAATAATTTCAAAAAGATTTCACCCTTTAGTATAAAATGGAAAGACTCAAAGAATATCATTTACATTATAGTCTCCAAAAGATGTATTTAGCATGAAAAGAAGATATTTTCCAAAACCCACTATTTTGATGATGAAAACTTTAAATAAAAACATCCAGTCAAATATGGACTCAACACGAGTACTCTTCCAAAACATGAACAAAGTTCGATATTGTTCAAATACTAAAAATATGAGTAAAACTTTATCACCCAAGCACCAAAAAGGATGGAGGAGACCCAATATCTAAAACCATAAATCATGGGTAAAGATTGTTAGAAATTATGTGCAGAGTTGACAAACCAAGTGATTATACAATCCAATGTTACAAGACACTTGAGGGTCACACCTGTGAGAACCTATAAGTCGAACAAGTTAGATGAAATCCTGAAATGGAGAGTTAGGATTTATAATAGTGTATTATAAATCCATTGGGTAATTTCAGTCAGAATTACCAAAGTTGGAGGGTTATTAATTAATTAGGATATTATATATTTATTAAGACAAATAAATATATAATAGTTAATTAATAAAGTTTTTATATATTAGATAAATATATAAATCGTAATTATCGTATGCAAATTCTTTTCCAGCTAATTAAATAAGGAAAGGATTTGAGATAATTATTATAAGGAAACTGGATTCCTTACAAACTGTATTTTTCCTCCATATAAATAAAGCCTATGGGTTAAGGAAAAATATTAAGCTTTTCAGTTGGAAAAATCAGTTTTCTGTCTCCTCCTACTCTCTCCCAAAACCGGCGCTCCAAACCCCCCCCCCCCACCGGGTCGGTTTTTCTTTGTTCGGGTTTCACGGTTCTACTAGAGGAACGTTCGTTGGTTGATTACGGGTGGACTAATTCTCAAGCATCCAGGTAAATTAATCTAACCTAATCCTTTAGGTTTAGAGCTACAAAACGATTAAGATCATTAGGCTTTAATGGGTTTTTTAGCTTTTATCGCTTCCGCATATTTTGATCGAAACAGCGAGTTTCTGATCACGTGGGTTTCGACAGTTTGTTTTAAACCTACGAGATATATCGAACCAGCGAGGTTTTGATAGATCTGAGTTAATCCTCGGATCAGTTTGATCCAAGGATACCCACAAAAACCCAACAGTGGTATCAGAGCAGGTTGTTAAATCGTTTTTAGCTGTTTATCAGTTTATCAGTTTATCTGTATGTGATCCGTTAAAAGGTTGTTTCTTGAGTATCAAGTTTTATAAAAATCTGAATTTTATAATGGTTTATATAAATCTTTGATTTTTACTTTATCATTCGTAAAACCCGGAAAAACCACTACCACCAGATTGGTGGTAGATGAGATCGACATACCACCGCTGTGCCACCAACGAAGCGGCGGTGGCGTTGTTTTGATCACCGGACCGCACCACAAGTCTAGTGGTGGCGGCACCGGCGGCTGCCATTAAACCACCAGGCCACGCCACCAGCAGGGTAGCAGGCCGAAACCCCAATCGCAAAACACAGCCGCACCACCAGCACAGGTGGTGGCGGCGTCTGGTGTTCGCAAAACGCCACGGCCAAAACCACCAGCGAGGTGGTGGTCGACGGCCGTTTAATCGACCGATGATCGATGGCAGCGGCGATAGGGCGGTGGAGGTATTAGGTAATTTTGTCAAACACCACGATAGTCACGATTGCCGGCCAGACCGCGCAAAGCGGCGGCGGCGGACGCCCGGCCAAACCACCAGAGAGGTGGTGGCGGCGATCTCGTGACTACACAGCCAAAACCGCCGAGTGGTGGTGGCCAACGATTTCTATAACCACCAAACCGCACCACTGTGGCGGATGCGGCGGATGGTGGTAGCCGTAGGGCACCGCTCGGCTTTGGCCGAGTTCCACCATTGACCGAGATCGAAACCCACAATCACCAGTTTGGTGAATGGCAGCCGGCCACTAATCGCGAAACGGTGGCGGCGGTGGCGTCGATTACGCTGCTGTCGTTGCCGATCCATAACGATGGTGGCGGTGGTCGAATAACCACCAGAAACCACACCACCAATTCGGTGGTGGTAGATACCATCGTCGCCAGATGGTGAGGCCGTAAGGTGGTGGCGGTATTTGTAATGGCCACGGCCAAACTACCTATTGGTGGTGGTCGGCGGTTTCAAACCAATCAGAATCATGGTGGCGGCGATTCCACGACCGCCAAGCCGCACCACCAGCTAGGCGGTGGTGATTTCTTTTTGGGCGACGACCCTATAAATGATGGTGGCTCGTGATGCTACCGTCGCCGACCACAACCACAGTCGTGGTGACACTGAACACCGCTGTCTTTGGACAGCGGAAGTGATTGGTGATAATCAAAGGGGATAACGGTAGCCAAACGCAAGCGTTGCTACCCTAGGGTTTTTCCGTTTTTGGGTCAAGTTACGTTATCAGGCCCAAAAGCCCAATTCTTGGACCAAGTTATGGCCCAAAAGAAATTGTTTTGGTTTTTAAGATATTTTATCCAAAATAAGTTTACTAAAGTTTTTTTTATCAAGTAAATTTTTGGTTTTTCCAATAAACTTTTATAGAATCAGTTTTTAAGTAATTTCGAAACACTAAGGTCAGTATTATAAAGTTGAATCGTTAGAACCAGTTTAATATTTTGGGTAAAAGAATTAAATGGTTTTTGTTTTAAGATTTATTATAAATCTCAGTTTTAAGTTAAAACCATTCTTCAGTTTAAAGATTTTCTTTTAAGATTCATAAAACAGCTTGTTTTTCGAATCAGTTATAAAACCAAGTTTTTGCGATAATTGAAACAAGATAATTTTAACGGATCCAGGTTTATTTTTCTCGTAATTATAATATTGCTTTTGTTGCATATATACACATATAATTGCGTGGTTGCTTGAGTTTTATATATGCATCTCAGTTTGAGTTTGTATATATCTATTATAGTATTTGCCAACCTAGACCCTTGACACATTTGCGGGGAGGCCTGCGTGCCATTTACAACCCCTTATGTAATAATGACCCTAGGATAGAATTTTTCTTTCTTTTGGGATGACGAGGCCAGTGGGAGCTATTCTTCATCTTACCGGAATACTGACAAGTATGGCGAAGCCAGTGGGAGCTACGCGAAGTTTTGAAGTTGTAGAAAAACTAGGTCATTATTGGTCCCTAGGAACAAAATTGGCAAATCCTATAATTATCTGTTTTACAATTGCGTAGTTGTTATAATTATCTGTGTGCATGATTAACTACGTAGTTGATGCTAATAACTGTTAGTTTATTAGATATGTTTTAAAAGGGAATTTTTTAAAACAAGAAGAAAATAGGTTTTTATTAACTTTTCAATCGAAAACCTTTAAAGTGAAGCACTTTAATAAAACCTAGTGTATTGTTATAAAGGAGCAAAATTGACGGAACAGTTAGCTTTTGTCAGCCGGAAAGGTTATTGAAACAGGTAGTTTCGATCAACCAGTACACTTTAAATCAGTTGATTTCAATTAACCGGTGTTTTAAACAGTTGATTTAAAATAATAAGAATATTTAAAACAGTAAGTTTAGAATATCAATTGCTCTCTATAACAATCAGTGAATGATTATTTTATAAAAGGCAAAGTTGATAAAAACAGTTAGTTTTAATCAACTAGGTATGCTATTAAAACAGTTAGTTTTTATTAGCGAGTAATTTTAGAACAGTTAGTTTTAAAATTGCATGTATGTTTCAAACAGTTAGTTTAAAACATAAGTAGCCTTTATAAACAATCAGTTTTTCAAAATCCTGGAAATAAAGTTTTTCAAAACCCCGAAAATCATAGATCAGTAGTGCAACCCATCTAGGGGCACCTTCAGCGTAAAGTACATAGGCGTTGTAAGTGATCACACATTCGACGTCTGTGTTCAAACTGAAGCTGAAGGGGTTACATAACTCTGCGAATTATCTCCGGGTGGTACCGGCCAGAGTATAGTAATCAGGTCCCCAAAATGGTGAGATCTGTTTTGGTTCTATAATGTTCACCGGGTGGTACCGGGCCAAAAAGCACTAAGAGGGACTAAAACATGCACAGGTAGTTGCCACAGTCCCGAAAAGATCTAGGAGTCATGTCAGTTAGACATGATTGGTAAAAGTCCTTACCTACCGAAATAAATACGGTTCTGGTGGAGCAAGAACATTACGCACATCAGGACGTATGAAATAAGGATCCTAGTCCAATAAATTGATCATTTAAGGGTTTATTGATATTTTATTGGAAATTAGTCTATTTACAGTTGCTAAGACCAAAAGTTTTATTTTGTGTAGATGGCAAGCACTGTTACCAGCACTAACAATCTTTCCCTCCGCTCTATCCTAGAGAAGGATAAGTTGACCGGCCCTAACTTTCTTGACTGGGAGCGCAATCTGATGATTGTGCTCAGACATGAAAGAAAGTGGTATGTGCTTGAAGAGCCACTTGGGGAGGCACCTCCGGCAAATGCTCCGGCTGCTGCCAGAAATGCCCACAAGAAGCACTCAGATGATCTCCTTGATGTTGCCTGTCTGATGTTAGCAACTATGAGCCCAGATCTGCAAGCAGGGCTCATAAATACGAATGCTTACGACATGATCCGCCAGCTGAGGGACATGTTTCAGACTCAGGCTCGTACAGAACGCTACGATGCCACCAAAGCATTCAATGAATGCAAGATGGTCAAAGGGACATCAGTAAGTGACCATGTCATGAAAATGAAACGGCACTTAGATCATCTGGAGAGGCTGGGTCATCCCGTTCCGTTGCAGCTAGCAACTGACACCATACTTAATTCACTGTCAGAAGACTACAGGCCATTTGTAGTCAACTACAACATGAACAACATGGAGAAAACAATAGCAGAATTGCACTCCATGCTTAAGACAGCTGAATTAAATATGGGGAACAAGAACAAGACAAAGGATGTCTTGATGGTAAAAGACGGAGGGGTTAAAAAGAAAAATGGGCATGCTAGCACCAGCAAGGGAAAAGGACCAGTTCAGGCCATCCAGAGTGCACCCAAGAAAGGCAAGGGCAAGGGCAAGGGCAAGAAGGTTAAGCCAAACAAAGCTAGGACCGAGAATCGCTGCTTCATATGCAATGAGATCGGTCATTGGAGGCAAAACTGCCCTAAGCGTCATGAAGCAGGTATGAAAACCTCAGAAAATTTATGATTGCTTTGATTTAACACTTCTTACTTGTTAGCTTACAAGTATACTGATACCTAGAGCAAATGATTATTGCAGGAAATCAGAAATGAAGTGAAGTGCCCAGGAGTTGCCGAGGATCAAAGCACAAGATAATTTAAGTCAAGACATTTTTTTTTTGAATTTACAGTTTTAAAACAGTTATTTTGGGGGTTTATGTTTTAAACAGTTCTTGGATGATTATGATTTATATAATTTCATGGTTTTATTTTTCAAAAGTTATTGTCTTGACATAGAAATATCTGTATGTGCTTGATATTCTTATATCTGATCCTAGTTTATGCCTATTATAATTACTTTAATAAAATTGAAGTAATTTGTATAAAAACTATCAAAACACACAAGATTCTATAGGAATGTGTTTTGAGAATAAAACATTTATGAATAATAGTTTTGTGATCCGAAAATAGAGAATTTAAGATATTAACTCAGATAGCGTTAATAACAGCATTTATAAAACTAGAAAGATTCCAAGTTCTGGAATTAGGATTTAACCAAATCCAGTTAAGTTTTATAAAAGAAATTCTCAAGAATTAACTAATTAAGTTTGATCAAGTTTTATTCAAATGTTTTAAAAGGAGAATTTAGGATATTAACTCAGATAGCGTTAATAACAGTATTTATGAAACTAGAAGGATTCCAAGGTTTGGAATTAGGATTTAACCAAATCCAGTTGAGTTTCATAAAAGGGAAATTCTCAAAGTTCATTACTTGAAATTAGGATTGACTAATCAAAGTCTTGAATAAGTCAATAGTAAATTTTGAGTAATAGTTAGTTTTTATGCAAGCAAGTGGGAGCCCGATTATTCTCTATCTAGTCTAAGATAAAAGAATAAAAGACATAATTATTGATATATCTCAGAATTCATAAATCCAGGTGGGATAAGAATTCATAAGATATAATTTATCCTTTTAGTTAAAAGGATAAAAGTTTCAAGACCCATGAAACAAAGGTCGTGACTGACTTAAAAATCAATAATTATAGTGTTGGATTAAAATATATAGCATTCCAGTAGATTTGCCAGGATTGCAAATGGAATCGGATTTCAGGTAGAAATCATTCATCTACACAGCAACTAAGGAAAGTTGCAGTTTTACATATTCAGGAACTGGAAGTTAGTCCAGGTCTCCAAGTTCATAGAATATGATAAAAGTCTAATTATTGTTTTAAGAGGTGTTTGCAAAACAATGATTAGCAGACACAAGTAAACAAACTTGTGTTTTTGGTTATCACTTTGATTAAAATGGTAAACTTTAATCAAAGGGTTTAAAATTGAAGAAAGGTGATACTTCATTTTAGATCAGTATTTAACAAATGTTAAATAGATAAAATGAAAGTTGTTAAAAGAAAAGACATTCAATCTTGTTATTATTACAGCGTGTAATATGGACTATACAAGATTGATTTCTTTATCACTTTCACTATTTTGCATGTTTTAATATATCCAGGAATGAAATCAGTCTCCGATTTTTCATTCAGAATCTGTCCGTGACAACTTATCATTGTGGGAGCATGATAAGGCGTTAAAGTCATTGTGAACTTTTAGATAGTTATGATCAGTTGCTGAATAACAGCTACAAGTGTTGTAGACTAAAAGTTGCACAGATATTTGATAGAGTAGCAAATATCGGACGTGATCCGCGGTTGAGATTACTTCTTGGAATAAAGTCATAAGTGAATCTCACAGTGGTTGTCCCTATCACCTGAGGTATCTGATTTGATATCATGAGGACTGCTGAATTCTTAGTGCACTCAACCGCTACGCCGTAACAGGGTGGCTATAAAGGGTGTAACTAGATTCAGCGGAAGCCGTGGTGTTAAAGGCAGATATGCAAGATGGGATTTGCACCTCTTCTCAGAAGAGAGATATTTCTGGGCCCATCTTGACTGACTAAGTATACTGATGAAGTGCATGGCCATGCCCAAACGAACTGATTAGTTCTTTGTCGTTTACCTATCAGTGAAAGTCAGATAATCAAGAAAACAGAATCTTGAGTATTCAGAGTTGACACTTTCCAAGCTCATACTCATAGATGAAATATCGCGATGCAAAGGGAAAAGCCAAGATATACCCAATCAATGAACAGTAGTTTCATAGATACCAATTCCTCATGGAATGTTTATATCACCATATCTGGGTATAAGAGTTCCTGTAACCTGGTCAGCCTAAGTGCCTGTCTAGGGGCCTCCTTAGGTCCGTATAATCAAAGGTGGTATTGCCAACTTGCACAAGTGGGAGTCTGTTAGAAATTATGTGCAGAGTTGACAAACCAAGTGATTATACAATCCAATGTTACAAGACACTTGAGGGTCACACCTGTGAGAACCTATAAGTCGAACAAGTTAGATGAAATCCTGAAATGGAGAGTTAGGATTTATAATAGTGTATTATAAATCCATTGGGTAATTTCAGTCAGAATTACCAAAGTTGGAGGGTTATTAATTAATTAGGATATTATATATTTATTAAGACAAATAAATATATAATAGTTAATTAATAAAGTTTTTATATATTAGATAAATATATAAATCGTAATTATCGTATGCAAATTCTTTTCCAGCTAATTAAATAAGGAAAGGATTTGAGATAATTATTATAAGGAAACTGGATTCCTTACAAACTGTATTTTTCCTCCATATAAATAAAGCCTATGGGTTAAGGAAAAATATTAAGCTTTTCAGTTGGAAAAATCAGTTTTCTGTCTCCTCCTACTCTCTCCCAAAACCGGCGCTCCAAAACCCCCCCCCCCCCACCGGGTCGGTTTTTCTTTGTTCGGGTTTCACGGTTCTACTAGAGGAACGTTCGTTGGTTGATTACGGGTGGACTAATTCTCAAGCATCCAGGTAAATTAATCTAACCTAATCCTTTAGGTTTAGAGCTACAAAACGATTAAGATCATTAGGCTTTAATGGGTTTTTTAGCTTTTATCGCTTCCGCATATTTTGATCGAAACAGCGAGTTTCTGATCACGTGGGTTTCGACAGTTTGTTTTAAACCTACGAGATATATCGAACCAGCGAGGTTTTGATAGATCTGAGTTAATCCTCGGATCAGTTTGATCCAAGGATACCCACAAAAACCCAACAAAGATTCCATTAAGAGAAAAAATAATAGTAAAAAACATGGATAATACACTATTAAAAAATAACGCTTTTCCCTAAACGGGAAAACCCGTTTCTTTTGAACGTGAAGGGAACGCATAAGTATGACATGCATCCAATGTTGAATTTGTGTGGGTTGTTTATACCAAAGGACAACACCTCAATTGGGTATATATTTGACCGTCTCCTAAAAATAAAGACACATCGAGTACAAGTTTAAAAGTTATTTTTTAGTGTATAACAATCACCGTTTTTTTGTAATATTTTATGTTTATATTAATTACAAAGTACCATTGTTTACAAAAAAAAAATAAAAATAAAAAAAATATTAGTCCCATCCCATCCTCCCAACCTCATAACTAAAAGTAGAATAACAGAGTAACTTTTTAGTTTCTTTTTAAATGTTTAAATGAAGTTTAAATAATTCTGCAAAAACAAAATGTTTAAAATAAAATTGAAATGATAATAGAAGCAGACATAACACATAAAAATATTGTTCACCTTTTTTATAGTATTTATTATTGGTGACTTATCATTGACACCTCATGGGTCATGGCCACGTGTAACAGTAGTGAACCAAATTCACGTGAAACACGTTTTTTTGGCAATGAAGGATGGGCTAGAATCGTAAATTTCAGTTTTTTAGTGGATACATAATTCATTTGTCCTACAACCCTTAAACGTTGTATAGCTTCATCATAAGCCTTTGAATTAAGAGAAAATACATGATAAGTTTGATGTAACTAATAAAGTTGGTATGTTAAAACTTAGGGTTATAGCCACTGACGAATCCAGAAATTTTAGTTACTGAGGTCAAAATGCTTTTAACTTATTTTCATCTCTTTGATTAATATTAACAAAATCCTCTAATCAAAATGGGTTTGCCTTATTTCTATCACTTTGATTAAAATAGGACTTGGATGTATTTTTCCTTTCGAAATGATCCTAATAAAAATCATTCTAATCAAATTCTTTAGATATCTAAGTAAGCTACTATATACTACCACTATTGAATCCCAATGTTAATACTTTCTTATAAATATTTCCACTTATGAAGGGGTTAAGTTCTGGTGAGACCAACATATTTTACATGAAACTTCACATTAAAACATTTGTGAAGGTAAAAAAATTTGAACATTCATCGTAAAAAAAAAAAAAAATACTAAAAAACACTATCAAGAAAAAAAAACCAAAAAAAGGTAAAAAAACGAAACCATCACAACATTTTCGCTGTGAAGGTTCGCATTAATTATTTGTTACCTTCACAGCATTTGAGCTGTGAAGGTTTCATTTTTTTATCCTGTTTTGAATATTTTTTTGTATCGAAAGCGATTTTTAGGTCTGTGTATTCGAGTTTTATTTACCTTTACGGTGTTTTTTTGTGGAGTTTCATACATTAGGTATTGATCTCACGCAGTCTCACGGAAACAACTTGGTCTCACCTGATCCTAAGTCCTTGTGAAGATATAAAACTAGTTGACCCAATAGCTTCATCATATATATCTTAACCTTATTAACAATTAAACTTATAAATAATATAAACACAAACACTATATATAATTTAACATTAAACCTAGGTTTACGAACATATAAATAACTTGAATATAAACATTTAATAGACAAATAATTTAACATTAACATAAAAAGTTTAGTATATAAACTTAACTGTAAAAGGATAACTTTAATAATAAGCATCAAACCTTGAATATTTGTTATAAGAAACAAATATTTCATAATTTTTTATGATAACAAATAAATGATTTTAAGTAAATGATAAATAAACAATCTTTAAGTAAAAGAAGCCTTAAAAAAAAAGAATCAGATCTCATCATAGTAAATAACAAATAATAAGTAAAAAAAACCACTAAGAAAAATAATCAGATAATGGTTATTTGATAGGGAATTGGGGTCACTCAAATATTCAATAGGGTCCCACAGCAAATTGTTTGGTCAACTTAACCAAAAAGGAACAGTTTAGGGTGAAATAATTTATTTTTGGACTATTGACTGGGGTGAACAGAGGGATTTTGGCGCCTATACCCATAAGGGTACCCCTCATTGGAAATTTACCCATTTTCTCTCCCTCTCAGCACCTCATACCCCCACAATGCCGTTATGGGACCGTTATAACGCACTTTTCAGCTCTGACCAGACGAAGTCAACAAAAAACGACGTTATAGGACCGTTATAACGGCCTTAACGCCGTTATGGCGCCGTTATAACGGCCTTAACGTCGTTATGGTGCCGTTATAATGGTCCCTCAGCTAAAAGGCAAAAAAATTCCAAGTTTGACCGGTCTCCATAACGCACCGTTATAACGGCGCCGTTATAATGGCGCCGTTATGGCGCCGTTATGACAGCATTTGCTAGAAAACAAAAACGTTTGACCAACATAACGCACTTTGACCAACATAATGGCACCATAACGGTGTTAAGGCCATTATAACGGACTTCATAACGACATTGTGGGGGTATGAGGTGCTAAGAGGGAGAGATAATGGGTATATGTCTAAAGTGGGGGTACCCCATGGGTATAGGCGTCAAAATCCCGGTGAACAGACCCTATTATAGTGTACCTCTGCCCTTGGTTGTAGCATAGTGTGGTTGAAGTTTCAGATGATGTAGTGAAATATTTCATCTATCCAGGACTCAATTTCAAACGTATGCAATAGCTTTATCTAAGCTTAATGTCAGACGGTCATAACTTAATTATCAATTTGCTAAGGATATAATCTAGGCAAAGCCTAGATAAGCCTTTTCAAATATAAAAAGTTGTTCAGTTAGCAATATTAAATCTTATATTAAAAAATGTAACATTTTAACTATATTTCAGTAAAACTTTTTGTAAATAGTCTAAATGAATAGAGTTATAATAAATTCAATGTGTTATACTTTTCTGATGCTCATGATGGAAAATGCAAAAGAACGGCTTGTATACATAGCGGGAACATTTAACCAATAATATAGTAATAATCGTAGGATTCAATGTCAACTATGAATAAGAAAAATAATGGTTTTGATATCTTTATTAAAATTTTAGTTAGAGAGCATTTTAGGTAATTCGATAATTTGTTTTTTCCCTCTCTTTTCTCTCTGGCAAAGATTTCATAAGGGAGGGACGGACAGGCTTGGTTGACGGAGAGAAAAGGACATGGACTTGAGGTCGATGTATGTGTGGGGGGAAGAGGGAGATGGAGGGTAAAATGGTGGTCGTAGAAGTGGGGAGACGGTTATGTTGTATTTTGAATTTCAAAATTTTAAAAATATAATTGTTCATATTTTGACCGTCCATTTTTTTTATCAAGGGCTGCTATTGGTTTACATGATTTAAACTCTCCCTCAGAGAGAGAGAGGGAGAGAGGGAGAGAGGGAGAGAGAGAGAGGTTCAAATGTAAACCACTTTTTCATTGTGAACATGAGGACGAATCTCAACCACTCATCCGGTCAACAAAAACGGTTTTGACCGGTCCCCCCTTGAATAATCTCTACCCTCCCATGAATCGCGTCAATCCTCCGTGATCACGTCCACCGTAATCGCGAGATGAGTGGTTGAGATTTGTCCTCATGGTTCACAATGAAAAAGTGGTTCACATTTGAACCCACCCCAATATAAATATATATATATATATATATATATAGAGAGAGAGAGAGAGAGAGTTAGGTTCAAATGTGAACTCAATTTTGGTTGTGAATATGAGGACCATTAAAATTGCGCCACGTGGCAATATCCACTCTAATATCATGTATTATTCAGAGTGAATAAAGTTTAGGTGTCTTTATTCACTCTGAATAATGCATGATATTCATAGTGAATATTACCACGTGACGCGATTTTAGTGGTCCTCACGTTCACAATAAAAAATAAGTTCACATTTTAATTTTCCTCTCTCTCTCTCTCTCTCTCTATATATATATATATCAAACGAGAACATTTGTAATCTATGCAAATGTGTAAACTATTTTTTAAGTCCACCATTTTGTTTTAAGTTGGAATTTATAAGGCTACTCACACCCAACCCTCCCAACCCACTCACTTTTTTAATGCCACATCAGCTTTTTCCCAACCCTCTCATTACCCTCCCATAACCCTCTACAACCCTTTCCAACTCACACCCAACCCTCCCAACCTCTAACTTTTTAATTTATTTTATATAAATAAATAATATAATTAAATAAAACATGTAATTAATTAATAATAAGATTCATAATTAATTAAAATTAAACATTACATAATTAAATAAAATAAACTAAAACATTAAATAAACTAAAAAATATAAGCCATATTTGGCTTTGATTTGAGTTTTTCGCTTCATAACATCGTAGAATCGTTTACCCCGAAGATGGCCATGCGGGGCTGTGTAAAACTTAATGTCTTCTTCCACCTGGGTCGTTGGTGAGAGTTCTCCGTCATCGGAAGGGAAAATCTCTTCCTCATGTTATGGGCCATCATCTTGTAGGGCTCCGTAATTGGGTACATATTGTGGTTGATAAGGAGTACCCCAATCGGGTGGAGGAAATTGTGGATTCACAAACGGATTAGGAAACGGTTGATAAGGAGCTTGTGAAGAGCTCGCGGGTTGAGGAGCTTGTGAAGAGCTCCCGGGTTGAGGATGAGTAATTGTGAGACTAAAACCTTTGGGCGAAATTTGGACCTCATAATCGGGTGGATATTGTGGAGGGAACCCGGTATGCGTAGCGTCGACTTTGAAAGAGGGATTGGAAGGGGTCTCGGGTTCCGCCCGACGTTTAGCTTTCGCGGGCCGGTATCCGAGGTTTCGATTGTTTGGATTCATGATGTTTGAAGAGTGGGAGGTTTGAAGAATCGGAGGTTTAAAGAGTTGAAGAATTGGAGGTTTAGAGTTGGTGTGAAAAATAAGTTGGGTTATAAAGGGTATTTATATAGGAGTAAAAAATGAAATAAAAAGTAAAAAAAAATACCGTTGAAGAGAGCGTCTTTGGCAACGGCTCTCCGGAACCGCCCACCATTTAACCCGCCGGGTTTCTTCGTCGCCGCACCCAACCCCATTTAACCCGGCGGGCTATACCCGCTCAAACCCAACGTACCGGTGGGGCAACCTAAGGATTAATATACGTATATCGTAGGCATGCAAGGTAAAAGGGAAAAACTATAAAATCATGTAATGAACAAACAAAGTCGAGGATTGTGAAGATGATGATCATCGGTTTTTAAGGTATCACAACAAAATCATATCATTATAAACAACAAAATCACATCATAATAAGTTTTGTTTTATCAAAGCAATATCAGAGCATCTCTAACAACATTGCTAAAATAGCAAAAAGTGAATTTTGTTTGCTAAACCTCTCCAACAATCGCTAAACATTCTCTAAAATAGAAAAACTTGAAGATTTTCCTAAATATAGAAATTTCTCTAAAATCTCTAAATTATGAGAGAGAAACAACTTTTAATGCATTTCAACCAATGATAAGCTATATTGAAGAAAGAGACATAAATTTTTAATGCATTTCTATCAAAAGTTAGTCAAATATTTATTGAAATATTAATTTCTTTCTCTAAAATAGTAAAGCTGTTGGATGAAACACAAGGTTTTTAGAAATTTTTACTATTTATTCTCTATTATAGAAAAAGTTTAGCAAAGCTGTTGGAGATGCTCTCACTTTATTATCAAAACAAAAGCATATAATCATTGCATCATTATCAACTATAGAGGATGGATTGACGTAAAATGTCTTTGACACTAGCATTATTTTAAAGATAAAAACAAGAGTGAATTGCAATTTTGGTCCCTGTGGTTTAACGATACTAGCATATTTGGTCCCTATAAAATTTTTATTGCAGAAAAATCATTGTGGTATGTGTTTTTGTGTGATTTTGGTCCATGAAGACTAACACCGTTAAATGTGTCTGTTAAATCCTTCCCATGTGCCTTGCACATGATGGCATATTGGTCTTTTCACTGAAAAACAATCTACAAGGACCAAAATTGGAATTTTCTCTTTTGATTAATTAAACTACATAATGTAGTTCCACAAGGACCAAAGATGTAACTTACTCTATTATGTTTTAATAATAAAATAAAAATAATATTATATTATTTATTATTATTAAATATAGGAAACCCCACCATCTTCCCCACTTTCACCTTTTGATCCAGAAAAGCACCCGCCACCATCGTCTCCGGCAAACACTACCGGCCACCATGTAACACCCGAAAAATTGGAGTAAACAAAAACTTTCATTTAATAGAAAGTTGGTGATACAATGTACGCCATAGCGCGAGCTCTTCCCAAAAACGGGGGTATAAGTAATGTATAATTACAACGTTTGTAATTGAATGAATAAATACAATAACCAACTAGTCTAGTTCCTATTAGGAAGAAGACTACAAAAAGGGTTATCGCTCTCCGGTCAAACTCGCGGTCTCAAGGACCGGTCTCTCCAACGGCCCCCCATGCTCGCTCTAACCCCGAGACTACTTAGGAACCGCGTCCCTAGTACCTGAGAGACACATCGACACCAAATAAGTGTTAGGCTAAAGGAGCCTAGTGAGTTGTATCAATAATATACCGTACATACAAAAGAAGCATGTTAAGACATGTGAGAGATATATATAAAGGCATGATAATAACGAAAGGTAGCATACTAAACCGGTTAATTTTACATCTTCGGAAACAATGGGAGCGACCCATTTCCCCCAACCAATACCCCATCACTCGTTACTTCCAAACACCTCGATGTCCCGAATTTAGCATGGCAACATCATCCGAGGCCCGCGCACCAAGGAGCCACCCGAGATGCCAGCGACATAGGTACAAATCCCAAGACTGTTTGGTGTGGAAATATTGCGTTGGTTCGTCCATTTTATTACGCACAAGGCCTCGATACTGAATTTAGCATAGTATCTTGTCCATGTTATTTGCATACAAGACCCCGATACTGAATTTAGCATAGTATCTCGTCCATGATATTTGCATACAAGACCTTGATACTGAATTTAGCATAGCATCATCAAAGGAGGTATTATTCGAGGGTCTCGGGCCCTTCGCACATTTCATATAAGCCAACATGCTTGGAATCTAATCCCTTCACATAATTCCTTGGCATACACATTATCACGTATTTCTCATAAATACATTCATCATACAAACCCATGGATTTAACACATACAATAGTAGCATACGATAATCTACTTCATGGATTCAACAACATAATCCAAGTCATTCATATAAGCATAGTTCATCATACATTTCATGGAAACCCTTAAACTTGACAATTTAGGTATTTCATCCAAAATCACATTTATCCACAATAATCAAGCAAGGTATGTAAAATCAACGAGATGATGTGCCCTCAGTTTTAACAAAATGGTTTTAGCAACTCACCTTAGGGTTTTGCCACAAAACCCCCCAAATTCCAAGATCTAGGTCAAATACGTGAACGAACCTAAAATCAAGTAGATCGAACCCTAGGTTAGTTTCATAACTCTTACACATAGATTAACCAACCTAAAATGGTTTAGATAAGCTTACCTAACCAAATCTTGAACAAACCCTAGAATGGATAACACTTGCAACAATGGTGTTTTGAGGTTGTGAGAGGTGGAGAAGATGAAGATGGATGAGATCTAACTACCAATCTTGCTATCTTGGAGCATCAATCCATCAATGTAGTCTTGAATAGCTTGGAGAGAGGAGAAGAACGAAAAAAA